>OY744521.1:198285937-198580937 GCA_963556195.1 Sepiola atlantica | reverse complement strand
TAGAATCATAGAAAACATTTTATCTGTGGAATAAAATAGCACGAGGCTGCTTCCCAACCGACTACAACATGGTCGTCGTTTTCAAGTCTCATGCAAACAAATGCTTGTTGATCCGCCCTCTTGGATAATCAATTCCTCTTAAGTACTCTTCTGCCTATTCCACCATTGTTTCTCATCTTATTTTGGTGGCGTTCATCGTCCAACCGCCAACCTCTTCAACTCTTATTCTCGACGTCCCTCCCCCGGCCTTGATAAGCTGTGACCCATTGGTATATAAAACAAATCTTTTTTTCAAAATTTCACAAGAATTAGTGCAGTTAATTTGGTGCTCACTTTATGCATATACAGATATGCTGATAGCTATGCGTCCCTTCAAGTCATTTTTTTCATTAAAAAAAGAAGAAAAAAACAAAAAAACGATACTTTGCAATGTACATAACAAAGCAAATCCTTCAGAGGTGTGGGTTCTCTGTTAATTCGTAAAAGTGGCTTTGTTTTTTTTTTTTTTAATTATTTTTTTTATTAGGAAATTTGCCTTCCGTTTTTTTTCCTCACCATTTCAAGCTAACTGTAAAGACAGTCGAACCAGCCCACTGTTTTCTTTGTAACTGAACACTTTAATTCTGTGATATGAATTGGAGGTAGTGCATGCTTAAGGGAAAAAGTCCATTATCACCTGCATATCTTTCGCTGTGTAGGCAATGAAGTCTGA
The DNA here is from genome assembly GCA_963556195.1 of Sepiola atlantica. Classification (NCBI taxonomy): domain Eukaryota; kingdom Metazoa; phylum Mollusca; class Cephalopoda; order Sepiida; family Sepiolidae; genus Sepiola; species Sepiola atlantica. Next base: position 198,580,225 of record OY744521.1, on the reverse strand, counting down.
ATCATCGGCATAGAGGAGCTCCTGCATGAGAGCTTGGAAGCATTAAATCCAGTGAGGTTGAAGATCCTATCGGTGGTTCGGAAGCATATGAGAACACCAACGTTATAGTCCTGAAAAGCATAGGAGAGGGTTATCACAAAATATATAGATAACAATATCGTCGGTGTAAAAATGTCACCCTGTGTAACACTGTTATCAATAACTATTGGTTCAGAGAGTGCACCGCCAAAGTGAGAGCAAGCCTTCATATCTTATTCTTGATAATAATAATAATGATGATAATGATAATGATAATAATAATAATAATAATGATAATAATAATGATAATGATAATAATAATAATAATAATAATGATGATAATGATGATGATAATAATGATGATAATAATGATGATAATAATAATGATGATAATGATAATGATGATAATGATAATAATAATAATAATGTTAATGATAATAATGATGATAATAATGATGATAATGATAATGATAATAGTTAAAGTAATTGCTTGTTTGCCAGGTGTCAATTTCCTATCAGTTCATTCCGATTACTTCAATATGTGATTTCTTTTTCTATTGATTTATCCTGAATCACAATTGTATTTGTTTCTGGTGAAGTTTATTTTTGATTTTTAAATTGAATATGAATGGATATATGTGTATATGCATGTGTCGATTTATTGTGTATTATTGTATTTGGGAGGAATGCACAATTTCCACATGTTGCAGTATATTCATTACTATTTATGTTAATCCTTAAATGTTTTTTGCTTCAAATATGACACATTCCAACAAAATGCCTATTAAATATAATATTCAACGAAAATGTCTCAACCTGCAACTTGTTTCACATCTGCAACGAGCCTGTTGGCAAGTGTAAGTAGGTATTAGTACGATGTTGCATCAATACACCCATTAAATAGGTAATCAGTATCTTTGATGATAATTTTTTTTTTAAACCAATAAAAAAAAAAGAAGCATTTAAGGGTTAATGTTGTCTATTTTGCTTTTCTTTTTCTTTACTTATTATTATGAAGACTAATTATATCAAGGAGGTGGGCATAGGAGTACCTTATAGTTAAGCCCCGGTTCCACTAACATTTGTATTTTGTATTTGAAAATTATTAAATAAATACGTTTTTTTTTTTGTTTTTTTTTTATTTTTTATTATTATTATTATTATTTTTATTATTTTTATTATTATTTTTATTATTTTTATTATTATTTTTATTTTTATTTTATTATTTTTATTATTTTTTATTTTTATTTTATTTTATTTTATTATTTTTATTATTTTTTATTTTATTTTATTTTATTTCATTTCATTTCATTTTATTTCATTTCAAGTTTAACTAAATTCACTCATCTTGCACAAATCTCCGTGCAAACCTACCTTCATGTTATAAGACATATCTGGACTCTTCAAGATGTGACATAATTTTTAAAAATAATGGATTAGCACTTATCAAGGCCAAAGGCCACTCGAAAAAAAAGGTTGTTGAGATGGGTGGATTCTCAGTTGAATAATGAATAATATTATGAGAGGATTGAAAATAATGAATGCAATGAACAAAATGTGATTACTTATGAGGACGGTTTGCGACAAGTAGTTGTTGATTTTGGATTTGAAAGCCGACCATGTTGTAGTCTATATGTGATTTTTTTTTATTGATTTATCCTGAATCACAATTGTATTTGTTTCTGGTGGAGTTTATTTTTTGCTTTTTAAAATTGGATATGAATAGATATATGTGTATATGTATGTGTTTGTTTAGTGTGTATTGTATTTGGTGAACATTTTATAGTATATTAATGACTATTTGTTATGTTGCTGTTGTCTTTTGTATTTTTGTATGCTTTTCTTTTCTTATTTCTTTACGTTTTCTTCTTCTTATGAAGAATAATTAAATTAGGGATTCGGGTGGAAGAATACTTTATAGGTAAGTCCCTCGTTCCTGGTAAAATTTGTATATTTTTGTATTTGAAAATTATTAGATAAAGACGTTTTTTGGGGGTTTTTTTTGTCATCATCATCAGCAGCAGTAGTAGTAGTAGATTGGTTCTTATGAAGAATAATAAAATTAGGGAGTTGGGTGGAAGAGTACCTTATAGGTAAGTTCCTGGTAAAATTTGCATATTTTTGTATTTGAAAATTATTAGATAAAGACGTTTTTTGGGGTTTTTTTATCATCATCATCATCATCAGCAGCAGTAGTAGTAGTAGTAGTAGTAGTAGTAGTAGTAGATTGGTTCTTATGAAGAATAATTAAATTAGGGATTCGGGTGGAAGATTACTTTATAGGTAAGTCCCTCGTGCCTGGTAAAATTTGCATATTTTTGTATTTGAAAATTATTACATAAAGACGTTTTTTGGGGTTTTTTTGTCATCATCATCATCATCATCAGCAGTAGTAGTAGTAGTAGTAGTAGTAGATTGGTTCTTATGAAGAATAATTAAATTAGAGATTCGGGTGGAAGATTACTTTATAGGTAAGTCCCTCGTGCCTGGTAAAATTTGCATATTTTTGTATTTGAAAATTATTACATACAGACGTTTTTTTTGGGTTTTTTTGTCATCATCATCATCATCATCATCAGCAGCAGCAGTAGTAGTAGTAGTAGTAGATTGGTTCTTATGAAGAATAATTAAATTAGAGATTCGGGTGGAAGATTACTTTATAGGTAAGTCCCTCGTGCCTGGTAAAATTTGCATATTTTTGTATTTGAAAATTATTACATACAGACGTTTTTTTTGGGTTTTTTTGTCATCATCATCATCATCATCATCAGCAGCAGCAGTAGTAGTAGTAGTAGTAGATTGGTTCTTATGAAGAATAATTAAATTAGGGATTCGGGTGGAAGATTACTTTATAGGTAAGTCCCTCGTTCCTGGTAAAATTTGCATATTTTTGTATTTGAAAATTATTACATAAAGACGTTTTTTTGGGTTTTTTTTGTCATCATCATCAGCAGCAGCAGCAGTAGTAGTAGTAGATTGGTTCTTATGAAGAATAATTAAATTAGGGATTCGGGTGGAAGATTACTTTATAGGTAAGTCCCTCGTTCCTGGTAAAATTTGCATATTTTTGTATTTGAAAATTATTACATAAAGACGTTTTTTTGGGGTTTTTTTGTCATCATCATCATCATCATCATCAGCAGCAGCAGTAGTAGTAGTAGTAGTAGATTGGTTCTTATGAAGAATAATTAAATTAGGGATTCGGGTGGAAGATTACTTTATAGGTAAGTCCCTCGTTCCTGGTAAAATTTGCATATTTTTGTATTTGAAAATTATTACATAAAGACGTTTTTTTGGGTTTTTTTTGTCATCATCATCAGCAGCAGCAGCAGTAGTAGTAGTAGATTGGTTCTTATGAAGAATAATTAAATTAGGGATTCGGGTGGAAGATTACTTTATAGGTAAGTCCCTCGTTCCTGGTAAAATTTGCATATTTTTGTATTTGAAAATTATTACATAAAGACGTTTTTTTTTGGGTTTTTTTTGTCATCATCATCATCATCAGCAGCAGCAGCAGTAGTAGTAGTAGTAGATTGGTTCTTATGAAGAATAATTAAATTAGGGATTCGGGTGGAAGATTACTTTATAGGTAAGTCCCTCGTTCCTGGTAAAATTTGTATATTTTTGTATTTGAAAATTATTACATAAAGACGTTTTTTTTGGGTTTTTTGTCATCATCATCATCATCATCAGCAGCAGCAGCAGCAGCAGTAGTAGTAGTAGTAGTAGTAGTAGATTGGTTCTTATGAAGAATAATTAAATTAGGGATTCGGGTGGAAGATTACTTTATAGGTAAGTCCCTCGTGCCTGGTAAAATTTGCATATTTTTGTATTTGAAAATTATTACATACAGACGTTTTTTTTGGGTTTTTTTGTCATCATCATCATCAGCAGCAGCAGCAGTAGTAGTAGTAGTAGTAGATTGGTTCTTATGAAGAATAATTAAATTAGGGATTCGGGTGGAAGATTACTTTATAGGTAAGTCCCTCGTTCCTGGTAAAATTTGCATATTTTTGTATTTGAAAATTATTACATAAAGACGTTTTTTTTGGGTTTTTTTGTCATCATCATCATCAGCAGCAGCAGTAGTAGTAGTAGTAGTAGTAGATTGGTTCTTATGAAGAATAATTAAATTAGGGATTCGGGTGGAAGATTACTTTATAGGTAAGTCCCTCGTGCCTGGTAAAATTTGCATATTTTTGTATTTGAAAATTATTACATACAGACGTTTTTTTTGGGTTTTTTTGTCATCATCATCATCAGCAGCAGCAGCAGTAGTAGTAGTAGTAGTAGATTGGTTCTTATGAAGAATAATTAAATTAGGGATTCGGGTGGAAGATTACTTTATAGGTAAGTCCCTCGTTCCTGGTAAAATTTGCATATTTTTGTATTTGAAAATTATTACATAAAGACGTTTTTTTTGGGTTTTTTTGTCATCATCATCAGCAGCAGCAGCAGTAGTAGTAGTAGTAGTAGATTGGTTCTTATGAAGAATAATTAAATTAGGGATTCGGGTGGAAGATTACTTTATAGGTAAGTCCCTCGTTCCTGGTAAAATTTGCATATTTTTGTATTTGAAAATTATTACATAAAGACGTTTTTTTTGGGTTTTTTTGTCATCATCATCATCATCATCAGCAGTAGTAGTAGTAGTAGATTGGTTCTTATGAAGAATAATTAAATTAGGGATTCGGGTGGAAGATTACTTTATAGGTAAGTCCCTCGTTCCTGGTAAAATTTGCATATTTTTGTATTTGAAAATTATTACATAAAGACGTTTTTTGGGGTTTTTTTGTCATCATCATCATCATCATCAGCAGCAGCAGCAGTAGTAGTAGTAGTAGAATGGTTCTTATGAAGAATAATTAAATTAGGGATTCGGGTGGAAGATTACTTTATAGGTAAGTCCCTCGTTCCTGGTAAAATTTGCATATTTTTGTATTTGAAAATTATTACATAAAGACGTTTTTTTTGGTTTTTTTTGTCATCATCATCATCATCATCAGCAGCAGCAGCAGCAGCAGTAGTAGTAGTAGTAGTAGAATGGTTCTTATGAAGAATAATTAAATTAGGGATTCGGGTGGAAGATTACTTTATAGGTAAGTCCCTCGTTCCTGGTAAAATTTGCATATTTTTGTATTTGAAAATTATTACATAAAGACGTTTTTTTTGGTTTTTTTTGTCATCATCATCATCATCATCAGCAGCAGCAGCAGCAGCAGTAGTAGTAGTAGTAGTAGAATGGTTCTTATGAAGAATAATTAAATTAGGGATTCGGGTGGAAGATTACTTTATAGGTAAGTCCCTCGTTCCTGGTAAAATTTGCATATTTTTGTATTTGAAAATTATTACATAAAGACGTTTTTTGGGGTTTTTTTGTCATCATCATCATCATCATCAGCAGCAGCAGCAGTAGTAGTAGTAGTAGAATGGTTCTTATGAAGAATAATTAAATTAGGGATTCGGGTGGAAGATTACTTTATAGGTAAGTCCCTCGTTCCTGGTAAAATTTGCATATTTTTGTATTTGAAAATTATTACATAAAGACGTTTTTTTTGGTTTTTTTTGTCATCATCATCATCATCATCAGCAGCAGCAGCAGCAGCAGTAGTAGTAGTAGTAGTAGATTGGTTCTTATGAAGAATAATTAAATTAGGGATTCGGGTGGAAGAATACTTTATAGGTAAGTCCCTCGTTCCTGGTAAAATTTGTATATTTTTGTATTTGAAAATTATTACATAAAGACGTTTTTTTTGGTTTTTTTTGTCATCATCATCATCATCATCATCATCATCAGCAGCAGCAGCAGTAGTAGTAGTAGTAGAATGGTTCTTATGAAGAATAATTAAATTAGGGATTCGGGTGGAAGATTACTTTATAGGTAAGTCCCTCGTTCCTGGTAAAATTTGCATATTTTTGTATTTGAAAATTATTACATAAAGACGTTTTTTTGGGGTTTTTTTGTCATCATCATCATCAGCAGCAGCAGCAGCAGTAGTAGTAGTAGTAGTAGTAGATTGGTTCTTATGAAGAATAATTAAATTAGGGATTCGGGTGGAAGAATACCTTATAGGTAAGTCCCTGCTATTATTATTCACACACCTTAATACATAATCTGAAAAGAAGACATCGTTTTATTTTATGTTTAAAAATATAAATTAAGCGAACATAAATCGAATTAAGTTTCATTGATGGAAGATTTCATTTTATTATTTTGTTAGCTTTTACAAATGTGGCAAACGGTCATGAAAAATTTTAAATAAATCATAGAAACGTTTATTTAATATAAAATAAAAGACTTACAATAAGAAAATAATGTAATGTCTCATCATCATCATCATCATCATCATCATCATCATCATCATCATCATCATCATCATCATCATCGGTTTTTAGAAATTGACTTTTAAACTAACCTATCTCTGTCCAGGTCTTTATTTATACCGTGTTCTATCAAATCCATCTTTATCATATCTTCCTATGTTTTCCTTGATCTTCCCCTGTAAACTGAACTTGCTACCTTAACTGTTCTACATCCATTAACCCAAGAACTGTCATCCATTCTTTCAACATGGCCATACCATTAGTGTCCTGTTTTGCACTCATTTCCCTATACTGTCCAAATTAAATCTTCTTCTAAGTCTGTTTTTAACACTAACATTACACATTCATTGTATCATTCTCATATCATTTCTCTCCATGTAACACATGTCCTCAACCCTCCTTGGCCAGGTTTTAATTCTATACCTTATCACACTGCTTACACATGCCTGATAGACTCTTTCCTCTGTAATGCGAAAAAATTAAAAGACAATAATTTTGTGCAAAGTCTCCAAATGATTCAAGTTTCAGAATAGTATGACTGAATTGTAGGTCAACCATTTATTCAGTAAATATTTTTTATTATGTAAAATAATCTCATTATTTCTTTTATTTAGAGCAAGGAAAAAGAAATAACTAATTGAGCGATGAATATTTTTTTACGAGTGTACCAATCATGCTCCTTCGTACTTATAGAAACAAATGTATGAAATGTTTGAAGACAACGGTATTATGACTGATTCATGAAAACGAAAGATGTTTTTGCAAATTCACCAAATACACTGAGAAAATAACTACTTAACTTGATGAAAATAATTTGTTCAAAATACCCTCTCCTCCTGGATGAATTTTGTTCCTTGTGACTCTCAAAAGGATGAATACTACAAAACAACTTACTCATATTCTGTTGAGGTAATGTTGAAAAAGAATATATCAGCTCTGTGACAGAGACACACAGACAGCTGCCCTTTATATAATAGACGTATGTTTATAAACAGATTAATTTTCAAAGTCTCGAATTTAATAGTTAGTTTTTTTATATTTAGAAAAGAAAACAGAAATAACTAATTGAGTGATTAATATTTTTACAAGCGTGTCGATCACGTTCAATCTGTATTTACAGAAATAGATGTACGAAATGTCTGTATTATTGTATTTTAAAAGGAAGAGAAATGACTGATTTATGAAAAGGAAATATTTTGTTTGCAAACTAAAACGAAAGATTATTTATCAAAGTCAACAAAAAGAAAATCAAGTTTCAGTGAAAGATGAAGAATAGCACAAATGAATCGTAGTTCAACCATTTATTAAGCAAAAATGTTCGTTTTTATTTTTATTGTGTATCAAAATAAAACGAAAATATCACAAAAAATTCCACATTATATATATATATTACTAGCAGGAACACCCGACGTTGCTCAGGATTGAATAAGGATCACTACTATGTACTTTTTCATTATGCTGATATTACTTTCTTTATTTTTACTGCCCCCCCCCTCTCGTTTCGCCTCCTAATATAATCGGAAGAAGCTGAAATGTTGGAAAACTCTCTGAATTAGTGTCTTATACATACAGTATACACTTCAATTAAAATCGGATATATATTGAAGTTTTAAGGGGGTTCTGCCCCCATGTGTCACTTAGAGGTGGTAGCACGTAGATATTTGGCACAAAGAGGGTAACATAGAGATTCGTGCACACTTCCATTGTCTTCCCCGGAGAATTTTATACATATGATATAAATTTCATAAAAATAGGATATATTTGAAGGTTTAAGGTAGTTATGCCCTCATAGCCCCGCTTAGGAGTGCACTTAGAGATTCTGGAACACTTCCATTGTCGTCCTCAGTAAATTTTACATAAGAATACATTTTTAGATTTTATGTAGATTCTCTAACCTTTCTTTCTATAGGGACACATACACATTATATATATATATATGAGAGAGAGAGAGAAAGAGAAAATGATAGATGAAAATAAAAGTTGTACAATTACAATATTTATTTTTTGTGAATTTTATCATCGGAACTCTTTATTTTTACCAATTTTGAACTTTATTACCTTGACTGGAAGCTGAAATTCGGCAATGTCTGCTGTATTGCAACTTTGTTTTTGAGCTACTATTATTTTCATTTGGATTTTCGAGATTCGCCTTTTCGCCTTTTCTACGGATTTTAAACAGACAGACGACACAATCTCCTCTGAATATTGTGAAACACTCAGACTTTCATGAACAACATTTGACCTTTTGAGAATTTTGAGTATTCCTCTTTTCCTTTTCTATTGGAGTTGATTGCCCAAGTTTTAAGATCATTTTGGCCAAGAAACTTTGTCTTATACATGTATTATATGTATTAATTTTCAAAGTTAATATTTAAATTACCGATTTTATCCTCTGATGAGAAGATATTTTTTTCTTTGAAAATCCATGGGTTAAGAATAATGGGATCCTTTTTTGCATTTGAACTTATGATGATTTAATAAATATTGTATTTGTACAACTTTTATTTTCATCTCTCATTTTCTGAATTTATTGCTCTATCCGGTATATTGAGCTTTCTATTATCACGATCGATTATTATTTAAAGATACATCATTATCTTTAAATTGTTATTCAATGATATATATATATATATATATATATATATATATATATATACAGGGTGGGCCAAAATAAGGGTCCTATCTTTAAATTTGAATAACTTGAATTTGAATAACTTCCACAAAATAAAAGTTAAACTCACCAAACTTTATGTGTGTGTAGACTGACCCTTCCGAGATGTTTTGAAATAAACAAAACAAATTTTAGCCGAAAAACACTTCTTAAAACTTACAAAAACTAAAGTATTGTTTTTTTACACTGTTTTGAGTTTTTTAAGCAAAAATAATGTTTTCTAAATGAGGGTACGTTCCTTAGGGCTAATACGGCTCATGCTTGCTTCGGAAGGGGTCCTTTACTTATTCTAAAAAAAAAATCAAAAAAAATCAATAAATAAAAAAGTTATGAATTTTTAAAAATAGGACCCTTATTTTTGCCCTCCCTGTATAACATGAAAATCGAAAAAGAGCTGAATCAATTTTAATTTCTATTCAAATGAAAAGTGATTTTAAGGATTTATTAATATACTTCTGATTATCAAAAACCGTGTGAAATTGAAAAATAATGTGTTAAACCACATTATTTACTGTTGTTATATATATTAATTTAAAAAATGTTCCTAAACTGTTTCTTTGCTGTTATGATGTACTTAGATGGGTGACCATTTGGGAATAGCAGGTGCTGTATGTAAAATGGTGTCTTATTGGCCTTGCAAACCAACAAGCAGTACTAATCTGCAAATACAATGAACATAACGGACAGTCCTGCCTCGTTCGTTGTGATCTGCACCAACCAGACACTGGCAGATCGAAATCGGAATCCTAAATATATATTTTTTAACCATTCTTCTGTTTTGAGACATGATGAATCTTCCCTGTATGAGTCCTTATTGACGATTAGTTTAAGCAAGGTGTGTGCAATCTCCAACCTTACTTTATCCAGAGCGAACATTGCTTAAATCCAATGACAAGAATTAGTCCAAGACGACTTGAGATAGTGTGTGTGTGTGTGTGTGTGTGCACGTAAGTTATGAATTTGAAATGAATTGCTTTTATAGGATAGAATTTCATTTTAGTTTACGTGGATATCATTTTGTTGAGTTGATCAGCAGTGCTAACATAGTGGTCATTGTCAACATCATAGTACCAGCCAATGTCATATTCACTTTTTTTTCTGAACATTTTGTGAACACAAACAAATACACACAAGCCTTCATTCTCATTTTATCTAAATACTTAAAAAAAGTTATGGCGTTTTGGGAGTTTGTCTGTCTGTACGCAAATAGAAATGTGATTGGTTGACAAAAAAGGAATAGGCAGCATACACATTACGAAGGCAGTAGGTTTTACAATATCAATAACAAAGTTCAAATCTTACATGAGTCTGAAGGATATTTTTTAACTGGATATATGTTTTATAAATTTGAAGAAATTAACTTTATATAATGGCTTAAAAAGCATGAAATAAATATTTATTTTTAAACTTAGTGATCTTTTTTTTTATAATCTGCAAAAAAAAGTAGACATAGGATATTCGGCTAGTTCAAAGTGAATTACTTTTTGCTTAAAAACATAATTTCTAATGATTCTTGCCAAAAAAATAATACGTAAATACATTCATCGTAGTTACTTGCTCATGCAAATACTAAGTAGAATATTATTTTAAAAATATTTTCTTCATACTAGTTATAAAGCGGTAGAAGCGAGGTAAAGATGGAGATTGACATACTCAGATACTGTAGCAAAATCCCTTAAGGAACGGATATAAACTAGTAAAAGCATTTTAATGAATCTCATTTAAGTGTGACTATGTTGAAACATCTGCTGGTATTAATGTATTGTTGAAATTATCCTTTTATTTTAATCTAACACCAAGGACAAACGAGATAGAAGCCATGTTTTATTTTAATTTTCCTTTGTATACTAAGTATAAAACTAGAGTAAATGCCCATAAAATAATTTCTCTCTTCAAGTGTCAAGGTCAACGAGATGACTTTTGCAATGACATTTCAATGCGATGTTTGCCTTTCTCAAGAGTTTTCTTTTTACACTCTTGACCTTAATGACCTGCTACTTAGACCAAAACCCTTTTTTTAGCACCGACATCCACTGCTAATTTTCAAAAAAGCTTTAAAAAACCTACCAACCTTTCTTGTTTAACTTAATGTTGAAACAGAATATTTATGTGGTGAAAAAGTTTGAATAGGATACTGCTCATATTCTGATTTTCATGATAATCCAAAAGTTGTCAAATATAATGGCCGAATGGACCAAGATGATCGGTTAATTAGTTTAGGTCAGGTCTCCAACCGACACCACCTCAAACAAACACCTGTTATTGTGAATAACTCTCTGGCAACAAATGCTAGAGCAGTTCTGAGTTAACTGACGAACAGGGGAAGCATTTTTAATCCGGGGGTCAACAGTTTGAATCAGCTTCACTGCATCGCACTTTTTAATATTTAAAACTACAGTAGATTCCACCTCTTGTCATTAGAGGTTTCTATGTACGACACAGGCGATTCTTTCTTGTCCAAGATGGGGAATCTGACGATTACAATTGAAATATTTTTTTAGTGATACAACATTTAAAAATTATTTTTATATGGAGATACATCATGAGTAGATAGATATCAATAGGTCCATTACTTATGTTAGGGACAACCATTGTAATCTGTTGTAATATGTCCATGTATGTGTATGACAATAAAAGAATAAAATAAATCCGACTGTATGAGTTAAAATGAAAAAGCGGAAGGCCTACCTGGTTAGTGCAAATATGCTGGTAGGCAGTTGAAGACCTGAACGGCAACAATCAAAGCCGACCTAGCAGCACTTTAAGGCCTGCAAGTAGTTGGTCTTCGACTATGGAATCGGGATTGGCTAGCCATATTGTGTGACCCAGCTCAGAATCGACAAAAGTTATCTGCAATGTTCAAGAGGAAGCTGGCTCAATCAGGGTGGTGGCCGTTACAAGTACAAGTATATATCATACGAGTTCAACAAAAATATGTTTTAATACAAAATAAAAATAGGAATATATCTATTTTTTGGAATTTTTAAGATGAGGATTGATAATATGGATTATTTGGATTATGTGGACTACTGTTCTCATCTTGGATGTTATTCTCACAACGTTTCGACCGATGTAACCTCCGACCTTCTTCAGGTGTATCTTGTCGAACTCGGGAATCTTTCTGTTGATCTCTGGAATCTGTACGGAATTTCGAACGGAACTTGCCCACATTCCCACAGTGGGCTGGGGGGTGGACATTAGGCAAAAAAGAATGTCGGAGGAATTGCTGATGTTTGGTGTTTTTATAAACTACTCTATATTCCTGATTCAACAAAAAAAAAAAGTAAGTCAAATCGTTAAACGGTTGAAAAAATATGCAACATTGAATTCGTGATATTTCGCATTTTTCTCCAGCTCACGCGAAACATCCACAATTTTTCCCAAAAATTATAATTTTCAGATTTCCATGATTAAATTCCAAAAATCAGTGTGGAATTACTTATTATTGCATATTTTTTTGGTTTATTGATAACCATTTGTGAAAATGCAAAAATAGACCACTTTGGGACCCAATTTGTCGATTTTTAGCTCTTTTTATGAAAGAAATTAGGAAAATTTGAGCTAAATTTCCCTCTTTTTTGGCTCAAATTAGCGATAGAATTCTATATTCATCAGAAAATAACTTGTAAACCGGGATAGGGCACATACCAAACCATATATGTTTCTGAAAGCTATGGAGGTATAGATTATGAAAAACCAAGCAGATCTATGTGCCCTATCCCGGATTTTTCAAAAAACAAGCCGGAAGTTTCTCGCTTGTGTCACGTGTGGACTTGCTCCAAAGAGCATTACCAAAATCTCTCGACTCCTGATCAGGGCAACGAGTAAGGAGTAACCCCATCAATTGGGAAGAAGTCACTTTCTCCTCTGCAGCCACTGCCTGAATTTTTGCCCAGATATCATTGGTTCTTCTCAACAACTGTTTGCGGCTGCCCAACTCTTCAGGGGGCCTTTTCCTGGATGCAGTTTGCGTCGAGGGGTTCTTGTAATAGCGGAACACAACATTTTCAGCTTCACCTAGTGAGCTCAGCTCATCCCAGTTAACAGCAATCCGTTTATCTGTATATCGTCGTTTCTTCAGCGAATGGTTTCTTTTGAGCGACTTCTTGACCTCGTCTTTCTGCTCCTCTGTTAACTGGATGAGATACTTTTGCTCCAGCAATTGAACACATGCGGTGATGGATAGATGGTCTCTAGTTTTTGCATCTTCTACAGTAAACACTTGGAAAAGTGCGTTATCGCTGACCGCTTCCATTTTTGATAGTAACTCTATCTAAATAAACAAAACAAAGATTTGAAAATTCTGTAGTGATTTCCTGTAAAATGCTTTGACAGGAAATTAAAGTGTGTAAAAAGGTGTGCAAATGAAAGAAAAGAAGTGTGTCAAATACTACTTCGTGTCACATGTTACCAGATTTTTTTTTGATTTTTTAGAAAGGCCCTCAGATTTCGCTTCTAACAAGCCCTCACTGAGCTTCTATGATCAATTTTGTGCCAAGATATGGCCAAAAATGTGATTTTGGGCCGTTATGCCCAAATATGGAAATTCGGCCCCAGACCCCCGAAAAATGGATTTTATGAATTTTTTTTGATTTTTCCAAAAAGCTCTTGAAATTTCGCTTCTAACGAGCCCTCAAACAGCTTATATGGATAAGTAAAACTAAAGTTATGCCCAAATGTCCTCCAAAAACCTGTTTTGGCCCACTGTGATTCCGTCAGCCATGACCGGGTAGAATTCTTAGATAATTCGCTATTACATTCTTAGTATCACCCGCACTGAGGATTGAACCTTCAACCTCCAGAAAGCCTCTCACTTAGAACTAATTATTACTTAGCACTTTATTTGTTATGCCACGCAAGGACCCATGACGTAATAGATAAAGTGTTAAATTAATAATCAATGAATTGTTTTAATTTTAATACAACAATTAGTTCTGTTTCACAATATTGTTTTATGTCCTGGACAAATATTTAGCATTTGTATTCAAATGTCCCTTTTCCTTAGAGGGGCCGACTTGGTTTTCAACAAGTTGCGATCTGTTTCTAAATTGCAAGTGAAAAGGCAAATTCATTTATTTCTTTTCTTTTCTTTACAGTCACATTTAAAAGATAAATAAATTTGTATCGAAATTACCAAAATGTTAATATTTATCTATATATAGATAAATAAATGAGAAAGATTTTGTTTCGTGTTTACAACAAAGTTATGAATAAAATATGTATTATTCTAAATTAATGTTTCAAGTATTGCAAGTAACAAATTTTACAAAATGATAGAGAGCCGGAAAAAGCTGGCTAGCATGAGCATGAAACTCTTTATACGTGATTATCATCAGTCTGTTGTAAAGGTAAAGGTCGCATAGCCTGGACGCGCACGAGTGTCGTTGCCGACATCGCACACTGCCCATGGCCGTCGCGGCGGTGATTTGTTAAGAATCACCGTGTCTAGGGCACAGCATATGGAAGGCGGAGCCCATCCCTCTCCTTCCGCTGCCTTGAACCTTCCCTGAGTTTTAGTCAAGTACCCATTTACTGCTGGGTGGACAGAGAGAGTTTTCAGACCCGAAAATTCGCATGCCGTGAGTGGGATCGAACCCGGGTCGTCCAGCCCAAAGACAAGTGCTATAACCACTCGTCCACAGGCCCTCCCTATCAGTCTGTTGATAGAACAACAAAATACTGATATTAGATTGTACACAAAATTAAACTATGGAGACCTGTCATATCCACTTTGTTTCCTAATGCAAGTTAATATAATTTCCACAGTTCACTGGAAGTCTATGGTTAAGTTTCATATGAAGAGACACATACACATCTGGCTTTATTCACAGCTTAATTGAAATTTCTTTTACCTTTTATGTAATTTTCTGTTTTTGTCTTATGTTGAAAATCTTCCTTAACTCATTTCTCTATTTATATAAAGTTAGGCATGTATATTTAAACTGTTTTCAGCAAAATAAAGATTTCATTCCTTTAAGAAGTTTCATAATTGAAACGAAATATCAAATCAATATAAGCATGTTTTTGTGTTAATTTTTTCCTGTTCTAACTAGTATTGGTCATTCCTTATTGTCTTATCCCTATAGACACTGAAACATTCCGTCGGAAATTGTATCTTAATCTTTTAAACAAACTTCTATACTAAATTTCTATTTATATAAAGTTATGTATGGGTATATGTTTATATATTTGTATGTATAGGATTCACTACTAAACTTATTAACCGATCATTATGAATTTTGGAAGACATCTACTAGGCATAAAGATGGGTAATGTTAACTGTTTAGTTTAAATTAGTTTTAAGCAAACGGGGTAAAGAGGAGGTGGATGCACTTTGTGAAAATCTAACAATAGATATTAGACATAAATCAATAAATATTCCCCAAGTTTCAGTTTTGTTTTAGTATATTAAAATAGTTTGGGGAGAAAACTCCAATTTAAAAAATTCAAATATTTCAGATTTGCATTAAATTTGATTCATAGTCATTAGACACCAAATAAGCAAGATTCTATAAATTTCAATTTCTTCTTAAAACCCCTTAAGCTTAAAAGCCTTAGATTTTAGACATTTTCCAGAATCAAAATCATGCAATGGATTTTGATCAAAATTAGAAGAAGGATTCTAGCCATAAGGTTTAGTAGTATTTTAATCTTCGTAAAGGAATATAAAAGTGGTGCAAAATTGTTCTGTTTGAGGAATTAATTTTACCCGTCCTTGGACGGGTATTCTTCTAGTTAAGTTTTACACATTTTTCTTTACTTTTTTACCTTTGTAAGTTTGTATACATTTTCGTATAGAATCTGTAGCAATTGATTGTTGCCCTTGTGAAGGTCTTGCTTCAATAAAGCTACCCTATAAATAACCTTTCTGTAATGTTTCTGTGTTGTTTTTTCTCTCCCGTTTTCACTCATTTTCGTTTTGTTTTTGTTGTCAAGCAATTTTTATTCTAGTGATGGTTATCCGCAGGCTATCCTTTTTATTACGGTTAGTTTCTTTTTTCAGTAATAATAAAAACATTTCTGGACAAGATCTTATCTCATCCAATAATATTAAAAGCTTAGAAATCTGCTTGACAAGCAAGCAATATAAGACATCAAACTGGGTGTCAAAAAAACAAGGCTTTTTTTTTATGAAGACGAGAGGACACACGTTGTAAAGTTTGCATGGCAGAACTGCAATTGTTATTTTAAAGGCTTTTTTTCTCTATTCTTGATCTTCTTTTTGTGTTTCATAGGAGCACAGCCAGTATATTCTGTAGTCATCCTCAGAGATGCGATCCAATTCCGACCAAATAACAAAAAGTGAGTAATGATAGTAAATGCACATTCTTTTAACCATCAAAGCAGAATCTCTTAATACATCCGTTATTTTATTAAGAAAGCCGATGTTTCAACCGTAGGTTCGTTCGTGTATTTATGTCTGTCTTGGTTTGTCTGTTTTACAGCATATCAACCCTTTTTTGGTTAACTAACACCGACACATTGCCGATTGTAAACAATTTTGTAATTGAAGTTCTAGTTTACACTTCAATAAATTGAAGTTCTAGTTTACACTTCAATAAATTGAAGTTCTAGTTTACTCTTCAATAAATTGAAGTTCTAGTTTACACTTCAATAAATTGAAGTTCTAGTTTACACTTCAATAAATTGAAGTTCTAGTTTACACTTCAATAAATTGAAGTTCTAGTTTACACTTCAATAAATTGAAGTTCTAGTTTACACTTCAATAAATTGAAGTTCTAGTTTACACTTCAATAAATTGAAGTTCTAGTTTACACTTCAATAAATTGATCATCCAGAAAAAATGAAAAATGTCATCCGTACATCTCAGATTTTCTTCAAACTTTCCCCAGTTATTGGTATCATAAAAACTAGACACTCCTGAAAATTTGAGCTTGTAACTCCAAGTGGTTTCCAAAATATTGTATTTGTAAGATTTCAGGTATGTCGCAAAAGGCTGCAAAATCGTGACATAAGAAAATTACATTTTTGTGCATAAAACGAATTTTAGATTATATAGAACGTTAAAAATCGATACAGGCAAGGTTTTTACACAATTAATCTAAAACCCACACTTAAAACCTCTAAAAATATACTGTTTTTAAGTTATCGTACATGTTTGCCTAAATTTTGTTGTGGTACTATGAAGACTTAAAAAGTATGTGGCCTTATTGGAAAATGAACATTTTCTTTTTCTGTGTGTCCTACACAGTTTGAACTTTCTCTTATTCAAAAATAAAGTCTTATTATTTCTGCATTAGCTCACAATGTAACTTGAAGAACGGACATTTTTTTTTTGTTCAGACATGTCACCACCATACAGTCTTGCTGTTTCCACTGGAGGATAAGTAAACCCAAACCCAAATTTATCACAAAATTCCTTTTTCATTTTTCTGTAGTTAATTTAATGCATAGACATAAAATTAGAAGTTATTCATAAGGTACATCATAGCATGTTTCATAAGGTACATCATAGCATGTTTCATAAGGTACATCATAGCATGTTTCATAAGGTACATCATAGCATGTTTTCAAAACATCAAATCAACAGCTGTTCACGAATGATACTTTGTAAACGCAACAATCGTTTTATCATAATCTTCATCACAGATTCTGTAAGTATTTCCAGATGTTGTAGTAGGTGCCTGTATAACACATATAATGTTTTTTTTATAGGGGCATAGGAGCTAGACAACCTTCTGGCCAGTTGAATGAAAAAAGAGATTCATCAGAATAAAATTATCGGTTGAAATATGCACAAACAAAAGTGATTGGTTCTGTGTAACAACCATCAAGGAGGACTGAACTGAGCTCTCAGGTCCACAGGTGATCAGCATTCGATAGTGGAATCACGATAGGTTAGCCATCTTGTACGACCTTGCTCAGGACCGCCATGATTCAGAATGTGGTGCAGGCCAGGTAAGAAGCCGGCTCAACCTGACCAGGGAGAATGCCATTGCACCAACAATTTAATCAGTTTAGTTTGTCTGCCAATATATAGCAACGTCTTTTCGGTCATTTAATGCTGAAACACATTACCAATTGCAAACGATTACTTGTATATAAGTTGATATTTTATCCATAGTTAGGGGGGGGGATTTCGCTTTCATACCTTTTCCAACAGTATTAGTGCATACATAACCACAATATATCTGATAGGATTCAAACTTTTCATAGAGGCTTGATGATTTTATTATATATCAGATCAAATCAAATTTATTGGCAAAAAATAGCAAAGTGCAACAAGCCATGTAAGACGAAAGTGTCGATAGTACATCTTTTGTTGGGTTCCATAGAGGCCACAACTTGGCGCTGGGGTGAAAAACTCTTTGAAAGATAGATTTAAATTCTTGTTGATGATGTTGTATGCCAAAGTCGGGTCCGTTTGCATTCCCCACTGCTCAAATGAGGAGTAATGATCCAAAGATAGCAACTATGATGCATCCATCACCACTTTAAACTGTTGGGATGTCTACAGGCTGCCCACGGCTTCTGGCAGCTTGTTCCATGGCACAGCAACCCGCCCAAAAGAAGCTTTCCAGCGATTAAGCCCAAATCATCTCAGGTATATATATATATATATATATATATATATATATAGCTTTGCCAGCTCGCTATTGCTTCACAAAGTTGGCTACTTGAAATCAAGATTTAAATAATAAACATTTCATTCATAAGTTTCTTGTAAACATAAGACAAAAATGTTCGTATTTATTCATATAAATAGATAAATATTAACATTTTGGTAATTTTGATACAAATTTATTTATCTTTTAATTAAGACCGTAAAGAAATGAAAGAAATAAGAAATCAATATGCCTTAACAATGATGTGTGTAGAGGAGCTATTTTAAAAACAATAAAAAATAAAATTTGCCGTCATTAGAGAGAGAGAGAGAGAGGGGGAGAGAGAGAGCACAGTCACTTTTCCCCCTCTCTCTATGAACTCTTATACCTCATCAGTATATCTTTCTTTCTAGCAAGCTAAGATATATTAGTGTCATTTAAATTACCCTCCTCTTGAAAATGAATGAGTATATTTTATGAAAGGTTTTCGTAATTTATCCTTTTTGTTATTAAATCACTTTAATTAATTACTGTTAATATTGATAAATCTATTGCATATATATATATATATATATATAAGAAAATAGAAAAATAAAATTACAAATGAATAACACCAAGCATTAATTAATTACGAACTGTTTAAAAAGTAGTTATGCAAATAATGCATTCAAATAGCTGTCTTTTGGTCTTTCCTCTGTACTATATATAGAGTAATAATAATTGATTTTACTAATAGTAACCCACTTTGATAGTAATATACAAGTGATAATGAAAAAAAACTTTGCATTTATTCATTTAGCCATACATAATATCAACATGAAAAATCAACTTCTTGGAATCGGATCAGAGCCGAAGAGAGCACATCTTGCACACACACAAAAGGCTCGATATGCTTTCAAATAGATCTTTATAACAATAATAAATAATTAAAAAGAGGCTTATCTTAACACTTTAGATATGCTCCTTTTCATTTCGCTATCTTAACTCTACAAAATGAAAACATTTGGGGCTTATAATTTTAGTTGCGCAATCTATTTTCACATGCTTTTTCCCAGATCGATTGTTTATGATTACTTTGAATTATTTTAGCATCTGGTCGCTTGCACTTATAAATGTTTCCGAATATACTTGTCCTGTCACTCGTGTTCCTGCTAATATCTTTCTTTATTACATAAATAGTCCTTGTCATATATTGTGTTTAACACATGATTCACATTCCAACTTTCATTATATGCTTAGATATAATTTTAAGATATTGTCAGTGTCATATATTGTGATTCACATCCTAACTTTCATTATATGCTAGTTATAATTTTTAATACATGGATTGTCAATGTCATATAGTGTGTTTCACATTTGATTCACATTCCATCTTTTATCCTATACTAGATATAATTTTTAAGACATGGATTGTCAATGTCATATAGTGTGTTTCACATTTGATTCACATTCCATCTTTTATCCTATGCTAGATATAATTTTTAAGACATGGATTGTCATTGTCATATATTGTTTCATATTTGATTCACATTCCAGCCTTTTATCCTATGCTAAATATAATTTTTAAGACATGGATTTAAAGTGTCTCATATTCAGTTCCACATTTGATTCACATTCCAATTTTTATTATATGCTAGATATGATTTTAAGCTATTGATTGTCAGTGTCATACACTGTGTTTTACATGTGATACGCCTTGCAGCTTTTTATTATATGCTAACTATTGTTTTATACCTTTTTATAATTCCAGCTTTACTTTTCAATTCACAACACTTGAATGCAAATAAACTACTTTAAAACAAGTCACAGGGTTAATAATAGAAACACTCTTCATAACATCTTTATGAGAGAAAGGGCCAATAAAACATTGTTTATCTTGATAGCATCCCAACCATGTATGGAAAAGAATAGGAGGAAGATACAAATCCATTTGCTTAAAGGAATATAACAAAATCATATCCAAAAGGAGAGATAGGAAAAGAACAACTGGAATAGCAGACCATATTTGGAAGGAAAAATATTTTACACTCCTCCTCCTCCTCCCTTTCTCACTCTTGCAGTCTTTCACTCTCCTCCTCCTCCTCCTCCTCCTCCTCTCTCACACTCTCAGATAAAATATTCAAAGTGACTCTTATCTTTACTGAATTATTTTAACACCTGGCCATAGATTAGGCTATAGAGTCACAACAGGTAAACGATAAATGAATAAAAGTGAGTAAACAGTATTGATTCCATAAAATAGTTAACAATGAGCCCCCACTTACCAAGGCCAAAAGTCACTCGAGGATAAGAGTTAGTAAGATTGTCATTTGGATAACGAACAACATTACGAGAGGATTAGAAACTATGGGTGGGATGGGCAGAATTTGATTACTTAAGAGGACGGCTCGACATTTGAATTGAAAACGACTATGTTATAATCAGCTGCGCAGAATGGTGTTCCACAGATAGGAAATTCTTGGAAAGAAACTTTGTTCATGGAAGTTCTATTTGGTTTTAGGTGCACAGAAAAAGACAAAAGTGTTTTGCAGTAGTTGTCGCTAGAAGAGTTATTGATGTGAATGTTTTATAGGAGGAAACCAGGAGTTTGAGCTCAGTCGAGCACATATCATGAAAATACAGGTAGAGTAGAGATAGACTAGCAACGTCTCTCCTGTGAGAAAGTCTGGTGCTACCAGATCAGGCTGCCTGAAGATACCGGCTTCCTGACATTGATGTTGTTTTTTTTTCCTTTCCCTTTGCAAAACTCAATCATGTTCTGCAAAGCTAAAAACAAAACCATTTTTCCTCTACAAAACAACCAAACCAAACACCATGAATAAATAATTGAAGATATAAAGAACTTGAAGCATAAAAACTTTTACCAAAATGACCTGATTCATCATTAAATAACGCAAAAAGGGTTTGATATGCCGTAAAACAAAACAACTAAACCAAACACCATGAATAAATATTTGAACATATAAAGAACTTGAAATATAAAACCTTTACCAAAATGACTTGATTCGGCATTAAATAACCCGAAAAGGGTTTGATATGCCGTAAAACAAAATAACCAAACCTGTGAGAAGCCCTCTCCATGGAAATAACCATAAAGTAGAGAAATGCTAGCAACGTCTTTTCTGTGAGAGCGCTTGTAGGAAAGAGAAGAGATCATTCCCCACTAGATTTCGAAGTCAATTTTGTACTTTGACAAGGCAAGAAAAAGTGCTCTGAGCAGCACCTCTCCAGATCTGGGAGCAATACTCCATTTTAGGGGGAATCTGTCTCTTATACAGGTAGAGGATTGCATCAGGAGTCAGGTCGAATGATCCAACCTTTTTTCCAGAAACCTTAGCAACAGATTTGATGTAAGTCTTCCATTTCTTGAGTGAAAGTCAGTCCGAGAAGCTTATCAAAGGAAGGAACTTCCTCAATGATGAAGGCATTCATTTCAATTGGAGAGAAATGAGGATCCGAGCATTGGTGGTGAAAGGAGAGGAGCTTGGTTTTAGAGGTGTTAAAAGTAACAAACCACTTTTTTTCCTCATTTCACCATATGTTTTAGAGGTGTTAAAAGTTACAAACCACTTTTTTTCCTCATTTCACCATATGTTTTAGAGGTGTTAAAAGTAACAAACCACTTTTTTTCTCATTTCACCATATGTTTTAGAGGTGTTAAAAGTAACAAACCACTTTTTTTCCTCATTTCACCATATGTTTTAGAGGTGTCAAAAGTAACAAACCACTTTTTTTTCTCATTTCACCATATGTTTTAGAGGTGTTAAAAGTAACAAACCACTTTTTTTCCTCATTTCACCATATGTTTTAAAGGTGTTAAAAGTAACAAACCACTTTTTTTCCTCATTTCACCATATGTTTTAGAGGTGTTAAAAGTAACAAACCACTTTTTTTCCTCATTTCACCATATGTTTTAGAGGTGTTAAAAGTAACAAACCACTTTTTTTCCTCATTTCACCATATGTTTTAGAGGTGTTAAAAGTAACAAACCACTTTTTTTCCTCATTTCACCATATGTTTTAGAGGTGTTAAAAGTAACAAACCACTTTTTTTCCTCATTTCACCATATGTTTTAGAGGTGTTAAAAGTAACAAACCACTTTTTTTCCTCATTTCACCATATGTTTTAGAGGTGTTAAAAGTAACAAACCACTTTTTTTCCTCATTTCACCATATGTTTTAGAGGTGTTAAAAGTAACAAACCACTTTTTTTCCTCATTTCACCATATGTTTTAGAGGTGTTAAAAGTTACAAACCACTTTTTTTCCTCATTTCACCATATGTTTTAGAGGTGTTAAAAGTAACAAACCACTTTTTTTCTCATTTCACCATATGTTTTAGAGGTGTTAAAAGTAACAAACCACTTTTTTTCCTCATTTCACCATATGTTTTAGAGGTGTTAAAAGTAACAAACCACTTTTTTTTCTCATTTCACCATATGTTTTAGAGGTGTTAAAAGTAACAAACCACTTTTTTTCCTCATTTCACCATATGTTTTAGAGGTGTTAAAAGTAACAAACCACTTTTTTTCCTCATTTCACCATATGTTTTAGAGGTGTTAAAAGTTACAAACCACTTTTTTTCCTCATTTCACCATATGTTTTAGAGGTGTTAAAAGTAACAAACCACTTTTTTTCTCATTTCACCATATGTTTTAGAGGTGTTAAAAGTAACAAACCACTTTTTTTCCTCATTTCACCATATGTTTTAGAGGTGTTAAAAGTAACAAACCACTTTTTTTTCTCATTTCACCATATGTTTTAGAGGTGTTAAAAGTAACAAACCACTTTTTTTCCTCATTTCACCATATGTTTTAGAGGTGTTAAAAGTAACAAACCACTTTTTTTCCTCATTTCACCATATGTTTTAGAGGTGTTAAAAGTAACAAACCACTTTTTTTCCTCATTTCACCATATGTTTTAGAGGTGTTAAAAGTAACAAACCACTTTTTTTCCTCATTTCACCATATGTTTTAGAGGTGTTAAAAGTAACAAACCACTTTTTTTCCTCATTTCACCATATGTTTTAGAGGTGTTAAAAGTAACAAACCACTTTTTTTCCTCATTTCACCATATGTTTTAGAGGTGTTAAAAGTAACAAACCACTTTTTTTCCTCATTTCACCATATGTTTTAGAGGTGTTAAAAGTTACAAACCACTTTTTTTCCTCATTTCACCATATGTTTTAGAGGTGTTAAAAGTAACAAACCACTTTTTTTCTCATTTCACCATATGTTTTAGAGGTGTTAAAAGTAACAAACCACTTTTTTTCCTCATTTCACCATATGTTTTAGAGGTGTTAAAAGTAACAAACCACTTTTTTTCCTCATTTCACCATATGTTTTAGAGGTGTTAAAAGTAACAAACCACTTTTTTTCCTCATTTCACCATATGTTTTAGAGGTGTTAAAAGTAACAAGCAACTTCTTCCTCATTTCAAAGTTGGAAGAGAGAGAATCGGCAAGATCTCGATCACCAATGCTCATCGAAGTGCTGTCATAGATAGTTGTCGTCAGCATAAATGTCAATGAATGATCTCAGAATATGATCAGAAAGAGGGTTTGGCCTAGAATAGATGCCAGTGTTTATACATATGCTTCAGACTTCTACCCATTAACAACTACTTTGATGGACCCATCAGAGAGAAACGATTTGATGGTTTAGAAGACATTTCCAGATATTCCATAGATAGCAAGCTTGTGAAGCAAACCTCCAATATGAGTTATGGAAATAAATAGTCGAGTTCATATTTCATTGGATAGTTATGCACTTATACTGTTGGGAAAGGTATGAACTCACAAATTCGCCCTTCTAAGCATAACAATTGGTAACATAGGCTACAAAAGTGTGGTATCTGTTCTAATGCTATACTTCAGCTGTTCTGTCCTAGTTTAGTGATGGAAAAGTCCTTCTCGACTGAGACAATTTTAATTTTTGTTCCAATCTTGAGTGCCCCTTTTTGCGGGAGCTGGATTTCCCCACATTAAAAACCGACCTTTTGTCTACCTCTGCCCTTGTGGGGAGGCAAGTAAATAGAAACATAGGCTATGTATAGTGATGGTTTATACAAAAAATAACTTTGAAAATGAAAATATATGCAATCATTGCTTTAGTGAAAATGTATACGATTTTGTATTTTTAAATGAAGATTTTGTTTTATTCAAAATATTTTAAAACTATGAAGCTGCTATATTGAAAACAGTTGATAGAATAAATAACTTTTAAAATTTCAAATTAATCGGATTGACAAAATCGAATTTTTCTATCTTCTAGATTTTAATTTACTTTTAAAATTTTGTTGTCATTTGATACGTTAGAATAATGTGGATTAGAATTTTTTCACAAAAATATATTATTCTTGATTTGTTTTGAATTAGAAATGGGCGGTTTTACTGAAACACGTCAGTTTTCCAATTTCGTTTGTATACCGGAAACTGTACTGAAATGTTGTTCAGAACTGGAACCATTTCATAATACTACAAAATTCTCATATCCAAGGAAATCATTCGGTAATACTACAAAACGTTCATGTCCAAGGAACCATGGTGGAAAAAGTCGTTCAGATATTAATAATTTTTTCCCCATTCAGTGTGTTCGTTTGAGAGGGCGGGGGGGCTGAGTATCTCCCACATTAAAAACCGACCTCGTGTCTAATTTTGCTGTTTTGGTGAGACAAGTAAATAGGGACACACAAATATAGTTTATGCGACTATTTCTTTTATATTTTACCAAATTGTTAATATAGATGTGTAATGTGAGTTTTAAAGACAGGCTTAGTTCTGATGACTTCAGAGGAAGATGAAATCTGGACAGTATAGGGAGATGTGTGCAGAACAGGAAACTTCGATGGTATGGCCACATTAAAAGAATGGAGAAGAGTTCTTGGGTTAGTAGATGTAGTTTAGGTAGCAAGTTCAGTTCACATGGGAAGGCCAAGACAAACATGAGAAGAAGTGATAAAAATGGATTTGAGAGAAAGAGGGATGAATAAAAACCGGACCAGAGATAGGTTAGAGTGGAAGTCAATTTCTTATACCCGTCCAGCATGTAAAAACGGACGTTAAACCAAATATGATGATGTTAATAAATGGTGTTTACAGTTGACAATTTATTCGAAAGTTTCAGGATGAAACTTTAATCAAAGTCATGAAATATTAACCACTATACGCTAGTTGACAGAACTTCAAAAAACCAAAATGGCAAATATATATAAGAAAAAAGAAAGTTGTAAAAGTATATGAAGCGTTTATTTTACAGGACCTGAACAGGCCATCTTGCAAATGTCATTTACTAACAGAATTAAAACTTAGTTTTATTTAAAAAAAAAAAAAAAAATTTCTTTCATTCATAAAAAAATGTGTGTATGCTCTTTTGATAAAATAATTTTATTATATTTTCAATTATTAGATAAAATACAAATGAGAGGCGAGACAACATAAATAAATTTAAACTTGTGCTTGTCACTCCTAACAAAACCGGATGTTTAATCTTTAAACATCTTAGCCCGTGTTACAGAAACTAACACACTGCATATTGTCACTCGATTTGACCAATCAGA
Source organism: Sepiola atlantica (assembly GCA_963556195.1). Classification (NCBI taxonomy): domain Eukaryota; kingdom Metazoa; phylum Mollusca; class Cephalopoda; order Sepiida; family Sepiolidae; genus Sepiola; species Sepiola atlantica. The sequence continues at coordinate 198,554,091 of OY744521.1, read as the reverse complement.
CTTTTTTTAATGTACTAGCGAGTCACCACTTATCAAGGCCCAAAGGCTACTCAAGGATAAAGGTTTATGAGCTTGTCTGAAGGATTAGTAACGATGGTTAAGAAGACTGGGCAGAGTTTTATTATTTAGAAAGACGGCTTAACAAGAATTTTTTGGAGGTGGTAATGTAGTCTCTGTTCTGTTGTCATAAGACTATCCTCCCAGGCTTTACATCCTCTTTGTGGGAGAGGTAGTGTAGAATCTGTTTTGTGGACATGATACCATCCTTCTAGGATTTAACTGTTTTATTTGTGAGTGGGGTAGTAATATTCTAGCAAAAATATGCGACCTCTGGTCACATGTTTAGCTAGTATTACTAATTCAAAGAATATTAAAAAATTACGCCCAATAATAATAACGAGATCAATTTTACTACAGTTGAAGCATCGGTGTAACAATAAATTTGAAAATGAGTTAAGAAACCAGATAACACGATGCAGGATTTTTTTTTTTTTCAAATTAATAAATATATGAATTATTTATTCGTTTTTTTTTTTTTAAATCTAAATTCAAAATCCGTAAGATCTCGACAAGGAAAAAAAACAAAAAAACAATCGTCTGTATTATCTTGAAGAAGGTTTACAAAACCGAAAATTTCGATTAAAGAAAATGAATAAATAATTAATTTATTTGAAGAAAATCGTGCATAGTTTTATCTGGTTCTTAACTAATTTTCAAATTTATCATTACACCGATTCTTCAACTGTAATAACATTGATCTTGTTATTTATACAAGCGTCCCAGCGCAACTCACTATGGCAGTCGTATATTAAAAAACAGTTTCTTCAACAAAACCGGAAGGAATCGGCGATCTTTGGTATGCCGGAAGATCTTGACAAAAAAAAAAAAAGAAAAAAATTGTCTGTATTACCCTGAAGAAGGTTTATAAAACCGAAAATTTTGATTAAAAAAAAAAAAAAGAATAAATAATTCATTTATTTGAAAAAAAATTCTGCATTGTGTTATCTGGTTTCTTAACTAATTTTCAAATTAAAAAAAAAATTAATGTTGAACTGAACATGAAAACATTAATATAAAGACAATATTAATACTTAAATGGTCATGCTTCAGTTTATAACATCTTTTCATCGCTAATGGTGCAGAGACATTTTATCTCTATAAGAGGTTCTGTCTATTGATATGTGATAATAGCTTCTCTCATTTCTACGTTTTGTCTTTATTTTTTAATTATTATTTATAATTTTCTTCTCACAATCTCATCACTGCTCTGTCATTACACTGAAGACTGGTGAGTGAAGACTGGGTGGCCACCCAGCACTCACCTTCGTACAGCATCACTCATCTAACACATGATAATTTTTGGCATTAAAACAAGTGACTATTATTTACTATCAAAACTAATATATATATATATATATATATATATATATATATATATATATATATATATACTTCTCATTTCTAACTGGTGCTACCAGATCAGGTTGTCTGAAGATACTGGCTTCCTAACCAAAAATGCAGCAAGCATTGATGTTATTGTTATTTTTTTTTCCCTTTGCAAAACTCGATCATGTCCTGCAAAACCAAAAACAAAAACAACAATTTTCTTCTACAATACACCATGAATAAATATTTAAAGATATATAGAACTTGAAGCATACATTTTTTTTTACCAAAATGACCCGAAAAGGGTTGATATGCTGTAAAACAAAATAACCAAACCCCATCTCTCTTTTCTGTTTTGTCTTTTTTTAAATTGTTATTTATAATTTTATTCTCACAGTGAAATATTTCTCAAAGAAAATTATATGACAAGCATATTTTAATTTAATGAAACATTTTTATTTTTTTAATTTTTTAGTAATTCTATTATTTTATAGATTTTACAAGTCAACAGATTTGGGATTTGGTTATCTTTACACGGTGAATACGAAAGCTTCTGCTGTTTGTTCTGTAAACAGGGTGGCCGTTTTCTCTAAAAATAAACAGATATTGCATGTAATTCCAGCCAAGCAAAATATTCTGTGTACACCATTTGTTTGCTTATGAGAGTGAGGGGGGGGGGGAGCGAAAGTCCTCAAAGAATCGAATATGATGTTTCCTTGTTGAAATAAGTAAACCAAAAGTATAAAACGAGTGGATGAAACCTTTTGAGTCAAACTGAATTCAAATCATGAATCTAGTCAAACGGAAGTGTGTGTATCTGGGGGTTGGGTGGTGGTGGTGGGGGGGTGATCAAAAAGAATCCATTTTGCAGTTTAAGATGAACCGATTATCTCAAGCCTTTGTTTTATGACAAAACCAAGCACTTTACAATAGACATTGTTTTAAAATTCAATTCGCTGTACGTACCGGGCATCGCCCGGGATGCAGTGAAGTCATTTTAGTTTACAATTTTTATTTTTTTGCAGTTTTCAACGTATACAGAAAAAGAAATAAAATGTTAGTTCTAAGGAAGATAACTCATTTTTATATTCTTCAATAAAAAATATGATTTTGATTTTTCGGTCATAATTGAAAAATGTTTCCAATTTACCGTGTGCTACTACATATTTTTTTAAATACACTGGAGCAAAATACTTTATTATAGTGCCAATAACATTGTGCAACATTAAAAAAAATGAAAACCGCTAGTCAGAATAAAAGTTTGATAATTCAACTTAAATGCTATTTAGGTTCAACTTTTAAAATTTCGCAAGATAATTTTATATGTTAGGTAAGCCAAATAATTAAAACAGCCAGAACCGAAAAGTTTTGAAACCAACACAAATTTAGTTACCTTTAAACTCCGAGCATGCACAACTTTTTTCCTTTTGAAATCGATTAGAAGCTTTGATACATTTTTTTATTTCTTTGTAATTTTTAAACTTATCTTTTTATTTTATTTTTTTTTAGATTTTAAAGACCTATTTCAATTTGTAGTAAAAGTTACTGGAGTGTTGCATCTGACCCACTTTATTTGAGTGACGTTGATTGTTAGTCAAAAAGTATAAATGCATTAGTTTTCCTATAAAAAAAAAAGGCTGCCACCATTCTGGGAGCTACTCTGTGTTGGCATAATTGTTAAAGTGTTTGCTAATGGGTCAGGAGGCTAGGGTTCAATTTTCAGTCGAGTCATACCAAAGACTCAAAATATTCTCCAAATTTCAGTTTCTTTGGAGCATTTTAGAGTGTCTTAGGGGGGTGGGGGCATAATTTGAACACAACCTCTCATTTAAAAATTCAAATATTTCAGATTTGAATTGAATTTGATTTATTGTAATGAGAAATCAATTTAGTAAGATTCCCTGAATTTCAATTCCTTCTTGAGATTCTTTAAGCTTAAGCCTTAAATTTGGGACATTTTCTAGAATCAAAATCATGTGATGTATTTTGATAAAAATTGGAATAAGGATTCTAGAGATAAGGTTTTGTAGCATTATATCTTAATTTTAATATTTTAAGAGGGCATAAAAGTGGTGCAAAACTGTTTTGTTTGAAGAATTAATTTTATCCGTCTTGGGACGAGCATTCTTCTGGTAAATGTATAAAATGGAACACAATAATGAAATGATGTATATGAAACCCAGTAAAATAAACACAAAGGCATGTGTGGAGGGATCGATATTTCGCCCAACACAAAATTTGTTCAGCATTTTTCAGAATAGATGCTTCAAGAAAAAACGAAATATTTATACACACAGACATGGGCAGTAGGAGAAAGAGTCCAAAGGTGTGAGTAAGTTCAAATATATACATACACACTGCATATATATATATATATATATATATATATATAATGTATATATATATATATATATATATATATATATATATATATAAGCTATGAAAATATATTTATGGCAATTAAGCTACACAGAGGCTCTCACGTTTCATCCCCGGGGATGACACGCGGGAGCCTCTGTGTAACTTAATTGCCATAAATATATTTTCATAGCTTACTACCTTGCTCTACTTACGTATCGAGCACTGTTGAAGTAAATACTGAAAATTGATACATAAAAAATTATATCTCCTTACAAAATTTTATGTGGATACATGAAATAGTAATATATATATATATATATATATCTATATATATATAAGAAGATGCACAATATATCATGAAATGCAGTGAAGGATAGGATGTGTGAAAAAGACAAACGGAAAAAAACAAATTTAAATACAGGAATAAATCATCAAGAAACGAGATTTTACCGGTTTCGTTCGGATCAACAAACGTCTTCAGAAAAAAGTGAAGATTTTAAATTTATTTGATAACAATTAAAACATGGGAAAAAGATGAACTCACAATTATGTTATTGGCGCATGTTTAACTGTTTGAAAAAAGAACGAATACTGAAACGCACGCGGAAACATTAAAATAGGACAAGGAGGGAGAAAGAAAAAAGAAGGAAAAGAAATGGAAATATGGATAAAAAAGAAAAGTTATTTAAGCTGTGGTGTGATAGATTGCATTGTTTCAGTGCGGTTTTTGCCAGATGTTTGCTTAATGAATAAGATACGAGTCTGAGGTTTATCTTAGCTGGTGATGAGAGAAGTATTATAGCGCTTTCGATGCACTTGCGACGTGAGAGAGAGTATATGTCAGCTCTGATTAATATAACCTGTTATTCATTGAGCTTATTATTATCTGCACTATTTAAATATATCCTGGACATTAATATCTATTTTTATAAAAACGACTTTTAGAAAAAATTATATAAATTAATCTCACTCGGGAATTTCTTCAATTGTTTTAGTTCTTTAACTTAAACTGCTTCTTATATATTATATATATATATATATATATATAAGAAAAAAGGGAAAATATTGAACAGTATGATATAAATAATGACTGGCAAAACACAGGGGCATGAGAGCCCCACTCTATGACCCTGCATGATTTTTCTCACTAAAAGTCTATTCAGCAACTATATCATTTCAAATATCATTTATTTCTAATGACCAATTAAACTAATCAGCCACTAACCCTTGTATTTCGTGACATGTTAACCCGAGGTCAAATCCTGTCGATCATACTTAAGTAACCTTAATCATTCTTCCATTAATATTAAAAACATAACTAACTCATATATTACAAATATACTATATTGAAACAAGAAATATTCTAATATGAATTCTATGTTAAATAAAAAAGGATATTATAAAATACTAGCTTACACTCCGGCGTTGCCCGGGAAGGAATGAGAACCCTCTGTGCTTCTGCTGTAAACCTTGAACACCATATCATTTTTATCTAATGTTTTAATTTCTAAAATAAAGTAAGGCATCATCTTTCCTGTTCATGGATATCCAGCGTGAATATTGTAAAAAAATAAACTAATACCAAATTATTACCACCATTGTATTCTTCATAAAATTTCACTCAAGAAAAGTTGTTGGATCTTGGTATAAGTCTTTGTTTTCAATTGCATCCCTGGTAAGCGATAATAGGAATCGATAATTGAACACCAGTAACTCCAAAAGGAATCAGAGGGAAATTTGATTGGTGTCATGAAATTCCTTTAAACATTTGATCCTTATAAAAAGTAATTTGGATTTTCTAGCTGTTAACATTTCAATTTCTATAACAAACAAACAAACTTTCTTTTTTATATGTATATACTAGCAGGAAGACCCTATGTTGCTCTGGGTTGAATAAGGATCACTATCATGTACTTTTTCACGATGCTAATAACACCATAACTTGTTTGTTTTTACTGCCTCCTCCTGTTTCGTCCCGTAATATAACCGGAAAAAGCTGAAATGTTAAAAAACTCTGAATTAGTGTCTTATACATATGGTTTAAATTTCATTTAACTCGGATATACATATTTGAAGTTTTAAGGGGTTTCTGTTACCATTGATCACTTAGAGGTGGGGGCACATAACTATTCGGCACATAGAGAGTAACCTAGACATTCGGGACCACTTCCATTGTTTTCACACAAAAGGATTATAAATATGATTTAAATTTCATAAAAGATATATTTGAAGTTTTACGAGGATTATGCTGTCATAGCCTCTTATAGGTGCACTTAGAGATTCAGGAATATTTTCATTGTCTTCTCCGGTAAATTTTACATAAGAATAAACTTTTAGATTTTATATAGATTCTCTAACTTTCTTTTCTATAGGAAACACACAAACAAAATTTGAATGCCTAATGGGGAGAATTTGAATGCCAAGGAGACACTGAGTTCTGAGAAGTTACATTGAAATAAAATGAAATTAAAAATTAAAAAAAAAAAGCACAGACATTGAGTTTTATATATATAATTATAGATATTTTTGATTGTGAAGTAGACATAGTGATTCAGCAGTGATGAACAAAAAATTCAATTAAACTATTGATACTTATTTCAAACAGACGATCAATATTTGGTGAATTATTAAAGAATTACCAATAATGATGGTGTTCCAGTAGGTATCACAAACCAGCCAGTTTAGTGCGCTAAAATAGATAAATTTCCTTCAATTTCAAGTTTTAATAACTCATTTATTTTTTGGGTTATTTTGCTAACCTTTGAATGTAAACAAAATGTAATCTTTTCTCTTCAAAAATATACAATTCTTTCTCTTGTGTCATTAATAGTTTTTTTTTTTCACGTTACTTCAAGTTAGATTACTATTTTCAATGACAGGCGATTAATTTTCTTAGTGTCAATGTTTCTCAACTTAATGCACACGATATTGCCTGTCTCTATGCATATAAAAATAGTCCCATCTCAAAGAAAAAAAACGGCTACTCGTCAATATGGTTGGCTTAATATACGGTTATAATTTGTCTTTAACAAAAAAAAAATCCAAGTTGAAAACTTCAGTGAATTAAATTTTTGCCTTATAATCAAATTGTTTCTGTCTGGTTTTACATGGTCCAGTGAGTTTTTTTTTTACTGATTTACTCTTAACTAAAAATAGCTTGATCTCTACTGTGATATGAATCATATTAAGAAGATTCAATGTGTTAGCTGTTGAAATGAATCTCATATGAACAGTAAAAGTTGCACTTCCTTGTCACTTTTGTACGTTTTTTTTTTAGAAGTAATGGGCTTTTGCCTAATGCTTAGACTAGCTTGATATAATAAGCATTGCTTCCATTGTGACTAATTTTAATTTACCACAAGATGACATTACATTTGTAAGGATTTTTCACTTATTTAAAGCCTGCATTTTTAGTTATAGACTGTGAAAATTGTCTTCTGGACCAATAGAACATAAGATGACAAATTTTCTAATTTCCAACAAACTTTGAAGTCATAATTCGGTGGCTAATTGTGCTACCAAAATAAATTTCATATCATTGTTTGTTTTGCAAAGATCAATGTGTCGAAATTAGAAGTTGTTACATATAATCAGAATAGAATCATCGTTTGGGATACCTAGTTATAGCATAAAAATAATTATTAAAAAAAAAAAAAATAAATCCAGATAAGTCGTAACATATAGTGATAAATTCATCAACAGTGATAAAAATAGGTAAGTGGTTTACTGTCTCACTGTTGGGGGTTCATATGCTTTTAGAGTTAAGCTTGGATCGAGTTATATTGTATGATTGACCCCAGGTTCATCTCTTACTTCTCAAATAGCGGATTGATTAATTTAGTCATGTGACTAAAGAGAAAGCATTTGAAGTGATATAATAAATTACAGTCTGAGTTTTAATGAAGATACAAGTACTAATTTTATGTAATGCAAGATTGGGCGCTCATATGCCAGAATCAACTTATAATTAACAAAAATGGCTTCATAGTTGAGTTAATAAACTATATTTTACAATAAAATGATTATCTCCATCTACTTAATTTATGAACATATTCCAGCTACCTGTCTTAGAGAAGTATCCAGACAACAGTGTCAGACCACGAAAAAAATAAGTGAGCAACATTAAAGAGCTATATATATATAATCAACATCATCATATTCGCTTTAACGTTTGTTTTACATGCTGGACTAAGTTGGACGGCTTTCAAAAATTGACTTCCAAATTAACCCATCTCTGCCCACGTCTTATTCCTCTTTCTCTCAAATCCATCCAATCTTATCGCTTCTTCCCATGTTTTCCTTTGCCCTTCCCTGCCAACTGACCTTGCTAACCCAAACACCCCTTTTCGATGTGACTGAACCAATAAAGTCTCCTGTTCTGAGGTCATAATATCTAAGCCTGTCTTTAAGACTCACATTACACATCCATCGTATCATTCTCATATCATTTCTCTCCATGCAACACGTGCCCTCAACCCTCACTGGCCGGATTTCACTTCCATGCATCATCATACTGCATACACATGCCTGATAGACTCTTCCCTTAGTCAACTGTGGTAATATTCTGCTAGTTAGAAACATAAAATATAATTATGATGCTGATGGGATTTTCTTTTATAACAATCCCACAATGCAATTTTGCCCATGTGTTCAATTCTATAAAGTTTCAATCGGAAATGTTCAGTTATTTAAAGTGTTTTATCTACAGAAAATTCCATAAATTTTTGTTGTGTAATTTTAAACTTGCTGTGGCCTTCTTAGATAGATGGTTAAAATGTATGCAATATGCAAATTCTCCCATCTCTAATAAAGAGAAATATGTATAACAATTTTTACTTGTTTATTTAAAAAACATTTTTCTCTTAACCTTAACCTTGATTTAGCTCTGTTGATCAAGGGTTGAAACCGATTAGCTATCCCTGTCATTCTTTTATTTTTTGATTCATTATGTTCAGTAAAAATAAATATGCTCTGTTTATAGCCATAATAAAAGTTTGTGCTATATATATATATATATATACATATATATATACCCACCCCCTCACACAAAAGTTATTGAGTAAAAATACTGCCGGACGAATCTATTTCAAGTATTTAGGAGAATTAAGAAAACAAATCTATTTCCATTTATTCTTTCTGCTTTCTATGCAGATTTATGTTTTTATCGTTTTTAAAATTTTCCAGTTCTTATTGTAATGCTATAGACGTCCCCCAACCAGGATCACCGGGAAAGATTAGCTAAAAACTGAATGACAGTAGTGATGACTATAAAACCGGCTAATCCATTGAACTTCATAGACAAAGTGACACCATAGAGAGTTAGTCATTAATAGCAGGGGGAGGGGGTCAAGATAAAGAATTCAGAAGGAAGTATCTATTTTCCAGTAAAGGTAAGCTGAGAAAAAAGTAGATGCTGCCAGTTTCCGACGTAAACTGAGAGAAGATCAGATTTATCCAGTTTCCGGTTGAGCGTAGATATATTGGCTGTTGAGGCAGATCGGGGATAGAGCCCGTGGAAGAAGAGTCGTATGATGGAGTTAATCTTAGCTGAGATCTTGGACTTGAGAAATAGGAATTTAGCTCAGATGTAGACACTAGCGACAGGACCTGAACGACACACACACACACACACCCATGTTGTACAAGTCGCGTTTATACAATGTTTATATGTGTTGTTTTTTATTATGTACGTAAATTGTGAACTTTGTTTGTGCTCAGTGACTGTCCACACTGTAATCTCGACTCAGAAAAAATAAGATGATGAAGAAGAAAAACCATGTCATATGCGTTTAGGGTAAAGTGGTCGTCTGAAGCGCTGGCATAGTTATACATTATTTGTTTTTTTAACTTTACTGATTCAAATGTTATTTTATATGAATATGAATCTTCATATAAGAATCATTTTCTTCGTTTTTAATTTTTAATTGTGAAATTCATTTCGCCAATGAAGTGAAAAATTTCTCTCCCCCCCCCCCCCCCCGCAGCTATGAAATCGTAGGGTTGACCAGACTCTCAAGCCCTGATGCGGCAACTAGTCAAGGAGAAGGAAAGATCTGAAATAACACCAGCCTTTCTCTGTTGGCATAGTAGTTAGTGTTTGCTAATGGACCGGGATTTCGGGCTTCAAACCTTTGTTGAATCATAGCAAAGATTTTAAAAAAGGATACTTGATGCTTCCTTACTAAATACTCAGCATTATAAGGTGAATATCAAGGTTAAATGGTACAACCCGGGGAAAAGAGTGGCACCCTCCCCTACATCTCAGTAACTAATGAAGGAGACTTCAGCTCACACTCGACTACAGTCGATCTATTTATATTTCATTTTTTTTTTTATTATAGTTTTAGTAAGTTTTTGGAGAATTCAAACATATCTATAGGTTATTTTTAGATTTTCTTAAATATTTGTCGTGCATAAAGGGTTATTTTAAGTCAAACTTAAAATTTTCAGATTAGAAAATAATTTTTCTCCAGCATAAATTTGACAAAGGTGGGCAATCATATAGGTTGGCGTCTCACACCATAATGGCAAAAATTCTGTATAGGCGATGAAAATGATTTTATGTTGTTTTTTTTGTTTTTTTTTTAAATATTATTAAATCAGGAACGTTTGGAGTTAAAATCAATGTATTATTACATAGTAATAGGGAAAAAGAAGACGTTTTAATACATCTTTCGTCAAAAGCAGACAATGGTGGCCATTTTGTAGCTGTTCAGACTTCATTCTTGTAGCATATTTACACATTTTAAATGTGCTTTTCTTCTGATTACATAGGTAATAATAAGTAGATTTTTACTCTAAATGGTTCCTCATTTAATGTTATTTAAAAAAAAAAAACAACAGCATAAAACCATTTTCATTGCCTATACACAATTTTTTATTGCATTATGTTGTGGGATGCCAATCTATATGATTGCCCAAAGATGGAAGTTTATAAGATCATTTTGACAATTCTTTTTATAAATCATTAATTTTTTAATAATTTTTTTATACAATTTTGATAATAATTGATGCATAATTTAACTAAGACAGAAGATTTTTCTCAAGGTTGCAGCAAAGTCACAAGGAATAAGGTCTGACTCTGACTCCTAGCATTCAAAAATATCCGACTCTGACTCCGACTCTTTATTTTAAAGTCTTCTAATATTCAGAAAGTTTAGTGATTAAAAAATCCGATTCTGACTCAGCATTCTTACACGTCCAACTTCAACACCTTCCGAAACCTCCGACTCCACAACCCTGGTTTTTATGTTTCTTCAGATGTTTGAATTCTTGGATTATTTGAATGGAAAACAACTTCTTTTCTTATTCCAAATTTATATTAGTTCTATAATGTGTTCCTTAATTGTTTGCAAGAAGTGGAGCTAAGCGTCCAGACTAAACAACTTTGTCTATAAATAGACTCAAACATTTATTTACCGATTCTATCTCTCGAAGTTGGACACCATAGGAAGACATTCTTTACTCAGCCTACAAATGGATATTTTCCTTTTATGTTAAAACTGGTGTCATTGAAAGTTTATTCAGAATTTCACTCTCCTATGGTTGCCATGAAACCAAAATGTTCTTGTAAAAAAAAAAAAAAAGAAATCAATTTTCATTCTTTGTTTAACATGTTTGTATGAAGTTTGTTTGTATCTACTTTTGTTTTGAGTGTTCGTTTTTTCTGTTTGTTTTTTTATTAATGGCCACCACTTATTAAAGCCAAAAACCATTCGAGGATAAGAGTTAATGAGATGAAATGATTGTACATTGAAAGATGAAGAATATTATGGGAGTATTAAAAATGAATAATGGAATGAACCGACTTTGATTACTTACTTATGGGGACGGTTTATGACAACTATTTGTTGACATTGTATTTGAAGAAAGCAGCTTTGTAATCTGCTGGGAAGCAGTTCCACGGTAACGTGTTCCACAGACAGAAAGCCTTTGTAAAGCAGCTCTGTTCATTGAAATCACACCTGACGCTAGGCACATAGAAGAAGAATGAAAAGTTGTTTTTTTTCTGCTGTGGTAGGAAGACGAGTTATTGCTGTGTCTGTCTTACATGGAGGGACCACAGATTTGAGCTCAGTTGAGCATCTTCCATGGAAATAAAGAGAGAGTAGAGAGAGACTAGCAACTTCTCTTCTGTGAGAAAAAAGTTGTAAGGAATAGAACAGATCTTCCCCCCCCCCCACTAGGAAACAGTGCTTTAAGCGACACCTCCCCGGATGTGGTAGCAGTACTCCATCTTAAGACGTATCTGGCTCTTATATAGGTAGAGGATTGCATCAGGATTGAGGTACTTTCTGGAGCAGTAGAATGATCCAAATATTTTTCCAGCCAAGTATCCATTGTTCTTTGTAATATTGTTACTTATTACCTTTTTATGATCAGAAAACAACAGAAGTGGATTTTCTTGGTCTTTTGGCTTGGAGCAAAGTGTAGTATATGTCATGCTACACTTCATCTTGTCTGTCTGTGGTCAGTGAAGGAGACATTCTTCTAGACTGAGGCAATTTTTGTTCTAATCCAAAATTACCCTTTTTGGAGATCTGGGTTTTCTCCATATTCAAAACCGACCTTGTGTCTAACTCTGCCCTCGTAGGGAGACAATTAAATAGGGACAACAGAAGGAGTGTGTGATTGGCATAGTGAATATAGTCACATATAATCTACGCTGATCTATTTTGTTTATTTGCATACTAATACTATTGGGAAAGGTATAAACTCTCAATTTACTCTCATCTATGGATAAGATAGCAACTTGTGTTCAATTAAGTGTTTATAATGAACCGTGTGCAATTGGTATTCTATTTCAGTATTAGTTAACTGAAAAGGCTTGGCATGCTATGCAACGGACAAACAAAATAGATCAAATGGATTTGAGACACCTTAGAATGGACAACAACCATGGCGATACTTAGCAACAACCAAACGGACATATTTTGTCATAATACTGATTTTTTTACTTTTGACTTCCGGTTTTATTGTTTATGATAAATTAAAGAGTTTTATAGCATAAACTTTGTTTTGGTTGTTTATACATTTTGCTTAAATACAAAGTTTTGTAAATAAAACTTATGTATCTTTTAGTTTTTATAAATCTCCAAAGTTTACAAAACAAAACAGTATGTAAATAAAACTGTTTATTAAAAAAATAAACAGTTAAAAATGTCCATTTAACAAAACGTTCTTGTAAATAACACTATGTATTTTCTTAGATTTTTGTATTAATAAAACTTTTTGTAAATAGTAAAAAAAAAATTTTAACAAAAAATCAGCGATGGCCAAGTTACAAATGTGTGTATACGCTGTATTGTTTTGTCCATAATTCAACCGGAAGTAAGAATAAAAGTTACGTCAAAATGTGTCCTTTTGGTTGCTGCTCATTCTGGAGTGCCTTAAATCTATTTGATTCAACAAAATCAACCAAGAAACGCACAAACAGTGTAGTACCTCTTCTTCCTTGGTTAGAGGAGAAGAACTCCTTCTAGACCGAAGCAATTTTTATTTTTATCCCAATCCAGAGTACCGCTTTTGGGATAACTGAATTTTCAAAATATAAAAAAAATGACCTTGTACCTAACTTTGCCCTCGTAGGGGAGCAAATAAATAGAAAAGGAAAATAGTTGTAACTTGTTAGCCGATGAAATAATTTATGTATACTCTATATATGATGACGTATCCACTTACTAGTGTGGAGGTTGCTCAGGACAGGTATAATGAATTCCCTGATCAGAACAGTTTTGCACCACTTTTATGTCCCCTTACAAACATTAAAATTAAGAATATAAAGAAAACAAGATATAATGATACTAAACCGTATGTATAGAATATTTTTTCCAATTTCGATCAAAATCCATTACATGATTTTGATTCTAGAAAATGTCTAAAATTTAAGACTTAAGCTTAAGGGGTCTTCAGAAGAAATTGAAATTCAGGGAATCTTGCTTAATTGGTGTCTAATAACTATCATTCAAATTATATTCACAACTTAAATATTCAATTTTCAAATCTGAGGTTGTGCCCATATTATGCTCTCTAAAATCCCTTTAAAATACTCAAAATAAACTGAAATTTGAGGAATTTTTATTAATTGATGTCAAATACCTATTGTTAAAATTTCACAAAAATCAGAGATATCTGAATTCTGATGAAGAGCATTCAGACCCTCTTTTTCCTCTTTGTATGAAACTAAAAAAAAAAAAATAGCCTACATTACCCACACTTACGCATAACAGATGTCTTCCAAAATTCATAATGATCGGTTTATTAGTTTAGTAGTGAATCCTATACATGCAAATATATAAACATATACCCATACATAACTTTATATAAATAGAAATTTAGTATAGAAGTTTGTTTAAAAGATTAAGATACAATTTCCGACGGAATGTTTCGGTGTTTATAGGGATAAGACAATAAGGAAAGACCAATACTAGTTAGAACAGGAAAAAATTAACACAAAAACATGCTTATATTTATTTGATATTTCGTTTCAATTATGAAACTTCTTAAAGGAATGAAATCGTTATTTTGCTGAAAACAGTTTAAATATATATGTCTGACTTTATATGAATAGAGAAATGAGTTAAGGAAAAGTTTCAACATAAGACAAAAACAGAAAATTACATTAAAGGTAAAAGAAATTTCAATTAAGCTGTGAATAAAGCCAGATTTGTATGTGTCTCTTCATATGAAACTTAACCATAGACTTCCAGTGAACTGTGGAAATTATATTAACTTGCATTAGGAAACAAAGTGGATATGACAGGTCTCCATAGTTTAATTTTGTGTACAATCTAATATCAGTATTTTGTTCTACCAACAGATTGATGATAATCACGTATAAAGAGTTTCATGTTCATACTAGCTGGAACATGAAAAAATTAACATAAAAACATGCTTATGTTGTATTACTGTTTTGGCCGATGTAATCTCCGACCTTCTTCAGATGTGTCTTCTTGAATTCAGGAATCTTTCGCCAAATTCAGGAATCTGTACGGAATTTCAAACAGAACCCCTTATTTAATCCACGGGAGTAGCATGCTCCCATTGCGCCAGCTATGACCGGTAGAAGTCTTAGATAAATTGCAATTGTATTCTTAGTATTGCCCGCACTGAGGATTGAACTATCAACCTCCAGAAGTGTGTCATGTAGAACTGAATTTTACTTAGTACTTTATTCGTTACGCACGGGTCCTTGCAGACAATTCTAGTATGATTTTGAGAGCCTTAAACCGATAATATGTTCAACAGGTAGGAAGTTCTTGGGAAGAAACTCTGTTCATGGAAGTTCTGTTTGATTTTATGTACACATAGGAAGAAAGGAGAGTTGGTAACAAGATGAGTTCTTGCTGATAAGGTTTTTTGGGCTGGGAGACCAGAGCTTGAAGCTCAGTTGAGTACCTACCATGGAAATATTGATAGAGTAGGGAAAGACTAGCAACATCTCTTCTATGATGAAGGGTCTGCAGGAAAGAGAAGAAATCATCTCCCACTAGATTATGAAGTCGATTTTGTGCTCTGTCAAAGCAAGAAAGACTACTCTGAGTGGCACCTCTCCAGATGTGACAGCAGTACTCCATCTTGGGCCGAATCTGACTCTTAGATGATTGAATCAGGAGTCGGAGACTTTCTAAAGCAGTAGAATGATCCAACCATTTTTTCCAGCGACTTTAGCAATGGATTTAATGTAAGTTTTTCATTTCAGGTTAGGGGTAAAAGTCAGTCCTAGGAGTTTGTCAAAGCAAGGGGCTTCCTCAAGGAGAAAGCCATTCATTTCGAGGCAAAATAAGGATTCGAGCATTGGTGGTGAAAAGAGAGGCTTGGTTTTGTAGGTGTTGACCTACAACTTTAAAAATTAAATTCACTTTGAAAAAAAACAATGGACATCTTGTTTACATTAAAAACACTTAATCAGCTGCTACCGATGCCTTGCTTTTGTTTAAATCGATAGCAGCCCTCCATTCAGTCTCAAGACACTATGGATAACCCCTGTAAGGGTGCCTGTGCAGGGCATCAATTGTGAAGCAAGGGGTGTGCAAACTCCACCCACACCTTTTCTGAACTCATATCTCTTGAATCCAGTGGAAAGATAAAGTCCTAGATGACTAGAAACAATGCCGAGATACAGCACCTGATATTCTAAAATGGTCACCTATTTGGTACTGGTCAGGCTCAATGTTGCTTAACTTAGGTGATCTAATGGTTCCTGTTAGATCACGGGTGTTAATGTGATTATGCCATATATAAATATATATTTATTTCGCATTGTGTTACACACAAAGGAAAATATATTTATACACATAAATATTGAAACATACTCATTATATTAGATATTATCATTATACAGGGTGGGCCAAAATAAGGGTCCTATCTTTAAATTTGAATAACTTGAATTTGAATAACTTCCACAAAATAAAAGTTAAACTCACCAAACTTTATGTGTGTGTAGACTGACCCTTCCGAGATTTTTTGAAATAAACAAAACAAATTTTAGCCGAAAAACACTTCTTAAAACTTACAAAAACTAAAGTATTGTTTTTTACACTGTTTTGAGTTTTTTAAGCAAAAATAATGAGGGTACGTTCCTTAGGGCTAATACGGCTCATGCTTGCTTCGGAAGGGGTCCTTTACTTATTCTAAAAAAAAAATTTTTTTAAAAATCAATAAATAAAAAAGTTATGAATTTTTAAAAATAGGACCCTTATTTTTGCCCACCCTGTATTAGATTCCAATGAATTCAGACAAAAATGACATAAAAAAATTTAGAGTAGCATCATTATATTAATATTCACTATCATTTAAACAATAATGTGTTCAAATTTGTTTACTCTTCTAAATTAAGATTCTTTTTCCGGTAAAAGTACAGAATAGTTAACACTTGTGAACTCATACCCCCCCCCCCAAAAAAAAACAAAAAAAAAAAACAAAACAACATGATTTATATAAAACGTATTAAAATAAAATTCTCTACAGAACCCACATAGTTTAAATGTGGGGGGACGATTCATAAGATTCTTTTAAACGGTAAAAGTACAGAATAGTTAACACTTGTGAACTCGTAAACAACAAAAAATTATGTAAACAACCTAGCTTTTTAAACCGTTAAAAAAAATCTTAGAAATCGTTTCCACATGTTAAGATTAGGCAGATGATGTGGAGAATTTCATTCTAATGCATTTCATATAAATTATGTGCTGTTGTTTATATTTGGTGTACGAGTCCTTGATATTCTGTACTTTTACACTTTTTCTTTACAGAGAAACTTCAATAGTAAGCATGCCCCCCCCCTTTTCATCTGCAAAGTTGCTCCATAATTATTTACCATTTACACGTTACCACAGCCTGCAATGAGTTCACGTCTGAATGCCATAGAAAATGATGACAACACTTAAAGGTTAAGATTGTTTCAAGAAATTTTGCAGATTCAGAAATGTTAAGACCGTTTGTTTTTGAAGAATAGTTGAATTTCGTTAACTAACTATAGGAAAGATTTAGTTAAGGTTATTGATCAAAAAGGCTGTATATACAGTTGACTATTATTAGCTTATGCATATGTGAATAATTGTGTTGGTGTTTATTTTGATCTTATATGTTCATAATGTTACTGAATTGAATAACAATGTTCGGAAATGGAGTATGAGTATCCATTCCATGTCTGAGATTCTAACTGAGATTGTATGTACTAATATTTGTGAATGTAAAAGTGGATTTTAGCAATTAAAAACAAATTGGTTGTGTCAGATAATTATCTGCCATGCACATATATATATTGATTTATATATATATATTACAGAAGATCATAACAACATTGGTACCGTCAGTTTCAAATCCAAACAAAAGGGAGCTATAATTAGTTTCCTTTACCAGACTCTCTTCAGCCTCTGTTTATGTCTACCTCGCTGGAAAATGGCCTCCCTGTTATATCTGCCTCCCTGGAAAAAAGCCATTTTTAAAGGAGGCAGACATAAACAGAGGTTGAATATAGTCCGGTAAAAGATACCAATTATAGGTCCCCTTTGTTTTGATTTGAAACCGACGGTACCGATGTTATGATCTTCTGTAATACATATATAAATAAATATTACGCGATTATTTTTTAATTTTCTTAATCGAGCACTCTGATGGGATTTTCTCCCACTAACATTACACACATACACACACTCATATATATATATAATTATTTATAAATAGCTATTATTTTCAAATTGACCCATATACACACGTGTTTTATGCTACCCTGCAATCATCAGTATGGGAGAAGACAATCGCTGCCGGTCACACAATTCAAATCCCAATACCAAAGTCACCCTTGACTCAGTAGTCGGAGCGCTAACCGATGTGGCCATCACACATTGCCGTGGAAATGGGAGAGTAAATTAACGTCTAAATGCCAAATTCAGCAGGCATATTAGCAAGCTGTCAACATAACTCAATAGGTGGGGCCTAGAGTATTGCATTTATGCTATAAATGACTGCTTGTTGTTAACCTACTTAAAGTGCTTCTTTAAGCGAGAGCTTTGAACAATTATTTATAAATAAATATTATTTTCAAATTGGCCCATATACAAATGTGTTTCATGCTATCCTGCAATCATCAGTATAAGAGGAGACAATCCCTGCCGATCACAATTCGAACCGCAATACTAAAGTCATCCTTGACTCAGTAGTCAGAGCGCTACTGATGTGGTCATCACGCATTGTCGTGAATGGTGTAGTAGACTGTTATTAATTTACCAAGTGAGTGTATTACTTATTAAAGGTTTTAAGTGTTATATTTATTGCTGGGGGGGGCGGCATGCTTATATTTGAGTGTATAATTGTAGTTTATTAGCTGAGTGGGGCTTGGTGTTAATGGAGGGACCTATCCTTATCAGTGAAAAAAAACTTTTCTAAGGAGTATCAAATTAAGTGGATGGGTCGATGTAGGCTTCCTATCATCGTAATATATTTAGTTATACCTGTATGTAGTCATGTGGGGTATTTTTATTTAATCAATTCTGTTAAAATTTACACAATAACGTTTATGAGCCTATCGGAGGGTCTGTGTGAATCGATTAGGTTTAAATCTTGGTCATATATATATATTTTCTTTTGTTTAAGGGTATTCGGTAAATATATTTCTAGGTATTTAACTAGTAAGATGATTTTTAATATATTTAAAAAAATTGAATATGATGAGGTATCTATTAATTTATTTTATTTATGATACGTAAGGATTATGGAGATGCGAGTGTAGGTGTTGGGGTTTGTAGGGGAAATGTGGAGGTGACATATATGATATATCTGGGGGAAAGGGAGAGTGTTGTTTTATTGTATACTAGCGGAACCCGTCGGCCGGCGTTGCACGGGAGAAATTAGTACCTATTGCATGACGTCGAATAAAAAAAAACGGCCTATAGTTCTTTCTCCACCCCCACCTCCTATACCGTGTTGGCGAATGTTTTAAATTAAAAAGAAAAGAAAAAAGTGGCAGAGTTCAACGGGATCGAACGCTGAAACCGTCGATCAGTACACCACCCTTCTTACCCAAAGCTCCACGGTTTCGAGTTAGAAATACATGTGAAAATAGGGTAATAACGCTATGGTTGTTTATTGACATGCGTGTTATGTTAACATTTAGATTCTGCCGACCAAATGGAAAGTTCAACAATGACACGGTGTAGGTCATTTTGTGATGAAGTAAATTCATTTGGGCAATTTTTCTATAATATGCGTGTTTAAGGTGTATGATTTTGAAAATGTAAATGTATCCGGGTCTACCAGTATCTTGGTGCTTATTGAATTAAATAGGAAGTCGATTCGATGAAGAAATTTTAGCCGCCATGTTGAATCATAAATGTTGCAGGAACTGTGTTCGTTAATTTCATTCGCTTAATTCCGGAATGAATATAAATGTAGAAGGTAGAATTAGATAGAACGTAATCTGATATTCGCGAATAATCGTCGGAGTGTAAGGGAGCGGTTGTTAAGTTTTTGCGTATTGCTTAATATTATGTAGTAAAATAATGCCAGACAAATACGAAATAACAATGGGTGTTTTGTGAAAATTATACTGTGTTTATTAGTTCCCGGTGTCGATGAGTGTAGTCACAGTACAGAATTGTTAGGGAGAAAAGTTTTTACTACCACCTATATGGAGTTGGTATTGCGGAGAGTTGTGGCGGCCGGGCCGAATGTAATATTCAGTGTAAGTTTGGAAAGAAGAATAACAGATATACTAAAACACGCTCGAGTGAATAAGTTCAATGTAATTGTGAGTTCAGTAGCCCATGATGCATGTGGTTATTTTCCTATTCTCCGAGAAGGTACAGGGGAAAAAACGTCTCTACTTTATATATTAGATAAAGAATTAATTTTGACAATTATTGGAAAGGTTTTGGGGCATGTGGATACGTTTGGTATTTTTCATATTTTTATTTTTTAGACTTATATACGGATAGGGCTTTTAGTGAGTTATGTGTTTTCATTATTAGTCCATTTGGCAAGTAGAAATTTTCTTCTGTGGGGGCATTGTTTGAAGACCTCAGTTTTGATGTTCATACAGTTCATGGAAGGGTTATTAATTACCTGTAGGATGCTGAATTTTTTAGTGGTGTATAGTGGGAAATTCCTGGAGGTAGGACTATAAGGCTTTTGTTTATCAATGATCCTCCATTTAATTTAATAAGGGGTACTGGACTTCTTGAGCGACCATATAGTGGTTGCTAGGGAGGTGTTTTCTTCTTTTCACTGGATATTTGAAAGTGTTATTGTGGGCATAGAGCCTGTCTAGAAATACTTCTGTTGTAAAATGTTATGGTTGTGTTTTTAAGATAACAGCATTTCTCACATAATTGTAATAGTTTCATATTTAGTTAAAAAAGGTGACAGAAGTTGCCAAAAATTTCCCCTATATATTTAACAATATATGTATACAATACTTCTAAAAAAAAGTCTAATCAAACCGGAGGGATTTAATAAACAAAATAATGAGTTGCAGTGATCTGTAAGTGACTTGTTTTTGTTATTTATTTTGTGTATATATATATATATATATATATATATATCTTTTAGGTTCGCACAAAAGGTTTATATAATAACTCAATAATGTATAATTAGTGCTCTTAATTTAACATGATATACTCCCAGTTCATTATAAGAAAATTTTCTTTGAATAAACTGATATTATATCATGTTATATATATAGTAAATGTTGAAAGTTAAGAAAGTACGAGAAAAGATAGAATATATAAATATATATATTAAATTGGGAGAGTTCATATTTTTTTAAACATCTTTTTAAGAATTTAATATAATAAATGAGGCTAAAAGCCTTGAAAGCATGTTTAGATGCGATATTTATTAATAAAAATAAAATCAGAACAGATTTTTTCTTCATTTTTACTTTGATCTTTTGACTAATCATTTTGCTAGTATACCTAGCTTCTTCAGAGTATGAGATTGTAACAATTCCGTTGCTGTTGGTAGTTATTTGTCAGAATGGAAAATCGATGTGGTGTTGTTGTTAACGGATTTGTCACTTTTTAAAATATGACGTGATGCACATACACACATATGTGTATTAAATTGGGAGAGTTCATTTTTTTAAAACGCGCTCTGAATTGTTGACGCATTGTTGTTTTTGATTGTGTACAAACGCGGCACCTATTTTGAACACAGCTTTCTAAGTGACAAATGTTCATGCCAAGTTGTGACTACACTGCCTTCAGATATCTTCAGCTTTGGCTAAAACAAGTTTGTAGATCTAAGCCTGTCTAAGACTCACATAGCACATTCCATCGTATCAATGCAATGCATCTCCTCAATCTTCGTTGGCCAGGTTTCATTTCTGTACATCATCATTTAATTAATTTATATTTATTTTTGAAGAACTCAAAGTAGAGAATTCAGTATAATTACACACGATTACATCCCTCTAATATGTTTCAGTGATTAAGGAAAAATGTCCCAACTCTAACAGTATGCTTAGCCGGAATAAGTATTTTCAGGAAAAACTTAGACACAATACAATATATTTGTTCCAATAATATAGTGGAAGGAAAAATGAAAAAAAAAAATAGGCTAGTCCGATTCAAGTGTCAGATGTATTGCTATTTGGGTCTGACTTAGAAAGCCCAACAAAATAACTTTATATGTTAGATATGAAATTTACGTTAAAAACGTATTGCTGTTGAGTTCACACCTTCAAAATTGTTTTGAAGCTACTGACCATGAGATATTTTTCTATTTGTCTGATATTGTTAGGCTACCCTGACATAGTTTCCAAATTTCAATTCTCTTTGGTAATCTGATCTTATGGTACCAGAAAAATAGTTTCATTATGTTTCATTGAAGTCGCATATGTGATGGCTATTAAGTTAAAAATAAAAGAATTGGTGACCTTAAATGATCATCAAATTTAGTTTTTGGATGTATTAGGTTTGGATAAATATAATAGCATATTCTATTTCGTTTTTCTTGTCAAGAATTTATTGAAAGAACAACACATGTATCCAAATTCAGGTTTAAAAGCAACACAAAAAATGTTGGCTAAAATGTTTAAAGCAAACCAAACTGAAATGGCACTCGTTAGAGTGCAAATCTTTAACAGTAAAAAATTATTCAATTAAATTATAAAAGAAAAATCAGCAAATAAAAACCTAATATATAAAATTATGTCAGTTGGATTCTGTAAGTTTGATAAATAGCATTGCATATGACAAATCACTATTTGATTCTGTTTAGTCAGTCCTTTACAGAAATTTGCAATCTGTGTTCTTTTCATAAAACATGAGGAATTCCAATCGTTTTCATCGATTACATATTTTATCCAACCTGATGAAGCTTTCAGTAGACAATTAAAAAGATTCACCGTTTATTTTTATTGGATAATTAACAGAGATGATATCTAATGAAATCGCTCAGTTTGTTAACATTGATATTTGCATTGTAATTAAATGTGTAAGGGTTCATTATTCATTATTATGAACCTCCGATTTTTTTTTCATTAACTTAATTTTTAAAATCCGTTTTGTAAGATTAAATTCAATTATTCATTTACTTCAAATTACAACAGATGTCCCCAACCTTCACTTGCGAGTTTGTTAGATTAAAAGCAATTAATTTAAACCGACAACAATATAAAATTAACATGAAAATAACATGACAATAGTACTAAGCTGAAAGATATTTGTCTGCATTGACGTCTTGATACACTAATATCTGGACGAATGCAACACGAAATTAGTCAAACAATGGCAGCAGATATTTTTTATATTTAAATCAATCGTATTAGTTTGACAGTCTGCGATTCTACATAACCCGTGGCCTACTTTGCATGCGATTACAAAGAAAGATAAATAATGTGAACGGTTCATATTTTAAAATGTTATTAAATGGTTTTCGTTGAAGCAATTACAAACAAAGCTTATGAGATTTGTTTTTTCCTCTGATTTTGTCCTACCTAATAATGTAATGTTGTAAATGGTTTTTGTTGAAGCAATTACAAACAAAGCTTATGAGATTTGTTTTTTCCTCTGATTTTGTCCTACCTAATAATGTAATGTTGTAAATGGTTTTTGTTGAAGCAATTACAAACAAAGCTTATGAGATTTGTTTTTTCCTCTGATTTTGTCCTACCTAATAATGTAATGTTGTAAATGGTTTTTGTTGAAGCAATTACAAACAAAGCTTATGAGATTTGTTTTTTCCTCTGATTTTGTCCTACCTAATAATGTAATGTTGTAAATGGTTTTTGTTGAAGCAATTACAAACAAAGCTTATGAGATTTGTTTTTTCCTCTGATTTTGTCCTACCTAATAATGTAATGTTGTAAATGGTTTTTGTTGAAGCAATTACAAACAAAGCTTATGAGATTTGTTTTTTCCTCTGATTTTGTCCTACCTAATAATGTAATGTTGTAAATGGTTTTTGTTGAAGCCATTACAAACAAAGCTTATGAGATTTGTTTTTTCCTCTGATTTTGTCCTACCTAATAATGTAATGTTGTAAATGGTTTTTGTTGAAGCAATTACAAACAAAGCTTATGAGATTTGTTTTTTCCTCTGATTTTGTCCTACCTAATAATGTAATGTTGTAAATGGTTTTTGTTGAAGCAATTACAAACAAAGCTTATGAGATTTGTTTTTTCTTCTGATTTTGTCCTACCTAATAATGTAATGTTGTAAATGGTTTTTGTTGAAGCAATTACAAACAAAGCTTATGAGATTTGTTTTTTCCTCTGATTTTGTCCTACCTAATAATGTAATGTTGTAAATGGTTTTTGTTGAAGCAATTACAAACAAAGCTTATGAGATTTGTTTTTTCCTCTGATTTTGTCCTACCTAATAATGTAATGTTGTAAATGGTTTTTGTTGAAGCAATTACAAACAAAGCTTATGAGATTTGTTTTTTCCTCTGATTTTGTCCTACCTAATAATGTAATGTTGTAAATGGTTTTTGTTGAAGCAATTACAAACAAAGCTTATGAGATTTGTTTTTTCCTCTGATTTTGTCCTACCTAATAATGTAATGTTGTAAATGGTTTTTGTTGAAGCAATTACAAACAAAGCTTATGAGATTTGTTTTTTCCTCTGATTTTGTCCTACCTAATAATGTAATGTTGTAAATGGTTTTTGTTGAAGCAATTACAAACAAAGCTTATGAGATTTGTTTTTTCCTCTGATTTTGTCCTACCTAATAATGTAATGTTGTAAATGGTTTTTGTTGAAGCAATTACAAACAAAGCTTATGAGATTTGTTTTTTCCTCTGATTTTGTCCTACCTAATAATGTAATGTTGTAAATGGTTTTTGTTGAAGCAATTACAAACAAAGCTTATGAGATTTGTTTTTTCCTCTGATTTTGTCCTACCTAATAATGTAATGTTGTAAATGGTTTTTGTTGAAGCAATTACAAACAAAGCTTATGAGATTTGTTTTTTCCTCTGATTTTGTCCTACCTAATAATGTAATGTTGTAAATGGTTTTTGTTGAAGCCATTACAAACAAAGCTTATGAGATTTGTTTTTTCCTCTGATTTTGTCCTACCTAATAATGTAATGTTGTAATTTTAATTTAATTTAAAGATTAAATTAAAATTACACTCATACTTGCTTCAAACAGTATTTACTGACTGACACCTCAGATTTGTTTTGCATTTCACACTCCATACGAAATTGGGATTTACGTGACTAAAATAATAATTAAGCAACACCTTAATTTGTGCAATTCATATCAAAATTGATTTCATTTTTTTTTTATTACACAATATATATTTATCTTACGTGCCTAAACTAAAATGTACATTCGTTACACATGGTCTACTTTCAGTCACATTTGACTACCCACGAGGGCAGAGTTAGACACAACGTAAGTTCTTACTGTGTCGAAAATCCACCAACATAAATAAACATTTATGCATTCTACAAGGACCTGCTTTCAATAACAGACGAGAGAATAGCTCGGCCTTAAACATGTAACGTTTTCCATAATCGGTCAGTGAAGGAGATATTATTCTACATTGTGGCAATTTCTATTTTTGTTCAACTCAGAATTAATCCTTTTCGTGGGTAAATATTGTCTGATGTGACCTATTTGTGTCCTGTCAGATGTTAACAAATTTTAATTCATTCTTTTATTTTTTCTCCCGGGCAACACCAGGCGCAGGGTCCAGCTAGTTAATTATAAAGTTACAAGGAGAGTAGAAAGTGGACCTTGGGTTTACTTTTGACAGCCTTATAACTCTCGTTTCCCTTATTTTGTCTATTAGTCATCACATTCCATGAACGATGTTTTTGACAAAGGGGAAAGAATTGCTGTTTTCTGGGTTGGAATCTATCCATATAACACTTATCGTTGGCTAGTTTTTGACCTTCAAGTTGTATTTTTTTTTTTTAGCTCTTTACATCAAGTGGCTTCATGCCTTGTCAGGAGTGATTTCCATAAAAAAAAAGGAACAAAGTTAAAGGAAATTATACGATTTAATTTTCAACTTAGCATAACATATCCGAAAGATTTCTAATTAATAATAGTCTTCAGCTATATAATTTTCACGTGCAATCTGAAACAAAAAATTAAAATATAAATACTTTTAGGCAACGCTGGGTGAAGACCGCTAGTAATATATAAAAATGTTGTGTTATAAACATCTTACATTCAATTCCAATTTTATTTACTGAAGTCTTTTATGCACTAACCCTAGTGGGAAAGGTATGAACCCGCAATGTCGCGTCAATTATAGATAAAATAATGTGTGTTCAATGAATCAGTTTCAATAGGTATTGTGTTTTAGGGGTTGATATTCCATAAAACAGACAAACCGAATTAAAAGACAGAAAGAAATAGCAATGTTATTTTAATTCTAGTTTTTTTTCTACTAAACGTTCAATCTAAAAAGTATCATCATTTGCACTGTTCTATACCCGCACCGTAATTTTATTTTAAAAATAAATAAAATTACATTAAATAGATTATTGGATTTAGGTTGTCCGAACACACTAAACTCTTTCTTTTTCCCTTTCTTTCTCTCTTTCTATTTCTCTCTGTCTTTCTTTCTCTTTCTCTTTCTTTCTATCTCTCTCTTTCTCTTTTTCTTTCAATCTCACTCTTTCTTTCTCTCCCTCTTTCTATCTCTCCCTCTTTCTATCTCTCTCTTTTTCTCTTTCTCTTTCTTTCTGTCTCTTTTTCTCTTTCTTTCTCTCTCTTTTTTCTCTTTCTCTCTCTTTCTGTCTTTTTTTCTCTTTCTTTCTCTTTCTGTCTCTTTTTCTATTTCTCTCCTTTCCTCTTTCTTTTTATCTCTTTCCTTTTCTCTTTGTTGTTTTCTTTCCTTTTCCCTTTCTCTTTCTCTTTCTCTCTTTTATGATAGTATAGCATGAAGCAAGAAAAACATGTGGTGGAGAAACATATTTTAATGGAAGCGCGCATTAAACAACTGAGCGACAGTACCATTCGCGAAACAGTTTTTCTTTGGTAAACTGTTCCGATTATTATCAATTAGTACACAAATTGAAAGACCAGTCTGTCCTACTATTTCACCCATAGCTGGGAGGGGAGAAAGTTTTTACTTTTGTGGCAAAATGGATTTCGGGATTAAAAGCAAAAACGAAGAAAGTGATTCCTATTTTCATAGAGAAAGAAAAAAAAATGAAAGAAAAGAGAACATGACTCTACCCCCTCCCTGCAGACAAACTGAAAATGGTTAAAATTGGTATACATAGCCGCTAGATTATATATAAGAGGGAAATATTGTAAGTCATTATCGCTATTGTTTGGTCATATGCCAGACATTGCCATTATTCTTGTTGATAAGCCTGCAGTGTAGTTCAATGGCTATTAAGGCATCCTAAATACACTTGAAACTTTAGGAGAAGGGCGGGTTGAGATATTTGGATGACAATCATGTCAGAGAATGTTACCTTCGAATAAAATCTCTTTCTAGAAGACGAGACAGGCCATCATTTAGAGATAAGTGATGAAGAACCAACCAAAAGCAGCCATTTTCTTGTCATGGGGAATTAAAAAGACAGAATAAGAAAAGAAAACAAAATGGTTAGTTCTGTTGATTTGCTTGATGAAAACACAACACTTGAAGGTATAGCCCAGTGATTAGATCTGAGGACTATGTTGAAAGGTAGTTGATCCTATCACAATTGTTTAAAGTTCAACTCTCATTAGCTATGGCGCTATTTTCTTTGGTAAAGAGAAAATAACTTTAAAAATAAATAGTTTGTCTCTTTGCGTTGATTTATATTGATGAAACGAAAATAAGTTTATTGTGGGACTTACTGCGCTTAGAAACGTAAACAAAGTCAAACTGAATCATGACAAACCAACAGATAGACATTGTAGACGCAACTTAAATGCCATTTCAAACTAAAACATAGATAATCGAAAATGCTATTTCAAACTGAAGCATGATGGATGACGGATGGACACATAGACCAGGGACGGACAACCTTTTCAGAGTTAGGGCCAGATGAGACTTTTGGAAGGAGATTGCGGGCCGGAGTGAAAAACGAAATCTCAGAATTACTATATTTTGTTTACATGAATAAATTGTACAAAAAATGCATTGAACACTTTACATACTTCTGTATGTGATGTTATAAAAGGCACCGACGAAGAGCCATTTTGGAATCATAAAAAATAATGACGGGGGAAGTAGCGAGTTGATCCAGCATTCGTTTTGACACACCTCACATAAGTTCTTTGTTTTATGCCCTTTCCTCGTCTCTCGTTTCCTCGTTGCCTTTCTCTTTCTCTTTTTCTATTTTTATCTCAGGCCAAAGATTTGAAATTAATAGTTAAAGAAAAAGTAAATATACATGCATCATCGCTCGCTGATATTTATACATTTTTAACCCACTGTACATTTTAATTGAAACCTACTTTTACGTTTATGTCACAAAATTATATGAGTCTTACTGGGATGACCACAGGCCGGATTGCAATAACAAAGCATAACAGGGTGACGGGCCGGACGCTAAGCCTTTGTGGGCCGGATGTGGCCTGTGGGCCGGAGGTTGCCCGCCCCTGACATAGACGGACAAAGCTTTTTATTGAAATACATGAACAACATTCTCTTCTTAATTAAAAATTAACAAAATCTTTTTATTATTTTTAATGGAAATCGCTCCAGACAAGGCATGAAGCCACTTGATGTAAAGAGCTAAAAAAAATACTACTTCAAGGTAAAATAAAGTAGCCAACGATAAGTGTTAGATGGATAGATTTTGACCCAGAAAATATAAATTCTTCCCCCTTTGTCAGATTATCTCCCTTCGTTACATATTATGATTTTAGACGGATCTCTCTTGCCATCTTGTCGTACATTCCAGAATGCTATATTTTTGTAGAATGAAATTGACACTTACCGACATAGAGCTTCTTCTCCTGCTCTGCCGGTGCTACCAGATCAAGCTGTCTGAAGATACCGCTTTCCTGACCTAAAATGCACCAAACATTGATGTTATTGTTTTCTTCCTTTCCTTTTGCAAAACTCAAACATGTTCTGCAAGGCCAAAAACAAAAACAACAATTTTCTTCTACAAAACAACCAAACCAAACACCATGAATAAATATTTGATTATATAAAGAACTTGAAGAACACAAAGAGTTTTACCAAAATGACTGGATTCGGTATTAAATAACCCGAAAAGGGTTGATATGCCATAAAACAAAACAATGAAACCAATCTCCTGCTCTGCCAGTATAGTCTATGTTTCATTTGCATATGCAGCAATAGGGTTGTAAAGTCTTAACTTCAGAGGTGTTGATATGTCCGTCCTTCTACTTTCTTTTATACGTCCAAATGAAGAAGTTGTTATTCCTATCCTTCTGCTGATGTCAGATGAGAATCCTAAAATTCAAAATACTCATTTATTGACATGGATTTTGTCTACACTGTAATCATCACAAACATCACAGTCCCAACCAATGTCATACAGCATAATGATGTTGACCCACAGGTTCTTCTTAGATCACCGTAGTTAAGTGACATTGAGCCTTGTCAATACCAGATGGGTGACCATTTGGGAATACCAGGCGCTGTATGTCAAAGGAGGGCGACACCTCCTCACAAAAACTAACGTCGTCATCTCGCCTGACTGGGATATGCATGCGACTGCAGACCGCCTGTGAATTTAATATTCTCTAGAAATTCTTTCCTTCAGGTAAAGCCAGTGTCATTCTGTTGTCAGCCACTTTCCTTTATTTACGATCAAATTTTGTATTGAAATGTTAATCTTGATCTATCTATATGAATAAATAAAGTTTTTATATCGTTTTTACAACAGTTATGTATGAAATGTTTATTATTTAAAATAAGTATTTCAAGTAGCAAACTTCATGAAGTGATAGTGAGCCGGCAAAGCCAGCTAGTTATACGTATAAGAAATAGTTTGGGGTATACATTTTGTTTATTATATATAGAGAAAGAAATGGCACTTACAAGAGCAAATGGGATGTCTGTTTGTTTTATAAAAAATAAAGGCATTAATAAATAATTGACCAATTATTCCATTGCTTTATCTTGATATATATATATATATATATATATATGTTAGGACTTTTAGATCTCATTTTGTTTCGCCGTCCAAGTCTGCCTTATTTCTGTGGTTCCTAACTGCTTCAAACTGGAATTAGTTACACTGAGATCTGTTCTCTAGTCGCCATGGTCGCACCAGAGATGGAGCACATACTCATGCACATCACCACAAAGTTGTGTGCTGATTACTCATGTGCTCGCTATGGCAAAAATAAGATTTAAAAGAAACACAGTTTTCTAAAGTCAACGGCCATTTTTTGTCCCTGTCAGGAGGTCGAGATTTAGAGCGTTTTTTAATGTTATTATGTAGTAATTCGTTCACAATTTTTTACCAGAAAGAAGGAGAGAGAGAGAGAGAGCGAGAAAGGAGGTGATAGAAAGTGAGAAGTGAAGAGGAAGAGTTCAGAAGGAGATAGAAAGGGAGGATAGAGAGAGGTTTTAAAAGAAAAATGTTACACACACTTTTTAACTCTTCTATTTTTTGTTGTCCATGCTCCTGGGCAACGCCGGGTAACCGTGTTAGTTATAATGTAAATTTTTTTTTTTTCGTGAGTGATCTAGTTCTTGTTGTTTGGTATAGATTGAAACACGCTTTTATATCTGTCAAGAGAAAATTTTAGAAACATTGATTTCCCATTAGATTAAGCGTGTGCTTGCTTCCTGTATCTAAACCAAACCAAAACAAAAGAAAAGAAAGCTTAAAAAAAGG
The DNA here is from genome assembly GCA_963556195.1 of Sepiola atlantica. Lineage (NCBI taxonomy): Eukaryota > Metazoa > Mollusca > Cephalopoda > Sepiida > Sepiolidae > Sepiola > Sepiola atlantica. The sequence goes on along the minus strand of OY744521.1, from coordinate 198,523,617 downwards.
AGAAAACAAACAACTTCAAAATCTTGTGACTCTTCCGGGAGTTTCAACAACCAGAATCGGGAGTTTCAAAGTTGTCTAAGTTAGTCTGACAGAATGACAGCAGACAAGACATTTCTTTTTAAGTTTAAAACAAAGAATTTATCACCAACAAATCAAACGCACGAATATTGTCGTTTGATAACTTTATGGCTGATTAATTCTGGAGATACTTCCAATCAGATAAAACTCGAACGGAACACAAAATGGCTATTATTTTTTGTTAATCGCCGACAAAAAATATCAGACATATATGCTTTTCATTTTTTTCTTTATCCCACCTTACGTTTATTATATTTTTGAAGGAGCACAGAGGTTCTTCAAAATGGCTACTTTGGTTTTTTTCTGTTCATGAATGGCAATCATGACAATATTAGAATTAATATTAGATGTTTGTAAAACTTATTGAAAGTTTAATTTCATACTGAACTATTCTATAATGAACAGGTACAGGTAGGCCCTCCGTTCAGTCTAGAGAGACTATGGATACCCCTATATATCGTGTAATTATGAAGCAAGGGTTGCGCAAACCCTAACAACACCTCACCTGTGTCGGCACTACTTGATTCCAATGACAAGCAGTTCAAGACGACTGGAAACAATGCCGAGATAAACAGAGAGCACATACAGCACCTGGTAGTCCCAAATGGTCACCCATTTAATACTGGCCAGGCTCAACGTCGCTTAACTTCGGTGATCTAACGGGAACCGGTGTGTCAATGTGATTTGTACCGTATGAACAAAACATACTTTAAATGTGTGTATTCACTGCATGGGCTTATTGTAATGATCCAAAGTCGTCGCTCGATTCTGACGTTGCAGTCTCAATTATGTGATCTCAGTCAGTGCTGCAATGGAAGAATTCTCCGTCCAAATAAAATTACACTCTAGTTTAAAACAAGTAGCAAAGGTTTATTTTTTTGAAGTTACACTATTTTCTTTTACTGAATAACAGGCTTGCAAATGAGAATTTTTAGCCCAACCAAATCCAAACAAGTCCAACTGAACAAAATCCATTAGCTAAGAACCACTCTCTTTCTCTCAGAGGCACACACACCTCAACTGACTGTGAGATGCTCAGAAAACCAACTAATTGCCCCTTTGCTGGGATATATATAGATATCACTGGGACCACACCAGAAAGACCATCCAGATATCCACTTAAAAAGGTTAATCTGCTGTCAATCTATGGACATAAAAAACTAATGACTAGTGGGTCCCGTATCTGTACGACCATTATTTTTGGAAAACCTCAGTGGGCCATAACCACAGTGGGGAACCTCATATCTGTAAAAACACTATTTTTTTCAAGTGGACAAATCAAATTCTGTGTGGTCGAAGCTCCAGAACAGACATATTTCCAATTTCTTGTGTGATTTCTCTTCCCTTGGTCAAATATCTTGTCGTCCGAAAACACCTTCTTGTCTCTCTTCTGAGGGCACCCAATCCGACCTCCAAACGGTCTCTAGTCCGCAAACACCAACTTGAACTCTAACTTCATTCTTCTGACAGCACTAAATCCGACCTCCACCTTCACTGGTCTCAATCCGGGATGAACCAAAGAAGAAGTGCACTTTCTCATTTCCTGTCCTCTTTATGGGGACTCCCATCATGCAATGCAAAATAGGTCACATGATCATTTGGTACTTCCTTTCTATAAAACCAGCCATTTGCTTTAACTCTGTTGTTCCACATGGCCTTGGTCTGGTATTATAGGTAAGTCTTATGCTTTTATTTTCCACTACATATCTCTCACTCGCAGTAAACCTGTTATTCACATGCATTGCAAACATGAAACACACTAAACATGCAACACACTAAACATGCAACACACTAAACATGCAACACACTAAACATGCAACCACCTAGTGCATGTTTACATTAACATCAAACTTGTGTGTCAGTTTAAAAAATTCGTTTTTCATCACTAATATAGATTGTTTTTCTGCTTTACGTCATACAAACTCTTTTTAGTCGAGGATACTTACTTTGTATCAGGGATACGTCCTCGACAATCAGTCGGACAGTGACTTTGCTGCTGTTGGGCTGAGGTATGGTCCTATTCAGTCTCTGGAGGTTCATCCTCCCAGGCTTTACCTTCTCTTTAAAAAGGGGTTAGTGTATTGACTAATCGCCTGAGGCGCCTCTACTGGGGAATATTGACGGAGCTGCTCAGGCATTTTTTGTTGGTCAGAGCGCGCTAATCCTAGTGCGCTGGCTTTTTAAACCCACAACTGACCTTGTGTCTAACCTCCTGGCGAGGAGGTAAATAAAATACAAACTCCATTTAGTTAATTCAATGTCAACCACAATATTAATTGTATGCTATTAGTTGAACACAAGTGTCCATGTAACACATAATAAAAATAAACGAACCGGTAATACCTAGGATGGTATTAGCCCTGGATGAGTTATGCCGGCCTCCTCCAAAGAAGGAAGTTTACAGGGAATATAAAATTCACAAGCAGTTCCCAACCGTATGTATATCTTGATCATGGGAAGATGACATACAGCGCCTAGCATTCCCAAATGGTCACCCATCTGGTACTGGCCACGTTCCACGTCACTTTGGTGATCTAAAGAGAATCTATGTGTTAACGCGATTAAACCGTATATGTTATACATAGCTGGGGTGAAATTGTAGATTCATACCTTTCCCAATAGATTTTTTTAATGTTATTATGTATTAATTTGTCAATGATTTTCCCCAGTTGAGAGAGAGAGGGGGGGGGCAAAGGCAGAGAGAGGGGGGAGGGAGAGAGAAACGGGTAGAGAGCGAATAAGAGAGCAATAGAGACAGGTAGAGAAAGAGAGATAAGGAAGGAGGAGGCTACTTTGGTCTCGTTTACTGTTATTGCCTGATTTCATAAATGGGAGTCATGACAATATTAGAATAAATATTTGATGTATGTAAAATTTATTCATACTTATAGAATATTTCTGTTGTTTTGAAGTGATTACCGGCACTAACTAATGACTTAACATGCTATGTTTGACTCCTGCCGATTCAATAGCACAAATTTCACTGCTTCTGTATTATTGGAGACAGGTGAAATTATAATCTTTAATTTAGAAGAGTTAGTTAAAAGGGGAGGTAATTAAAACTGTTTTCTGAATTCGGATTTCTCCAAAAATGGATCAACACCATTATTTTTAATTTTAATCAAATAATTGTTGTTTGTTTAGATTATTAAATCGGTTTTGGGAGGGTGTTTTTCTGTTTTTGTTTTTTTAAAATCATAACCCATAAGGAAAATTCAGAGAATTAGTAAGAAAATTAAAAAAAAAAAAAGGTACTTATGCAGTTTACGGACTGGGCTGAAATAATAACGTTATAATTTAGAAAGCTATTTTTAACATAGAGAGGTGGGGGGGGGGTGATTAACTATTCTGTAATTTCAACTAACAATTTAATAAACAAAAGATAATGTAAAAAGTTAATTTAACTTGAAAATGCTATCTAAAAAAATAGCCCTGTCCGTAAACTGCATAGCACTAAAAAGAAGATACGTAAAAGGATTATTTATCAAACAATCAATCACAACGCTCGGCACTGACTTTTTAATACGAAATCAAATAAAACTTCAGAGGATACGTTGAGAAAACAATTTGAATTATCTCCCCTTTCAACTGACTCCTCTAAAATAAAAATACAAAAAATGTCATCTGTTCCCAATGATACAGAAGCACCCAAATTTCATTGATGTTGATAACCTTACGTCACCCCTCCTGTGAATACTTTGTTCTAAAAAGAATCTTGGAAACGGTTGTAACCCAAGTATGCAGGTTAAAAGAAGAAAACAAGTATTAAGGGTAGAAACATTTACTAAACAAAAGGGAACAGAGTAATTTAGCAATCGCTAGGTTATCCAGCAAATCCCATGAGATTTCGTTAGTTCTCGTTCTTTTCATATGGAAGTCAGTATTTAGGTACTCTATCGTATAGTACTGAAATAATGAGATGACAGAAACTAATGCCAGCAATAGAATACAGCGGGTTAATAAGTCGTAACATGCTGATTTATGCAAATGACGTATTTTTATTGGAAGGTGAGGGGTAACGTTGGAACTGTCAATTTTTGATGATCCCTAGTCTATCGGTCAAAATTGTAATTATCTAGAAAAGAAAACGTTCACATTATTAAAGCATTACAAATATTTTAGAATCCTTCGTAAAATCTGAACTTGTATATCTTTGGCTTACTTAAAAAGAAATCGATGAGAGCTTTTTGCTATAGAAAACTTTGCCGTTATTTTATTGACATAAGTAAACAGACTTGACAATATTTCACACCTTTTTTCTCATAACTGAATGTACGTTCAAATGAAGTCTGTTGCATTGCACCAAGACCATAGCTGGCACTACCTATCTGAATTTCCAAACTGGGGTGGTCGCAACAAGAGATGGTTTTGACAGCGTTTTGAGGGTATCCTTAATTTTATGTTTTGTCCACTTAAAATTTTGTTGCAAAAATTATAAGTATAATTAAATTAAACTTAAATTCCGTTAAAGTATCACTTTTTTGAAAAGAAGCATCATATTTTTGCATAAAAATTCAATCCAACTGACAAGACTTTTGAAGCAGAAGAAGGACAGCGAATTGATTAATTAATAATAAATAAAAAATAAAAAACATTAAAAACATACAGATTCCCCATACAGGTTGAATCGAGGGGGTCAATTACTTAAGTGTAAAATACATGTGAAAATTCTTAAATAAAAAATAATATAGACATTTGAAATAAAATAAAGAATATATATATAGAGTAAAACTTTTCAAATAGTAAGAATAATTTCTAGAAATACCTTGTTTTAGAAACTTTGTTAAAAGGAATTAAACAAAAAATTAATTTTAAAAAATTATGATTATAAGAATTACATAATAGTAATTAGAAAGACATTGATAAAGAATGATACTAATAGAAATGATAGTTTTTAATGAGAGGATAAAATGTAAGATTAACATGAATAATAAAAAGACAATAAAATAAAAATAATTAGAAAGAAAAACAGTCGTAGTTAGATACACGCGTACAGTTAAATATATACATGTACATAGATACACACACACACCGATGCATATATATATATATATATATATATATATATATATATATATATATATAGGTATAGATATGTATAGACACTTAAATAACTTACGTGATGAAAAGAAAATGTTTTGATTGTGTAAACAGTCAATTTTCTCCTCATCAATACATGTAAAGAAACTATATATTTGCACATACAGAATTCAAAAAACAATAATATAAGACGAGATGCACTTATCATGAGGTTAAAGAGCTGTTAACATTTGTCCATTCAAATACGGCAAGCATGTAGGCGTCGCTCGTTTCTTAGCCTCTGGGAATGTGGTTGGAACATTGTTTTATTAAAATCTCGATAAATCTGCGCCACCTTCAATTTAAAAGTTCTCAAAATATGCGGTAGACCCTCTTAGAAAAAGTCCTGAGGTTTTTTGAGTTGCGAAGATATGTTATTCCAAACACAGCAGAATCCGTCTTCAATGGAGTGTAGGATTCACTCATGTCCCAATGTGGATTTTAAAAAAATGGAGAGCCAGTTAATATTAGAACTGGCTCTACAGGTGGCATATGTACATTTAATAGAGGGAGGCTAATCAGGGTTTTCTCTAAGGCTTATGTCCGGCTTCTCTTGGGAGGGGAGGTTAATAATAAGTAATAAATTTGGCTTATATTAACAATTTACTGCAGTTATATATATATATATATATATATATATATATATATATATATATATATATATATATATATATATATATATACCTTTATTATCTTCTTAAATTTTGAATTTTGGCTACTATCCTACCAACTTATCTATGTAATTCCTCTAAGATTCCAATCTTTGAAAAGCCTGGCTTAAGGAACGAAAAAAAATAAACATACATCTTGCATTAAACAACTGAAGATGAAATAGATTTGTCATTCTTACATTTTTTATTTCTCTTTTATATATATATATATATATATATATATATAGATAGGAATAATAAGTAATAAATTTGGCTTATTTTCACAATTTACTGCAGTTTATATATTTATATATATATATATATATATATATATATATATATATAGGAATAATCTAATATATAAAGTAGAGACGTTTTTTCCCCTGTACCTTTTCGGAGAATAGGAAAATAACCACATGCATCACAGGCTACTAAACTCACAATTACATTACACTTATTCACTCGAGCGTGTTTTAGTAAATTTGTTATTCTTTTTTCCAAACTAACACTGAATATTACATTCGGTCGCCACGACTCTCCGAAATACCAACTCCATATAGGTGGTAGTAAAAACTTTTCTCCCTAACAATTCTGTACTGTGACTACACTCATCGACACCGGGAACTAATAAACACAGTATAATTTTAACAAAACACCCATTGTTATTTCGTATTTGTCTGGCATTATTTTACTACATAATATTAAGCAATACACAAAAACTTAACAACCGCTCCCTTACACTCCGATGATTATTCGCGAATATCAGATTACGTTACTTGTAATTCTACCTATAACTTCTACATTTAAATTCATTCCGGAATTAACCGAATGAAATTAACGAACACAGTTCCAGCGAGATTTAATCATTCAAGATGGCACCTAGAATTTCTTGATCGAATCGACTTCCTACTTAATTGAATAAGCGCCAACATACTGGTAGACCCCGAAATATTTACATTTTCCAAATCATACACCTACAAGACGCATATTATAGAAATCTTGGCCAACTCCTTTGCTTCATCACCAAATGCCGTAAACTCTGTCATTGTTGAACTTTATATTCGGTCGATGAACAAGCTTAGCTTAATTGGGGTATTTACACAGATTTTAAACTGGAAACATTGGGACAATGGTTTAGAAGTTAGGTTTCATAATCGGCAATTTCAGCGTTCGATCCCAATCTACGCTACGACTTTTTTTCTTTTTCGCTACAACTTTTTTTTTTTTAATTTAAAACATTCCCCAACACGGTAGATGAACAATAGGCCATTTCTTTTTTTATTCGACGTCATGCAATAGGTAGTACTTTCTCCCGTACAACGCCGGGCGACGGGTTCCGCTAGTAAGTAATAAATTTTCACAATTTATATAAAAACAGTTTTTCTCCATACATTAGTGCTCAATAGATTCTATAACAAAACCTAGATATATGTTCAATTAATGAGATAGGGCACACATTGGGTCATGTTGTTAGACAGAAAATTTTACTTTTGCACACTTCGATTTTGATATTTAATCAAATTTGATTTTCTTTTTTTTCATGACTGAAAGTAGGAGAGGTCTTTACTCCCTATTTCATATGTAGTTTTCCTCTCCTCCTGTTCTTTGATAAGAGAGAGTGTGTGTGTTAAATCATGCTATGCCATTAAATAAACAAATTCTCTAACAAGTACTATAAAAAGAACAGATATATAATCATAACTTTAAATACTTAATTTACACTTTCAGATTCACGGCTTAATTTTTTAATTTCCCATTGTGGTTTTACATTAATATCGTGAGATTTGTGTTGTCCTTTTTTTTATTTATAACTTGAAGATTGATGAAAAATTGAGAAAAAAAAAGAAATCAACCCAAAAGCTGTCAATAATGTAACTAATAAGAATACCTCATCTTAAAAATATCATAAAACCCAAACAGTTATGTTGGGAAGAAAAGCAATATATAGGATGTCATTTTGACGGACATCTGAAAATGACAGATGAAATCGCCTGGTTCGGCAACAAAGCTTCCATTTACAAGAATTGCATTTCAAATATTAGAATGGATTCCCAAACGAAAAACGAAAATGGAAACAAGGTCAGTGAAAACAAACAAACAATAAAGCAGTCAAAACAATCACTAACAAATGAGAAACAAAACAAAACAAAAAAGGGCGGGAAAATAAATAAGAAAAGAAGAAACGACAAAAATCATTGGAATCACAGTCCTGTTGACTGCTGACCAATAAAAAATGAAGAGACTTGACTGCCTGAAGCGTCATATGATTGTGGGAGTGTTGATGGATCGAATGGCACATATCAAAAATTTTTCCTGTTAAGTAAATTAGAATTGGCAGAGATTTTCACCCTGTTTGGAGTTCCAGGTGGAGAGATTCAAAACAATATCTTGCATCATAAAAACTCCCAGATCCGGAAAAAAAAGAATTTTGTTCAACATTTTCAAGTTTCTCCATTGCATATCAAGTAATTATTGACACTTTATACACTATTAATCTGGTCACTCGAGATATAATTGATCAACCAAATAAGAATAATTGTTATAATCATTCTTCTTGCAAACTAATGAACAATATAGAATACAAGTGAGACCAGTGGAAATTTCAGTTTCATCCTTCATCTGTTGTATATTGCTGCCGTACTTAAAAATATTTCTATTCTATGGACGTCCGGTGAAAACGCAGACCTACGTTATTATTGTACCACCTTTGTTCCAAGTGAAACATACTTATTCAAGTACTCTGGTTAATGCAGTTTCAGATTATATTTTGTTAAGGGGGTCTATCTCCAAAACTCTTGTAGAAGTTTGTGACATATTTCCATTCTATGAACATCATGCGTGAATGCCAACCCTAGGATATTATTGTACCACCTTTGTTCAAAGTGAAACGTACTTATTCAAGTACTCTGGTTAATGCAGTTTCAGATTATATTTTGTTAAGGGGGTCTATCTCCAAAACTCTTGTAGAAGTTTGTGACATATTTCCATTCTATGAACATCATGCGTGAATGCCAACCCTAGGATATTATTGTACCACCTTTGTTCAAAGTGAAACGTACTTATTCAAGTACTCTGGTTAATGCAGTTTCAGATTATATTTTGTTAAGGGGGTCTATCTCCAAAACTCTTGTAGAAGTTTGTGACATATTTCCATTCTATGAACATCATGCGTGAATGCCAACCCTAGGATATTATTGTACTATCTTTGGACGGAACAGATACTACACTTTGATCCTATCCCAGAGGCAAAGAATGTGTATTTTAGTTTGAGTTTCACGTTTGACACAACAGCTACATCAGATGAATTTTTTGAAAAAAGGGTGATAACGTATATATGAACATGAAATTGCCTTAGTGTATCATCATACAGATGAAATTTAAAAAAAGGCTTACTTTTTTTAATATATTTATTATAATGGAGATTTTGTGTATGTTTGTAATTAAAAGTAGGGATATTATTTAATGGTAACATAGTGTTAAATTAAAATGGTGATTACATTTAATCAGCATTATATAATGCCATTTTCTTTTTAAATAATATTTTTAGTTTTTGGTGACAAACGTAAAAACATAAAAATGGCGTTATAAAAAATGTATTCTGTTGTTCCTATTTATTTGCCACCCCACGAGCGCAGAGTTTTTTATGTAGAGAAAATCCAGCTCCCAAAAAGGGGCACTCTGGAGTTGGACAAAAATTTAAATTGCCTCAATCTAGAAGGATTTCTTTAGTGATCGAGGAGAGAAAAAAATGAAGTGCAGTATCAGAACAGATATCACACTTTGCTCTTAGCCAAAAATGTATTCTGTTGTAGCGGACCTTTATGTTGGATCAATACATGATACTCTGATGATGTCAAAGAAGGAGTACATTGTGTTCTGTAGGGGCAGATTTGAACTGGAGGGTCAATATCTTGCTTAAGAGTCATTGAAACCAAAGAAAATATTAAGTCAATGAAATTTAAAAAAAAAAATGCTTATCTTTTTAAATGTATGTATTATAATGGCGATTTTGTGTATGTTTGTACTCAAATGTAGGAATATTATTTAATGGTAACATAGTGACATGTAAAGGTCTGGTGATGTCCAGGGCCAATTCCTTGATTGTATGCCCCAAAAACTACAGTATAAGTCTTAGTACTGAGAAATATTATAAGAACAGGACAAGAGCAAGCTACCTCCGTGGATTGAATAAAGGGTTCCGTTTGAAATTCTATACTGATTCCCGATGCACCTGAAGAAGATTGGAGGTTACATCGGCTGAAAAGTTGTGAAAATAACATCCAAGATGAGAATAGTAGTCTGAATAATCCAAATAATCAATCCTAATCTAAAAAAATGTGAAACTGAAAGGGAGATATTTTGAATATGATTGGATGCCCGGGACGCTGCTCCTCCCTTCTGCACGCCACTGTGGTGTGAAATTAAAATGGTGATTACATTTAACCGGTGTCATTATACGTCATTTCCTTTTAAATAATATTTGGAGTTTTTCGTGACGAATACAGAAATGGTGTATAGTGGGGTTATCAAAAATGTATTCTGTTGTGTCACAGCCCTTTGTTGTCTGGCTGGGTGAAAATAGGATATTCTGTTGATGTTTGATCATCAAAGAGAGAGTCTGCAGTATTTTAAACTCGAGGGGTTGATATGTGGCTTGGGAGACATTTTGGCTAAACGAAACTTTTAGTTTTTCTCATCAACAAAATCAAAATAAAACAGCAACCCACACTTTAATCATTGTTATAAATAACTTATCTATTTTTTTTGTTTATTTCCATACAAAAGAGAGAGAAAGAAAATGATAGAAATTCCCCTCTGGATCATTTGTTCATGCTGATAACCTGATGTCTCCATCCTCAAATAACTTCTAACAGTCTCGTAGAACACTCGTCCCACGACAGGTATAAGCAATAAATATAGCATTAGTTTTAACTTTTAATGTTTTTTTTTTGGGGGGGGGGGGGGGTGTATGATCCGTTTTCAGTGGCACCCGCCTAAATGGTATAGTTTAAAAAAAAAAATAATGTGACCATGTTTCATACCCTGTTGTCTAGAATACATAATTCATAATGATAAGTTCAATAGTTTAGGATTTTACCAAGCACATACATATTATTGAGGCTCACATGTGCGCACTAATCGTTTTACAAATGTATTACTTAATATAATTCAAAATTTTATGTAGAGCAATTCTTTTATCTATTAAATTTTTTGTATCTAACTTATTTTAAAAGAAATGTGCCCATGTTACTCACCGGGTTGCCGAGAATATATTTTCTAAAATGTATAATAACTGGCTCATAAGAAAAATAAAATAAATTTTTTTTTTTATATATACATCCCCTAAATGTTAACAGTTACAAAAAAAATGTCCTCATACATGAGTACATTTTTTTTACTCAGGGTAATTTTTTAAATATATATTCCAAAATTCATGAGGATCCGTTCATTAGTTTAGGAGATTACACTGTACATTGATATATATATATATATGATTATTTTTATTTATACATACATGTACATAATCTGCAACACACGCATACCGATGTTATCGATCAACAGCTGTTAAAAACTGAGATCTCATCAGGTTGAATAATAATCTGATCCTTCCCTTAGGTCATATTTGGAAAGAATGAAGTTGTAAGGAAAGAAAAGAAAACGAAATTTAACATTTAAGATAATATCGACATGCCAATGTCACAGATTATGTCATATGTATATAAAAGCTCTATTTGATATTGAACACTCTTTATAAGCCCGGTTGAAATTCTTTGGATCTTTATCCTGTGGATGTTTACCTTACCTGGATTATTATTTTCTCTCTCTCTTTCTCTCTCTTTCCATATATATATATATATATATATATATATATATATAAATAGCTAGTTGGTTTTGTCAGCTCGCTATCGTTTCGCAAAGTTTGCTACTTGCAATAGTTAAAACCCAAAATTATAATTAATAAAAAATTCATTGATTAGTTTCATATAAAGATGAGACAAATCTTTCACATTCATTCATATAAATAAATGGTAACATTTTGATAATTTTGATAGAAATTTATTTATCTTTTAAATAAGATCATAAATAAATGAAAAGAAAGAAGAAATCAATTTGCCTGAGCGATGGTGTGTAGGGGGGGAGCAGGCTTTTAAAAATGTTTAACACAATTAGAAGCGGATGGCAACTTGTTGATGAGCAAGTCCGTTTCCCTAAAGAAAAGGCTGGAAAGGAACATTTAAACACAAATGCGAAACGTTTGTTTACGGGATTAAAACACTCATTGAATTTAAAAACAATAAAAAAGAAAAGGTGGCGTCACTAACGGGTGGGAGAGAAAGAAAGCAAGCAGTCACCCTCTCCCTTTTCTCTATGAACTCTTCTTGCTTATGTCTTGTCGGTATATCTTTCTTTCTAGCTAGCGATGTTTAAATATTCCACCACCCCGACTTAAAAAAATAATGAACAAATATTTTAAGAACAGTTTTAGTAATTTATCTATTTCTTATTAAATCACTTAAATCGACAAAACTATTTTATATATATATATATATATATATATATATATAAATATAATAGGACAATAAAATTACAAATGAATAATACCAAACGTTAGATTATTATGATGTGTTTAAAAGATAGTTATGCAAATTAGGCATATAAATAGCTGTCTTTGGGTCTTTCGTCTGTACTATACATGCAGTATTTCAAAATATTATGTCGTATCATCGATACGCGCCATAAACTGGTATCGTCTTGGCCTTCGGGGCTTGATTTACGCCGGTCTATAGGACGATCCTGTGCAGTTCTAGGAGGTCCACCCTCCCAGGCTTTGCCTCCCCTCTTTGGGGAGGAGTAAGTTTATTGCTTACTGCCTGAGGCGCCCCTACCGGGGAATGCCGACGGGGCTGCCCAGGCAATTTTTAATAGCCAGAGTGCTCACCTTCTCGGGCGCTGGCTTTTCAAGTCCCACTTTCCCGACCCGACCTTGGGTCACATCTTACCTTGTGGGAGTAAGATAAAACTGGCCTTGTGCCTAACCTCCTGGGGAGGTAAATAAAATGTTGTATTATTGATTTAAATAACAGTGAATGATCGGAATTCTATTTTTTAAATTAAATTAATAATCACATTCTTAAGAATTGCGACTGTCATATATTTCTTGATTTTTTTTTTGTGTAATTTTGGTTAAAATTCCCTAAGTTAAACATATTTTCTTTTCCTAACTTCCTTCAGAGGTCGCATACTTACAGAAGGGTCAATATAATTTTTACCCTTATGACACGCCTGTTATGTCAAGAGTACTTCATGCTAAATCTATTTTCATCTTCCACATATGCACCAGATGATGCCATCATTTTTAGCTCTCATCAATCATGGCAGCAAATAAGATTGGAAACAGACTGTATTTTGTCAGACGGCAATTCAAACCTGAAATCTTTCTGAGACTTAGAATCTGGCGGCGGATATAAGAGTAGAAATTTTGACTAGAAATGACGTTTCGGGGTTTATGAACACTGTTATAAAGTTATGAGAAGAATACACGTCCCAGGAAGGGTAAAATGAATTCTGTAAACAGAACAGTTTTGCATCACTTTTATGTTTTCTTATCAAGATATAATGCTACTAAACCTTATGTCTAGAATCCCTATTCCAATTTTGATCAAAATAAATTGCATGATTTTGATCAAAATGTGTTCATTTAAAGTTTAAGTTTAATGGGTCTTAAGAAGAAATTGAAATTCAGAGAATCTTGCGTAAGTGGTGTCTAATGACTATGGAACAAGTTTCATGCAAATCTGAAATACTTGAAGTTTTAAATGAGATGTTGTGCTCATATTATGCCCCCTGAAAACCCTTTAAAATACTCCAAAGAAAGGGAATATTTATTAATTGATGTCTCATACCTATTATAAACATTTCACAAAAATCAGAGCTATCCGAATTTTAATTAGATTAGGAGCTAATCCTATACATACAACTATATAAACATACCTAAATTTATAAAGATATATCTGAAAAAAATAAAGCTGAATACTGTCTATATGTTCATTGAGATTTCATCTTTCTTGTTAAAAGACTTTCTCAAGATAGCTGATGTGAAGAGGAACAGAGAAGTTTAAATTTGAAATACACGGTGCGTCTATGACGTGAAAATAATTTTTTTCCCCTGAAAACATTGACATAAAAATTCGAAATATGTGATACATTTATGAAGTGGAATGAATGTTTTTTTTTAAAATATAGATATTAACAAGAAGTAGGAAGATACAAAGTTTTGCTGGGAGTTTGGTGTAAAAATAGCGAGTCAGGATCTAAGTTTAGGTTTCATCATTATATATATATGTGTGTGTGTGTGTGTCTAATAAAAAGTTGTATTTATACAGAGTTTATTACAAATAAATAGATCTATGTATTATTCAGCACTATTATATAAACATGGTAAAGATTCTCCAGATTTTTACCCTGTGGATACAAACCCTACCTGGATTACTATATATACACACATATAAACAATGCCATCAACCCATGATGGTGATTATAGCATTAATATTGGAAGTATTCTATATCATCCTCAAGACAGGTTCCAGATATCAAGAAGAATGAAATGTGAGATGGCGAACCGGACAGGGTTCTTTTTTTTTTTTAGGTTTATGAAAATCATTGTAAATGTATACCAGATTTTCTTGATATTTTTTTTAATACTTTTTTTATTCGTAAAGATTCTGCTTGTCTGTAGAGGATTTATGTTTATGGACATTTGCCAATTCCTTTCATATTTAATACTGGATTTTATTTCATATCTGAATGTATACTTTTCCATACTTGGAAAGCAAAGTTACAATTAACAGCAACATACTGGATTTTCAGATCATTGAAAATGCTCCCTCCCTCCTACTGGCTTAAAGCATTGTAGCAGTTATTCCATCTGTACAAAATTTCTGCCATTACTAACCAGCAGAGCATTACCACTGTTGACCAAGACTATGAGACATAAAAACTTCTAATCTAATAGGTCCCACACTATCTATCAAGTGTCAACCTCTGCCCATCGCTGCAATGTTGCATCCCTGTGCTTGTTTTACAATTACTTCAATGGAATGTGCTCCGACGAACTTGCTGCACTTGTGCCTCCTCGACATAAATATCCCCGACCAACCTGACAATCAGCAAAATCTCACCCTTTCACTGTAAAGGTCCTCAAATGCCGGAAAGCTTTCTACTCTAATAGCTTCTTTCCTCAAACTGCTTGCCTTTGTAATTTCCCCCCTGCTCCCTGTTTCCCAGACTGTACCAACATGCAGAAATTTAAATTGTAAACAAATATATTGCTGCACAACTCCCCACTTAGGATGCCCCTATATATCTGGCCCGTTATTTAACAGTAGTCCCTTACGTATCAGTGGCAATGTCCATTGTTTAGAGTGAGTATAAGTAAAAAAAAAAATGTATGTAGTGTTATGATGTATGGAAGTTAAACCTGACCAGTGAGGAGGGTTGAGGACATGCGTTGCATGGAGAGAAATGATATGAGAATGATATGATGAATGTGTAATGCGAGTTAAAGACGAGCTTAAATCTGATGACTTCAGGGGAAGATTAAATCAGAACAGAAGACTTTGATGGTATGGTCACATTGAAAGAACGGATGAGAGTTCTTGGGTAAGTAGATGTAGAACAGTTGAGTAGGGTCAGTTGGTAGGGGAAGGCCAAGGAAAATATAGTAGGAATTGATAATGATGGATTTGAGTGAAAGAGGGATAAATAAAGACCTGACCAGAGATAGTTTTTTGGGTAAGTTAATTTCTAAAAGCTCTCCAATACATGCCAGCATATAAAACTGATGTTGAACTGAATATTATTATTATTATGATGATGATGACGACGTGAAGATTTGTTATCTTTCAAAAGTAGATTCTTTTCTGAACTATTTCTTAAGTGAAATTATCGGTGTTAATTGAGAATATAAATGCAGGGACCCTCAGTTTAAATAACAGTGAAAGGTTAATGTGAGATAGCAAAGATGTTGCTGGCATATACAAAGCTGTGAGTGATGTAACGAGCAGTTAGAAAGAGGGATTTTTAAACAGGCCGTCAGTTAAGGCAGGGGGCCAGGAGATGTGAAGCAGATGGCCGCGAGGAGATGCTCTTCTCCTTGGTTACTTGGACACCCAAAATAGGACTAGTGTGACTCTGATGCAAAAATAGAAATAGTTTAAACTAGCCCCTCAAATTACTATATTTAAACAAATGTTGTTCACCCCAGACAAGGCATATTGCCACTAAAGTGTAAAGGACTACTGTGATGAGGGCCAGATTTATAGAGGCAGGAGGACCTGGGTGAGAATCGGACAGCAAGATGTTTGTTCAAATTACATTTAAATTTCTGCATATTGGAACGATCTGGGAAACAGGGAGATAATTCCAAAGACAAGTGGTCCAAGGAAAGAAGCTATTATAGTAAAAAATCTTCCAGCATCTAAAGACCTCTACAGTGAAGGGGTGGAATTTTGCTGCTAGTCGTGTGGGCCGGAGGTATTTTCGTTGAGGGGGGGTACATATAAATGTTAGCTGTCAGAGAGATACTAATAAAGTATAATCGTGTTGATACACCGGTTCTTGTTAGATCACTAGAGGTAAGCGACATGAAGCTTAGCCAGTACCAGATGGCTGACCATTTGAGAATGCTAAGCGCTGTATGCCACTTTCTCATGACTGGTATATACATGCAGCTGGGGATCGATTATGAATTTAATATTTGAAGGAAGCTAGCATAGTCTTCTCAGGGCTAAATACTACACCAGGTCCAATAATATGTCAGAGAGAGTGATCTTTTTATTTTTACAGGGACATTTACATTGTCACTATTAGAATTAGGGGCAATGCCATCAAAATTCAACACAAGATTTTATATTTGTCGTCTGAAGAGAAAACATAACAAAAAAAATTTCCTATTTAAAAAAATAATCAAGAGTAAAAAAGGGGTTAAATTTAGTCAAAAGAGGACATCAGGGAAATGTTTAAAAAAATAATCAAGAGTAAAAAGGGGACTTAAATTTAGTCAAAAGAGGACATCAGGGAAATGTTTAAAAAAATAATCAAGAGTAAAAAGGGGGCTTAAATTTAGTCAAAAGAGGACATCAGGGAAATGTTTAAAAAAATAATCAAGAGTAAAAAGGGGGCTTAAATTTAGTCAAAAGAGGACATCAGGTAAATGTTTAAAAAAATAATTAAGAGTAAAAAGGGGGCTTAAATTAAGTCAAAAGAAGACATCAGGGAAATTTAAAAAAATAATCAAGAGTAAAAAGGGGGCTTAAATTTAGTCAAAAGAGGACATCAGGGAAATGTTTTAAAAAATAATCAAGAGTAAAAAGGGTTTTTTAATTTAGTCAAAAGAGGACATCAGGGAAATGTTTAAAAAAAAAATCAAGAGTAAAAAGGGGGCTTAAATTTAGTCAAAAGAGGACATCAGGGAAATGTTAAAAAAAAATAATCAAGAGTAAAAAGGGTTTTTTAATTTAGTCAAGAGGACATCAGGGAAATGTTTAAAAAAAAAATCAAGAGTAAAAAGGGGGCTTAAATTTAGTCAAAAGAGGACATCAGGGAAATGTTAAAAAAAAATAATCAAGAGTAAAAAGGGGGCTTAAATTTAGTCAAAAGAGGACATCAGGGAAATGTTTTTAAAAAAAATCAAGAGTAAAAAGGGGGCTTAAATTTAGTCAAAAGAGGACATCAGGGAAATGTTTAAAAAAATAATCGAGAGTAAAAAGGGGGCTTTAATTTAGTCAAAAGTGGACATCAGGGAAATGTTTAAAAAAATAATCAAGAGTAAAAAGGGGGTTTAAATTTAGTCAAAAGAGGACATCAGGGAAATGTTTAAAAAAATAATCAAGAGTAAAAAGGGGGCTTAAATTTAGTTAAAAGGACATCAGGGAAATGTTTAAAAAAAAATCTGTAGTTTAGAGAGAACACAGGTGTTATCAATATGCTTTTGTAGTTTCAGGTAGACGTCAGGGGAAATCTATTAGCTTAGATGAAGATAAGCGACAGAAAAGACCGACGTGAATGGAAAGAGGATCTGTATTCTACCCTCCAAACAAAACCACAACTTCAGTTTAAAATAAATAACAATGTTTTATTTTGAGAAGTTACAATGATACAATGATACTTGTTTTCTTCTACCAAACAACAGGCCGACAAATCAAAACAAACATATCTATCAACCGAACACAAACAGGCCATCAGCTTAAGACCCGTCTGTCTACAAGACACACAGAAATCCAACTGCCCCCCCTCCCCTGACCGTCTTGCTGGAATATATATAAATCTCATTTGGTATAGACTACAGTCAGCCTACTCAAAAATGAATGGTTATTTTATCATAAAAACCGGCTAACCAGGGGGCCTCATATCTGGAGTTGACATTCATTTTTCTAAGTCTCAAGTGGCTCATAATCCCAGCATTAAAGAAGACATTACTATTTCAAAGACGCCAGCCTATTTCTCGTGTGGTCTTTTCTTTTAGTTAAATATTTTCCCATTGCATGCCTGCCGTTTGCAGCATGCATCTGTGCATTCCACTAAACGTGCAGCATTGTGCATATTTACACAAGTCAGGTTTATTACGTTCACTAAGGAACTAATTCTATTGAGATGGATAAATATTTGAAGTTCTGTAGGTATCGATTTTCTGGATTCATCACCAACACAGAAAATAATTCTCCAAAACTCTTAGTAGAAGTTGTCCCCCCCCCCAAAAAAAAAACAACCTAAAACGTAAAAAGCAAGTGATATCTTTGTATCCATTTTGCATTTGTGTGTTTAAAAAATAGGAAAGTTTTTTTTTTTTTTTTTTTTCTTTTAAATTTTTATTTGATTCTGCCCTTTAAATTTTCTGTTATGATTGTCAGTACAAATGACCAAATAGATTTTCTTTCTGTTGAAATTATTTATTTTCAAATCAAATTTCGCTCTTCTATTAATTCAGTTTTTTTCAAATATTGACTAAAACTTTAATTTCTCTTTACTTTTTTGAAAACACAAACAGAGAATTTGAGGAGGAGGTATATGAGTGGCATTGTGATTATTGACAAAAGATTTTGGACTTAGCCAGCTTAGTTATCAATTTCATCATCATCATCAATATTGTTAAGGAAGGTATGAACCCCCACTTGCCTCCAAACCATGATTAAAATAGTTTATTTTGAATGAATTATTTACAAAGAATCATTTACAATATCTCTATTTATATAACGTTAACTTTATATATTTGTATGTACAGGATTCACTCCTAAATTAATTAACCGATCACTATGAATTTTGGAATACAGCTGCTAGACGTAAGGGTGGTTAATGTTGGATATATTTAGTTTAATTTAGTTTTATGCAAAGGGGGCAAAGAAAGGGTGGGAGCCATTCATGTAAACTCAGATACCTATATGTATTAGACATCAATTAATAAATATTCCCCCAATTTTAGTTTCTTTAAAGTATTATAAAGGGTTTTTAGGACGCATAATATGGGTACAACGTCCCATTTGGAAATTCAAATATTTCAGATTTGCATGAAATTTGATTCATACAAAACCCCATCATTAGACACAAATTAAGCAGGATTCCCTGAATTTCAATTTCTTCTTAAGATCCCTTAAGCTTAAACATTAAATTTTAAACATTTTCTAGAATAAAAATGGAATTTTTGTCAAAAATGGAATAAGGATTCTAGACATAAGGTTTAGTAGCATTATATCTTGATTTTAATCTTTGTAAGGGGACAGAAAAGTGGTTCAAAACTGTTCTGTTCAGAGAATTAATCTTACCCGTCCTGGGACGGGTATTCTTCTAGTTTTTATATATATATATATATATATATATATGATTTGAGGTGAAATAACCCTCAAATGTTTTTACATGCCATAAAAAAAATATATAAACTTTTAATCATGTCAACAGTTCTAATTCAGTAAAAAATCCTATGTAAAATGTTAATTTATGAAGAACGAATACAATATAATTGAAAAGGAAGGCAGAATGCAATATGACTCTGAAATGGCTGATATGTCCACACACCTTCTCCCATTCCAGCCGTCGACTTTATATTTGAAAAAGAAAATTCTTCTATAATTATTTTTCTTCTGCCTCACTAGTCTGTTGAAATATTCATTTGACATGGTCAATAGGGATTTGAATATAGTCATATCATAACAGTTAATTAAATGTTTGGTAACTCGCGTCTCTGCTGGATGAAGTTTGGAGGTGGCATTAGTGAAGTGGATATCGATGTGGACTGCCGACCTGGGTATGCCAAGTTCGAATCCTGCCAGTTCCATAGCACCACTTTCACTATGCACTCGACTTAGCTTCAATCTATGGTCACCTCTGTAAAACATTCACAACAAAAACTCGTCTACTACAACCACTGTCAATAATTTCCCTTTCTCTCTCTATCTCTCTCTCTCTCTCTGTACGTAAAACTAAACAAAACTTCCATGAACAATGTTTCTTTCCTAGAACTGCTCATCAGTTAAATACAGTGCCATGGGGCTGCTTCCTGGCTTTTCAAGTCCAATGTAAGCAAATTCATGTTGAGCCGTCCTTTTAAATAATCAATTCTGACCAGCTTACAACCATCGTTACTAATCCCCTCGATGTTTAACCGTCCACCTGTCAAACTAAATTAACTGTTATCCTCGAGTGGCCTTTGGGCCTTGATAAGCGATGACTTGTTTGTAAAAAAAAAACCCAAAAAACAATGCCAACAGCAGAATCTAGTTGGTCAAAAATCCGTACCATATTGATTCATACAAAACCACATGAAAATATCAACTTTTTAAAATTGGAAAAGAGCCGAATCAAGACAGCAGACCTTCCACACACAAAGAGCTCGATATCCTTTCAGATGCACTTTTATCCCCATAATAAACAGTGTTCTAACTTAGCACTTTACTGCAATTTAAAAGAGATACTTCTTACCTTGTGAAACTGCAGTAACGTTTTAAGATAAGCCACGTTTCTATTATATATATATATATATATATATATATATATGTATATTACAAAAGAGTAGCATTATAAATATTTTTCTAAGAAGTTCTTAATAAGATAAATTTATGTTCAATATTGGGAATAGAGCATTTTGATGGTTGAATGAAAGTGAAGATGACCACATATATATATAGTTACATATTTATTTTCATACTTTCTTAATATTTAACAAAAGAATAGAAGAAGAAAGTCCATTTGAGTTTCGTTAAATCCCAGATTTTTCACAGAAAATGTTCTTCTCATCAGAAGCAAATAAATTGATTTTGGAAATAATAATCAACTTCAAATTTTCTTTTGAAAATTATAATAATATATAGTTATTGTATGATATTTTTTTCTTGAATAGAAAATAAACGATTCGAAAAGTGAAAAAAAAAAATGAATAGTAATGGTTCCAGACAAATATTGAAAATAAAGAAAAAGATTGAAAATAGAACTTTTTTCTTTTGTGTGAACAAATGACAGTTTTGCTGCCAGGAAAGGCCAGTAGCAGAAGGATATTTGAGTGTTCATTGAGTGACAGGTAATATCAAAACAAAATAAAATAAAAATGAAATAATAATCCACGAATATGTGAAGGATCAAAAATATATTAATAAATATATATAAGTGTCTGTGGAAGTTAAAATCCAGTTAATAAATAATTCTGTTGTGTGGGTATGATTCAGAGTTCTATAGGCAGTGCTATGATTCAGAGTTCTATAGGTATTGGTATGATTCAGAGTTCTGTAGGTATTGGTATGATTCAGAGTTCTGTAGGTATTGGTATGATTCAGAGTTCTGAAGGTATTGATATGATTCAGAGTTCTGAAGGTATTGGTATGATTCAGAGTTCTGTAGGTATTGGTATGATTCAGAGTTCTGTAGGTATTGGTATGATTCAGAGTTCTGTAGGTATTGGTATGATTCAGAGTTCTGTAGGTATTGGTATGATTCAGAGTTCTGAAGGTATTTGTATGATTCAGAGTTCTGAAGGTATTTATGATTCAGAGTTCTGAAGGTATTGATATGATTCAGAGTTCTGTAGGTATTGATATGATTCAGAGTTCTGTAGGTATTGGTATGATTCAGAGTTCTGTAGGTATTGGTATGATTCAGAGTTCTGTAGGTATTGGTATGATTCAGAGTTCTGTAGGTATTGGTATGATTCAGAGTTCTGAAGGTATTGATATGATTCAGAGTTCTGAAGGTATTGATATGATTCAGAGTTCTGAAGGTATTTATATGATTCAGAGTTCTGAAGGTATTTATATGATTCAGAGTTCTGAAGGTATTGATATGATTCAGAGTTCTGAAGGTATTGATATGATTCAGAGTTCTGAAGGTATTGATATGATTCAGAGTTCTGAAGGTATTGATATGATTCAGAGTTCTGAAGGTATTGATATGATTCAGAGTTCTGAAGGTATTGATATGATTCAGAGTTCTGAAGGTATTGATATGATTCAGAGTTCTGAAGGTATTGATATGATTCAGAGTTCTGAAGGTATTGATATGATTCAGAGTTCTGAAGGTATTGATATGATTCAGAGTTCTGAAGGTATTGATATGATTCAGAGTTCTGAAGGTATTGATATGATTCAGAGTTCTGAAGGTATTGATATGATTCAGAGTTCTGAAGGTATTGATATGATTCAGAGTTCTGAAGGTATTGATATGATTCAGAGTTCTGAAGGTATTGATATGATTCAGAGTTCTGAAGGTATTGATATGATTCAGAGTTCTGAAGGTATTGATATGATTCAGAGTTCTGAAGGTATTGATATGATTCAGAGTTCTGAAGGTATTGATGTGATTCAGAGTTCTGAATGGATTGATGTGATTCAGAGTTCTGAAGGTATTGATGTGATTCAGAGTTCTGAAGGTATTGATGTAATTCAGAGTTCTGAAGGTATTGATATGATTCAGAGTTCTGAAGGTATTGATATGATTCAGAGTTCTGAAGGTATTGATATGATTCAGAGTTCTGAAGGTATTGATATGATTCAGAGTTCTGAAGGTATTGATATGATTCAGAGTTCTGAAGGTATTGATATGATTCAGAGTTCTGAAGGTATTGATTTTCTAGATCCATCATTAAGAAATAATTCTCCAAAACTCGTAGCAGAAAATAAAAATTCATCTTCCATTTATCTGTGTGTGTGTGTTTATGAAACAAGAAAGATTTTTTTTTTCATTTTCTGTTTCTCATATAGGATTGTCAGTAGAAAGATACAGTGTTTCTCGAGTTTGCTTTTTATTGAAATTATTTTTTCTCATATTGGCAAAAATTTTAATTTTTCAATTCATCTCTTTAAACGTATCGAATTTGTTCAATATCATAAACGGCATGGAAGATTCGTACTGCTGACATTTTTTGATGTAGCTTAATTACAAGAAGCTGATTTGATACACATACACACACACAACATGAGAAAAAGAGTTGTAATTGCCATCATAAAAATGTGTCTCAAATTGGAATATATTACTTCTGTTTCTTCTTTTGAAGTTAAAGAAACACATGTCTTAATATCAAAGGGAACCAAAGATTAGAGCTCAGCCGAGCACTTCCATGGAAATAATGATAGAAATTCTGTTTGGTCCTCTATCCTCCTTATTGTACATTAAGGATTATTTCATAAGTATAAATACCACATGCCAGTCAAGGATACATCCTCGACAATCAGTCCAACAGAGTATGGGTCATTTTGAAGTAAGATTATGACCATTGTTCTGTCGGTCTGAGGTATGGTTCTGTCCAGTTCTAGGAGATCCACTCTCCCAGGCTTTACCTATCTCTGAGAAGGAGTTAGTTTAATGCTAATCGCCTGAGGTGCTTCTACTGGGGAATGCTGATGAGGCGGTTTAGGCATTTTTTGTAGGTCAGAGTGCACTTCTTCTTGTGTGCTGGTTTTTCAATCGGCACCTTCCCACCTTGTGTCACATCTTCCCGTCGTAGGAGGGAAGTAAATAGCTATATACATTCTATCTTATTTCGGTTTTGATTAAAGTGTAGTATCTGTTTTTATAATACACTTCAGCTGTTCTGGCCTCATTCTATCAAGGAGAAATCTTTCTAGACTGAAGCAATTTTACAGAGTGATCCTTTTTGAGGAGCTTGATTTTCCCCACATTAAAAATTAAACTTGTGTCTAACTTTTGAAATGCTGAAATTATGTTGCCATACTATTTTATTAATTCATAATGTTATCTTAATGGATACATACGAAAGTTTTTTAATTTTTATTTGTCATTATATATTACCATCAAAACGATTCACTGTTATTTAAATCAATAATACAATATAATATTTTTAAGTACTGTATATATAATACAGACGAAAGACCCAAAGACAGCTATTTGAATGCCTAATTTGTATAAATATATTTTAAACAGTTCATAATAAATGAATGTTTGGTTTTATTCATTTGTAATTTCATTGCCCTATTATTCCTACATATATGCAGTAGTTTTGTCGATATTAACAATAATTGATTAAAGTGATTTAATAAAAAATACAAAATTACTAAAATTTTCTTTAAATATTTGTTCTATTAAGTTTCAAGGGAGGTCATTTCAATTAAACTAACATCGCTAGCTAGAAAGAAAGATATACCGACATGGCATAAGCAAGAAGAGTTCATAGAGAAGAAGGTGACTGCTTGCTTGCACCCCCCCCCTTTTTCTCTCTCGTTACTTCCGCCACATTTTCTTTTTCATTGTTTTTAAATTCAATAATTGTTTCACATTTATGTTTAAATGTTTCTTTTTGACCTTTTCTTTAGGGAGACTGATTTAATTTCCAACAAGTTGCCATCTATTTCTAAATTGCAAGTTAAGAAAAGAGCCCCTACTCCACGCAAACACATCATCGCCCAGAAGAATTGATCTATTTTCTTTTCATTTCTTTAAAGACTTATTTAAAAGATAAGTACATTTGTATCAAAATTTCCAAAATGTTAATATTTATCAATTTATATGAATAAATGTTTATTATTTAAAGTTTTGATTTCAAGTAGTGAACTTTGCGAAGCAATAGCGAGCTGGCAAAGCCAGCTAGTTATTACATATTTTTTAATTTGCAAATACAGATATCATTCTTTCATCAAAATATTGATACAAAGATGCTTAATTAATTCATATATGTTCTTATAGCTTAGATATTCTTGTTTTGGAGTTTTAGCCAGCCAAATACATATGAATTCCCTTATATATATATATATATAAAAATTATATAAACATTAGAAACAGTCTACACAGATCAACCAACGTTTTGACGTTAACACATCTCGTTGGGACCATAAAGTGCTCTTATAAAAGCTCTACTTTGTATTGAGAACTTTAAAAAAAATATTGGTCTTAAATTCATGTCATCAATATATTTGAACTTATATATATATATATATATATATATATATATATATATATATATATATATACAATACCTTTCAGTCTTGAGAGACAACAATGGATGTAACCATGCCACTTCCATTATATATGTAAAGTGAGAAAATAAAGATAAAAATTATATCTTTAAATTATATCCCATCTTGAATAGTCAATGCTTGATATACGAGATAGAACAATAGTATAAGTAGATAAGTGATGAAAATAAAGATTGAATAAAATGCAATATTTATTAAATCATCAAATTTCCTCTGATAATAAGAGCATATCTTTAAAAATCCATGGATTAAGGAAAGAAAAGTTTTTCTATACAACCCTTGTTTGAACAATTGATAATTTAATAAATATTGCATTTTATCCAATTTTTATTCTATTTATTGTAAATAATACATATTGATGACAGGTTCTGTTTTAAAAGAATCTGTTGTGAAGTTGTCCAACAGTAAATAATAAATAAAGGAAGTCAAGTCGAGGGTTGGTTTAACAAGTGTATTAACAAAGTAAGAAATTGACTAGCACTTGACTAGACAGTTACAAGACTGTGCTTTGTCTTCTCTGTGTCTCTGGTGACTCGCACTATTTATAGTGACAACCGGTGTTGTTTCTCCTGTGTAAGAACGGCCGGTGTAACAGAATCAAAGAGAGTAACAGTAGTATTAATAATTCTCAAAGATTCAGAATAAAAAAATATCTTTGAGAAATATGATGACATAGTATCGGTTACATACAGACACCAAATTTTCATTTTAATGAAATGTGAAACAAACCCTTAAGACATGTGTTTCTTTAACTTCAAAAGAAGAAACAGAAGTAATATATTCCAATTTGAGACACATTTTTATGATGGCAATTACAACTCTTTTTCTCATGTTGTGTGTGTGTATGTGTATCACATCAGCTTCTTGTAATTAAGCTACATCAAAAAATGTCAGCAGTACGAATCTTCCATGCCGTTTATGATATTGAACAAATTCGATACGTTTAAAGAGATTAATTGAAAAATTAAAATTTTTGCCAATATGAGAAAAAATAATTTCAATAAAAAGCAAACTCGAGAAACACTGTATCTTTCTACTGACAATCCTATATGAGAACCAGAAAATGAAAAAAAAAAAAATCTTTCTTGTTTCATAAACACACACACAGATAAATGGGAGATGAATTTTTATTTTCTGCTACGAGTTTTGGAGAATTATTTCTTAATGATGGATCTAGAAAATCAACAGCAACTCGCCTTATTAGCACAACGGAAATTGACTTTTCTTTCTCCTTCCAAGTGCTTAGCGTCCGGCAGAATTTCCATAGACAAAGCTTCTGCGCAAGGGCTTTCCACCAGTGGAACACATTACCGAGGGACTGCTTTCCTGTTGATTACAATTTGGTCGTTTTCATATCCAAAGTCAACAAATTCTTGTCATAAACCGCCTCATAAGTAATCAAACGCAATTTACCCCTGTTGATCAATATTAGTACTCCAATAGTATTCCTCATCTCTCGGTTGGCAATCATGCCGTCTCATTAACCCTTATCCTCATGTGGCTCTTGGCCTTGATAAGCGGTTACCAAATAATAAAAGTAAGACTGAATAGAAAATTCACTCATTAATAAATAAAGGTTGCTAAAGGTCGATTCCATGTGGTAAACATGACAGCATTTGTTCTATGATTTATAAGTTCGCATTATATACATAATACACACACACACACATACACACATATATATATATATATATATATATATATATAGTCATTCACAGACGGACTGTTTCGCTGTATCACAGCTCTTCAGTGTGGCTAGACTAGGACCTCTCTTTCGCCGAGGATCGAACCTTTAACCACAGAGTTGATAGTTGTCAGCTCTACCCATTAGGCCAACAGGAGAAGCGCTTGTACATTGTATCTACAATGTATATTTATATAAACATTAACTGCCCACTTCCATCGTGCTCAATAGGTTTATTTACAAACACAGAGCTTTGCATTATTCTTAAGAAGCAACAGGAGACATCATCCAACATCAGTGCTCAATCCGAAAAAGGCTTATATAGTCATCCATATACAGACTGTTTCGCTGTATCACAGCTTTTCAGTGCGGCTAAACTAGCACCTCTCCCTAGATGAGGATATATATATATATAAGACTTCCGTTGCGGCCTGTGGAACACATAAACTGTCCCATAAGTAATCAAATGCAATTCATTAATTGATTAATGTTAGCACTCCCATAGTATTTCTCATCTCTTGACTGACAACTATACTGTCTCATTAACTCTTATCCTTGAGTGGCTATTGACCTTGATAAGTGGTGATCAAATAGTAACAGAAAAAACATCATTTTTTTTTTTTCAAACAAGGAAGTCTCAATATCATTGTTAATATGAAAATAAACAAGTGTTACTGCGTAACAAAAGGAATGTAAACACGGGCTTCGATAACGTATATGGAGAGAATAGTTTATTCGCGCTCCATTACAGATTGTAGGTAAAACAATAAAGGCAGTCTCATCACTTCCGGCCGGAAGCCGCCTCCAGCCTGGGAGAGTGTTCAGGGGCAGATCACTCGCATAGATTAACAATCATAAATCTCAGTAGCGCATTTTAACAATATTTTTTTACCCATAACAAAAATTTTAACAATAATCTTTTACCCATAACAAAAATTTTAACAATATTTTTTTACCCATAACAAAAATTTTAACAATATTTTTTTACCCATAACAAAAATTTTAACAATATTTTTTTACCCATAACAAAAATTTTAACAATAATCTTTTACCCATAACAAAAATTTTAACAATATTTTTTTACCCATAACAAAAATTTTAACAATATTTTTTTACCCATAACAAAAATTTTAACAATAATCTTTTACCCATAACAAAAATTTTAACAATATTTTTTTACCCATAACAAAAATTTTAACAATATTTTTTTACCCATAACAAAAATTTTAACAATATTTTTTTACCCATAACAAAAATTTTAACAATTTTTTTACCCATAACAAAAATTTTAACAATATTTTTTTACCCATAACAAAAATAAGTTGAAACTTTTAAAATCCTTATGAATATAAGTAACTAGTTGAAGTAATTGCCTATGGCGAGCAACCAATTATAATTATAATCAGAATCAGAATCTTTTAAATTACATCCCTTAGATTTCTTTATTCAACTTCACTAAACAGCCCCTGTCATATCGTCACAGTATTGTAGCCCTTAGCTTGTTTTACAAGTACTTTCACGACATGTACTCCGATGAACTTACCGCACTTGTACCCCATCAATGAAAATACACCCTATCCACTCGACTAGCAGCAAAATTCCACCTCTTCACTGTAGAGGGCTCTAGATGCCGAAAGATTTCCTATTCTGATAGCTTTTTTCCTTTAACCACTTGCCTTTGGAATTCCTTTCCTGCTCACTGTTTCCCTGACTGTACGAACATGCAGAAATTTAAATGTAATGTGAACAAACATCGTGCGTCTCAACTCCACTCCAGGTTATCCCTATAAATCTATGTAGTTTACTGTAATCATCAGTTTATATTCCTCCCCTTTCCTTTTCTCAGTCTTGTAACTTTCCTTTTTGAGAATTACTAAATGGCAATCCATCTTGATTTCTCTTAAAGTTTTCCAGAAATCTCCATCCACTCCATTTCTCTTTTGCGCTTTGTTTTTTCTTTGCGCCTTTTTACTGGATTTCATCTTTCATCCTAGTTTTTCCTTTTTCCGCTTTTTAGATTCTCTTTTGCCTCAATTCTGCCTTTGATCGCCGCCCAACTGGGTGGAGAAATACTCTGATTCATCTGTCTCTGCATGCCACACATCAGAAGCACATTTTAATTGATGACGACTTGTTAATTGCCTTTTAAACCGAGAAGAACATTTTAAAGAGCGCTTCATTCACTAGAAGAAATACTTAAGAACACTGAGCTCCCCTCCTCCCTCAATGACAGAATTAAAAGCCCCATTGTAATTTTCATACTGGCTTAGTCGTTAGTAAGGGTGGCAATCATCCCCAAAAGGATTAGGGTGGAGGTAGCAGGTTTTTGTTTCTATTAACTGAGTATTGATTTACTCCTCTCCAGGAGTTAGGCACAAGGCCAGTTTTTATCTTACTCCCACAAGTAAGATGTGACCCAAGGTCGGGTCTGGAAAGTGGGGTTTAAAAATTGCCTGGGCAGCCCCGTCGGCATTTCCCGGTAGGGGCGCCTCAGGCAGTAAGCAATAAACTTACTCCTCCCCAAAGAGGGGAGGTGAAGCCTGGGAGGGTGGACCTCCTAAAACTGCACAGGACAGACCCATAGACCGGTGTAAATCAAGCCCAGAAGGACAAGACAATACCAGTCTATGGGATGCAGTATCTATCGGAACAGATACTACACTTTGATCTTAACCAAAAGGCCAAAAAAAGTAGAGCCTCTGTTTCTATTAACTGAGTAGATTATAGAGCATATGCAGCACAATATAAAAGGTAATCTTTACAGAAACGGTGTCAGCCTATCCATTTCTATAAACTGCTTTTTAAGCTGTACGACATAGGAACATGACATTTTCTAGGAACGATCACCTGCCAATGCAGATTGGTGTAAGTTATCATTTTTTTTTGTCGTATGTCTGCAAATACTGGAATGTACATCTTCCAAATTGAATATTCAAGTTTTTGCAGGCATACGAAAAAAAAAGAAGATAACTTACACCAATCTGCATTGGCAGGTGATCGTTCCTAGAAATGTCATGTTCCTATGTCGTACAGCTTAAAAGTAGTTTATAGACATAGAAATAGATAGGCTGACACCTTTTCTCTAAAGATATATAAACGAATATATAAGAAAGTTGTTCTTATTTATCACTCCTATATTACCATCAAAACGAATTACGTTATCTAAATCAATAATACATTAGGATTCCTTCAAATACGGTATATATCGTACTAAAGAAACACATAGGCATTCAAATATCTGTCTAATTTGCATAACTTCTTTTTATAACTGTCTATAGTTAATTAATGTTTGCTGTTATATACATTTATGATTATATTATTTTATTGTTCCTGTGTATTTACAATAGTTTTGTGTAGATTAACAGTTATTAATGTAAGTAATTTAATTTAAAGAATGAATAAATTACGAAAAAACATTCTTAAAATATCAAGGGAGATAATGTAGATGAAACTAAGATCTTAGCTAGCTCGAAGATATACAGAGTTCACAGAAAAGGGGAGGTGATTGAGTTATCTCTCTCTCTCTCTCTCTCTCTCTATATATATATATATATATATATATATATAGAGAGAGAGAGAGAGGAGGGACTCCTTTAAAACTAAAAAAAAAAAAATTGGCATCGTCATTACTACAATACCTGTCTCTCTTCTCTCTCATCCTCCCCTTTTCTAGTGACGATACAGTTTTGTTTTTGTTTCTGAAGTAGGGTACGTGCAAAAATGGCCGCCTCTTGTACAGACTATGCTTATTAAAAAGCGCTTATCATTAATTATTTAATTAGTTTCCGTGTAAACTTTGATTGTGTTCGAAAGATAAAAGCCTAAACTTAATCTCTAAACGAAAAAACTGCATATTTACGTGTGAAATATAAATTATAATGAAATATGTAATCACAGCGGCGAAAAAACCCAAAAATTCAGTGAATTTTAAACTTTGAAAAAATTACTTGTAAAAATCCCTTGAAAGATAAATATAAGTTTTGGGGTACTATTTCAAAGATAATTATTAAATTAAAGTCATAAGACACTGTATTAAAAAAAAATTTCCACGTTTTACTAAAAATTAGCAAAATTATCCTCCCAAAAGTCATAAATTAGAAAAATCCGGCACAGTTAATCAGAAAACAACTTTGTTTACCAATTGACTATCGCTATGCAAAATATATGGAAGACAAAAATGTCATAATTTATCATTTTTAACTTTATATATAAAAATGGTTTTGTAATAGTTTATAGAAGTTGAAAAATTATTATCCATTAATTTCTTTATTCTTTTTAAGGTTATAAACAAATTTAAGTACCCTTATTTTGTTATAATAAGAAATGAAATGCTTATTTAATTAAAATATTTGTGAATGTACGCAATTAAGATATTATTTTATTTTTAACTAAAAAGGTTCATATTTAACTTGGTATTAGTTTTTAATTTAGTAATATTCTGAAATTATTGATGACGTCTGTTTACCAATGTTTTTCCTTAGAATTTGAAATAAAACTTTTTTTAAATGTTAAAAATTATTTTTACGTTACGAACTGCGTCAATTTTATCAATTTTTTTTACATGATTTAAAACTTTAGTTACTCGATTTATTCTTAACGTGTCGTAATGATAAATTACGTTGATTCTTTTAAAAATAAAGTGTATTTTTTTATTTTAAGTGTGAAAAAGTAAATTAAAGTTAATGACTACACTGACAATTTGTTCATTGAAAAAAAAAGTTAAAACAGTTATTTATTGATAAACAGAATTCAATTTTGAAAGAAAATATCATGTTTGAGTTCTCTTTATTTATTAATAAATAATTGTTTTTAACTTCTTAAATACAGGGTGGGCAAAAATAAAGGTCCTATTTTTAAAAATTCATAACTTTTTTATTTATTGATTTTTTTTTAAATTTTTTTTTTAGAATAAGTAAAGGACCCCTTCCGAAGCAAGCATGAGCCGTATTAGCCCTAAGGAACGTACCCTCATTTAGAAAACATTATTTTTGCTTAAAAAACTCAAAACAGTGTAAAAAACAATACTTTAGTTTTTGTAAGTTTTAAGAAGTGTTTTTCGGCTAAAATTTGTTTTGTTTATTTCAAAAAATCTCGGAAGGGTCAGTCTACACACACATAAAGTTTGGTGAGTTTAACTTTTATTTTGTGGAAGTTATTCAAATTTAAAGATAGGACCCTTATTTTGGCCCACCCTGTATTTATTAATGAAAAAAAAACAAACAAATACAAATCTTTCCAAATAATTGACGATGAATTGTGAAATTAACGAAATAGTTGAATCTCTAAAAATTACATTTTGAGGGCGGTGTAAAAGTGAGTGGTTGTTGGAAGGCTAATCCCACCTGTTTATTACAGAACGGGGCTACCATACCAATCAAAGTTCATCGTTACTAGAAATTATCCAATTTTTAAAATTCTTTTTTTAGTTAAGTTCCTGGGTCTCAAATTTGTCAATTTTTGGTTTATTTTCAAGATTATAAAAAAATTTCTTGAGCTGATGATGCCACGTTCATGTATGAAAGGGAAATCTAATTATGTCGCATTTTTTATTTTTCCAGAAACTCTAATCATTAAAATCACATGAAATATTTTTTTGGTGAAAATATTGATTAAACAATGCTTCATTCAATAATAATATCGCTAATTCAAAAAATTAATTTTTCTTCGAGTTATAGTGATTTTGTTAACACGGTTTTTAGGGGCCTTTTTCGTAATATATAAAAAAATATTTAAACAAATTTTTTTTAATTGTTAACATCTACAATGCTTTATTTTCATAAAAAACAAAAAAGAATTAATGCATTTTGTTTTTATTAATATATAAAAATATAACTTTAGTAAAGGTGTATTTTGTTTTAAAAAAATAATACATTTTCACTAAGATTTTTAAAAAAAAGTAATGGTTTCATTATATTCCGGCATTGTTGATTAATAAATATTGTAAATTTCATTAAAATTGGTTGATTTCCTGAATTTTAGTGAATTTTTAAGTGAAGGGGGGGGGGGTCAAAATGTTTTTACATTTTGGGAATCGGCCATTGATTTTGCACGTACCTATGAAGTACACGATTTATATACGAAATAAAAGAGCAAAAATTATAAATATAAAGTCTGAAATAAAAACGTCTTTTACTTAAAATACAAACCAATAAAATTGGACTTTCTGTTTAAATTGTAAGTTTTTTTTAATGTAAAGTTTTCTTTCACTTCTGAATAAATTTCTCCCCCTCCCCCCCCCCCAATATAAAATAAATTAAAAAAACAGGCATGCTGACTTTTTTAATTAACCCTTAGTAAGGGTTAATTTAAAATTCCTATTTCAATCACGTTAATTATTTAAAGTGAAATAAGTTTTGGCGTTACTTATAATGAACTTATATATATTTTTTACTTAAACCATGTTTTAGTAAAACACAAAGCAGAAGTAAACATTAAAACCATTAAGTTATATCAATTTTCATCGTACACGTGAAACGCCAAAATAAAAATTAGATCGGAAAAATATAGTCTACATCTAAACAAGCCAAGTAAGAGGCTAGCTAAGGAAGAACAGTTACTCACGGTTATAAACATGTATTTTTTAATTAAAAATATGAAAGGAAGTTATCGTTCTTCCTTAGCTTGCATACTTCTCTTTGTTTATAAAGATGGCGACTATATTTTTCAGCCCACTTTACATTTCGGCATTTTACATGTACAATAAAACTTGCCATACCATACTCGCAGGCATTACCTTCTCCTTTTCTGGAGTGATACTCCCAGGTATTACCTTCTCTATCTTGGAGGGGGTATTTCCGATCAAGCATAACATTCATATAAACATAACAATTTATTTAACATGGTTCATTTAATTTGTATAAATTCCTCAATGAAAGTCTGAGTTTGTGTACAGAAATGTCCCTTTTACTGTTTGTATAAAATGTCTCTTTTAAAGGTTTGTTCTTGGTAAACACACGTGTTTGGGTGTGTGCGTTAATAGAGAAAATGAGCCGTCTCTCTACCCCTTTTTTGCCGTGTAAAAATGATAGGAACTTGTGTTCGACGGTACTTAAAAAAGAGAAAAGAAGAGAAAAGGGTTTAAGATTACTATTTGTCGTCTGTCCGATGAGGAGGAAAGGGGAGACGGCGTTGAGTGACAGTAAGACAGCAGCAGGCAGCTTCTTGCCTCAGTGCTTTAAGAGTCTGTTGACAGGGCCGTCTTAATTGCTGGTCATAGGGAAAAAGGGAAAAAGAGGGTGATCTTGTCATGACTACTGCTTTTATTTTGTTTAACTCTGGTTTTGGTGGACGTAGTAGTAGACAATCACGTGATAAATATTTTTGGTATTTTTAGCGCCTTTTTGCTAGAGCTTGTGGGAGCCGATTTTTATGGCTAGATTGAGTGCTTTGCTGTTGAAGTGAATTTGCCACTGCTTTGTGTTCTTCCACCCACTTTTCTCTTTTTTAAGTACCGTCGAACACAAGTTCCTATCATTCTTACACGGCAAAAAAGGGGTTGAGAGACGGCTCATTTTCTCTATTAACGCACACACCCAAACACGTGTTTTCCAAGAACAAACCTTTAAAAGAGACATTTTATACAAACAGTAAAAGGGGCATTTCTGTACACAAACTCAGACTTTCATTGAGGAATTTATACAAATTAAATGAACCATGTTAAATAAATTGTTATGTTTATATGAATGTTTGAGTGCTGGCTTTCTTACCTTTTATCTTTTTGTGATGGTTACTCGCGTATTTTGCTCGTTCTTTCATGTTTAACAATAGAATTCGTTAGTACCCCCACAAATTTGGTGACCCCGCTGAACATTTTATTCATTAGAATTCCAGTTACCCAAACAACAATGGCTTCAAACGAACCGACAGAATGTACATTGACTGTTAACCTGCCTACATACAATCCTACAAATGTGCAAACATGGTTTTCCCAGCTAAATGTAATATTCACTGCAAAAAAAATAACTTCCCAAAATTCAAAATACGTATATGTTGTAGAAAAGCTACCTGCGGACGTAGCAACAGAAGTCGTCGATCTTTTGGACCACATGCCAGTGGAAAAACCCTACGACATTTTGAAGGATGCCATAATAAGGAAGACCGGAAAGTCAAACGAAAGACGACTCCATGATCTCTTTAACAATTTGAATTTAGGCGACATGAAGCCATCTCAACTTTTGAGGAAGATGCGGACATTGTTAGGGACAAATTCAATGTCCGATACAGTATTGAAAAAGTTATGGACAGATAAACTCCATACTCATACAACACAAATCACTCCCGGACGACCTGAGTTTAGACAAGCTAGCAGTTGATAAGACATTTTATTATTTTTTCAATTTTCCGAATGGTCAATCTAGTGTTTCGGTCAAATTGCTGTACATAAATAATACACCACGATACCAACACCAAAAGATTAAAAAATTCTTGAAACCCTCTACATAAAAACTAAACATTCCATAATCAATAATGTAAATTACGAAACTAGTGTCTAATAAACGTTACCAATTCTTAGCCATTAAGCAATTATACGTTTGAATCTTGAACGCGCTCAGAACGTAATTACGCTCTCATGTAACATCTCAATAGGAGTGTCTCCTTTTAAGTTGTAAATTACTGGCCGTTATAATAATAAAAAAACTCAACAGTAAAGACTTATTTTTTAAGAAACCAAAATTAACATCGCCTGAAGATGATTTGACAAATCAAATCGAAAGTACTCGCGAAAAAGGAAAGAAAATGAAACAAGAAACACACGGAACTTACATACAGCAATTTGACCGAAACACTAAATGGACCATTCGGAAAATTGAAAAAAAAAAAAAAAAGTCTTATCGAGCAAGAACACTCTGTGTTATATAATAAAGTTTGCCTAAATATATATATATATATATATATATATATATATATATATATATATATATATTTATATAATCCAGGCAAGGTAAACATCCACAGGATAGAAATCCAAAGAATTTCAACCAGGTTTATAAATAATAATTTGTACATGTCTGTGTAAATAAAAATAATTATATATATGTATATATATATATATATATATATATATTTTGATTTTATTCCATATGCATCTATCTCCTCAACTGAAAACCCATCCCAGACTAACTATTATATTGGTCTGGCAGGCAACAACTTCAAGGAAAGATTCTACAACCATAAACTCTCCTTCAACAACCCAGACCATCCTGGCCAAACCGGACTTTCACTACACTACCACAAAATAAAAACCAAAAAAGAAACTCCCATAATAAAGTGGAAAATCTTGAAAAAATCCAGCACCTGCAAATCAATAAACTCTCCATGTAGATTATGCTTAAATGAAAAACTGGAAATTATCCGCTTTAAAGACAAAAACAAACTCTTAAATAGAAAACAAGAGACATCTATCAACTGTAAACATAGTAGACTCTACCTCCTTAGCAACCCACATACCCCACGTTAACCCCACACCAACCCTACTTAACTTCAAAATAAAATTAACAGTTTTTTTGTTTTTTTACAAAAATGAATGATAACATTAAACCCCCACTATACACTACCCCAAAACACACTATAACCCCCTACCCACCAACCCAAATTTACAACCCAATCCCACCCCAACAAGTCATGATGAATCTATAAATATATAACCACCCCTCTAAACTACCAATAATATCAAATCTCTACGTACTACCTATAATGCACAGCCTCAATAACCTCTCAGCCATACTACCAATTCTAACATAAACCCATAACTGGGACAGCTATCAACACTGATATCACTTAGACTAATCTAATCTCAATTACTTAACCCCTCGATCACTACCTTGAACACTTAATTATTAACTGGTACTTAGTCCTTGTCATTGGTAGTGGAATTAAAAAAGCCTACCATCACTTGTCGACTTATTTCGCCCAATGACTTCACAAGTAGCAAGATGGTAATGATGGTGATATTTATCAGTATTACTATTATTATTATTATTATTATTATTATTTTATTATTATTATTATTATTATTATTATTATTATTATTATTATTTAATACTATTATTATTATTATTATTATTATTATTGTTATTGTTATTATCATTAATATTCTTACAAACTTGTTATTTCTATTTCTATTTTTATTCTAATTTTTTATTCTTATTTTATTTATATTTATTTTTATTTTTTATTTTTATTTTTATTTTTTATTTTTATTAAGGCTTTTATATAAGGCTGTTATCACTACGACTATCGTAGGTATGATTGGCAGGCGTTACCATTGCCATAATCGGTTTTGTTAATGATAAGACTGGTAACACCAGAAAACTTCTCTTATAAAATGATTCCACTAGTATTGATCTCGGTATAATATAATCACAATTTTTAAAAAAATATAATCACAACAAAATTCACTACAAATAATAAACAAAACATTAAAATAAAATAAATAAAATGCAAAAGTAGCAATTAATACCCTAAATTAAAATTATCAAACATTTTTATCCACATGATAATTACTTATTAGAATTAAAATAAAATAAGATTGACGGTTGTAATCATAATTTTATTCTCATTTTAAATTTAACTCACTCTGGCCGTCGCCCCATCTCCCTCCTCCCACCCCGGCCGAGATTGAGATCGTCACAGCACTGACACGTGAAAAACCTCCCACGTAATAATTTGAAACACGACTTGTTGGGGTCCTCCCCCCTCCCCTCTCATGTCCCATGTCGCCGTTATAGACAAAGCCCCAACTCTATCCCCCTCCCCCTCCAATGTATTTTCAATTTTCAATCTCCCGTTAAAGTGAAGTTAGAATTTTATGCCATTTGAATTCCTTTCGCCGGCCCGATGAGTTGGTAGCTATTCGCACCAATGAAACAAAACCTGTTTTGTCGCAACTAATGGAATAAAATCAAAAAATATATATTTTGCTCTGAATTTTCATTGAGCACTCTCATAAACCCGGTTTCAACTTCCTTCGGATTCATACCCCCTGGATATTTGTAACAAGTTAATTATATATATATATATATATATATATATATATGCAAGTCTCGTTGAATAACATGGAATTTTTGCATTTTTAAATTTTCTTAGTATTGTTCTCGATTCAGCGAGCAAGATGTCCGGTCTCCGGTGTTAGTTAGTATAATATGGCTCTGAGGGTTCTTCTTTCAGCCATCTCTAGCGCTTCCGATCGCTTTCGATCGTCGTGATCGTTATCAGGAGTAGGTTTTTTTTTGGTTTTTTAATAGACTTGTTGTTGTCGTTTTGTCTTTTATGAGTTTTATTATAATTTTCTCAAAAGTTTTGGCAGGAGAAGCGGGAAAGGAAAAGAAAAAAAAATGTGTGCGGTTGAGTCTATAGTTTATTTTTGTATTTGTATATTTATTAATTTTGTTTAGTTATATTATTTTATTTATTCATTATTTATTTATTTATTTTCTTTGTATATTTATTTATTTATTATTCATAATTATGGAATACGTTTAATATATTAGTACCAGTATTTAAAGCTATATTGTTACTTTTGGGTTGTTTCTTTTTTTTTTATTAATATTGCTTATAGTATTTTTTAGTCAATGTATGCAATTATTTTTATGTATGATTTTAGTGGTAGTTCTTAGTATTTTTTGCATCTCGGCTGACTGTAGTGTTTTGTTGTGTGAAATGATGTGGGGTTGAATGGCGCTGGTGTCGGATAGATGATATGTAAGACATCTGGAGAGAGTTGTTGTGTAGCCAATATAGGTACTACATATTTTTTTGTTTTGGGTCTTAGGAAGACATTCCTGAAATGGGCATGTGAACTTATATATTACGTTCGTTTGGTTTAGGCTTGAGTTAATGGTGTTATTATTTTTTATTATTAAATTAGACGTTTTAAATTTTGTTTAATAGCTTATTAGTTTGATTTTCTTATGTTGTTTGATAGGTTTAGTTTAGCGTTGTATTAGGTTAATTATTACCTTTTCTTCAAGTTTATAATTAGGATGCATTTGATTTCTGTAGTATAGGTGGAAAGTGTCGTTTTTATTGTGGGTTTTGTTCTTGTGTTTTTCGTGTATAGAGTTTATATATAATTTTATTTGTTGATCAACTATTCTATTGGAGAAATGGTTATTGATTAGTGTTTGTTTTATGTTGGTTAGTTGTTTATAAAATATATTTCTAGGTGTGGATATAGTATTTTTGTGTGCATTCACTGTAATAGTTGAGAAGGCTGGAGTTGTTATTTGTGTTTTTTATATGTAGATGTCATGTATTGTGTGGGGTTATTGGAGTCTATTAGTACACCTAAGAAGGAGATTTTATTGTTAATATTGAATTCATGTGTAAATGTAAGGACCGAGTGGGTTTTGAGGGTTAGCTGGAGTTTTTCAAAATATTTTTGTAGGATTCGGTAGCAATGACGATATCATTGATGTATCTAGCATATATAGTTGGTTTGGTTATTAGGTCAGAAAAGATTTTATTTTCAATGTGTGTCATGTAGTATTCGGTGAAGGTGGGATGAAGGGGTTATTCCATCAAGACTCCATCGATTTGTATGTATATTTTACCTGTGGGGTTGTTTAATGGGACTTGGGTGGTGCATGTTAGGAGTTTTTTTTAGAGTTTTGGTTTTTATTGCTGGATGGGGGTATGGTATTGTGCTTGTAGACTTGATTTAGAATGATTTTTATAGTGTCTTTTATCAGGACGTTAGACCCGAAAGCTTTCTCGATGCTTTGAGAACATTACTAAGAAAATTTTAAAAATGCGAAAATTCTGTGGTATTCATTATTCAACCAGACTTGCTTAAATAAAGACTTGCTGCCTAAATATATATATATATATATACAGTTATAAGGTTGAAAAAGACTAGATATACATTCGGATTGTACACATTATAAGTTATTTCGACCTTAACTAGGTCTAACTATATATATATATATATTCCCAGGAATAAATAATCTGCCCTGCCCCTGAACAGATACGTTTTGCGATACTTTTATGTCCTCTTACGAAGATTAAAATCAAGATATAATGCTACAAAACCATATGTTAAGAATCCTTATTCATATTTTAATCAAAATCCATTACATGATTTTGATACTAAAATATGTTTAAAATTTATGGCTTAAGCTTAAGGGGCCTTAAGAAGAAATTAAAATTCAGGAAATCTTGCTTAATTCGTGTCTAATGACTCTGGACTAAATTTCATGCAAATCTAAAATATTTGAATTTCCAAATGGGAGGTTGCATTATGTGCCCTAAAAACCCTTTAAAATACTACAAAGAAACTAAAATTGGGGGAATATTTATTAATTGATGTCTGATATGTACTGTTGAAATTTCAACAAAATCAAGGGGTATCTTAATTTTCATGAATTTTCCTCTTTTCCCCATCTTTGCCTAAAACTGAATTAAAGTAAATATATCAAACATTATACACCCTTACACCTAGCAGCTGCGTTCCAAAATTCATAATGATCGGCTAATTAATTTAGGAGTAAATAATGTAATATACATATATAAACATATACACATACCTAACTTTATATAAATAGAGATATGTTATTGTTAGGTTGTTTTGTTTTATGGCATATCCACTATTTTCAGATTATTGAATGCTGAATTCAGTCATTTTGCTAAAAGCTTTTGTGCTTTAAGTTGCTAATATCTTCAAATATTTATTCATGTTGTAAATGTATATTTTGTATATGAATGATTTGTCGATTAATTTGTTTTGTAGGCGTATATTGTTCAAATAAATAGTCTGTAAAAGATAGATTCTCTTTGACCAATAGATTGAACCCTGACAGGTAATACGACTTTAGATCCAGGGATAATGACAACTGAAGGATGACTCCTCAGTCTCGAAAGTTCCTTATATGAGTCTCACCACCGGATGTAGTTTAAGGTCAGTCGTTTGATATTAAGCACACAGAGGAAGAAAGAAACATTCTTTGCAGGTGTAGTAGTAAGGCGAGTTCTTGATGTGAAAGTTTTACAAGGAGGAACCAGAGATTGAAGCTCAGTTTCATGTAACTAACGATAGAGTAGAGAAAGACTAGCAAGAGATCATCTCCCACTAGATTGCGAAGTCGGTCTTGAACTCTTTTAAGGAAAGTAAGAGTGTTTTGAGCAGCATCTCCCCAGATGTGGTAGCAATACTTCAGTTCATACCATTTATCAATGTCAGTACTCCCATAGTGTCCCTCATCTTTTGGATGATAATCATTGTTTAGTTAACCTTCATGCTCGAGTGGCTTGTGGGCTTGATATGTGGTGACCTAAAAGTAAAAAAAGGTCAGTTGGCAGGGGAAGTGATAAAAGTAGACTCAAGTCTACTTTTATCAAGAGAGATAAATAAAGACTTTCTTGATTATGATTATGATGATTTATTATTAAGAGAAGTTACAATGAGATTATTGATTAAAATAAGAATGGCTAAGAAGGCATGATAAAAAAGAAAGAGAAGTATTTGTTATTGACTGAAGATTGGTTTAAATTTTCTGGTTGAATACAAGGAATCCATTTTTACCAAATTCTTAAACTGCTTAGAGAGACCTGATCTGGAAATAAATGCCTGCTTGAACATTGATTTCCAAACTCTGTCTTGTTACTATTGCTAGAAAACATGGAGAAGAAAACTAAAACAAACGGAATGAGAATGTACTTGAATGTACTTGATGACATCCAAGAATCATATTTGTCGATCTATTTATTATTTTGATTTCAATTTAAACAATAATATTAGCAGAATAAAATAAAGAATTTAAATCTTCTGTAATCAACGAACTACCCATTCACTTGTTTAAACCCTCAGATTGTTTGTGTTCTATTTGTATTTTTATTCAGGGAATACAGGATTGGCCTCATGGATACTATTACAAACTACAGAATCGTCTATGCAAAGTTCAAATCTTATTAGATCTACTGTGGTCATTTACTCACTAATACTGTTGTGATAGGTATGAACCCTCAATATAAAATAGCAATTTGTGTTCGATTAATTATCAATCTTTTTCGATAGGTGTTGTGCTTCGGCATTAAATAACCCCACAGATTCCATGTAATTCGATCTGTTTTTCCTGTAGCCAAAAATATATTTGTAAATAATTTACATTTCTATTTCTGTCAGAAATTTTTATCTTGTATAATTTTCATATTTAAGGACGTTTTGGAACCATAAGATATATGTAAAAACAACAAAATTCCCGGGTCACGCCGGGTTACATTCAGCTATTTATTAAACTTTCTCTTTTTCATTACTGATTTTCAGAGGCTTACATATGTACCAGTTCATTTCATTCGAAAGACAGAATTTTCATTCTCAAAATAGTAGAATGACATTTTTCGAACATGAAGCGGACTTTGGAGTTAATAACACAATCGATCATCAATTATTCTTACATATGCAATCCTATTTTCTTTCTTCCTTTTTTAAATATTCTACATACTACATTTTGCACAGTAATATACTTTTTTATTCTCGAACAACATCGGTTACATTTAACGACTGATTTTGCTTTTCACAGGATTAAAAATATTGTGTTTTAACATTTTAGTTACCCTTTACATTGGCAGCATAACAGAATGCATTTTCTTCCTGAGGAGAAATCGACTCTGAAACTACCTGGTCTATCTTTCTCATCAAATCTTTCTTGGAGTTCTCGTAAAGTCGGTTCTCTCTGTCACTGTAAAAGCTTTCTCACACCTTAGGCTATTCTCTATCTCTACAAATCTACTATCAGACCTTGTATGGGGTACTGTTGTCATGTTTAGACTTGTGAATCTCTGTACCATTCTAGAGTGCTTGATAAGGTTCAGAAACGTATCTGCAATTTCGTTGGCCCCACCCTTTCTTCTTCTCTGCACCGTCTCTCTCACAGATGTTTTTTTGCTAGTCCCAATTTTTTTTATAAATACTATTATGGTGTGTGTTCTTCAGAATTGTCTGATCTATTTCATGCTTCCTTTGTTCCATGTCGTTTAACTCGTTGGTCTATTGGTCTTCACTGATTTGCTGTTTTTATACCTCATTATAATACAGCTTCCTATTCCAGTAGCTTTTTTCCAAGAACTGCAGGTTTGTGGAACTCTTTTCCTGCTGACT
Source organism: Sepiola atlantica (assembly GCA_963556195.1). Taxonomy (NCBI): domain Eukaryota; kingdom Metazoa; phylum Mollusca; class Cephalopoda; order Sepiida; family Sepiolidae; genus Sepiola; species Sepiola atlantica. The sequence continues at coordinate 198,480,567 of OY744521.1, read as the reverse complement.
ATTTTCCTCCTACCTTGGTCTTTTCAAGACTAAGATCAATAGGAATCTCATGTCTTTGCATTAATCATCATTCGTTTTTTTTAGCTCCTTACATCACATGGCTTTATGCCTTGTCTGGAGTGAAAAACATATTCCATGAATCTGTGTTTACTGTCTTCGCTTTCGCCTAACAGTAGCAGTAAGCTAGCTGGTTGCCATACTAAAGAAAATTGCTTCAGATTTTTATTATGAACCATGTTGTTAAAGATTCAGATGTAAACATTACTGCCAGCTATGTATTATTATTACTTTTCAAAGTACATGTTCTCGTGCTGTGTAGACAATTCAATGAATCATTTCTTTAATAAATTTTGTACTTGGAAATAGCGGCAACTGTCACGAGAGACCATCCTCTAAGACAGTGGTTCTTAACCTTTTTTCTCCAATTCCCCACTATTTAGTGAGCCAGCTCTCCATTCTCAACACAGTTATCACATGGAAATAAATACATACGAAAAGATTCGTTATGTTTTTTCTAAATATATTTGGCCTATTAAAAGCATACAAAAAATGTAACACTAGCACTAGACGCATACAAGTTAATGAGACTTTTGCATTTGTTTTGCCTTGACAAGTGCCTCAATGTTCGGTTCTACCTTTGAAATAGCGCAGCGCAAATCAGATTCAAGGTCAATCAGGCGGTTTCGCGATTTGTTTTTGATCTCATGTATTAAATTTTGAAGCAGTGGTTCTTCTGTCCGGCCGGTCATTCCCCACTTGGCAACTCCGCCATTCCCCACCAGTGGGGAATTCCCCACAGGTTAAGAACCACTGCTCTAAAGCATCACCATCTACTTTCATATGGAGGGGTATTGCATGTCGCCTGAGTCACTTTTGCCTGTTAGACAGAAAGGCTATTTTGGGGAGAAATTGACTTTTAACGTTTTTTTATGCACACTGAACACACACACCATTTCCGTCTTTCTTTTTTCTTTTCTACTATTTATTTGAATTGGATATAATACTTTTCTACCATAAAATAAGATACCCTTTTAAAGCAATGATATTGTATACCCAAAATAAAATAAATTGATTTACTTTTAATATATTTTTGATAGTTCTTGCTATAAGTTCTTAAAATATCCAATTCATCTAGATATCTTTGAAAATCTTTTTGAGTATTTATTTGGGGGGAAAATAAAGCAAGAAAAATCAATGTGACTTGAGAATTTATTGATTGTTTATTCAATATATATATATATATATATATATATATATATATATATTGCAAAAGAAATTCGAGATTGATTTAATTGCATGAATGTTTCATGAGCAGTTGTCTATATCCTCAATCATTTCTGATATAAAACAAAGGAAAGAAAAGAAGACAATTTCAACAATTGTATCGCTTTATCCATTCTGTATCTACTGATATCAATTGGAAGAGACAGTCTGTAGAGTAGGGATTTTTATTTGTTAAAAAGATAAGTATGGCACAAGGCAGCATTATATAATGCAATGGAGATGAGAAATGATAGACTAGGTATTCTAAACTAAAATTGATTTATTAGGTATTCTAAACTAAAATTGATTTATTAGGTATTCTAAACTAAAATTGATTTATTAGGTATTCTAAACTAAAATTGATTTATTAGGTATTCTAAACTAAAATTGATTTATTAGGTATTCTAAACTAAAATTGATTTATTAGGTATTCTAAACTAAAATTGATTTATTAGGTATTCTAAACTAAAATTGATTTATTAGGTATTCTAAACTAAAATTGATTTATTAGGTATTCTAAACTAAAATTGATTTATTAGGTATTCTAAACTAAAATTGATTTATTAGGTATTCTAAACTAAAATTGATTTATTAGGTATTCTAAACTAAAATTGATTTATTAGGTATTCTAAACTAAAATTGATTTATTAGGTATTCTAAACTAAAATTGATTTATTAGGTATTCTAAACTAAAATTGATTTATTAGGTATTCTAAACTAAAATTGATTTATTAGGTATTCTAAACTAAAATTGATTTATTAGGTATTCTAAACTAAAATTGATTTATTAGGTATTCTAAACTAAAATTGATTTATTAGGTATTCTAAACTAAAATTGATTTATTAGGTATTCTAAACTAAAATTGATTTATTAGGTATTCTAAACTAAAATTGATTTATTAGGTATTCTAAACTAAAATTGATTTATTAGGTATTCTAAACTAAAATTGATTTATTAGGTATTCTAAACTAAAATTGATTTATTAGGTATTCTAAACTAAAATTGATTTATTAGGTATTCTAAACTAAAATTGATTTATTAGGTATTCTAAACTAAAATTGATTTATTAGGTATTCTAAACTAAAATTGATTTATTAGGTATTCTAAACTAAAATTGATTTATTAGGTATTCTAAACTAAAATTGATTTATTAGGTATTCTAAACTAAAATTGATTTATTAGGTATTCTAAACTAAAATTGATTTATTAGGTATTCTAAACTAAAATTGATTTATTAGGTATTCTAAACTAAAATTGATTTATTAGGTATTCTAAACTAAAATTGATTTATTAGGTATTCTAAACTAAAATTGATTTATTAGGTATTCTAAACTAAAATTGATTTATTAGGTATTCTAAACTAAAATTGATTTATTAGGTATTCTAAACTAAAATTGATTTATTAGGTATTCTAAACTAAAATTGATTTATTAGGTATTCTAAACTAAAATTGATTTATTAGGTATTCTAAACTAAAATTGATTTATTAGGTATTCTAAACTAAAATTGATTTATTAGGTATTCTAAACTAAAATTGATTTATTAGGTATTCTAAACTAAAATTGATTTATTAGGTATTCTAAACTAAAATTGATTTATTAGGTATTCTAAACTAAAATTGATTTATTAGGTATTCTAAACTAAAATTGATTTATTAGGTATTCTAAACTAAAATTGATTTATTAGGTATTCTAAACTAAAATTGATTTATTAGGTATTCTAAACTAAAATTGATTTATTAGGTATTCTAAACTAAAATTGATTTATTAGGTATTCTAAACTAAAATTGATTTATTAGGTATTCTAAACTAAAATTGATTTATTAGGTATTCTAAACTAAAATTGATTTATTAGGTATTCTAAACTAAAATTGATTTATTAGGTATTCTAAACTAAAATTGATTTATTAGGTATTCTAAACTAAAATTGATTTATTAGGTATTCTAAACTAAAATTGATTTATTAGGTATTCTAAACTAAAATTGATTTATTAGGTATTCTAAACTAAAATTGATTTATTAGGTATTCTAAACTAAAATTGATTTATTAGGTATTCTAAACTAAAATTGATTTATTAGGTATTCTAAACTAAAATTGATTTATTAGGTATTCTAAACTAAAATTGATTTATTAGGTATTCTAAACTAAAATTGATTTATTAGGTATTCTAAACTAAAATTGATTTATTAGGTATTCTAAACTAAAATTGATTTATTAGGTATTCTAAACTAAAATTGATTTATTAGGTATTCTAAACTAAAATTGATTTATTAGGTATTCTAAACTAAAATTGATTTATTAGGTATTCTAAACTAAAATTGATTTATTAGGTATTCTAAACTAAAATTGATTTATTAGGTATTCTAAACTAAAATTGATTTATTAGGTATTCTAAACTAAAATTGATTTATTAGGTATTCTAAACTAAAATTGATTTATTAGGTATTCTAAACTAAAATTGATTTATTAGGTATTCTAAACTAAAATTGATTTATTAGGTATTCTAAACTAAAATTGATTTATTAGGTATTCTAAACTAAAATTGATTTATTAGGTATTCTAAACTAAAATTGATTTATTAGGTATTCTAAACTAAAATTGATTTATTAGGTATTCTAAACTAAAATTGATTTATTAGGTATTCTAAACTAAAATTGATTTATTAGGTATTCTAAACTAAAATTGATTTATTAGGTATTCTAAACTAAAATTGATTTATTAGGTATTCTAAACTAAAATTGATTTATTAGGTATCCTAAACCAACATTTTATTTCATTATATCTAAAAACTTATTCTGGTCACATATATCTTTGCAAGACATAAACAACGCTACCAAATTTCTTTTGGTAGCACAATTAGCCACTGAATTATGACAATTCAAAGTTTGTTTGAAATTAGAAAATGTGTTGTCTTGTGTGCTATTGGTCCATAAGCAAAATTTACGTGTGTATAACTAAAAATGCAGGTTTCTATATGAGTGAAAAATCCTTACAAAAATGTCATCTTGAAAATAATCATAAAGGAAGCAATATTAGATCACGACAGCTTAAACATCGGGCAACATTCTATTACCGCTCAAAAGAAAAAGAAACGTACAAAAATGACATGGAAGCACAACTGTGACTGTTCATATAAGATTCATTTCAACAGCTAACACATGGAATCTTCTTAATATGATTAATAGCACAGTTAGAAAATTAAGCTAGATTTATCTTTTAAGAGTAAATTAATTTTTTTAAATCCTCAAATTTGGACCATGTAAAAACAGACGGAAACATAATTTGATAAGAGGGCATTCCCTCAAGTTTTTAACTTGGATTTTGTTTTATTAAATACAACGTTAAACTTATATTGACAGGTGACCCGTTTTTTTAAGATTGGGCTGTTTATATATTTATAGAGAAACACAATATTGCACACACTAAATTTGAAAAAAAGACGCCAACATTAAAAAATAAATCTCTCCTTACTGAAAATAATAACTTTAAGTAACCTGGAAATAAAACTATTAATGATACAAAAGAAAGAATTGTATATTTACAAAGAGAAAAAAGGTTAAATTTTGTTTACATCTAAATTTGATGAAAATTCCCCCACCCCTAAATGACTTATTGCAAGTTGAAATTGAATATTTACCCATTTTTGCACATTAAACTGGCTGGTTTATAATACCTACTATGGTTGTTGGAGATGGGTGCCGTGTTACGTAAGGAGCTTGTTAATATAGTTAGACTGAAGAGCAGTTAGTTGTACCAGATAGAAGTGATAGATGTTGATGTCACTATGATCAATCTAAAAGAAAACCTCGAGCAATTACCTGTAATTAATTGCCTCACCAGGTAGAATAGGAAGAATAAAATGCAGTGTAAAATTCAATTGTCTTCGTGATCGTTTTTTTTCCCACGAAGAGAGTGAAATTCAATATGGTTTATGATGCCATGTGGTATAATAAGACACACTAAGACAAACATGTAAGGAATATGTAACAGCAGTCGTTTCTGAATCGACCGTTAATTTATTTGAAACACTATTTGAATTTGTATTCACCCCAAACAAAGCATATTGTCACTAAAGAGTAATGTCTACTGTGATAAGTGCCAGAATTATAGGGGGACAGCTTGGATGGGGAGTTGGGCAGCAAGATGCTTGTTGACATTACATTTAAATTCCTGCATGTTGGTATGGTCGGGGAAACAGGAAACAGGAAGTGAATTTCAAAGTCAAGCCGTCCGAGCAAAAAAGCTGTTAGAGTAGAACATTTTTCGGCATCTAGGGACCTCTATAGTGAAGAGGTGAAATTTTGCTGCTAGACAGGTGGGTTGGAAGTATTTTTGCTGAGGGGTTACAAAAACAGTAAGTTCACCAGAGCACATTCGGTGAAAGTACTTGTAAAACAAGCACGGGAATGCAACACTGAAGCTTGGCAGACAGTATGGGACCTGTTATGTTAGAATTTTTTTTGCACTTTTTCCAAGAGGGAGAGACTAGTGGTTGGTGCATCAGCCCAGATGTGGCAGTGATGAAGGTTTATACCACTATGATCAACCTAAGAAGAGAAAGTCTAGCAGTATCTGTAATTAGTTGTTTTCATGATCGTCTTTCTTTAAGTAGATATGACAAAGTAGTCAATTTAGTATGTGAAATTATTCATTTTGTCTACATTTTATTACAATACTGATAACCCAAAGGATTCAATAATTTTTTACAAAAGAGCATTACTTTTATGCTAAATGGAAACCATCATTTCTTCCATCATAGTGCTGCGCCCATAGGGGAGCATATATGTACATGTGTCTGTGTGTGTACTTGGACAGGATCAATAGGTATCGCAAACCAGTCAGTTTAGTGTGCGAAAATGGGTTAGTATCGTGAAATTCTTTTCAATTTCAATTTGTTATAAATCATTTATTTTATGTGTTATTTTGATATAATTCAAATTTAAACAAAGTTTAATCTTTTCTTTTTATAAATGTACTATTCTTTCTCTTGTGTTATTAATAGTTTGTTTTTTTTAGTTACTATTTTCAGTGACCGCAATTTATTATTTGATGTTGATGTTTATCACCATAATGTACACGATATTGTGTGTTGCTATGCATATAAAAACGGTCCCATCTTAAAGAAAAAATGTCACTCGTCACTGTGATTGGCTTAATATAGGGTTTTAAGTTGTCTTTCACAAAGCAAATCCAAGGTGAAAATTTTAGCGAATGAAATGTTTGCATTATTATCAAATTGCAGTTCCGTCTGTTTTAACATGGTCCAAATCATAGTTATTTTATTTATTTACTATTAAGAAACATCTAGCTTAATCTCTACTGTGATATGCATCCTTCACTTTTGAAATAAATCTTATATGAACCGTCAAAATTGTTCTTTCATGTCAGTTTTGTACGTTTTTTCGGTGGGGGGGGTTAATAGGTTTTGCCCAATGTTTAGGTTGGTTTGATCTAATAATTATTGCTTCCATTATGATTAACTGTGTATACATTTGTAAGTAATTTTCACTTGTTCAAATCCTGCATTTTTAGTTATACACTGTTAAATTTGGCTTCTGGCCCATTAGCACATAGGACGGCAAATTTTCTAATTTCCAGCAAACTTTGAACGGTCATAATTCGGTGACTAATTGAGTTACCAAAATAAATTTGGTTTCACTGTTTATATTTTGCAAAGATCTATGTTGCCATATTAAAAGTTTTAGAAAATAAAATTTTGGTTTCGGATACTTACTGTGATTGTTGGAGATAGGTGCCATTAAGAGGTTTGTTAATATGTTAGACTGAAGAACAGTTAGTTAAAGCAGATAGCAATGATAGTATGATAGTTGCTCTATATTGAACATGTGATATTCGGCACCTGGAGAGATTTCAATAACTGGCTACTCTAATGGTGCAGGGACGAGGAGATCTGCCCTACGAAAACCGTGGTGATCTCATTTTGTCATGCAATCTTCTCAATGGCAATTATGATCTTACTCAGAACCTACTATTCACTTCTGTATCATAAACAAGTCTGCGCAGGCATTAACCGCCGATTTTGATTGAACCGGAAGAGGGACAATTTCTCAATCAGAATCCTTGGATCTTGGAATGGACTTCCAGAAGATGTAGTAAATGTGCTAACGATGCAGCAATTCAAGGCAAAATTGTATCCTTTTCAGTATACATTTCTACCCTTTGTTTCCTTATATGGCTACTGAAGCAAATTTATTGAATTGAATTGAAAAATAGTCATATTTAAACATTTTAATGAAAACAAAGACAACAAAAACAAACACATGCACATACATAAATATATATATATATATATATATATATATATATATATATAAAATCAAAGAATATATAATAAGAATAGAAAGCTGAAATTCTCTTTACTATTTAATTAGATGGGTCCAGAAACATAAGTTCATTCTTTTACCATTTTTTCTGAATTCATCCAGTATATTTTTAAATGCTTTTTATTTGATGAAATAATTCTTTTCCAAAAATATATTATTCGATCAATCAAAAATCTGATCATGTGATAGTTCGATTTTGATTCTGTCTTTATAATAAATCTCCAGTGCAAGACAAGATATTTAAACATCTGTGTTACGGAGGAGGACTGTTTTTTTGATCAGGATCTCTAGACTTTGGAATGGACTTCCAGGAAATGCGCCAATGACGCAGCAATTCAAAGTGAAATTAGACAAGTCCTAGGTCACTGTATCCTTTTTCTGTGTAAATTTCTGCCCTTCTTCCCTTACATGACAACTGAAGCTTGCTTGTTTTATTTTTCTTTCAAAATTTATTGAATTGAATTTAACTGAGACAAACGGAAGCCTTTTCTTAATCAACCAATCAGGATCTTTGTTAATTTACTTAAAACAGAATTTAAATTTAAAAATAATATCTTGTCAAACTCCAACGGTTTTTACTAATTGCTATTCTTTAGACTACTGCTCTCATCTTGGGTGTGATTCTCACAACGTTTCGGCCAATGTAACCTCCGATCATCTTCAGGTCAAACTCAGGAATCTTTAGCTTGAACTTGAGAATCTATACAGAATTTCGAACTGAACTCTTTATTTAATCCATGGGGGTAGATTGTTCTTGTTCTGTCAGTCATGACCGGGTAGAAAGCTTGAGTAATTTGTATTTAATTCTTACTATTGCATGTAGTGAGTATTGAACCTTCAATCTCTAGAAAACTGTCTCTTAGAACGTATTGTCACTTAACACCTTTATCTGTTGTACCACATGTTATTGTGTTTTTACTAATATTTTGGGAGTGCATGAATGTTGTAATGGATACCATTACAGACTCAGCATGTACCAACACAGTGAGTCACGATATGATACTTATCGTGATACACATAATAGAAAAAAAACACCAACTGATCTTATTAATACAATATGTCTTTATCATAGAAAAAATAAACATTGCATAATTATATGAAAAAAAAAAACATCTCTGCATTCTGACAAGAAAATAAAATAAAAAATACATGGCAGTTTTAGTGATTGAATTCGAACATTATTTCTTTTTTGGACATCCATATTTTCAGTTATTTTTTACAATTCAATTTTATAATTGTTCAATTCAGTTACATTTTTACCTTCAATAATTTCTACTTTTTCTCCAATTCTTTTGAAAAGCTCTGTTTCTAATATATGTTTTTATATATTAATCTTAAAAACATCTAAATAATCACCAATATTATTTCATTGTATGACTTTTCTCAAGAACACCTTGTAGTGGATGTACATTCACCCCTGCATGTCTAATTTTGTAAAAAGAAATTTGTAGAACTACATGAAAAAGAAGCATGTATTCTGACGACAAAATAAAATAAAAATACATGGAGGTTTTAATGATGAGATTTGAACATCATGTCTCTTTTGGACATACATATTTTCAGCTATTTTTTACAATTCAATTTTTGAATTGCAGTATCATTTTTATCCTTTACTCAATAATTTTTTCTTTTTCTTCGATTCTTTTGAAAATCTAAATATTGGTCTCTAATATATTTTTTATATATTAATCTTAAAAACATCTAAATAATCTCCAATATTATTTCACTGCATGTCATTTTTAAGAACATCTTTTATACATCCATGCCCTGCATGTCTAATTTTGTAAAAAAAAAAAATGCAATGCTATTGATTAAGCACTAAATTTTCACAATTGCATTTTTTTTTAGATGCCTTGTTCAATTTTTAGCGTGGGTTCAGGTTTCTATATAAGCTTAATGTCAAATGGTTTCCCTATTTGTTTTTTTACTGGTCTTCAAAAACAGAAATTCACATTCAAAAATATCTTTACGGACCATTTTACGTTAAACTTATATAGCAAATTGACCCCCTCCTCTAAATATTGACAATATTTAAAAAAAATAATTTCAGGATTTGGTGTTCAATCAATACAGTAATTTTAAAACTTTTTTCAAAAATATTAAAAGCTCAACTCGAGTGAAGCTGACCGGAAGTAAAAAATACTTTTGAATTTATTTTGCTTTTAGGCAATGTTTTTACAACCACTGCTGAGTCAAATTACCCAAACAAGAAGAAAAAAACAAATACGTTTTTATATATACTCTCCCGATCACACACCTAAAAAATATATCATCTATTTGTGGTAGTTCCCATTTAAACATGACATTTTATTGGAAAAAAAAAATTGTAATGCTATTGATTAAGCATTAAATTTTTGCAATTACATTTTTTAGATTATTTGTTCAATTTTTAGCAGCAGGTTCAGCTTTCTACGTTAGCTTAATGTAAAAAAAGTTCCCTTACTTGTTTTTTTTTCTTAACGGGTCTTTAGAAAAATCATCACATGCAAATTTACATTAAGCTTACATAGCAAATTGAACCCCCCACTTAAGCTGTCCAACACATGCCAGCATGTAAATCGGGCATTAAATCGATGATGATGATGATGATGATGATGATTCTAAATATTGAACATTAAGTTTTTCAATGTTTTTTTTTAATCAATTTGAGGAATTGGTGTTTAGTTGATACATAATTTGAATTTTTTTTTTTCAAAACTTGTTGTGAACTGATTTGTGAGTGGTAGGACACAAATATGAAGAAATAAATGGATGAAAACAATTCTATAGAGATCAACAATATAAAATTATGTATTAACAATTTTACAACTGAAAGAATTACTATGTAATGAAGAGGATTTTATTGTCTGTCGCGGAACTGATTTTGGTAGCGGCCTCCATTTTGAATTTTCCTTGTTTTGTGTTGTTATCTGGTCAATGCAGGGGCAGATAACTCTGTTCAGATCAATCAATGTATCAAATGTCACTTGGCAAGGGAGATAACTTTAGAGTACCAAGACTTCTTTCCCTTTAGATAAAAAATATTTAAAAGTATTATAGGTGGCTTATGTATCCACCTAACAACTATTAAACAAACAGTTTATAGATTGGTAACGATGAAATTGCAAACATATCAATACAAGTGAATCTGACCGGAAATAAACAATTTAAAAAAATTTATTCTGCCTTTTAGGTAATATGTTAATAATTAGAAAGAGGAAAGTTGAACATTTACGAACACTGCTTAGTCAAATTAACCAAACAAGCAGACAAAAACAACAAAAACAAACACGTTTTCATACATACCCTCCCCCCACATCTTTACAAAAATACCATATATTTATCTTCTATTAAAATAAAGAATTTTAAACAAATTAATTTAATGACCAAACGATACCGAAATAATCAAATTTAACTTTCAAAATCCTATTTAAAAAAAAAATTTCATACCAGTGTTCGGATCGAGGGTCGTGTTCCCCCGATTATAAACGTGTTCAGTAAATCAAGCAATTGTTGCATGCAAAGACAGAGTAATAATTAACAAACAATATGAAGTAGTTCAAATAACGTTTATTGAACGTGTGTGTACGTGGAATGATGAAGTGTGTGATGTATGCATGTGTGTCGATGGAAAAACAGTTCTTGAAAAGGTATAAGAAGAAATGAATCCGGCGTGTGGAAAGTCTTTGAAAGCCGTATACAAAGAAAATGAGTTGAGAACTCTTACCGTTGTCTGACCACGTGTTGACGGAAGAAACATGTGTTGGTAGTTGGTATGCCGAGACCAGTCCAAGAGAAAAGTGTGAGACGAAACGCTAGTGTATTAGCATCGTTCTGCCGTGGCCAATTGACCAGAAGAGAAGATTGAAATGGAACGCTAGTGTCAGCGTTGTTCTGTCGAGACTGGTCGGTCGGTGAAGAAGAGAGCAAATTTTCGTTTGCAACGGTTTTTATAGTCCGAAGGGCAGATAACTCTGGTGTCGTTTTCAGCGCCACCTGTCGGTGAAAAAGCGACACCTACCGGCAAACCGGTGTAGTTATGTTTTGAAAGGAGGAGGTAACTGCTACACCAGCATGCAATGTTGGAAAGAAAAAACGGTAAAATTACAGATAGTAAACTCAAGAACTCATAAACCCTCCCAAGACAACAACACATAATTTATATAAAATACATTAGACTTAAAATCTCTACTGAACTTGCCTAGTTTTCATGTGTGGAAACGATTTGTAAGATTTTTTTTAAATGGTAAAAGTATGTAATAGTTAAAACTCGAGAACTCGTAAACCACAAAAAAAGGGTAAAACCCACCTAATTTTAACATGTGAAAACGATTTGTAAGATATTTTTAAACGGTAAAAAAGTTTTTAAAAATCGTTTGTATGTGTTAAAACTATGCGCGTTCAGTAAAGAATTTCATTCTAATGCGTTTTATATAAATTATGTGTTTTTTTTTTTTTTGGTTTACGAGTTCCGGCCCTTGATTATGGTCGATCCATTTATTTTATTTTAGATTTCTTAGGTCATGAAGTTTTATTTGTTTTAATTTTTGTTTAGTTTTGAATCATACATTGTTTTTGTGTTGTTTTATCACGTTTCACTTTTTATTTGACCAAAATATAAGTATTGATGATAATAAAGCTGAAACTTATCATATACCATAGTTCAGGACTCTTTTATAACCAAAGCATTTATCTTCTCTTATAAATGGTACAGGGAGTTGGTATTTGATTCCAGATAGGAGCGTCAAATCATAAAACTAAAGAAGATAGACGATCAACTATTATGGCCAATCCAGACATCTCTTGTTCAAACCATTGATGTGCTTGCTATTTAAGAAGGGGACAGGCTGTGTCAATTGTAATCGATCTATTGATCGCTGAGGCTTGAGAGGATTGGTTCTCTAGATCATTATATATTGATTACTTGAAAACTTGAAAGAGAAAACTGGGAAATTCAAGAAACGAAGATCTTCAGCGTTAGAATGGCATTTTATCGTCTAAAAATTGAAGTTGCAGTTTGTGCATTTAATCAGAATTAGTGTGGCCCGGAGGTCAGGCTACAGAGTGCAGTCCTTAGGAGAAGGGTGAAGATAACAGTAGATAGGAGGAAATTGTATTGAAAAGGTGTAAACAAACCTTTCTTTTTAGAATAGGAAAAAAATAGCTCATGTAGTTTTAATATATACACATATATTTCAAACTTTTATCGGCTGTTCTGCGGTAGCACATTTCTCAGCGTTCTAACTGCTGAGCGCTTCCTCACATTTATTTTTCAGACTTTGGTACTTGTTGCTGTATTTTTATTTTTTTTTTTTTTCAATCTCCCGTCCTCATGAAACCTTCTAATAAAGGTGAAACGTAGATGGATATTTGATTAATATTTTGGTTTTCCTTATTTCATTCTCCATATATATATATATATATTACACGGATGAAAGTCGTATGTAGCGGCCGAAAATTCTATTCTTTTAGAAAGACTGTTTTTTAAAGACATTTTGTATTCCTATATGTCAACAAATAAGAAAGAAATAAAAACTGGTGTAGATTGTCATTTCAGCCTATTTTAATTATTTATAATCTCTCACCTGGTACAGACAGTTATTTCAGCCCACTTTAATTATACCCTCTCACTTGGTGTAGATTGTCATTTCAGCCTATTTTAATTATTTATAATCTCTCACCTGGTACAGACAGTTATTTCAGCCCACTTTAATTATACCCTCTCACTTGGTGTAGATTGTCATTTCAGCCTATTTTAATTATTTATAATCTCTCACCTGGTACAGACAGTTATTTCAGCCCACTTTAATTATACCCTCTCACTTGGTGTAGATTGTCATTTCAGCCTATTTTAATTATTTATAATCTCTCACCTGGTACAGACAGTTATTTCAGCCCACTTTAATTATACCCTCTCACTTGGTGTAGATTGTCATTTCAGCCTATTTTAATTATTGATAATCTTTCACATGGTTAAAACTTATTTCGGCGAGTTTAAATTTATTATAAACTCTCACCTTATGTAGAAAATTATTTAAGATAATTTCAATTATTTATTATCTCGCTCCTGGTGCAGCCGATTATTTCAGCCCTATTGTTATTACAACCTCTCACCTGGTACAGACAGTTATTTCATCCCATTTTATCACCTCTCACTTAGTATAGATTGTTATTTCAGCTCATTTTAATTATCTATATACATTTCTTTCTTTTCTACTGACTCCGAAACCAAAAATGGATTTCAAGCAAACTTATTATGCAGACAAGCTATGATCAATGGAATGGCATAGCATCTATAAAGTTGACCTAGGGCAACCTGAAGGTAATGAAATATAACAAGCAAGCTCAAACTTTCTCCTATCAAAAATATAGAGCTACCTTTAAAATGAGAGATCACAAAGTATTGGCATCGGTTTTAGGTTTATGATAATCATGGGAGGTCTAAATTCCTCCAAAACACATTTTCTCATTAGAGACAATATTTAAAAGGCATTGTGTGTATATATATATATATATATATATATATATATTATTTAATGACTATTTTTACATGTACACATGTCGAGTTAAAAAAAAAACCCTAACAAATTTTCTTTGTCAATTTTTCTGGTTTTTAACATCGTTTTGGGATTGAGAGTGAAATATCCTACCGAAATCTCCCAGGAAAAGCTTGGATATTTATAAGCAAGTTCACTTTTCAATCATTGCAGCATATTTTGCCTTGGATGACAGGGGTTATTCCAAATATGTGGAATGGAGTTGTATATAAATGAACAGATATCCATATATTTTATAGTCATTGAATATATTCATAATTCTTTGCCAATTTCTAAATTGAATCTTATTAAGATGGTTTTTCTCTAATACTGGTATAGGTATCCAAAACCAAAATGTTATTTTCATTATATCTAAAAACACTTATTGTGGACACATAGATCTTTGCAAAACATAAAAAATTCTACCAAATTTATAAAGTTTGTTGGAAATTAGAAAATTTGTTATCTTGTGTGCTATTGGTCCAAAAATCAATTTTCACAGTGTATAAGTAAAAATGCTGGATTTGAACAAGTGAAAATTACCTAGAAATGTAGTGTCATCTTGTGGTTAATAAAAATTAATCATAATAGAAGCAATTATTATTAGATCAAGCCAACCTAAACATTAGGCAAAACTTATTACCTCTTTAAAAAAAAAAGTGAAAAAATGACATGGAAATACAACTTTGACTGTTCATATAAGATTAATTTCAACTTCTAACACATTGAATCTTAATATGATTCATAGTACAGCAGAAGTCAAGCTAGATTTTATCTTTTAATAGTAAATCAATGAAAAAAAAGTTAGATTTTAACCATGTAAAAAAAGACGGAAACAAAATTTGATTATAAGGCAAATATTTAATTCATAAAATTTTATTTGAGAAAAGTTATTTGATCTTGTAATAGGGATTTTCATTTTCATTGGTTTCCCCATGTAATGGAGACTTGCAGACACTATCACTGTACTCATGTTCCCAGACCTGAATCTCATATTACCATTTTTGTTTGTATTTTTAAAATTTCCAAATTATAAATATAAAAAATCAAAATATTGTCTTTCCTGTTCGTGGATGTTCAGTCAGTATGCAGACCCCCCCCCTCTTATTGTAAAACACCTTAATACAAATTTACCACCAATTGATTCTTTGTAAAATTTTACTCGAGAAAAGTTGTGTTTGGCTTTGTTTCAAATTTTATCCCGAGACACAGAGACACCACAAATATAATATCGGTTCTTTTGTCGTTGAAAATCATAAAAAAATTTCTGAATTTGTAATTTCTTTATGTGATTAACGTTTCTGTTGGAAACAAGCGACCAAACTATGTTCTTATTTTATTGGCGTTTTTTTTTTTGTAAAAGATTTCTTCAAGTTTTTGATTTAATAGAAAAGGTAGGTATTGATTTTCTGGATCAATAACTGAAAGGACAGGGGGACGAAACTTACCTCCCCTCCTTAATTCATAGAAGAAGATTAAAAAAAAACAGCTTGTAAAACTTCTGATATAAAATGAATACCATCATTGGATTCTTCATATCTTAGTATAAGGCTTTGTTTTCAATTGCATCGCCGAACAGACAGAGATACAGAGACACTAGAATTATAGTATAGATTCTTTGGACATTGAAAATAATAAAAACATTTTTGAATTTGTAATTTTGTAATTTCTTTATTTGATTCCGTTTCCGTTTGAAACAAGTTATTGGCATTTTTTTCTTCATTGCTACAAAAGATTTCTTCTTTTTTGATTTAACGTATTGTAGGTATTGATTCTCTGGATCCATAACCGAGTGAGAATGCAAAACTTACCGCTATCCCCGTGCTCCTTCCCAATTCGTAGCAGAAGATAAAAAAAAACCCAAGTGCCATTTTCGTTTTCTTAGCTGTATTTCCGCATGTTTCTAAAACAGGGAAGGATTTTCTTTGTATTTCTTAGGTTTTCGATTTCTCCAATGGAATCGTCAATAAAAACGTTGTGATGACCAGAGTTTTAGGGTGGCTTTTTTAATCCGAAAAATCTCAGCAAATCGAGTTCAGCCTTGTAGAATCAAATTGACACTTACCGGCAAATAGTTGATAGGAAAATTCTTGCTTGAATTAAGCAATAGATATATAATAGATTATCCACTTGTGGACTAGCAGAACCCAGAGAATGGACTTGCCCGTCTGAGCGTAATGAAACATTCCTGCCTTCTTATAAACCAACTTTGTAGGCTTCTTTTTCAGTTTATTTAGTTGGAGCACAACTGATCAGAAAACTGAGCACTGATTAATAAGTTCAATAATCTGTTTTTTTTTTCACATATTAGCTAGAATTAAATTATTACAAAATTATTGCAAAAGATTTAGCAATGTTTCTCTTTTAACTTATTAAATTGGTACAATATCACACACAATGGCGAAAAAGGCATGTGACATGATAATTACTGACAAAGAATTTTGAATTTTGCAAGTTGAGTTATATTTCATCACAGCACTATATGTATATGTGACAATAATAATAAAATTAGCTTATCTGAACACTTTACTGCAGTTTCATAGTTAATCTATTCCTTAAAAGTGTATTCTTATATTTCTATGTATTAATATATGCAATGCTTATATATTTAAATAATTTGTCTTTTGATGTATTATCACTGCATAATAATAATATAAAGCTAAAGTGGAAACAATTATTTCCTCCATCATAGTGCTCCACCCATAGGGTTACGTATATATCTATATAAAATATATTATTTTGTCAGAGAAGGTTAGATATATATGTATACATCTTAAATGCACACACATACACTCATATATATATATATATATATATATAATATAATATCAACGTTTGTGTGACACGACGACCACTCTCTGAGTATCGGCGACTATGAACGCGGTGATGGACAAACAGCCCAATGACCAATAGTCACTTGAACCGCAAGTGTTAGATCAGAGTTTTTCTTCTCTTCGATTCCTGCCTTAAGAAAGGCTAAAGTAACATCTCTCCTAGTAGTATTGCCATGTACCCATGGCTGAGACTCGGGATTCAGGGCACCAGAGTGTGATCCACATGCCAGTGTATCATACATGCCTCAGATGGCAGGGCCTAAGCTCCTCTGGAGGTTTATGCCAGGGTTGTCCAACTCTTAGCCTTTCTTGCAAAAACCTTAGCCTACAAGCCTACAGTGGGGTCCAGCTTCACAGCACTGAGCACTCACTATTAACAAGGGCCCATTTGGTGTAGCAGTACTTGCAACGTGCACATGGGGTTGGTTTGACTGGGAGAAGTTATGCGGTTCGGCTAGGACAGTTGCATGCTTTTAACACACGTCCACGTGTGGATTTATATATATATATATATATATATATATATATATATATATATTGTTGGAAGAGGGTAGTCGTGTAGATGAGGGCTCTGAATATGTATTTTACTGGATCAGGAAACTGGAAGGCAAATGACACGACTATGGCATATGATTTGCTGTTTAGAAATAGGTTGTTTCTAAACTCAAGAATCTTCCTTGGTGTCTAAATGAACATATCATGACCTTACGTTTGCTTCTATCTGGTCAGCGGTATGCAACTCTTATTTCTGTTTATGCTCCTACATTGGACAGCCTACCTGAGCTAGTAGGATCCTTTTATGAAGATCTTAAAAGAGTTATCCTTACTTCTCTGTGAGATGATAAAATGATCTTGCCGGGAGATTTCATTGTGAAGCTGGGTAGGGAATATCAAACATGGCATCCACTTGGACGTTATGGAGTTGGAAGTATGAATAAGAGCGGGTTGCATTTACTACAAATGTGTGTGGAGCTGGATTTAGTGATAACTAACACGTGTTTCCACCTGAAACCAAAGTATAAGAACACATGGATGCATCCACAATCCAAGCAATGACTTTATTTATCTTCCTCCCACAAGGTAAGATGTGATACAAGGTCGGGAAAGTGGGCAAAAACCAGCGCTCGAGAATTTGAGCACTCTGGTCATTTAAAAATTGCCTGGGCAGCCCCGTCGGCATTCCTCGGTAGGGGCGCCTCAGGCGATTAGCAATAAACTAACCCCCTCTCAAAAGGTGAGAAGGCAAAGCCTGGGAGGGTGCACCTCCTAGAACTGCATAGGACGGACAACCGATAGACCGGCGTAAATCAAGACCCGAAGGCCCGGACAATACCGGTCTATTGGGTGGGGTAAAAACCCCTAAGCAATGACATTTGAACGATTACATCATCACCCGTAGATGCAATCTACAGGAGGTCTGCAAGGTTCAAGTCAAAAGGAATACCGAGTGATGAACAGATCATCGACTGGTGTGTGCTGACATGAGGTTCGTAATTAGGCCAAAGAGGTGATTCGGCAACATCAAGTGTCCTTGTAGAATAAATGTTGCAAAGCTGAAGGATGATAAAACTGCTCTAGACCTACAGAATAGGCAGATATCGTTTGATGGTATGTGGGAATGTTTTAATAAGTGTGTTTATTAAACAGCATTACATTTTTCTCGTGTTAACAAAGAGAAAGCATCAAGACTGGTTTGATGAAAATAATGCTCACATCGCTCAACTGCTACAGAAAAAGCATGAACTTCATCAAAGGCAGATTGATAGCGGCTTGTCACCTGAGGATCTGAAGTCTGTGGAACAGTCATACTTAGCTGTTAAATCAGAGTTGCAGAGAGAAGTTAGACGGATGAATGGTGAATAGTGGTGACGGAAGGCTTGCGATATTCAGCAGGCCATTGATGTTAAGGACAGTAAAGCAATGTATGACCTGATAAAGACAGTCTATGGTCCTAGCCATTCTAATGTAACCCCATAAAATCCAAGGATGGCACAGAGTTGATTAAAGATTCAATCAAGCTACTTGATAGATGGACAGAGCATTATGCTGATCTGTTCACTAATTTGTCGATAGTCAGTACTGATGTGATAGATAACTTGCCTCAGAGGGCTATCATTGCCGAAATGGATTTTGTTGTCCTCAAGAAGGGGAGGAGGCTATATGGCAGTTGAGATGTAGAGCACCTGGTATACATTTATTAGCTCTTTGCTGTGGTGGAAGACCATTGACAGCGCAAATTAAAGAGTTGATTGACAACATCTGGTTTGACAGGCATGTTTACCAAGATTGGCGTGACTCGATTATGGTCTTTTTGTACAAGGGCAAAAGGAGAAAAGATGAGTGTGGCAACTATTGAGGCATCTCTCTTTTGAATAGGATAGGAAAGGTATTTACCAGAATCCTGTTGAATAGTCTGAATGCCTATATCTGTCCTTTTGTGCTTCCTCAGAGTCAGTGTGGCTTTAGAAGAAATAGATATGATCTTTGTGGTACATCAAATGCAGGAAAAGTGTATTGAACATCGTCTAAACCTTTATTGATCTGACGAAAGTGTTCGATACAATTAATCGGGATGCGCTTTGGAAGGTATTGGGTAAGTTGGGATGTCCTAACTTTGTTAGACTCCTGTGTGAGCTGCATGACAATATGAAAGCACTTGTCAACTGCAATGGTTGTCTCTCTGAACCTGTTGCAGTTAACAATGGTATTAAACGGGGTGATATACCTGCACCTACTTTGTTTCTATCTATTTTGTTGTAATTCTATCATTGACTTTCACTAACTGTGACAAAGGTGTGTATCTATGATACTATAACTGAAAAGACATGTGAAACACAAAACTATTAAACTATCTGAAAAAACTAAATGTTTGACCTTTTCTGTATATGAGTATACATATGTATACTCATATATACATATGTATACTCATATATACATATGTATACTCATATATACATATGTATACTCATATATACATAAGTATACTAATATATACATATGTATACTCATATATACATATGTATACTCATATATACATATGTATACTAATAGTTTTCTGTGTTTTACATGTCTTTTCAGTTATAATATCATAGCTAAAACTGTTGAGAAAGGTATGAACGCTCAATTCGATCCCAATTATGAGTAAAATAGTACTTTACCGGGAATTGTTTATGCTAGGTATTATATTTTAGAATTAAATAACCCACAGATTGTTACTGTAAGATGTACGAGTTTCGGTTGTCCATGGCGTGTGTAAACCATTATACGTCTGTTGTCGTGGTCATCGGGAGCCTAGGTCATCTGTAGACAAAATCACTCGGAAATTGATGTTTGTATATAAGAAAGGTTTATTAGTGTAGATAACTTGAACCATTCACAAACTCAGAGCGAGGGAAATACAAAGACTTTAACGTGCCACATCAGAGAGATAAATAGATAGATAGGCAGATTGTTTCACGTTTCACCTAGTTACATTAATTGCATCTTTTACATGTCCACTCTGCTTGACTGAATTCTCTTTCCCCTGGAAGTCACACAATTTTATCGACTTCTGTTAACTAAAGGTTAAATTCTAACCTCCCACCAGTCAATCATTCCTCTATTCAACTATGTAATGTAACTATCGTTATGTAACAGTAGCATGCTGGACATAGAAGTAAATAATTTCTCATAATTGCTTGGGTGCACTGGGGTGGCAGAGTGCACTACCTCTTGTGCGCTGGCCTATCACATCCCAATTTTTGAACTTGTCACATTTTCCTGTGGAGGGAGGGTAGTAAATATCTTTAAGTAGTAGAGAGCTAGACTGGCGACATTGTATTATTGTAATATAACCTTATTCTGCTTTTCAACATATGTGTTTGTTTTATTTATTTATTATGCTTCTTTGAGGACGTACCCATATGTATATAAAGAGAGATAGAAAGAAAGAATGTTATATATATCACATTCGTTCTCTCTCTCTCTCTCTCTCTCACACAGTAACTTTATAGGATTGACTCCTATTAAGAAAAAATCTTGCCAGTACTACATATATATCTATCTATCTATCTCTCTCTCTCTCTCTATATATATATATATATGTGTGTGTGTATGTATGCATAAAACAATTAATGTGAAAAATATAAGTGCTTATATAGTTTTAAAATTTCAGTTCTTATTTGTTGACGTATAGTAATACAAAATGTCTTTAAAAAAATCCGAATTTTCAGCTGCTTCCTACGACCTTGTTCAGTACAATCAGTGATATGTGTGCTGTGGGTGGTAGTAGCAGAGAAATAGTATAGCCAATGGGATGAAGAGATGTCCACATGTGACTAGTGTGTGCTCATTTACATGTCTCTGACCTCCCCTGGAATCTTCACGCCTAAAGGGGTCAGCAAAGTAGGGGGTGACATTTTCCAATAGTTGAGTGGAGAGAAAACCATAAAATGTTGTCCTGTTCTCATATATATATATATATATGATATTTACATTTTGAGAGGGTTTGCTTAAGAATAATCCTAAAGATCACACTGACTACTGATACATAGAAGAAATTAAATAATGGTATTTTATTTACTTATTTTTAGGGTATACGCAAGTAAATGTTAACCTAATTGAGTACAAATGTCATATATGATTAATTTATACATAACCTCGGAAAATAACTTATTGCAGGTACATGATGGACTCTTCCGATAATTATATAATACTTTGACTGTAATCCACTCGGGGGAGTCAAGTAGCAGAAGCTACACTGGCGATGGCATTGTATTACTAGTAATCCAACCTTATTCTTCTTTTCAACATATGTATTTGCCTTATTTGTTTATTATGTCCCTTTAAGGACATAAGACCTACAGAAACAAGTTGGGTATCTATTGATACGTACTTCAACCGGTTGTCAAGGATAAGAATAATTGCAACGTTATGTCCAAGCCGAATTTGGCTCTGCTGAGTTTAGATTCAGTTCGATAATGATTTACATACTATCTCTATAAAGTTAGCATTTGCCCGTGCATGGAGTATTGTTGCCACATCTGAGCTGGTGCACCAACCATTGCCCTATCCCTTTGTAACGGGGCGCCAAAAAACAATTAAAGTGTTTGAATGCAAAATGTGATAAATCCAATCCATTTAAATTGAGGCCTAAAACAATAAAAAGACGATTATATTAAATCTAGACTTCGAGTAAAAACTTATTTTAATTGAAAGCAAAAAAGAAATTATGCCGGTATCATATTATGTAAAACATGATTTTAGGGTTTGATCGAATGTTGAAATGCAATACTTGTTGTAGTAATAATTTTGCAATTTTGAAAATGGCGTTTATCGCATTTTGCATTCAAACCTTTCAATTCCTAACCTAATAGGTTCCGCAGGCTTCTTTCCTTGGACCGCTTGCCTTTGGAATTCTTTCCCTGCTCCCTATTTCCCTGATCGTACCAACATGCAAAAATTTAAATCCAATGTGAACAAACATCTTGTTGTCCAACTCTCCACTCAGGTTGCCCCCTATAAATCTGGCCCCTAATCATGTAGCCCCTTACAATTCAGTGGCAATATACCTTGTTTGGGGCGAAACAAAAGTATACAAAAAAATGCAGACATCTTCTGGAGTTGGGGGGGGGGGGGTTTATATTTGTTTCAGAAATGGGAATTGTCCCTAACCTACTGAAGCAGGTTGGGTATCTATTGATACATACTACAAGAATATGAGTAATTGTAACATTATGTCCAAGCGAAAAGTATGTGTATGCGTGTGTGATTAGGCTAAAGAATACCATTGCAAACTGTAAAATTGGCTATGCCGAGTTCAAATCTAGTTTGATCAATTGTGAGGATTTACATGCTAATACTATTAGGAAAGCTATGCATGCACAATTGCCCTACCCCAAACTATTGATAAAATGGCGGCAGTGGCATCCTCATCATCCTCATCCAGTTTTGGTATTTAAGGTGCTGCGAGTATCCCAGACTCCATGCACGTCTAGTCCAAAGGATTGATACCGGTCATGTTGCAAGCAATCAAGTCACTTCATACGCAGTCAAGCCAGGTTTTCCACGCATCCTCATGCCGGAGGTATTCATGCATGTTATTGAGTTGATGCAGGAGGTGACACGCTGTACATGGCTAAACCACCTGAGTGGCGAAGACGTAAAGCATCCAAAATCACACCAAATACCAAACTTCTGATAGAGCTGTAATGGACAGAGCCCCCCCCCCCTGACATAACGACAAAAAATAGCTTGTGCTGTGCATGAAAGGGACATTTGCATCGCTATGCAAATTTCCCTTCCAAGCTTTCAGGTGAACTGATAAAAAGAAAAGAGTTGAGAATGAAAACAGAACAAATGGGAGAGTGGCAGGAATGACGGTTTATTGGTAGAAGATTGTCCCGGATTTTTTTGGCTTTGTGCGTTGCTTTCTTACAAGAGCACAACTGAAGACATCATTAAGAATCTCTTCAATTAATCGCATCATTTGTAACAATTTTTCGTTTTATTTCAGGATTAAATAACCTGAAACAGTCCCTGTTTACTTGTCTTCCTACGAGGGCAGAGTTAGACACAAGGTTAGTTTTTAATGTGAGTAGAATTCAGCTCCCCAAAAAGGGTTCTCCGGATTGGGACAAAAATTTGCATTGCTTCAGTCTAGAAGGATTTCTCCCTTACTGACCGAGGGCAGAACAGATGAAGTGCAGTATTAGAACAAATACTACACTTTGATCTTAGCCAAGTCAATTTGTGATGCAATAGACGAACCAAACCAAGTGAAACATTTGTAAATTCCCTTTATTTTGTTTTTTAAAGCTAAATGCCTTCTGAGAGGAAACATTAACTCCATGGTAATAATAGACAGAGCGAAATGCTAGAAGATTAGGAATCTCAAAGAACCGGTGCATATGCTAGGCTACAGTGATTTCTTAAGTGGAAATCAATAATTAATTTTAAAATATGATAAATAATCACGGAACGAGAAATAATAATGGAAATGGAGTGAACAACAATCAAAATAAGGATAACTGTGCAAAACTTGTAACTAACAAGAATGGCTTGTAGAGTTGGAAGAAGATGTTGGGATCGCCATTTTGTAGATGAGGTTTAGAATGAAGGAAAGGGTGGTTAAGTAGATTTCCATCCTTATGACTTTGCTGGGTATGAAAAAAACGGGTTATAAAGTTTGGTTATAAAGACAAACTTCAACATCTACCATTTAAATCAATTTTATTCGTACAACTTCATCAACATCACAAATATGGTTCGGTAAGAGTTATGAAAACAGAAATACAAAATATGTTGAGTCAGGATTTTTCCGGGCTCATCTAGACAATTCATGGCTGGAGACGAGAAAAGAAACATAACGTAGACGTTTCAACTCTGACTGTTCGTAAAAGTAGGGATAAGGTTTTGGCTGAAGCAGAAGTTGTATTTCCCACACAAACGGTGTTCTTATCGATCAACATATAAATCACTCCACAAGTGAGAACATGCTAGAGCAACAAAAAAAGATATAATAATTAGGTAACAGGAATCAATTATTTCGGAAATATCATTCAAATAATACATAATTTCTTGTTAGATGAGCACATGAATCTCTATGAAAGTGTTACATTACCTCCCCTCTCAGAGGAGGTCTAATGTCTCACAAGTCACAACTGAATAAAATATGTGGACGTTCAAAAACATACCTCGTGCCTTCCACAGCAATCCACCGTGACTGAGGAAGTCATTCTACGATCGGCTCCAGGAGTGAATTCTCGCTGGAATTAAATTTGGATGCAACAACACAAATAAAAGAGGAGTGCAAAGAAAAGACCTTTTATTGCGCTATCGTCATTGCCTTCTCTTCTGCCAGATTTGGGGGTGCGTATCGTTCAGGAATCTTTGGAGCTGTTGGCCCCCAAATTTATCATTGGTGTTATTCATCATTAGTGTTAAGACATCTCCACTCGTGGTGTTTGCTTTAAAAATTCCCACACGACTGCGTACTCCTATTACCCCTGTCTCTTCAGATTGAAAATGCATTTTTATTACCAAACATGTGAAATTGAATGCATCTTATATGAAATAAGTTAAATATCTGTATAAGAGATACGTTTGTCTTAAATGTGATACTTAAAATCTTAAATAGCCTTTGATTTTGTCTCTCATGCTAAAGTTATGACTAGCACTTTATTTTGTCTGTCATGCTGAAGTTTTAAATAGCATTTTATTTTGTCTGTTATGCTTAAGTTATAAATAGCACTTTATTTTGTCTGTTATGCTGAAGTTATAAATAGCACTTTATTTTGTCTGTAATGCTGAAGTTATAAATAGCACTTTATTTTGTCTGTAATGCTTAAGTTATAAATAGCACTTTATTTTGTCTGTTATGCTTAAGTTATAAATAGCACTTTATTTTGTCTGTTATGCTGAAGTTATAAATAGCACTTTATTTTGTCTGTCATGCTGAAGTTATAAATAGCACTTTATTTTGTCTGTTATGCTTAAGTTATAAATAGCACTTTATTTTGTCTGTTATGCTTAAGTTATAAATAGCACTTTATTTTGTCTGTAATGCTGAAGTTATAAATAGCACTTTATTTTGTCTGTTATGCTGAAGTTATAAATAGCACTTTATTTTGTCTGTCATGCTGAAGTTATAAATAGCACTTTATTTTGTCTGTTATGCTGAAGTTATAAATAGCATTTTTTTGTGTCTGTTATGCTGAAGTTATAAATAGCATTTTATTTTGTCTCTCATGCTGAAGTTATAAATAGCATTTTATTTTGTCTGTCATGCTGAAGTTATAAATAGCATTTTCTTTTGTCTGTCATGCTGAAGTTATAAATAGCACTTTATTTTGTCTGTCATGCTGAAGTTATAAATAGCATTTTCTTTTTCTGTCATGCTGAAGTTATAAATAGCACTTTATTTTGTCTGTCATGCTGAAGTTATAAATAGCATTTTATTTTGTCTGTTATGCTTAAGTTATAAATAGCACTTTATTTTGTCTGTCATGCTGAAGTTATAAATAGCACTTTATTTTGTCTGTCATGCTGAAGTTATAAATAGCATTTTCTTTTTCTGTCATGCTGAAGTTATAAATAGCACTTTATTTTGTCTGTCATGCTGAAGTTATAAATAGCATTTTCTTTTTCTGTCATGCTGAAGTTATAAATAGCACTTTATTTTGTCTGTCATGCTGAAGTTATAAATAGCACTTTATTTTGTCTGTTATGCTTAAGTTATAAATAGCACTTTATTTTGTCTGTTATGCTTAAGTTATAAATAGCACTTTATTTTGTCTGTTATGCTTAAGTTATAAATAGCACTTTATTTTGTCTGTTATGCTTAAGTTATAAATAGCACTTTTTTGTTTTGTCTGTCATGCTTAAGTTATAAATAGCACTTTATTTTGTCTGTTATGCTGAAGTTATAAATAGCACTTTATTTTTTCTGTCATGCTTAAGTTATAAATAGCATTTTATTTTGTCTGTTATGCTTAAGTTATAAATAACATTTTCATTGCTACATGTGTACATTAATTTGACTACTTCAAGAATATCTTACCTGAATCCATGTTTGAAAAATTTATTAACCTCACCAATTTTATATTGAAATCTGTTACGTTGAATCTATGTACTCTTGATTCATTGCAGACTTTTCAGCAGAGTGAAGAATATAATTCGTATTCAACATCAGTAGACAAAATCAATTTAACAATTTTTTTATGTTAATGTGGCACACAATTATTGTCTTTATGTTTTTTTCACTTTTGCAAAAATTTATTGAGCATTTCAATTTTCGATAAATCGTAAATGTGTTATTACAGAATAATTCGACTCCCTGATTATTATTTCATCGATTTTTAATCGTTGGTTTTTTTCTTCAAATGTTTATCATGAAAAAAGATTCTAATAACTATAAACATTAAACCAATTTTATTTTTGACAAGTATCCTCACGTATTTTATTGATTTTCATAGCACGAATTTTAGCTAATCAATTCTTGATCCAAACTACAATGTGAAAGAACGAATCAGATTTCAAGCCGACTCAACTTAGAATGGGAAATTTCAGTCCAGTCAATTGGGCACCGCTCGTTTTGTATGTTTCTTTTAGAACTGAATGTTCAAAAATTGAAAAAAAAAAAAAAAAAAAAAAATCTTTTCAAATCTTCAAACATATGTTCCATTAAGAATATTCACAAATGAATCAAATCCAACTTAATTTATATCTAGTTACCACTCAAGCCTTATCTCTGTGTTATTTTTATATAGTAACGAGTCAACACTTATCAAGGCCCATATGCCTCTTGGGGATAAGTGTTAATGAGATTATCAATTGGATGTAGAACACTATTATGAGAGGATTGGAAACACAGGGTGAAAAGGGTAGGATTTGATTACTTAAGAGGAAGCTTCGACAAGTATTTGTTGACATTGGAATTGAAGATGACTATGTTGTAGTTAGCAGGCAAGCATTCTCGTAGTATCGTGTTCCACAGGAGGAAAATTCTTGGAAAGAAGCTCTGTTCATAGAAGTTCTATTTGGTTCTAGGTACACGGTGGAAGAAAATAAACTTCTATGCAGCGGTGGTAGATAGACGAGCACTTGCTGTAAAGGTTTTATGGGGGGGGGTGCATAGATTAGGGTTAGGGTTTTATGGGGGGGGGTGCATAGATTAGCGTTAGGGTTTTATGGGGGGGTGCATAGATTAGCGTTAGGGTTTTATGGGGGGGTGCATAGATTAGGGTTAGGGTTTTATGGGGGGGTGCATAGATTAGCGTTAGGGTTTTATGGGGGGGTGCATAGATTAGGGTTAGGGTTTTATGGGGGGGTGCATAGATTAGGGTTAGGGTTTTATGGGGGGGTGCATAGATTAGCGTTAGGGTTTTATGGGGAGGTGCATAGATTAGGGTTAGGGTTTTATGGGGGGGTGCATAGATTAGGGTTAGGGTTTTATGGGGGGGGGGGGTGCATAAATTGTAGTTCAATAGAGCACCTACCGTGAAAATAACGATATAGTAGAGAAAAACTAGCAATGTCTCTTCAAACTAGATTTGTTTATGTCATTTAAGGAGCATATGTGGATATTTTATCTTTTGTGCACGCAAGAATTAATTTGCAATTTAATTATGAAAATCTGTATTCAATTAATTAATTTATAAATTAATTAATTAAAAAAATCTCAATCTCTCTCTCTCTCTCTCTCTCTCTCTCTCTCTCTCTCTCTATATATATATATATATATATATATATATATATATATATATATATATATATATACTAGAATAATACCCGTCTCCAAACAGAACAGTTTTACAACACTTTTATTGTAGATTAAAAGTCACTCTTCGTTAAATCCCCATATATGATTCTATTTTTTTAGGCGATTATGTGTGAACACCCTGAAAAACTTGGCAGAAAGAAAAAGAAGAAAACAAAAAATTAGTTTAGAATTCAGTTTTGCATATGAATTTAATGTAAAATGATCCCCATTTCCGGCACTTTAGGGCGGTTAACAATTTTTAAAAACATTTTTGCTATCAGAGTTCAATTCTGTGCATTGTTAAGAGAGGTTCTACTTTTTTAGGCGATAACGTGGTTTTACAATGTGTTTTGTTTGCAGGGGACTTGCTACTCGGACTTGATGTTACTAACAGGGTTAAGAGAGTTTTTTTTTCTTTGTGGAGAGGGCACTCGAACTAAGGGTTAAAGAAGTTTTTTTTAGAGGGAACAGCTTACCACTCTAACCTAGGGTTAGTGGTAGGTTAAGTAATTTTTTTTTGTTACTAACTTTTCAGCATGATACCCCCCCTCCCCAAATAAAAGTGCACAAAATTTATCTTCCATGGCAAAAATATTATTTGTTTATCTGCCCTAAAAATCTAGAATGCTCCGGAAATGGGGGCATCATTTTACGTTACATTTGATGCCGAGGGAGTGGGCAGGTTGGGACATTCATCTCGATTTCAGATTTTTTTTGTCATTGGAAACTCCCATCCCTGATAAAGATATAATGCTACTAAGCCTCATGTTTAGAATCCTTATTCCAATTTTTAGCAAAATCTATTACATGATTTTTATTCTAGAAAATGTCTAAAGGATGAGGCTGAAACTTAAACCCTTAAAGTTAAAGAGGCATCTTTAAGACATTTTCTAGAATAAAAATAATGTAATAGATTTTGCTAAAAATTGGAAAAAGGATTAACAAGAAATTGAAATTTAGGGAATCTAGCGTAATTGGTGTCTAATGACTCGCAATAAAATTCAATGCACATCTGAAATGTTTGAATTTTAAAATGACAGCTTGTGCCTATATTATGCCCCCTTAAAACCTTTTAAAATACTCAAAAGAAAATGAAATTTGGGGAATATTTATTAATTGATGTCTAATACCTATTGTTAAAATTTCACAATAATCGGAGGTATCTGAATTTTCACAAAGGGTTTCTTTTGCCCCCTTTTGCATAAAACTAAATTAAACTAAATATGGCTCACATTATCTACCCTTATGCCTAGCAGCTATGTTCAAAATTCCTAATGATCGGTTTATTAGTTCAGGAATAAATCCTATACATACAAATATATAAACATATACACACACCAAACTTTATATAAATAGAGATATACCTGCATATAAAAAGAAGCCGACTAAGAGCGGTAAAAACATTCAGAAAATCATGAATAATTGACACTTGGTTTATACAAGCTGTTATATTAACTTGAAAAAAAAAAACTTTTGTAAAACTATTTTTCTCCACTCGAGAATCATTAACTTTATTCCGTCTTTGAACAAATGTGTTCTTTTTTGTGTTGACTGATGATTTGTCTGATAAATGATGTTTGCCGCTTCTAACTAATCCCAATTCTATTCTTACCAAAA
This sequence comes from Sepiola atlantica, assembly GCA_963556195.1. NCBI lineage: Eukaryota > Metazoa > Mollusca > Cephalopoda > Sepiida > Sepiolidae > Sepiola > Sepiola atlantica. The sequence continues at coordinate 198,450,754 of OY744521.1, read as the reverse complement.
ACTTTACTCTTTCGATTGCTTGTAGATATAATGCTTAATCAGAGAGAAAATCAACATCTGAGAAAGATTGAAGTCTTCTGTCCGAAAGGTCAATTTGCATTAATAGAACATAAATATGGAAATTAAGCATTTTGGATTTTCATCTTTACCAAAGGTTTACATTAAAACCAATTCTTAGCCATTTTGGCTCTGTCTGGTATTTTTCGCAGACAAATAATGCCACTAATTTACAAGGAAAACCCATAATCTCTGATTATATTATTGCTCTCTATATATCTATGAGTTAGTGTAAATTTTATTAGTACAAGGTTGTTTGTCATGTTCCGGAATTTTTGAAGTGAGGATTGATAATTTGGATTATTTGGATTATTCACACTACTGTTCTCATCTTGGATGTTATTCTCACAGCGTTTCAGCCGATGTAACCTTTGACCTTCTCAGGTGCATCTTGTCGAACTCCGGAATCTGTATGGAATTTTGAACGAAGACCTTTATTCTATCCACGGGGGTAGCTTGCACTTGTTCTGTCAGCATTGACCAGCTAGAAGTGTGGTGTAACGGGTATAAGTGCTAAGAAATAATCATTTCTAAGTGACAGTCTTCTGGAGGATGAAGGTTCAATCTTCAGTGAGCGTGATGTTAAGAATACAATTGTGAACTATTTAAGACTTCTACCCGGTCATGGCTGATAGAACGAGAGCAAGTTACCCCTTGTGGATTAAATGAAGGGTTCCTTTCGAAATTCCATACAGATTCCCGAGTTCAACATAAAGATTTCTGAGTTCGACAAAATGCACCTGAAGAAAGTTTGACTTGGGGGTTACATCGGCTGAAACATTGCGAGAACAGTAGTCCGAATAATCCAAATAATCCAAACGGTTGTTCTTTTTTTTGTATTTTGAATATATTTAGACTTCTTTAATTTATTGAATATATCCCTCTCTCACTATCCAGGTTTATCGTCTATGTTCCCTTCAACAAGAGGTTCAACATTGTCTATGTTCCCTTCAACAAGAGGTTCAACATTGTCTATGTTCCCTTCAACAAGAGGTTCAACATTGTCTATGTTCCCTTCAACAAGAGGTTCAACATTGTCTGGCTGTCCTTATGCTAAGTCTCCAGTGATCACGATTGTGGGGATTGACTGTGTCCATTTGCCACTGTTTACGGTCTTGCCTGAGGGTTTCTTTCCATGTCTTCTTAGGACGCTCGCCTTTCTTCTTGCTTTCCAGTCTTAGGTCTCTGCATGTGCTGATATACCCCTTTGCTTCTTATAACATGCCCGAACCAGCAAAGACGGTTTGCCCTTATTAGGACATCAAATCTTGGGATGGTCAATTTCTCAAGCAGAGTGTCTGACCTAATGTTCTGGATCTGGTCTGACTTTACATTGCATACCCACCTAATCATTGCCCTGCCATTTCTCTGGAGTCAAGCAAGATATCGAAGAAAATCACAATCTGAAATAAGTTAAAGAACTTTTGAGATGAGGATTGATAATTTGTATTTATTTACTACTATTTTTATATTGGTAGTTATATTCACAATGTTTTGGAGATGAGGTTGACAATGATGTTGATCTAGTTGATATCTCTAAATACAATGCATTATTTTCATAGTATTCAATTACTAACTGTCTATTTCAGATTTCTCAACTTTTCTTGAATTTTATATCCAAGATTAGAAGTTAAGAACATCTATTAAATATTTTTCATCCATTTTTTATAAGAAAAAAAGAAGAAATTATTTAATTTTATCATGATCGATATCGGCTAGGAAATAACTGGAACGCCATAGAAAGAATAAGTGTGGGATTCGAACCTATGATTACATAAAATGTTGGAACTGATGGCAAATGCTTTAGCTATAAAGCCACCGATCTAACGAAAATATTCTGTCTTTTTGACCTACTTAAATGAGTTCGGTGTAGTGATCTTTTTACCTCTCCGCATAGACCTAAAATAGTTCAATTGTCTAAAATAAATTTTGTGAATGACTTCCAAATTGTCTGTTGCAATTTTGCGTGTGCCACCCGCCAGGATCAGGTCGTCATCAATTGATCACCTCCATGTCTTAAGCGACTTACCATGTAGCCTTGGGCCATCAACATCAATGTGGGGCACACTTTGGAACATTTCGGATGGTGGGTGACATGGCCATACCAGTTAAGATGTCCTTGTGCGACATACTTTCTCATGGAGGCCTGTAGAGTGAGACCGGCAATTTTCTCCATCTGATGTGCTACAGCCAAGATCGTGTTGTTTTGCAGATATACATAAATATAAAATAAAAAACTTCTTATCAAAGTAAAAATATATTAGTAAACATTTATCAAATATTTTTAGTATACAAAAACAGATAAATGTTTTCTCTTCAAAGTAAACGACATGTAAACTATGTATATGATTTGTTGTGAAAAGTAGTTGTTCAGTCGGCTAGAAGGGAACGTTAAAATAGTTGGAACATTTATTTCTTATGTTATTTTTACAAAATGTTAATTTTGAATAATGAGTCTTAAAAAAGGTTCAAGAACTCCCAACATTAATAAGGCCATTGGATCGAAGGTGCTGATTCCAAATCTGTGGTTAGTTTGGCTCTTAAAGCAACTGCTTAACCATGATACCGTAATACACATACAGACTACTTTTCTTTATAGATATAGATGGCTTACAAACTGATTTTATTGCTGGATGATTTCTATTTCATTGAAAAATTAAATATAATGCAAATTTGAAAATGTTATTTATTGGGTTATCTAAGTAACAAAAAATTATTCATTCAATTATGTGACCAAAACCAACACATCAGGTCAAAGGATTTGCTGAAAGCTCTACACTTTCCCAGCTGGTATGGTCATGTGGAACGTTCATCCTCCTGGATAAACCGTTGAAGAAGCATGAATGTCTTAAATTGCAGGAAGGTTGCCCAGCCAAGGAAAACTTGGAAGCAAGTGATTGGACGAGATCACTTGTCCAATCACTTGGAATTTTGAGACTTGCGTAATATCAGAAAATGTCTGATCCCTGAATTATTGAAATGTGATGTGAAATGAATAGAAGAATAAGATTTTACTGTTATATTTTTTTTTGGGGGGGGGGGGTATTTCAGTGCATGCTTTTATAGGATACCAGCGATTAAGGATGCACATCAATGTTCTGACGTCATATGAAACCTGTTGAGCTCGAATAATTTGTTTTTAAGATGGGTTGAAATTTGAATAAATGAATTATGAATCTATATTCAATTATGCTGCTACTTGTGGTGATAATGGATATTTTACGTCGGATGCTAATTTAGTGTACGATTCTGCTGTTAGTTTCCTTTCTTTCCCAACCTTTTACTGGATTAGGAATCCTGAAGTCCCCATTTCCATACTCTTTCTTAAATGCAAAGAATTTCTATTTCATAACCTAGTTTTTATGCTATATAAATTTACCCCCTCCATCCAAAAATGACGGAAAAAAAAAAATCCTTTGCCAGTGTTCGCACTAGTATTCATATTCATATAAAATAACATTTGAATCGGTGAAGTTTACAAAATAAGGAAGGAAGAAAGAAAACGTCTCAAACTGGAAAGTTTAAACAAAGAAAAAAAAGGAAAGAAAAACGTATAAATCGGTATAGAAAGCAGTAAGAAAAAAGAAGAAATGAAACGTATTATTATGGAATTAGACTGAAAGCAATGGATAGTCTGACTCGTTATTTGCTTTCTCAGTTTCCCTAAATACTTGAAATGGATTCGTCCGGTAGGATTTTTTGTGTTACAGGATGGATATACACATATATGAGTAAATAGAAAATTAGTTTATGGAAATGTGGATAAGCAAGGCAACATCCTAAAAGACATAAGGACGCAAGCACATCTTTAAAGCTGAACCAAGATATTTCGGTCGATAGGTTCAACCATATTCGTTTGAAAATTCAGAAGGGAAAAATGGTAGTAAGAGAGGGGGGGGGGCAAAAGATGCAGTAGGTTGGGCACGTGAGGAGAAGGTGGAGGTGTAAAACAGAGGAAGAGTACGAGGCAGGTAGTTAAGAATTTGCAAGATGGAGAAGTGGGTGGAGTGGTAAGCAATGAGGGAGGAGGTGAAACACGAGATGAGCGGAAGAATAAATATATATATATATATATATATATGGGTTCTTACAAAAAATATATATTTAAGTATATACTCTTTATAATATCCGGAAATGTTCCAAATTGCAAGCTCAATGAAGTTGTATTACAAGCTTCAGAGCATATATATTTTATAGTTGCATTTTAATGACCAGAGGAGCAATCAATGCATAACCATAACTTCCATCTGTCTTTCAATTTTTTTTATCTTCATATATCGTCAAACAACCATAACCATAACTTTCATCTGTTTTCATGTGAGGTTTTTTTTTTCATGTATTTTGACTTGCCGTTACCTTTATCAAGAACTCTTTTAAAACTTTTCCCATCTATTTCTTTTGATTTTGCTGTGAAAAATGCGTAAGATGTAGAAAAAGTATTGAATTTTGAAAGAAAGAAACATAAAAAATAAAATATAATTATTTTTTAAAATTGTTTGCGAGACAAAGAAGAATTACAGGTATTCGCCGATATATGAAAATAAAGAAATTGAAAGAACAGATGAAAGTTATGGATTGATTGTTCCTATAGTCATTGGAATGCAACTATAATATATATATATATATATATATATATATATATACACACAGTACACGTATTGTATTAGTTTCTGTAGATGTACATCCGTTGAAACTCAAGTGTTTATAAAAAGTGCTCAATAACAAGTAGAGCTGTTCTTAAGTATACATTTTTATTTATACAAACATTATTTGTTACATATATGCATACATGTTTTGGTTGTACTCTTCACAGAGAGTCAACCTCTTCAGACCAAAGAAGACGTAGAAGTGAGCTGTCTTCTTGGTCTGAAGAAGTTGACTCTCTGTGAAGAGTTCAACCGAAACATGTATGCACATATGTAACCAATAATGTTTGTATAAATAAAAATGTATACTTATATATATATATATATATTATATATAATATTTTTTTTGAAAAACCATAACAATGTGTAGTGTTAAAATAAATAAAATTTATTTTAATCTGAGCTTTCAAGAAATAAAATTCTCCTTGTCAAAGCAGTGTTTTTTGGTTTTTTTTTTTTCTTCATCGTCCGATGGTAATGAACTTTTGGGTCAGAAAATCACATTATGTCTGTAAGCGAGGCTACGCCAATTTGAATTAGAAAGGGTATGTAGACATATTTTTTAAACCATTGTTTCGTAATAGTATTATTATTTTTTTAAATATATATATATACACACATTGATTGCTATTTATTATAGAGTTATGGATGAAGAGAGAAGCCAAGCATGGCTCATGAGCAATGACTGTAAACTTTTTATCACATCCCATTTACTTTCTGTAGTTTTTTTTTTTTATCTTTCAAGTTCTTATTATGAAGTTATTTAATCATTTTCAATCTGACGTCGATTCTGATACAATACAATACACAATTTTTAGGATTTATCTACATATTGACTCGTGTGAAACGTTTTGAGAATTTACTTCTTTGAACTTATTTTTTTAATCTTTCATGATTGATCTTCCGTGGCCTTTTGGCTTGCAGAAAAGTATAGCATCTGTTATGATACCACATTTTTGGTAAGTTTTTGTTTCTATTGTCACACTATTCTAGATCAACGATATGCCGAAAGTGATTGGTGGAAACGTGTTCCTATTTGCAGATGACATCAAATTAGTAGTCCGTAGAAGCAATATTGACAATTTCAAGTCTAGACCTTATTATGCCTGGAAATTCACGCACATTAAAAAAAAAATTAGATCTTTCGATCAGCAAATATTGTTGCTAAGACAAACAATTCTGACTTGAAATGCTTTAAAATGAATTGTTACAAAATCGAATTCTATCGGCCCATTAACTAAAACAATACAATTTTAAATAAATACATTTCAATACACTGATTTAAAGAATATTTTACTGACAATTATTTTTACAGTAAGAACACAGAGGATATTTATTGTTTTAAAAAGAAATTGCTACAATTTTAAATAAATAAAGAGGGAACATATTCGTTTTATTTATTCAAATAATAATAATGATGACAATTATTTATATGGGAAAAGAAAGAGCATTTTATTTCTTCATAATAAGTATTGACCCTGACGGACATTTATTATTTCAAAAGGAATATTAATATTAATAGTAAATTATACATATTGATGTAGAAAGCACCGTGGAATTTCCACTAGTCATAAATAATGTTTTAATCCATTTAACTTTGTTCTTCGACATGATGTATACTAATTACATTGAAATTATTAATCTTCAAATCCACCGTGATCTGCTAATCAACTTTCTTTTGAATAAAACAACTCTTCTTACATAAGTCAGTTTCCTCTTCTGTTTTACACACAACTCCATCAGCAATCGTGCGGCGAAGTGTTATAACGGAGTAAATCTTCTTGGTTTTAATCAGATTAACAGCATTTAGAAATTGTCTCTTACTTCAACTCACATGCAACGAGAACACTTGGGTTAAGTGCAAAAGACTAACATGTCAGCTAAAGTGAGTGCAGTTTTCGTGCACTGAAAAGTTCAAGTATGTGAGTAGATATTATACAAATGTCAAATGTATATATAGACGGAATACTATGTTGTCCGCTTCAAAAGAGATAAATACGGGTTATCTCTCTTCTTACTGCATAGCTGTTGAAGTTGGCCTCATTGGTTGGAGCATTTGGATTTGAGTTAAAAGGTGACTTTAGTCCTGGGTTCGAATCGTGCGACTGGTTGAACAGTTATTTCTACACTGAAGATTGGACAATGATGAAACGTATATGTATGTGAATAATAACTAAAAGTATTTATTATTCGATAATTATATATATATATATATGTATATATTAAAATTGTAATTACAAACCTCGGTCATGATGAGGTACAAGTAGTACTGAAACGTAATTGCATTTATGTAGACCATTTTAAATGTTTATATGATGCATATTCATAAGGCTCTACCTTGTATTAAATTATTTAACCGAGAATTTAAAGTTCTCCAGATAAGCAATCCTTCTTATTTTGTTTTTCAATACTGTGATCCCAATCACGAGAGTCAACATGAAAAAACATTCGAGAACCACTATTAATCCCCTGAAAATAGCAGTTCATTGCAGGCATTTCGAAGTCTCATTAGGTGACGACTAGCACCAACCACTGTGACGGCAACAGATAAACAAGACTCAATGGAAAGGCCTTCTCTTTACGAAAAATATTGGTTTTAAGTTCATTTTATCAATATATTTGAACTTTTAAAATTATATATATATATAAATATTTTACAGAATATCAGAACAACATCGGTACCGTCGGTTTCAAATTCAAACAAGGAGGACCTATAGTTGGTCTCCTTTACCGGACTCTCTTCAGCCTCTGTTTATGTCTTCCTCTCAGAGGTATCTGAATTTTCACAAAGAGCTGTTTTCCCCCTTTTGCATAAAACTAAATTAAATTAAATATAGCCCATATTTGAACTCCTTACACCTAGCAGCTGTGTTCCAAACTTCATAATGATCGGTTAATTAGTTTAGGATCGAATGCTGTACATAGAAATATGTAAACATATACACATACCTAACTTTTTATAGATAGATATATATATATAAAAAAAAAATGTATGTTGATTACTTTTTTGAAAGTACAATATGATACAGGATGGGAATCAACTCAATGTTGTCAAACAACTGAACTTTCACTTTAAAATTATCAGAAATCCGGTGCTGGTGTACTTGTATAGTCCCCAATTTCTGACCTCACTCACACGCCCCTATTCCGAATTCGTGACCAACGGTCATAAACAACGTTTTAAGTGTAATGTAGACGGTTTATTCGAATTATTTGATAGTTTTCAGTAATCAAGGTTATTAAAAGCTACTGTGAAAGTTCAAATTTGATAATAAATAAAAAGGAAACTAAATGTGTTTATAATATTTAATAATAAAATTTTTCCTGAAAAAGATTTTACGTGACTTAATAACCTTTTAGTATTGATTACATGTAAAAAGGTTCAATTAAAAAGAATTATAATTAAAATTTATTAAAATTTGCTGGAATAAATTTTTAAATTAATATTAAATATCAATTAAAAATTCTATTTTTACTTGATTACTGAAAACCATCAAATACTTCGAATTAAAAAACCCTGATTTTTTTAAATTTAATTATTTTTAGTGTGCAATCATTTATATCGGTTTGAAAAACCGTCTAAATTACACTTAAAACGTTATTTATGACCGTTGGCCACGAATTCGGAATAGCGGCATGTGACTGAGGTCAGAAATTTGGGACTACACAAATACACCAGCACCACAAATTCTTTTTACCAACTTTTGAGTAAAGTCTTTAGGAAAGAAAGACGACTGCAGCAAAATCACTTTACTTGATTTTTACTTGGAACTTTTTGCAGTGCATTATTATTTTGTACGATGTTTTGTTTAAGGTGAAAACATTGAATCAAGTGTTGCAGTCTTCTGATGATACAATCGATATTATGATTGCTGAAATCTATGCAACTTAGTTTTCTTCAAGACTATCACGAAAATGGTTCTGCTTCTGCTATGTAGACAGCGCATGAAATTGCAGAAGAAAATGACTTTGATGAAAGGTTTGAACCACAAATGCAGCATTTCAATGATGTTTATCTGAGTATATGTTCTGTAATGAAGTTGAAACACCGGAACAACGCTTCAGTCATAACTTTTTCTCACTTGTTGCTCAGGTTGTGTCTTCGATTAATGGTCACTTTCCTCAGCCAGAAAACTGTTTTTTGACATAAGATGTTGATTGTTCCATGCAAAACAACCAGCACACTTCAAGATGCCTCACAAAAAATGTATTCCTGCGATTATTCGTAGTCTCTATTTACTTGCCCCCCCCTCTCCCACTGTTTAATAGGTTTACAAGTTCACTGGTAAAAAGATGCCTCTATTTACTTGCCTCCCTAAGAGGACAGAGTTAGATACAAGGTCGGTTTTTAATGTGGCGGAATATTCAGTTTCTCCAAAGAGGCACTCTGGATTAGGACAAAACCCAAAATAACCTCAATCAAGAAGAATTTCTCCATCACTGACCGAGGACAGAAAAGGTAAAGTGTAGTATCAGAACAGATACTACACTTTACTTCTAGCCGTAAGACCAAGGAATAATAGTCTACTCATAATCATAACGTACTCATAGTCACTAATTACAAATCACTATCAAGTGAGACATTTTTCCCATCATACCATGTAAAGAACTTAACTGTTTTCTATCGCAACATATTTTTAAAAATATAACATTCGCTGCTTCTGCACAAACCTCTTTTTCTTACAGGTGAACAAATTGAGTCAATTATTGCAGTTTTCTTCTTATGATACAATTTGGCTGAGATTTATGCAACTTACTGTTCAGTTTCTTCAAAATATCACCCTGTCGTCAGGGCCACGCATTCGCTGACTGCAACCCCATGCAGAGGTATGATTAGTATATAGAATAAAACAAACTAATTAAAAATATTGACATAGAAACATGTTTAAAGCATTTGTAGCAGTCGCATATTTAAATAGTATTATGTAAAATTTTCTTTTGATGTAAATTGACAGGTGTATAACTGGAGTGATTTCCCTACCCTCCCTGAAAACAGGGCCACCTGTAAACCTTGTGTGGCGACCCGTGATGCCTTAGGACAAGATCCTGGTGGCTGAGCCATTCTTCCACTTTGGCCCTTGGCTGGTCATGTCATGCCCTAGTATCTATAAGTTTATCCCCAACCATTTTATTCAATCTGATTCTTCAAAAAAATCTAAATCTTATTCTTTTTATTTTACCCCTAAATAGATACTAGAAGGTGGTGGCTAAGGGTCAGTCATGTTGGGAACAAAGAAGATTACCAATGCCAAGGAGTAATTTTTTAAAGAGTAATGTTTTAAAAGAGTAATGTTTTCTGGAAGTAGTGTCACTGGTGGAGTGTTTAATTTTCCTATTCTTGAGTAATGATAGTACACTCTGTGAAATTTCCTTCTAAGAGTAATGTTTTCCAAGAGTAATGCACTGTTTTCCGGGAGCAATGTATTCTGAGAGCAATGTATTCTAGAAATTTAAATAATTATCTTCCCTATAGAATTATATTTTACAACGTTATTCGGTATTAAATAAGCCATAGATGGTTGATATACCGTAAAACATGCCAACCCATTCTTCTAAATAACCAGCAGCACATGGCACAAGGTCGGGATTGAAAAGCCAGCGCACAAGAAGCATGTGCACTGTAGCCAACAAAAAATACCCGAGCAGCCCCGTCGGCGTTCCCCTGTAGGGGTGCCTTAGGCGATTAGCAATAAACTAACCCTTTCCCAATATATGTCCATTCTGAACTGTTTACTTTGACCAGCGGAACGAAATCCAGCGATTTGTGTTCCTACGCTAGAGTTTCATGATTGGCTTGAGAGGTAGGGAAATCACTCCAGTTATTCACCTGTCAATTTACATCAAAAGAAAATTTTACATAATACTATTTAAATATGCGACTGCTACAAATGCTTTAAACATGTTTCTATGTCAATATTTTTAATTAGTTTGTTTCATTCTATATACTAATCATTTCATTTCACACTAAATTGTTAAATAAGAGTTCAGGTGGATTTCTTTTTATATTTGTGATGTACCTTAGTGTCTTTATTTGGATTCCTACGTGTGGACTGTTTCGTAGATACCATATTGTTATCCTCCTCTTCATATTATATTTTTGAATATTTGAGATGAGGATTAGTAACTTGTATTATTTGAATCATTCGGACTACTGTTCTCATCATATGGACTCATGACAGAATAGATAAAGTGCTAAGTAATAATCAGTTACAATTGACAATATTCTGGAGATTGAATGTTCAATCCACATTAGAGTTAATGCTAAGATTATAATTTAGAATAGGTATCACAAAGCAGCCAGTTCTTATTTACTTTTTTTATGGAAATCGTTCCAGACAAAGCATTAAGCCACCTGCCGTAAGGAGCTAAAAAAATACTATTTCAAGATCAAAAACTAGCCAACGATAAGTGTAAGATAGATAGATTTCGACCCAGAAAACAGCAGTTCTTCCCCCTTTGTCAGAAACATCGATCATGGAATGTGAGGACAAAACGACAAAATAAGTGAAACGAGAGTTACGAGGCTGCTAAAAATAAACCTAAGGTCCACTTTCTACTCTCCTCAAACTTGCCTCCACAAGAAGGCAGAGTTAGACACAAGGTCGGTTTTTAATGTGGGAAAAATCCAGCTCCCCAAAAAAGGGGCACTCTGAATTGGAACAAGAATAAAAATTGCCTCAGTATAGAAGAACTTCTCCTTCACTAACCGAGGACAGAATAGACTAAGTGCAACATCAGAACAGATGCTACACTTTGATTCTAGCCAAAAGGCCAAGCCAGTTTAGTGTGCGAAAATGGGTAAATATTGTGATATTCTCTTCAGTTTCAACTTGTGATAACTTATTTATCTTAGGGATTATTTTGCTAAAATGTAAACAAAATTTAATCTTTTCTCTTTATAAATGTATAATTCTTTTTTTGGTGCTATTAATAGTTTTTTTTTGTTTTGTTTTTTAAGATATTTCACCCCAAACAAGACAGGTCGTCACTGTAGACATAAGGGGCTACTTAGAATTAGGGAGTTGGTTTTGGGTGTCATCCTAAGTTGAGAGCTGTGCAGCGAGATGTCTGTTTACATTAGTTTTAAACCTCTGCATGTCGGTACAGTCGGGGGAACAGGGAGCAGGGAGGGAGTTCCAGAGGCCGGCAGCACAAGGAAAGAAGCTGCTGGAGTAGAAGGTTCTCCAGCATCTGGGGACCTCCACAGTGAATGAATGGGATCTAGCTGATTGTCAGGTTGTTTTAGTGTATTTGCATCAAGGGGGCAATAGAGCAGCTAGTTCACTGGAGCACAATCCATTGAAGTATTTGTAAAACAAGCACAAGGATGCAACATTGCGGTGATGGGACAGGGGCTGAAGCTTGGTGGATAGTAAGGACCTATTAAGTTGGTGACTCTTTTTTGGACCTTGTCTAAGAGGGAGAGACAAGTGGATGATGCACCAGCCCAGATGTGACATGGGTGGATGGTGGCTTTGTAGAGATACAGGATAATGTCAGGTGTAAGAAGTTTACTAGCACGGTAGAGGGAGCCCACCTTCTTTGCAGCAGCCGTGGCAATGTCTTCAATGTATTTGTTTCAATTCATGTTACCTGTGAATGTTAGGCTGAGTAGTTTGAATGATGAACTCTCAGGTAGGGTGTTATTTGCCATGTCAATCGGTGGTTGAAGAGGTTTCTTGTAGTTATTGAAGGAAAGGAGCTTTATCTTTGCGGCATTAAAAGTTACCAACCATTTTTGATCCCAATCCACTACAGCCTGGAGGTCACTTTCTAAGGATTCAGCCATTGCCTCGTATATGTACGCATCCGTTTTGCTCACATGACGAGAGTAGAACGTGGTGTCGTCAGCAAATATATCTATCTTAGACTCGATGTCATCAGGGTGGTCGTTTATGAAAATTGCACTTTTTGATATGAGTAATATTTTTTATCATTTTTGAGATGAGTAATATTTGATATGAGTAATATTTAACTTTTTGTTGTGTGCCAACTGCGTTTAACTAAATCGTATTCCATAATGTTGGCTTTTTTTTTGCCTTGTTCTCTTTCAGTCGATAACATACCTTGGCATTTTTTTATTTATTTATTTTGTTTGCATGTGATGGTTTGTGGTTTCTACCTTTTCAGTGCTTTTATCTCGCGCCTAAGTCTACTTTTGTATACTCACCTAAACTTTTTTATCTCCAACCTCCCCCCTCTTACTTTTAAAAATTAAAAAATTTTTTTTTTACTATGCCTTATGATTGTCCTGTTTGTTCTAGAAATTGGTATTCTTATCAAGATGCATTAATTTGTAACTCCTGCCATGGTTGGGTCCACCATGGTAATAAACTTGAATGTTCAGGTTTAACTGAAGCTGAATTTCTTGAGCACATTAGTGATGGAGATAAATTTTTTAAATGTGATCATTGTGTTTCTGAACGCATTGCTAACTTTAACTACTCGATTCTAAAAATACTGCCTTTTCCTGTTGAATGTGAGGATAATGTTTTTGGAGAACCCAAATCAGAAAAAAAGTCTGACATCAGAACTTTGTCACCTGATCAGCTGCATAATTTTTTTACGTAAGTGTGAACTGATCGAAGACCAATTGCACGATCATGATAATGATCATGATGAAATGTTTTCTTCGACTGTCAGCTCCAAATATTATGATTTTGGAAAGTTTAATTCATTGAAGCCTGAGAAAACTTCTAGCTTTGGTTTGTTTCATGTGAATATTGCTTCTTTAAACGCTCATTTTGATGAACTTCATAACGTGCTGAGCAGACTAAGGTTTAATTTTGATGTAATCGGTATCTCTGAACACAAAATTAAGAAGGGCACTTCTCCTTCAAACAACATTTCATTGCCTGGTTATAATGAATTTGTTTTTGAACCGACTGAGACTTCTCATGGCGGAGCTGGTTTTTATATTAAGCATGGCCTTGATTATACTGTAAGATACGATCTTAAACTTAATTCTCCTTCTAATTTTGAAGGTATGTTCATTGAAATAATCCTGCCTGATAGAAAGAACCTAGTCATAGGCTGCATATATCGCCATCCATCTGCTAATTTATCTATTCATGAATTTTCTAGTTCTTGTCTTGAGCCAGTTTTGGATAAAATTAATAAAGAAAAGAAAGAATGTGTAGTCATGGGTGACTTTAATGTTGACCTTCTTTCATCCAACCACAATAAAGGGGCAGCTGAATTTTACAATAATTTGTCTTCTTATTTTTTTTACTCCTTTTGTCTTGCAACCTACTAGGCTGCAATCTAAAACACTAATTGATAATATATTTTTTGATTCATTGGAATACCCGGCAACTAGTGGCAATTTGTTATACGAATTTTCTGATCATCTTATTCAATTTCTTATTCTTGAAGGATTCTTAAGAGAACGTCGTCTACCTGATAAAAACTTTTATAAAAGAGATTTTTCTAACTTTAATGAACGTGAGTTTGAAGAAACGGGTTTAAATAACATTGATTGGAATGAAGTTTGTATGTTTAATTATAATGATGTTAATTTGTCTTTCAAGTCATTTTATGATACAATCAACTTCCATGTTGATGGAATGGCTCCCTATAAGAAAGTAACACATAAACAATATAGACTGATGTTGAAACCTTGGATCACAAGAGATATTTTAATTTGATCACAAGAGACATTTTAACTAAATGCAAGGAACGTGACGCTTTACTCAAACTTGTTAGTTAGGAAAATGATCCAATCAAAATTAAATCGTTACAAAAAAAGTACAAAACTACGAAATAATATCACAAAAGAAAAGGTAAAAAAAGTTTTCTTTGCCTCTCAATTTGAGAAAACAAAAAAAAGTCGTATAAAATCTGGAAAAACATCCGATCACTTGTCAACGTTAAGGCAACAAAGCAATCCAACATTAAACTAATTGATGGCAATAACAATGTTATCAATGACTCAATAAATATAGCCAATATCTTTAATGAACATTTTTCCAGTGTGGGACCAAAAGTTCAGAAAAAAATCCCATTCCAGCATGACAATTATAATTCCTATTTAAATAAATGTGATGAAAGTGGTAAGCCCTTCATTAACTCAGAAGGTTGTTCATTTTTTATTTCTCCTACAGTACCTAGTGAAGTTGAAAAGATTATCGAAGTGTTAGATTCTACTAAATCAACTGGCCCAAATGGTATTCCAGTTTTTCTATTAAAAAGTTTAAACCATTCTTTGCTAAATGGCTCTCCAAGTTAGTAAATCTTTCCTTTTTGACAGGAGTTTTTCCTGATTTATTAAAGATTGCCAAGGTCACTCATATTCATAAAAAAGACAGTAAACTAGATTACCTCAACTATAGACCCATATCTCTTCTTTCAGTGTATAGTAAAATATATGAAAAACTTATTTATTCCAGAATTTATTCATATCTGGTCAAACACAAGTTCATTTATTCAAAGCAATTTGGTTTTCATGGTAATCACTCCACTAATCTTGCAATCATTAGTATAACCAAGCGCATTCCTACTTTGCTGGATAATGGTCAATATTTTGTGGTATTTTTGTTGATCTTGAAAAAGCTTTTGATACTGTTCATCACGATATTTTATGTGATAAATCACAAGCTCATGGCTTACGAGGGAATGTTAATCGTTTATTGAAATCCTATCTAGGCAACATAAAACAATGTTTGTATTAATGGATTCGATTCAGGTTTGCGGGACGTTACTTGTGGCGTTCCGCAAGGATCCACTCTTGGTCCCCTACTGGTTCTCCCTTATATTAATGATTTTAGATTAAGTTTATCTAAGACAACTTCGGATCATTTTGCTGATGATACTTTTATTATTTATAATGGCTTTAAGCCTAAAACAATTGAGACTGTTATTAATACAGAACTCAAGCTTGTAATCAAATGGCTAAGGTTGAACAAATTATCACTTAACAACAGGTAAAACTGAGTTAATCTTTTTTCATTCTAAACGACATTCATTAAATTATGATGACATCGATATTAATTTTAATGGATCAAGGCTACGTCCAGTAGATCATGTTAAGTATCTTGGTATGTACATTGATAAATATCTGCAGTGGGATTTTCACATCCATGAACTTAGTAAAAGGCTTAGTCGAGCTAATGGAATACTCTCCAAACTACGTTACAATGCTTCTCTTGAAATATGTATTAAAGTCTACTATGCCATTTTCTACTCCCACTTAATCTATGGGTGTAATGTATGGGGTTTGACATCTGAAGGGAATATTAACTGAATGCGTTTTTTGGTTATCTCTGTATACCTTCTCTTTGCTTCATCTATCACTGCCATACAATTATTTCTTGATTCTATAAATTTCTGTCTATTTGCAGTTGACTTATGGTGAATGAACTTTCGAAATGCTTGCTGCCTCTCAGCAATGGCATCTGCACATTTCGAGGTGAACCATTGAGGGGAGTGGGGTTTGCTGAAGATGTTTCGCATGGGGACATAGGCTTCAATGCCTGCTTTGACCCATTCGGTTAACTCATCTGCACACTGATCAGCAGGGAGGGAGAAGGTTTCAGTCTATGGAGCGTCGCTGATGTGATCTCTGATGGACTCAAAATCAGCCTGCTCGTAGTATCTTGTTGTTTTAGGCAACGGCTCATCAGCTTTTGAACGAGTTTTTAGGGTGACACAAGCCCCGGGCAGTGAGATCAGGAACAGCTCAGAAAGTGAGGCTTGCTGGTATACTCGATCAGGGAGGCGGGTCGAGAAAGCGACAGTCTGTGAGAGGGAGTGAGCTAAGGAGAAATTATACGTAGAGTTACCGGCTGCGTCAATAAGGTTGGAGAATCCCAGCCAGTCACGGTGGTGTGCATGTAAATCCCCAAATACATGTAATTGGGCATTCGAGTTGAGTGAGAGTGCTCTATCTATGCTTTCAGAAACAGTTTATTTTACAGTTTATTTTACAGTTTACAGTTTATTTTACCAATGTATTCAAAAGACGTAATTATTTTGTGATTGGTGTGACATTTAGAATCGTAAATTGAAATGATTTTTCTCCAAAATGATTGTTTTGATAATTCAACTTAAGTTATTCAAAATTATACAGGTCTCCTTGCTTCCTATCACTTCCATATGAGAGATATGACCAAAACTCACATGCCATTTTGAAAGTTTTATTAATTGTCTTCCACATATTTGATACCCAGGAAATGCTGGTTATAGCTGCTAGTATGCATATATTAATCATTAAATAATATATAACACCTGTTAAAGTGCTTGATTTATTGACTTAATCTTTTGTTCGCTGTCTTCAGCCCGCCTGTGGCTACTGGATTTAAATCTCCCCAGGGCAGTAGCTTTTAGCGTTATTGATAGAGGAAGTATTAATTTCACCATTGGCCAATTCAACTGGCCAAATTTACATATTGCCCAAAGGGCATTATTCGACAGTTGGTTTGAGAGACTGCACCTCCTCCTCCTTCTTCTCCTCCTCCCATCAAAGGCTGCATTATTCTATACTTGCTAACAATGCTAATTATTTTTATATGTGTGTACCCACTCTGTCAAAAATGATGAAAAAAAAATTATGCTTCGCCAGTGTTTACACTAATATTCATATTTATATAGAATAACGTCTGAATCGGTGAAGTTAAAAAAATAAGAAAATTGAAATGTTGTAAAAAGAGAAAGAGGAAAGACAAAATTATGAAAATGGATTTGCTTTCTTAATTCCCTAAATACTTGAAATGGATTCATTGGGCAGTTTTTTACTCTCTAACTTTTGTGTGCCGGGGGGGAGTACTCTCTAACTTTTGTGTTCCAGGCAGAGGGGGGGGGGGTTCGTATATCATTTTATATATATATATATATATATATATATATATAGAGTTTATTTCTCTACTCGTTGTGTAACCATTAGAATTAGCCTCATTGGTGAGAGCATTCGGAATTGAATCGGAGGCCGAATCTTGTGACCCACAAGGATGAAACGTTTACGTATGTGGATAATAATTAAATATTTATTATTAAATAATTAAATATTTATTATTAAATAATTATAGTAGTATGAAAATAAGTCCATGTAAATAAAATGGTGGTTCATAATTGTTAATTGGAACATGATAAATAAAACCATCTCTCAGAATATACGTTTCATAATTCTGAACGAGGGGGTGAGTGTGTACACCTTCACATTAATATAATTCCATTCATCGTTTTCAATCTACTTACAGGATTGTTCATCATCCACCGACAGTTTTTAACCTTTATCCTCGAGTGGCTTTTGCTCTTGGTAAATTGGTACTCATTTGTGTAAAAAAAAAATACAAGATATAAACACCTCCCTCCAACAATGATTGGGATGCATGATCGGCCTCGTTGCGGACTCTAATCGGCAATACTTGGTTCGAATCCAATCTCATATTTTTGGAAATACCCCCTCACTCACTCACTATGAGTAAGATCATGACGATTATTCAAGTAATCGTATAGAAGTAATTGTATTGTGTTTCAGCATTAAATGACCGAAAAGAAGTTGATATGTTGTAAAACAGACACACCAAACCACACAAATAATTCTCAGCCTTCCATCGCCCTCTTTACATTTGAAGGTGTGTATGCAATCTTTCTCTGTCCGTCTGTCTCTCTCTCTTTCTCTCTCTCTCTCTCTGTCTTTCTCTCTAGTTCTTTAACTCTCTCTCTCTCTCTCTCTTATTTTCTGTATCTCTCTCTCCTTCTTTCTCAATGCCACAAGGTTTATTTGGCTATTTTGATCCAACATTATTCTGACATTTCAATATCTGAAAAAAAGATGTTTTTTGTGTTTTTTGTTTTTTTTAATATTTTAACTATTTTAATTTAGATTGTAATTCGCAATCATCAATTGCTTTTTATTCAAGTTTTTTTTTATTGAGGAATATTAAGCGGATAATTAATTTAGAGTGAATTTTGCTTCAGCTAATCTTTTGTTGACAGGAGTTTCTCTATCAAATTATATTTTAAGATACATACTTACAATCTAGGCAAAACTGTTTCTTTCATAAAGTGTACACCGGAAAACAATTATGTTCGTCCATTAAAAAAATACACATTTAGGAATAGACTTAGGCTCCAGGAAAGGACAAGGAGAAATTGTCTGCTTAGACCCCCTAAAAATTAGGGCACAAAAAAATAACCCAGGACAAAATACGAATTTTCTTTTTGTAAAAACTAATATTAAATTTGAAAAGAAACCCAAAAAGCTTTAAAATCAAGTTCTTTATTAAATACTAGCTTGACATGTCCCCCGACGTTGCCCGGGAGAAATGTAAAAGAATGAATTAAAGAGTGTAAACATCCGGGCGAACGCAAATAGATCACATTTTGAAATTGTTGCAGGGTGAAATGAGGAAGAAAAGAATGTAGGAAAAAGGGAGACGCGGTTGTAGGAGTCTTCCTGCCCATCCCATGGTACCGGTATTTACTCAGAATTTTCTTTTTGGATTTAACAACCGCTCTATCTAAAATGAAGGAGGCCTACAGAGCCGTATTAAATCCAATTCCCACCCGGTTATCATTGTTTAGAAATTCCATTTTTTTAGAGAGGAAGAAAAAATGGAAAAAAAAAAATAAATAAAAAAATGAGCATGCCTTCTGAGCACTACTGAAACATAAATATAATTAAGGAGGTCTTCAGAGCAGTAGTAAATCATGTTGGTTTGAAGGAAAATGATGATATTCATAATAGGTAAAGTATATTACAGTATTTTTTTTCAAATTACTACATGGTAAAGTTGAATATAAAAAATCCGGCTCTTAGTACCCCCCCCCTTCCTCGAGGGTGGAAGTATAACAATATAAAAAAAAAAAAAATTGTATGAGACGACTGGGATCGAACCATAAACCTCTCGATATTGGAGCTATGCTGTTAACTTTGAGGCTATGAACAGGAATATAAAATGTAAGCAAAATTAGGTCATCTAAACCAAGACAGCTAGTAGCTGGCATGTGTTATAATTCACGATACACCATAAGGCGACTAAATCTAGGGGCCATTATTCGCACGTTTTGAATCATTTCTAATTTTGGATATTATGTATGGAAAGGGGGTAGGATTCAGAAAATGTAAACTTTATGGATCTATGTTGATTATCTTGGCATATATGGACTTAATTCGGAAGTCAGTCGCTGAAGAATTTGTAGCCGCCATGTTGAATGTCGAAATACAGAAGGAACTATGTTCGTTAATTGCATTCTGTAAAACTGGAATGAGTGTATATGTATATGTAATCCAAAATTCTCGAAAAAAATCAACGGAATTAGTGGAAGCGTCCATGAAATGTTTGCATAATGTCTTGTATTATGTAGTAAATTAATAGCAGACAAATTGTAAATATTAACGGATGCTTTTTAAAAAAATAGATGTTGATTATTATTTCCCGGTGACGATTGGGGAGTGTCAGTACTTAAATGTTAGGTGGAAAAGTTTTTGCTATTACCTATACGGAGTATGTTTTGAGGAGGGTAGAAGATGCTGGGCCAAAAGTAATATTTAGTGTTAGCTGGAGAAAAATATTAACAAATCTACTAAAACGCAATCGAGTAAATAAGCATAATATAGTGGTGAGTTTAGTAGCCTGTGATGCATGTGGTTAGTTTCCTATTCTTTGAGAAAAATCGTCTTTACTTCATATATTAGATGAACAAATAAGAATATTCTGATAAATTTTACAAACGAATGTGTTTTTCACGGGAAAAGAGCACATCAAATAATTTGTTTGACGTTATTTCCAATAAAAAATGAAAACAAACGCATTATACTAATGAGTCACCACTTACTAAGGCCAAAAGCCACTCGAAGATAGGGGATAATGGGAACGTCAGTTGGAAGATGAATTTTGCAGATTAAATTGTATTTTTAAAAACAATTTCTTCTGCAATATTCTATATTGGATAGGTCATTATTATGATGTTTAATTTTTAATATAATTCAGTTTAATTTTTAATAATCACTGTTTGATTATATTATTTGTTTCTTACAAAAAAAAAAGCATACACTCCCTTAACCCTACCACTAACCCTAAGTCCGTCCGGATGGCTACATTTTTAATAAACACTGTTTTTATTTTGCCTTTTCACTGCTTAGCAGATCAGAGAAAACTAATCGATATTTGACACCCATTTTGGCCGCTAATCGCTTCAATATAACCTGTATTTGCATCCAGTTAAAAATCACCTGAAACATTATGAACATAACACAAACCAGAATAAGGACAATAGTCCAAAACATGTACATAATCTAAATTGATTTATATTTTATAAATACTTGAACATATACAGAACTTGAAGCATGAAATCTTTTCACCATACCACAACTAATGTTTCAGCATTAAATAACCCATAAGAGGTTGATATGCCGTAAAAAAAACAAAAAAACTAAAGCAAACCATCTCATGCGCCAGTTTGGGCAGCAGTAAATGTAATCAATTTGTTTCCATGAAATATTTACGGCTCTCATTATCAAGAAAGAGATCATAAGCAAGTGTGGCTCGTCTGTAACGCATTTTCTAATGACAATGTTAAGATATTATTTTCTCTTATTTAGAAAAAATTTATTTGTTTTTTTATGCCTGATTGATATCTTCTCAGAATTACTGTTGGATATCTACAGTTATTTTTTTGTATGAATATTTTGCATGAGGTGTTATTATTTACATGGAATTTCATCGGAGTATTGTCCTCATTAAAATAGATACATCGAAATAATAATACACTAAGGCATTTCATGTTGGTACGTACGTTGTCACTTTTCATCTGTGAAGGTTATCTGCAGTAGGAAATACACCTGTTGCGAAATAAACAATCGAAATCGATGGCAACCACACCCCATAAAGGGCTGGGCTACATTGATGGCCAAGGCGAGATCTCAGAATTGACGGTTACAGTTGTGGATGTGGATGTGTGGGTGTCCAAAAATGTTATATAAACAATCTCAAATTGAGATTGAACAGTCTGCTGGCTAGCGAGTTTGAGAGATCAATCTCCATCATTTCCCGTGTTTCGTCTACTCCTCCCTCTCTAGTTGTTCACTGCAATCAAGCAATAAAGATATATTATTATATTTTTATACATAATTGTTTGTCATCTTTCTTTTAAGCACAGCAGTAATACAACATCATGGTTTAAGATGCATACTTAAAAATAAGAACTGGATATTCCAAATATAGATTTCTTATAAACTGCAATTGAAGACACCCATGCTTCTGCAACGGTTTATCTAGGAGGATGACCATTCTTCATGACTGTATCAGCATAACCGATTTGATTCGTCCTATGGATAACGTCTATGCTTGGCAAATGTAGTGCTTTCAGCAAATCTTCTGTTCTCATTCATATAAATATTTATAGTTCTATTATATTTCGATTAATGTGCTCTCAGATGTTTTGTTTATTCCATTCATGTGAACAATCTACTCCTGTGGATGAAATAAAAGATTCACTTAGAAATTCTATACTGCTTCCCAAGTTCACGAAGATGCACCTTTTTTCAGGTTGCAGGTGACATTGACTGAAAAGTTGTGAATATAGCAATCAATATGAGAATCATCATCATCAGTTTTTTTTCTCACTTCTGAGGGAGGAACCCCTCCCTGGTTTCTTTCCGTCTTGTTTTATCCCTAACTAGGCGTGGCCATGTAGGACATAGTTGGCTGTCGAGGTCGTCTCTCCATCGGGTTTTTGGCCTTCCTCTAGATCTTTTCCATTGCCTCGGAGTCCATTCTGTCACACTATATATCCATCTATTGTCTGTATATCTCGAAAGGTGACCAGCCCATCTATGTTTAGCCGTTCGTATGGTGGTGATGATGTCATTTACTCCAGTTTGTTGTCTGATCCAGGTGTTTCTTTTTCTATTACATAAACTGAGGCCAAGCATAATGAGTTCCATTTTGCATTTTTCTATCGCTGCCTTAGTAGCCTGAATAAGCCGAATAATACAAAATATCAATCTTTATCTAAAGCATTCCGAAACATAACATTTTAATTGGTCTCTCATGCTTAAGTTAACATTTCAAACAGGAAAAAGCTGATGTGAAATGAATACGGATTGGATAATTATCCATCCATATTCATTTGAAATCAGTTTATTGTATTATTTGGACTATTCAGATTACTATTATCATCATGTTATTTCCATAGCGTTTTGACCGATATAACCTCCAACCTTTTTCAGGTGCATCTTTTCAAACTCGGGAATCTTTATGTCGAACCTATATGTAATTTTGAAGTTAACCATAGGGGTAGATTGTTCTCATTCTGACAACATAAAGATACCCAAGTTCAAAAAGATGCAGCTGAAAATTGTGAAAATAACAACCAAGATGAGAATAGTAGTCTGAATAGCCCAAATCCATTACTAATGGAGATTTAGTATCTGTCTGTCTGAAGCCGAAACTCTATACTATTACTTTCTTTTAATGCTTAATTCAGTTTACTATACTATTTCATACTAATATACTATCTTTCAACGCTTAATTCAAGGGGGAGGGTAATGTAATATCTGTTCTGTTGTCATGGTACCATCCTCCCAAGCAATATTTCATCCTTTTTTGGAGGAGAGTAGTGTAATATATGTTCTGTAGTCATTATACCATTCTGCAGTGTAGTATATATTCGTTCCTTATGATACCATCCTCCCAGGCATTACCTTCTCCTTTTGGAAGGGGGTAGTGTAGTATTTGTTCTGTTATCATGATACAATCCTCCTAGACATTACCTTCTTTTTTTTGAGAGGGGTAGTGTAGCATCTGTTCTGTTGTTATGAGATAATCCTACCAGGCATTATCTCCTCTTTTGTAGTGCAGTATATGTTCATTTGTCATATATACTAGCAAAAATATGCGACTAGATTTGGTTGGTTGGTTTGTTGGTTTTTAACGGCATATAGATCCTGTAAGGTCATTTAATACTATGAAAGGTTATTTATTATCATGGATCCTTATGTGTAGGTTATTTGTAGTAGAATTAGGTCGTATGTGCATTTTTTTGCTTGGTTTTTATTAAACGTATAGTGATAGGAATATTTGGGAGATGGGTAAAGAGATTTTTGTGTTCTTCAAATTTTTTTGTAAAATCCTGTAGCTTTCAGAAAATTGAATATATTGTCTACGTGAACTTTCTTTAACAGATTCTTTCAAATGATCTATTTGGTAGTATTTTTGTCTGATTTGTTGGATATCTTTACAGGGAATGAGTATGTGTTTAACGGTGAAGGGTGACTGGCATGGTATGCATGCGACTGGAGGGAACATATTATTGCTATTGATACAAATTATAAATCCTCATCTAAAAAAATTCCATAACACAGCATCTTTATTGGTCTGTCACGCTTAAGTTTGAAATACCCTTTTCTTTGGTCTATCATACTTACGTTTGAAATAATGTTTTCATCACTAAATGCATAGATTGAATGGACATATGTTGAGCCTATACATGTTGGTTCATTCTCTGTTGAAATTATTCTGTTGCCAGGCATTCTTCATGCCAGAATTACCATCATTAACAGAACTAGTAAGGCAGTAAATTATGGAGGTGCAAAATAGGGAATAAAAAAACCCATTTAATTAAAAGAGAAATTAAAGAAAAAAGTTTCTTGCCTTGTTTTTTTTTTTTCTTCCTCTTCCTCTATTTAAATTGCAGTCAAGCTCTAAGGTTATTCGGATGTTAATCTATGGGGAAAGTGAAAATATGATTTAGAAACAAGAAATAATTTCAGGCCGAGAGTCTCCGGTGAATTAATAACGGAGATATTAAATGTATGGCCTATGAGTCTTAATCTCATACCTCACCGATTTCGACAGGTGAGCAACTCTTCCCAAGGCAGGAAACTCAGATGGAAATGAGCAAATGCGTACGCAACCGAATGTGCAGGTAAAATGGCCCCAGGTCCATCTTTTCTTTTTATCTTTATTTTTCCGACACTTATTAGCGGTGATCTTATTTTTATCTTTTTGTTTCTTTTTGCTCATTATTATGTTTTTAATCGAGATGACACTTGCTAAGCTCACACATTTATTATTGCTTTCCACATGCACATCATAATCTGTATCAGAAAGGGTGCTCGCCTATGACTTGTCTTTTCGCTTGTCTTATGTGTTCAGACAGTTATTAAAAGTACAGAATAGTTAACACTCGAGAACATGTAAACCAGAAAAAACAGCAACACATAATTTATATAAAACGAATTAGAATGTAACCCACATGCTTTTAATGTGTGAAAACGATTGTAAGAATCTTTTAAACGATATTTTTTTTTTTTTACAAATCGTTAAAACGGGTTTGATAGAGAATTCCATTCTAATGCGTTTTATAAAAATTGTTTTTTTTATTTACGAGTTCTTGAGTGTTAACTATTCTGTACTGTTACCCAACATTTTTTAGACCCGTGTTGAGGTCGAATTATGCAGATTTAATAGAAAACTGAAATATAATGCCATAATAATCAATAGGCAAGTACAAAAATTAGACGAAGCAAGATAATCATAAGACAATAATAATAAGTCAAAGAATTTTATATCTTAAGAATTATTGCAAATTGTTTAATTAGTGAATCGTAATTACTATTAAGGTATGGATTATTAGTATACAAATGTTTGAATTGTAATAAATTATTACCCTTCGATCAGAAGGGAGTTGTTCTACAAGGCCCTGGATTTTTTTAAATTGTTCACTGGCATTACCAATGAAGAAATATACGTTATTTATAAATGTCGCAAGACAGTCCTGATAAACAATAATGCTCAATGGATTAAAAATATCTCCACTGATTTATTTGATGTTGCGATAGGATCGCTGGATTCTGCTGAGATTTCTAACTTGGTAAGTCGTTTCATTTTACATAACCTGACAGACTCTAATGAGATTAATGTTAAGGATATAGGATTATAGAGGGATGACGGCCTCGCTACAGTTAGAAATACAACCAATTCCAAAGCAGAGAAAATAAAAAAATTAATATATAAAACCATAAAAACTATAGAACTAAAAATTGAGATTACATCAGGAATGCAAATAATTTTTTAGTCGTTACTTTTAACCTTACTCAAAGCACATATAGGCCATATATGAAAGATAATTCCTACCTGTTATATGTTAATCCTAATGCAAATCACCCCTATTCTATTATTAAGCATATTACCATATCCATCAGTTATAGAATTAGTAACAACTCCCCCAATAAAGAAATCTTTAACAACACTAGTGATACCGCATTAAAAAGTGGCTATTAGAACACTAAGATTGAATATAACAAAAATATTAGAACAAGAAATAGAAGCCGAAAAATTATTTGGTTTACTTCCCTGCTTAACTTGCAGGTTAAATCCGAAATATGTGATACAGTCCTTAACCTTTTGAATTTACATTTCCCTATTAATAATCCACTGCATAAAATATTTAATAGAAATACTATAAAACTCAGCTATAGTTGCACAAAAAAACATGGACAAATAATTAAAAGCCATAACAGATAGGAGAATAGATATAAAAACAACAGTGAGATTAATAAGACTCCAGATAGTAAAGATACCAATAATAAGTACTGTAATTGCAGAAACAAAAATGTCAAACTAAGAGTATAGTCTACATGGAAACAGTGTACCCAGAAGATAATCCTAATCAAAAGAGATTCTATGCGAAGGGTATCAGCACATATTTTAAAACAAGTACTCTTATCATAAAACATTCTAGTAATCCAAATAAGAAGGACGAAACCTCACTATCTCAATACATATGGTGTCTGAAGATGAATCATAGGGTATCCATTGTTAAGTGGAGCATTTAAAAAAGGGTCCCGACACCTATGGTACACAACATCACATGTTAACTTTGTCTTAATGAAAAATTTGCAATCATTACATTCATAGATAGAAATAAATTATTGAACCAAAGTATGTGTGGATATGTATGTATGTGTGTGTATATATATATATCCATTTGTATGTGCATGAGTATGTATGCATATAAATATTAGCAATAAATTAATAACATTAGTTAGTATATTCATAAGAAAACTAAAATGACATTTTCCTTTTTGTTTGTAAAGAAGAAAATAAATAAATAAAATGTGAGTGAAGAAGAAAAAGAAGGAACGCAAGGAAGTGAACTTTCTCTGATGAAGCAATAATGGTATGTTCTACAGTTATTGAACCCCCTCCTCTATGATTAATCCAGATTGTATTCACAAGCTGAACAATTTGATTTTTAAAGCATAACTTATAATCCACTGTGCTGTTAGTATTGTTTCTTTTTTGTCTCTGATTTTCGGTCTGTTTTTCTTATCTACCAATTGTCTGAATTTATTTTTTAATAATTATTTTGAGCTTTGATGAAGCAAAATCGCTAAAACGCAATTGCAGCCAAACTAAATGTTTATAAAGCTCTACCTAGTATTGAACACTTTTTAAAAAGTATTGGGTTTTAAATTTATTTTAGAACTTGTTTAAATATATATATATATATATATATATATATATATATATATATATATATATATATATATATACTAGTAGTATGGATATATATATGGCAAGTAAGTGTCCATGTTTTATTCCTGCAGGAAATAATCAGGCTTTCTGAAATTTGATTGAAATTAGTTTTTAAATCTTCGCACATATATATAATGAGAGAGAGAGAGAGATAGAGAGAGAGAGAGAAAGAGTAAAAAGACTAGTTATATCATGCTTATTAGATTGATAGAAAAGATTTTGATTGTTGTTACTAATATAGAGATGTTAGATATACCCACACAGTCTTTGAAATATTTAATGCAAATAATAGTGATCCTTATGAGATAATCATGATAAATCATCCCCCCCACACACACATACACCAAAATAAAACATCACACATATTTTCCTGAAGAAATCTATTCATATGTCAGTAACAAGCACCTGTGATATAAGGAAGAATATGTCTTTCACTGAGATGCACCCCTGCCTCCCAGCCCCCTGAGTTCAATTTAGCAATTTACACATGACTCATTCCCAGTTTAAAATTTAGAGACAAGTTATCTCCTGTGATTAGACATCAACATATTTATCGCATTCTCTTCAGAGACATAAATTGATGCAAGATTCAGAAATTGCACTTCCCTTTGGGATGCTGTATGCATCAGCAATTGATCCTGACCATATCTATTTAAATTCTATGAGTAGATACGGTTTTGAAGACAGGCCCACACACACTACAGGAACTATAGATATTGTTTTTATCTATGCCTACCTATCTATCTCTCTCTCTCTCTCTCTCTCTCTCTCTCTCTCTCTCTCTCTCTCTATATATATATATATATATATATATATATATATATATATATATATATATGAGAGGCTATTGACTCAACTCTGAAAGTAATTTGTTATTTTTATATTTTCATCTTTTTCTGTTTTTATGGCATATTTTGTGATTCTCAAAAATACATATGACTATAGTCATGAACAACGCATGCAACAAAATATTATGAAGTTAATTTTTTAACCAGCTTTATAAATATTTTCAAATAAAGGTTAACAATTATGTGAAAAGCGCGCCAATTAAAGCTGGCAATTCAGGCTAGAGTCGTATGTAGCACACGAATGAAGATATGGAATACGGTTTGTTACTTAACTGCACGTAGACCAAGTTCTTTAACAAAAGCACATGGTAGAATAAGGTGTTTATGAATATATATATATATAGTTTTTCCTGTGTCTTTATCGTTCACAAATGTCACCATCTTGATAATAAAATGTACTTAGCTAAAACTCTCTCTCTATATATATATATATATAATGATAATTATTGAAATAATAATTCAACGTAATAAAAAATAGAAAACCGAAAATTTCTTATATATTCATCAAAGTTTCATCTTTATTTCAAGACTTTTTCAAGATTACTGATTTGAAGGAAAACATAGTGTTTATGTCATATGGGTTACTGTCCTTGGTTTAAGGAATGGCCACCAGGGCTAGAATCTATAAGAGTCTGGTAGCCATGTTGGATTTGGGGAAGTGAAGTAACAATTGGACCAGCAGGACTGTTAAAGGAATTGGTTTACCAGTGGAAGGTATCAGGATATTTAACACATAGAAATCAATATTTGAAAATACGTGTTTAGTTTTTTTTCTAACAGCACATAGATGTTAGAATTCAAAATATGTGGTGCGTTTATGAAGTGAAATGAATCACCACTCATTATAAACTCTGACATAATTAAACAAGGTTACAATTTATGATGCGGTTTGAGCTCTCTGTTACGTTTTTTTCCCACTTTTGTAAAAAAATCATGTTCAAAGGGATTGTGCCCCCTCACTTTGATTTTTTCCCCAACAAATGCAAAAGCAATTCTATTTTCAGAATATGCATGGTCGTGTGGTTGATTTTCTACCGTTTCCGAAAAATCAGGCTTTTTTGCCAAAAAAAATGCCCCGAATACCAATTGATAATTTTTCTTTGAAGTACTACTTATTTTCTTCTAGGTAAGAGATATAGAGTAAAAGTAGTAAATTCGTATGAATCAACATTGTACAACTTTGTTGACTGACTTGATTCTGTTGTTGTTATTCTTGCAGGAGGGACCACATAATGGTTGCCAACATCCCTAAGTGAAAGTGATTCTATAGAACCGACTGGATTCGAACTTGGCACACCCAGGTTGTTAGTCCGCGTTGTTATCCACTTAACCACCATCATCTCCTAAGAGGTATAATACCACCAGAAACGACCCACATAATAAAGTACAGGCCAAATATGCGTAAAAAAGTTTATTAGACCTATCACAGATACTGGTGGGTTTCGCAGTGTACACAGTTCACCAACACAGAAAATGACAATTTTTTTGTTGCATTTCTGAATTTTCGGCTAAAATTTGATGAAAATAAGCCTATTTCTCAGTCTGTGGAGTATGGAAAGGCAGTTGAACTCTATTTAACTCATCAGACCCACTAAAATAACGTTTCTACCATTTTAAACTAGTCTCAAGAAACTTCAATAAGTATTTCTGGCACAAAATCAGTTATCTGACCCGATTTTTCGATGTGTAAAAAAAATTAAAAGCTATGAAGAAAAGTTTGTTTGATTACGAAATCAATAACTTTTCTTTCTTTTTAGTTGTAGGAACACAATTTATTCATTTAATTTATTCATTTAATCTATTCATTTAATCTAGTCATTTAATCTATTCATTTAATCTATTCATTTAATCTATTCATTTAATCTATTCATTTAATCTAGTCATTTAATCTATTCATTTAATCTATTCATTTAATCTATTCATTTAATCTATTCATTTAATCTAGTCATTTAATCTATTCATTTAATCTAGTCATTTAATCTATTCATTTAATCTAGTCATTTAATCTATTCATTTAATCTATTCATTTAATCTATTCATTTAATCTATTCATTTAATCTATTCATTTAATCTAGTCATTTAATCTAGTCATTTAATCTATTCATTTAATCTATTCATTTAATCTATTCATTTAATCTAGTCATTTAATCTATTCATTTAATCTATTCATTTAATCTAGTCATTTAATCTATTCATTTAATCTATTCATTTAATCTATTCATTTAATCTATTCATTTAATCTATTCATTTAATCTATTCATTTAATCTATTCATTTAATCTAGTCATTTAATCTATTCATTTAATCTATTCATTTAATCTATTCATTTAATCTATTCATTTAATCTATTCATTTAATCTATTCATTTAATCTAGTCATTTAATCTATTCATTTAATCTATTCATTTAATCTATTCATTTAATCTATTCATTTAATCTATTCATTTAATCTAGTCATTTAATCTATTCATTTAATCTAGTCATTTAATCTAGTCATTTAATCTATTCATTTAATCTATTCATTTAATCTATTCATTTAATCTAGTCATTTAATCTAGTCATTTAATCTAGTCATTTAATCTAGTCATTTAATCTAGTCATTTAATCTATTCATTTAATCTATTCATTTAATCTAGTCATTTAATCTAGTCATTTAATCTAGTCATTTAATCTAGTCATTTAATCTATTCATTTAATCTATTCATTTAATCTATTCATTTAATCTATTCATTTAATCTATTCATTTAATCTATTCATTTAATCTAGTCATTTAATCTATTCATTTAATCTATTCATTTAATCTAGTCATTAATCTATTCATTTAATCTAGTCATTTAATCTATTCATTTAATCTAGTCATTTAATCTATTCATTTAATCTATTCATTTAATCTATTCATTTAATCTATTCATTTAATCTATTCATTTAATCTATTCATTTAATCTATTCATTTAATCTAGTCATTTAATCTATTCATTTAATCTATTCATTTAATCTATTCATTTAATCTATTCATTTAATCTATTCATTTAATCTATTCATTTAATCTATTCATTTAATCTAGTCATTTAATCTAGTCATTTAATCTATTCATTTAATCTATTCATTTAATCTATTCATTTAATCTATTCATTTAATCTAGTCATTTAATCTAGTCATTTAATCTAGTCATTTAATCTAGTCATTTAATCTAGTCATTTAATCTATTCATTTAATCTAGTCATTTAATCTATTCATTTAATCTATTCATTTAATCTATTCATTTAATGTAGTCATTTAATCTATTCATTTAATCTATTCATTTAATCTATTCATTTAATCTAGTCATTTAATCTAGTCATTTAATCTAGTCATTTAATCTAGTCATTTAATCTAGTCATTTAATCTATCCATTTAATCTATCCATTTAATCTATCCATTTAATCTATCCATTTAATCTATCCATTTAATCTATCCATTTAATCTATCCATTTAATCTATCCATTTAATCTATCCATTTAATCTATCCATTTAATCTATCCATTTAATCTATCCATTTAATCTATCCATTTAATCTATCTATTTAATCTATCCATTTAATCTAGATAAATGAATAGATTAAATGGATAGATTAAATGGATAGATTAAATCCATTTAATCTATCCATTTAATCTATTCATTTAATCTATTCATTTAATCTATTCATTTAAAGGCCATTCAAAAGATTATGGGGCAGTTTTATTTTTTTTTACTGTGACTTTAAATCAAAGAAGGGCCGAAATCTAGTTGAAGCTGAATATAACCGAAATAACCACTATTAGATGGAATTGGCAGTTTTATTCAATCTCAACAGATATCAGTGTCACAAATGAGGTTAATAATACAGCCATTTTGACTTTATTGGTATATTTCCGTGAAATTATACCTTCTCTCTTATCTACTCAGTGTAAACTTTTATGCATACTTTGTTAGATTCCATCTTTCTACAGTGGAAAAGTAGCAGAAACCTACAGAGCTGTCATGAATTAGCAGTAAAGTCTAATTTTCACATATTTTAATTAATTTTGACACTTAGAAATCCTATAATTCTAACTCTTCAATTTGATGTCATCAGATGCCAATGCAATTTGACGTCATCAGATGCCAATGCAATTTGACGTCATCAGATGCCGATGCAATTTGACGTCATCAGATGCCGATGCAATTAGACGTCATCAGATGCCGATGCAATTTGACGTCATCAGATGCCAATGCAATTTGACGTCATCAGATGCCAATGCAATTTGACGTCATCAGATGCCAATGCAATTTGACGTCATCAGATGCCAATGCAATTTGACGTCATCAGATGCCAATGCAATTTGACGTCATCAGATGCCAATGCAATTTGACGTCATCAGATGCCAATGCAATTTGACGTCATCAGATGCCAATGCAATTTGACGTCATCAGATGCCAATGCAATTTAACGTCATCAGATGCCAATGCAATTTGACGTCATCAGATGCCAATGCAATTTGACGTCATAAGATGCCAATGCAATATGACGTCATCAGATGCCAATGCAATTTGACGTCATCAGATGCCAATGCATTGGAGCATTGCAGTGACATAAAGCAATTCATTGAATAACTGTCAATAACTACACTTAATATCATCTTTTTCAGGACCATAAAAGAAGAATAAGCGTATTGGTCGCTAGAAAGGCTCATTCACCATTGAATACAACAATCTTGATGAGAACGAGAAACGATTATATCACACTGCAGCTGTCACAATCCACAGGTGTATGAACCCCGACACAACAAGTGGTGTTTCAAAAACCAGTGATATAACACCTACAACACCATCTACACCACCATCAGACAAGTCAAAATGTGGTCGACCATGTCTTAATGAGAAAGCAATGACTCCTAATACATTCAAGTTAATTCTGTGTGGAGAAAAAAGAGAGACTCTGTCAGATCATAAGCAACATCTTTATGGATCGTTGGCAAAAGACTCCTAATTCAGAAGAAAATGATGCAGATGACGACAGTGATGATAGTATTGCTCACAATGATGATAATGATGACCTTGAAGAGCCAATTGACCAATTTGCTGAAGAAGATTGTTTTAAAACGTCCAAAATTTACAGGCTTTAAAAGATACTTGATAGCATGCTTTTTGCATCTCCAATTGACAACTTAAAGTATTTCATCATGTGTTTTAAGGTTTTCGAACTAACTCAGTTCCAGTTCCCACAGGAAACAGATTTGATTGACCTAGAAGAATTACTGGACATCAGTTGAGATATCGAAGAGATATTCTTCGGCAAACAGTATTCCGTTAACTCACCAATAAAAATTCCCAACCAAACATTATGAAGTATTTGCTTGCAAGGATGGTGTAACATCTTATTCGTCAAACAATACTGAAATCCTGGAATTTACCAGCTGAATATCTACCAAAGACATCAACAGTTTCATCAATAGCAATGGAGATAAGTCAAACCATTTTACAACAACACAATACTATCAGTACACAATGCATCTAAGGTGTAACAGTTTTAATTGGTGTTGCAAAGAAAGCTTGTTTGAAGTCTGATGGGTATGGCGATATCACAGCCTTATCTGAACTACAAACTGCATTTGACAAAAGTATCCTTGTTGCAAAATGTGGCGCAACGCCATCAAAGCAACATCATGGCCAGATGAAATGGCACATTATGTAATGAACACTGAAAATTCCACAGCTGTTCCGGGATAAGAGGGAATATCAGTGTGATATGGTGTTCAACGTCCGAAGTATGTCCTTCTGGATTCCAAAGTTAATACTGCGCAAAATGACTTATGCAAATATATTTTTTTACTGTCCGTCCTTTGCTCTCGACAATTCTGTGGTAGACCGTTTTTATAAATAGTCAATCCGGATTTTGCTCAAATATCAGATGTTGTCCTAATAATAACGACAAACTTACACAATATCTGTAATAGTTGGCACGGATAACATTTATCTTAACGAGTCAGTGAAACTTGAAGAGAAAAAAAATAAAGGTATCAGTGTATTCAATTATTTCAATAATTGAAAATGTCTTATGCGTTTTTTAGTTTTCGATTTTTGATGCAAAGTGTTACTGTAATATGCAGAGAATATCCTCAAAATGGCGTCTTAGCAAGTGAACGAGAGAGGAAGTTTCAACTATAACAAGTTTTCATTAAAATTGTTATCAGGAAAATAATCACTTCTTTCTTTTCACTATGCTCTTATTCTTGTGTCGATATATTTATCAATCAGATCAGTTAAAACTAAGACAATTAAAAGAAACCAAGCTAAGCTGAATAAATTTGACTTGACTTAGTTTTTTTAAAAAAACATTTGATCTTTATTTTGTGCATTAACTAAGAGCCTATATGAGCTACTACATTATTCTTTAAAAGTACTTAAAAAGAAAATAATTATATCTACCAATAAAGTGATCCACCAACAGTGATAGAAAAAGTGAACAGACTTCTTTCAAGTTGTTTGATATATGTTCTTTATTGATACTTTGGGTTATATTGAGTTTTGTATGTAATTTATGTCGCGTTGTTTGACTTCATGCATTTCAACCTTATTTTAAAGAAGATTTATGAGAAAAAGTACCATAAATGTGGTCAATTAGTCTTTCATACTGTTTTATGTTTCTCCTCAATTTAGATAAAATCCAATTTAGCCATTTTTAATACATTTGGGAAGATTAGATGAGTGGAATATTAAGTCTTGTTAAAGTCTGTCAGTCCACTAATTTTGCTTATATAATTTATAGTGGGGTCTCTAAAACTCAATTTTTGACCACTTTAATGACCTCGTTTTGCATTGAAAATAGTTTGACTGAATTTACCATGATATTTTGATGAAAATTCATTTATTGCATGTCTAATTTAACCAATTTCTAAAAATGACACTTTTTGCCAGAAAGTGAAAAAAAAAAAACGTAACCAGACTGCTTTTTATCTCTTTTAATCAGCAAACTAATTCTAACTGAACAGACCTTGAATTTAGATTCCGGCTAAGTATTTTACACCACATACCAAACAAACTTCTTGCATAACATCAATATAAAAATACAAAACAAAACCCACATTCATACCACTTCATAAAGCACCACATATTTTGAATTCTAACGTTTATCTTTCGTTAAAAAAAAAAGAAGAAAACTTTCTTTTCACGTAACAGACGCACCACATATTTTCAAATATTGACTTGTATGTTTTTCTTCAAATCAGTAATCTTGAGAAAGTTTTGAAATAAAGACGAAACGTTGATTAATATATAAACAATTTTTTGTTTTCCTTTTTTCATATATATATATATAAAAAATATAGTTCTCTGAAAATATGCTCATGGCAAGCTATACAGAAATTTGCATTACATTATTAAAAGCTCATCAGGCTATGTGATGATTAATGATCATTAACATTCTTGTTTTCCTTCATGAGCAACTTATGTCTATATTTACCACTACGCTTACCTATTAAAGTTTTTAGTTCATTGCTCAGTAATAGACTTACACCCCCCCCCTCTTTATTCACTCTAATCAATATTTTAACGTCTTCCGGTTTTTCTTCCACTAAATTTTTCACATATATCTTTTTTTTAAGTAGGTTAAAACAGGTGAATTCTTTTATTTAGTTAGTTATCCTAGGTTGAAATTTGTCCTGTGTCTACAGTTTATAACTATCTCGCTTCTTTGATTTAACAAATTCTGTAAATCTTTAAACTTTATAATCTTTAGCGGTCATGGATCACCCCTTCTAAACGGCTTGTGAGGTTGACCCTTTTTAGACCATATATTGTAAAGAATCCATATTAAATGACTTACAAATGGCTTCTGTTTCTAGATGAGGCTTCTTATCCCTCTGTGGGAGATGCAATCAGTGTATTCTTGACTCCAGCCAGCAACTTACAGAGATATTTGGTCACTTATATGGAAACAATCTGATTGAAAATACTGTCTTGTTTACATGCGTTTAATGTTATATCTTAAGAATTATTGCAAACTGGCAGGAAAATCCAGCATTACCCGGGATTGAATAAGGAATCTCCTGTCCTTTTGCCCCTGATCATAACACAATATTACCTTTTTATTAGTTATTGTAAATTTATAGTGTTTATCTGCATTGATACACATCCAGCATTTATCTGGGAATTAACGTATTTGAATTTTTATGGGAAGTTTCTACTCCATAGCTCGTTTTGGAGGCGGGCCACAGAGAAATTCAGGATCACTTCTATTGTCTTGCCTGGAAAATTTTATACATATTTAAATTTCATCAAAATGGGATGTATTTGAAGGATTAAAAGGGGTTCTGTCGAATAGCTCTCTTATGTGGCACTTAAAGATTCAGGACTACTTCCATTGTCTTCCCTGTAATATTTTACATATAAATACTTCATGTAGATTCTCTAACCTTTTTTTCTGAAGGGAACACGCACACGCATACATTGACATTTATCTGTATAATAATATGCTAAGGCATTGCATATTTATACATACGTTATCAACTTTCACACGCATTTAAAAAATGTGATCGTCCAATAGTAATTTGCGATTAAACTGATGTCGCTAAGGCAAACAATTCCGACTTTACCCATTTTAAAATGAATTGTTCCAAAATCAAATTATAAAATTATATCAACTAAAACAGTACAATTTTAAATAAATATATTTCAAAAAGTGACATTCGTTTGATTGATTTGAAAAATATTTATCTGACAATTATTTTTAAGGTAGGAAGACAAAGAATATTGTTTTAAAAAGAATTAAATTGCTACAATTTTAAATAAATAAAGAAGAGACATATTTATTATAATTATTTTTAAGGTAGGAAGACAAAGAATATTGTTTTAAAAAGAATTAAATTGCTACAATTTTAAATAAATAAAGAAGAGACATATTTATTATAATTATTTTTAAGGTAGGAAGACAAAGAATATTGTTTTAAAAAGAATTAAATTGTTACAATTTTAAATAAATAAAGAAGAGACATATTTATTATAATTATTTTTAAGGTAGGAAGACAAAGAATATTGTTTTAAAAAGAATTAAATTGCTACAATTTTAAATAAATAAAGAAGAGACATATTTATTATAATTATTTTTAAGGTAGGAAGACAAAGAATATTGTTTTAAGAAGAATTAAATTGCTACAATTTTAAATAAATAAAGAAGAGACATATTTATTATAATTATTTTTAAGGTAGGAAGACAAAGAATATTGTTTTAAAAAGAATTGAATTGCTACAATTTTAAATAAATAAAGAAGAGACATATTTATTATAATTATTTTTAAGGTAGGAAGACAAAGAATATTGTTTTAAAAAGAATTAAATTGCTACAATTTTAAATAAATAAAGAAGAGACATATTTATTATAATTATTTTTAAGGTAGGAAGACAAAGAATATTGTTTTAAAAAGAATTAAATTGCTACAATTTTAAATGCATAAAGAAGAGACATATTTTTTATAATTATTTTTTACGAAAGAAATAAGAGTCATTTTTCTTAATAGTATTGACCCTGACAAACGTTTATTATTTCAAAAGGAACATCGGTGCTTATCCAGAAGTCGACTGACATGAAAAAAAAAAAGAAGAAAAATTAAGAAATATCTTTATGATGTACGTACTCGCGACGGAAAGCATTTATAAAAAAAAAGAATCATGTAAATTGATCAAGCAGTTTTTTTGTTTTTTTTTTACAAAAGAAAATTATTTTTAAGCGATTATTAGAAAATTGTAGGATTACGACTTTGTACAAGGCGGATTCTAAACTCTATATTTGAAGAGTTGGAATTTTTGGAGTTACATCCCTTAGTTTTCTAACATGGCGACGAGAGATCGACGCTCATCTTTTAACAATAAAATTTGATTATCTTTTGTAAAAAAAACTGCTTGATCGATTTACGTGATTTTTTTTTTGATATATGCTTTCCATCACGGGCACATACATCATAAAGATATTTCTGCATTTTTTTTCATGTCAGTTGACTTCTGGATAAGAACAGGAATATCATGATTAACAATAAATTATACAGATTGATGTAGAAAGCACCGTGGAATTTCTACGAAATCCTGCTTGTATATATATATATATATATATATATAACTTAATAATTAGTGAATCATAATTAGTATCATGGTATGGATTATCATTATACAAATATTTGAATTATGATAATATGATTATTATCACATTAGTCATGGACTTAATTAGTTTGACAAATTGATCTGCACAACAAATTATTAAGGAAAGTGTTAGAATAATAAGTGGCAAAATATGATTATATTATTATTTGCATTTTTTGCAATCATTTCATTTCCCTTTATTTGTACAATTGAGTTCTCTAATTGGTACTTGTCCAAATTACGACCCAATCTCTGGCAACTTCGTGTGGGCAGCTTTTGGGACAGGTTACATAAGCAGCTGGAGGATGCCGAAGCGATTAGCCAATCACCTGTCAGAAAATCGTGAAATTAATTAAATCAAGAAAAATTAAAAAAAACGAAAATTAATTTCAACATGCTATGTCAACGGATCTAATCTCCCAAAGGAGTTAGCGCTTTCTGTAAACCTCCTTCCAAAAAAAACGACAAAAGAACAGATTTAGCGAAAAAAGAAAATGTGTAACCAACCTTAACTTTAACCAGTTGACTAGTTTTATTTTCTTCGGCAAATAAAAAGATTTGTTTGAAACTTTTCTTGAAAAAAAGAAAAAACAAATTTATGGATAATTTTAATTCTTATGAGAGTAGAAAGTAGACCATGGGTTTACTTTCGGCAGCCTCGTTATTTTCGCTTCCCTTATTTTTTCCTTTAGTCCTCACATTCTATGAGCGATCTTTCTGACAAAGGGGGAAGAATTGCTGTTTTCTGAGTCGGAATCTATCCATATAACAGTTATTGTTGGCTAGTTTTTGACCTTGAAGTAGTATTTTTTTTCTTCTTTTAGCTCCTTACATCAAATGACTTCAAGCCTTTTCAGGAGCGATTTCCATTAAAAATTAAAAATAACAGTTGTTTCCCTGTTTTTTTTTGTTGTTTTTTTTTTCGTTTTATAAAAAAAACAAACTTTGACGATTTGTTTAAAAATAACAAACAAATTGTTTCGTATAATTAAACATATAGTGACTACAACAACGCGCGTTTTGAATTTATCGTCTGTCAGTCTTTGCGTCACCTTTTTCCGGTTGCTTACGTAACCTGCCAGAAGATGCCGATACGAAATTGCCAGATATTGGGTCATAAACTGGACAAGTACCCTCTGATTAAAAGCCTCCGAGTTTTTAAAAAAAAAAGGACATGGACAAAAAATCAGGGTCCAATTTTATTTCGAATTTTCATTGTTTCAGAATTTTTTAGATGAGGATTGATAATTTCTCTTATTTGTATTATTCGGACTACTGTTCTCATCTTGTATGTTATTCTCACAACATTTCGTCCGATGCAACCTGTGACCATTTTCAGGTGCGTCTTGTTAACCTCGGAAATCTGTACCAAATTTCAAATTGAACCCTTATTTGATCCATGGGTGGGTGGAGTAGAGTGTTCTCGTTTCGTTAAAATCTTATATAAATAGAGATTCTGTCCGTCCGTCCTAATTTTTAAAAAATGTAATAAATACATTGTGGAATTTGTCTCATTTAAAAAATATCAGATCTTAACAACTTTTAGAATGGAGAATATTGCATTAATAGTAAATAATAAATTCCCAACAAATAAAGCGGATGTCATGACCGGAAATCGGGACCGAAACCTTGAGATCTTCAGTCTCACATTCTACCAATTGAGCTATTTGGACTTTTTTTTTTATCAATAAAGCTTAAAACATTAACATAACAAAATAGTTATAGCTTTGGGGTGACATCATAGATTTATGATTTACGTCATGTTTCAAAACATGAATTCAAACAAGTGATAATAAAAAATAAATAAATGAATGGGTAAATTAAATAAGAAATTTATATATATATTAAATAAGTCCTTAAAGGTTTATTTTGTACTTGGGGGTGGGGGGTAAGCATACTATCTGTTCTGTTGTCATGATATCATCCTCCCAGGCATTAACTCCTCCTTTGAGGGGGTCACTGTAGTATATGTTCGTTCATCATGATATCATCCTCCCAGGTTAGCAAAAATATGCCACCAGAGGGAGCATGTATTTGCTAGTTACTAAAAATCATGACTGACGAAATCGGCACAATCTACTCCCACGGATTAAATACAGTTCAAAATTCTGTACAGATTTCCAAGTTCGATATAAACATTCCTAACACGCACCTGAAGAAGGTTGTATGTTACAGCGGACGAAATCTTGGTAGAAAAACATTAAAGATGAGAATAGTAGTCCAATACAAATTTACATTGTTATGTATGTAACTTGAATGCTTGTAAAATTAATTTAACGACAAAACACAAAAAAATAATAGATTTGTCGAATGTTTCTACCCAATCAATAATAATAATTACACATAATCAATAATAATAATTACACATAATCTACAGGTTACAAACATGAAATTAGTGATCATTTACATGTTTACCATTCCAACATTTTAAATTCCATGTATTGCCCACAGAATTTACCTTGAACGTTTCGATTACACATTTACTTAATTATAGTGTTTGTTCTTCTTTGAATGTGTAAATGATAGACGAATCAAACTAGCATTTTATAGCTGTTTGTTTTTGCTGATAATTACATTTTTAATTTGTCTTATTTTTATTAGCTTTTAAGTCTAAGCAATCATGGCCACCGGTAGATTATAAGGGAGATAACTCTCTTTCAACATTGCGAAGAGTTAGGTTTAAGGTATCTACTCTTTTTTTAACGATATATAAACCTTTTTCCATAGAATATGTTCGTTACCGTTTGGTTACCGTTTTGAAATTATGTACTACTTTAATGTCTGCATTTAATGCAGGATGTTTCAAATTATGTACCATTTGAATGTCCACATTTAATGCAGGATGTTTCAAATTATGTACCATTTGAATGTCCACATTTAATGCAGGATGTTTCAAATTATGTATCATTTGAATATCGACATTTAATGCAAGATGTTTCAAATTATGTACCACTTGAATGTCCACATTTAATGCAGGATGTTTCAAATTATGTACCATTTGAATGTCCACATTTAATGCAGGATGTTTCAAATTATGTACCATTTGAATGCTACATTTAATGCAAGATGTTTCAAATTATGTACCATTTGAATGTCCACATTTAATGCAGGATGTTTCAAATTATGTACCATTTGAATGTCCACATTTAATGCAGGATGTTTCAAATTATGTACCATTTGAATGTCCACATTTAATGCAGGATGTTTCAAATTATGTACCATTTGA
This sequence comes from Sepiola atlantica, assembly GCA_963556195.1. Taxonomy (NCBI): domain Eukaryota; kingdom Metazoa; phylum Mollusca; class Cephalopoda; order Sepiida; family Sepiolidae; genus Sepiola; species Sepiola atlantica. The sequence continues at coordinate 198,409,367 of OY744521.1, read as the reverse complement.
ATGTCCACATTTAATGCAGGATGTTTCAAATTATGTATCATTTGAATGTCCACATTTAATGCAAGATGTTTCAAATTATGTATCATTTGAATGTCCACATTTAATGCAAGATGTTTCAAATTATGTACCATTTGAATGTCCACATTTAATGCAAGATGTTTCAAATTATGTACCATTTGAATGTCCACATTTAATGCAGGATGTTTCAAATTATGTACCATTTGAATGTCCACATTTAATGCAGGATGTTTCAAATTATGTACCATTTGAATGTCCACATTTAATGCAAGATGTTTCAAATTATGTACCACTTGAATGTCCACATTTAATGCAAGATGTTTCAAATTATGAATCATTTGAATGTCCACATTTAATGCAAGATGTTTCAAATTATGTACCATTTGAATGTCCACATTTAATGCAAGATGTTTCAAATTATGTACCATTTGAATGTCCACATTTAATGCAAGATGTTTCAAATTATGTACCATTTGAATGTCCACATTTAATGCAGGATGTTTCAAATTATGTACCACTTGAATGTCCACATTTAATGCAGGATGTTTCAAATTATGTACCATTTGAATGTCCACATTTAATGCAAGATGTTTCAAATTATGTACCATTTGAATGTCCACATTTAATGCAAGATGTTTCAAATTATGTACCATTTGAATGTCCACATTTAATGCAAGATGTTTCAAATTATGTATCATTTGAATGTCCACATTTAATGCAGGATGTTTCAAATTATGTACCATTTGAATGTCCACATTTAATGCAGGATGTTTCAAATTATGTACCATTTGAATGTCCACATTTAATGCAAGATGTTTCAAATTATGTACCACTTGAATGTCCACATTTAATGCAAGATGTTTCAAATTATGAATCATTTGAATGTCCACATTTAATGCAAGATGTTTCAAATTATGTACCATTTGAATGTCCACATTTAATGCAAGATGTTTCAAATTATGTACCATTTGAATGTCCACATTTAATGCAAGATGTTTCAAATTATGTACCATTTGAATGTCCACATTTAATGCAGGATGTTTCAAATTATGTACCATTTGAATGTCCACATTTAATGCAAGCTATTTAAAATTATGTACAACTTGAATGTCCACATTTAATGCAAGATGTTTCAAATTATGTACCACTTCAATGTCTGCATTTAATGCAAGATGTTTCAAATTATGTACCATTTGAATGTCCACATTTAATGCAAGATGTTTCAAATTATATACCATTTGAATGTCCACATTTAATGCAAGATGTTTCAAATTATGTACCATTTGAATGTCCACATTTAATGCAAGATGTTTCAAATTATGTACCACTTGAATGTCCACATTTAATGCAAGATGTTTCAAATTATGTACCATTTGAATGTCCACATTTAATGCAAGATGTTTCAAATTATGTATCATTTGAATGTCTGCATTTAATGCAGGATGTTTCAAATTATGTACCATTTGAATGTCCACATTTAATGCAAGATGTTTCAAATTATATACCATTTGAATGTCCACATTTAATGCAAGATGTTTCAAATTATGTACCATTTGAATGTCCACATTTAATGCAGGATGTTTCAAATTATGTACCATTTGAATGTCTACATTTAATGCAAGCTATTTAAAATTATGTACAACTTGAATGTCCACATTTAATGCAAGATGTTTCAAATTATGTACCACTTCAATGTCTGCATTTAATGCAAGATGTTTCAAATTATGTACCATTTGAATGTCCACATTTAATGCAAGATGTTTCAAATTATATACCATTTGAATGTCCACATTTAATGCAAGATGTTTTAAATTATGTACCATTTGAATGTCCACATTTAATGCAGGATGTTTCAAATTATGTACCATTTGAATGTCCACATTTAATGCAAGCTATTTAAAATTATGTACAACTTGAATGTCCACATTTAATGCAAGATGTTTCAAATTATGTACCACTTCAATGTCTGCATTTAATGCAAGATGTTTCAAATTATGTACCATTTGAATGTCCACATTTAATGCAAGATGTTTCAAATTATATACCATTTGAATGTCCACATTTAATGCAAGATGTTTCAAATTATGTACCATTTGAATGTCCACATTTAATGCAAGATGTTTCAAATTATGTACCATTTGAATGTCCACATTTAATGCAAGATGTTTCAAATTATGTACCATTTGAATGTCCACATTTAATGCAAGATGTTTCAAATTATATACCATTTGAATGTCCACATTTAATGCAAGATGTTTCAAATTATGTACCATTTGAATGTCCACATTTAATGCAAGATGTTTCAAATTATGTACCATTTGAATGTCCACATTTAATGCAAGATGTTTCAAATTATGTACCATTTGAATGTCCACATTTAATGCAAGATGTTTCAAATTATGTACCATTTGAATGTCCACATTTAATGCAAGATGTTTCAAATTATGTACCACTTGAATGTCCACATTTAATGCAAGATGTTTCAAATTATATACCATTTGAATGTCCACATTTAATGCAAGATGTTTCAAATTATGTACCATTTGAATGTCCACATTTAATGCAAGATGTTTCAAATTATGTATCATTTGAATGTCCACATTTAATGCAAGATGTTTCAAATTATGTACCATTTGAATGTCCACATTTAATGCAAGATGTTTCAAATTATGTACCATTTGAATGTCCACATTTAATGCAAGATGTTTCAAATTATGTACCATTTGAATGTCCACATTTAATGCAAGATGTTTCAAATTATGTACCACTTGAATGTCCACATTTAATGCAAGATGTTTCAAATTATATACCATTTGAATGTCCACATTTAATGCAAGATGTTTCAAATTATGTACCATTTGAATGTCCACATTTAATGCAGGATCTTTCAATTTACTCTTTGCTAGTGTTTGCACCAATATTCATATAAAATGACATCTAACATCTGAATCGGTGAAGTTTAAAAAAACAGAAAGAAATAAGAAAAAGAGAAAGAAAACGGGAAAGTTTTTAAAAAAGAAAAGAAAACATACTTGAAACAGATTTGTCCGGCAGTTTTCTACTTGCTACTTATTCTTGTGTGATGGGACGGAGATATATATATATATATATATATATTATGTAACAATATACAAAAATAACAATTCTTTTATGTAGTTCCGATCGATTCTTATGAGATGAAATTTCCAAAGCAAAATAAAGCTTAAACTTTAAAGAGTTATTTTTTTAAATTGCAATAGCGCTATTAATAAATAAAATTACAGATCAGAGTTAGATGATACTATAATTTAAAGTCAGTTTCGGAGCAAAAGAATCTTACACATGTTTCTGGGGAAACTTCACAGCATATTTGAATAAAATGCAAGTTATCATATAAACACCACGTCTTCAGAGATAATAATAACCAGATGAAACTTCATAACATTCAAGTACAGGCTCAAAGTAAAAAAAGGCTTTCAGATAAACATCCGAATCGTCAAGAGTGATATAGAGTCAATAAAAATTAAAACTTGATATGCTATAAAAGCAAATGTTCAGATACACATCAAAGTTTGTTTTAAAAAATGTTTTTCAGAAACTAAGGCAAACTCACTTAAAAATAATTTTTAAATTACTATAATATTGAGCTTTATTTTTCTTTGGAAATTGATTCTGAAATTGATTCTGATGAACTATAGAAAAAAATGTTTTTTTTATACTGTTATTTTAGAAAGCGTCCACAACAATGCCACCCAAGTCGATGACTACTTTAAGTGCAAAGATGCTGGGATGGATACGCACGAGTCACATTACTTCATCTCATTGGCTATATTTTTTCCCATGCTACCAACACCCACCGTACACACATATCTCTCAATACACTGAGGAAGGCCAAAGGAACAGGCGAATAATTTTTTTCTTTTAGAAAAAACGATTTTATTTAAACATTTATATATTTTTCATATATATTCATCCCCAAACAGATTGTTTCGCTGTATCACAGCTCTTCAGTGCGATAGACAAGCAACTGCATCAAGCCGAAATTGAAACTCGACCGTTGAGACGACAGTCGGCGCTTGTAACTCCTTTGCTATCATCTGACAGTTGCTGAGAGTAAGCAAAATCTACAATGATAAACATTGTCAAATGCTGAAATCTCAATTTGTTTACACAAAGAACATTGCGTTATACGCTAGAGACAGTCGCGATTTCATTTACCAGAAAGTTCAATCCAAGAAGGGGAGCATATTTAGTCATCCACAGACACTGTTTCGTTGTATCACAGCTCTTAAGTGCAGTTAGACAAGCAACCCCTTTAGCCGAGATTGAAACGTGTGTATCACAAGTTAGAAAAAAAATAAAGTGCTCGATGATAGGTTCTACAAGAGTTAATATAAATTATTTTATCTAAAAACGATAGATTACAGTCTGTTAGGTGTACCCGGGTTTCATCGATCTGGTCATTCTGAGAATCTTCAACAACAGAAGGCTGCTGACAAATCGATCTGATTTGCCCAACCTGATTTTACCCCAATTCTCGCATGACCAGATCGATGAAACCCGAGTACAATCAACTGTATATTTTTTAATAAAATAATTTATATTAGCTCTTGTAGAACCTACGATCGAGCACTCTGTTTTTTTTTTTTCTCAACTTATTTGTAATACATCAGTTTCGATCCCGGCTTGATGCAGTTGCTTGTCTAACAGCACTGCAGAGCTGTGATATATATATATATATATATATATATATATATATATATATATATATATATATATATATATATATATATATAAGACAGTTATAAACAACCAATATCAATGCAAAATTTTCTAAAAATCTTTGATTTATTTTAAATAAAAAAATGAGATAAAAATTAGAAAATAAATTACTTAAAATTAAAAAAAATAAAAGTCAGCATTGATATTGGCTGTCTATAACCGTCTTTATTCAAATTCTCAATGTTTTCAATAACAGAGACATTCATAATTTTTATATATTTATACACACACACATATATATAATATATATATATATATATATAATGTAAAGGAGTAAGGCTCCCAACATTTGTAAAAAGTTTTTTTCAACATTTATTTATTATTTTCTTATTTTATAATTTTATAATTTTATATAACACGTTTCAATAAACAATAACACATTTCCTCAAATGAAACAACACTCTTTCAAATCGAAAGACATTTCTTCAAATGGATTTACATATCTGATGAGAGCGGACCACCGCTTGAAACGCATTATATAAAACAACAAAATAATAAATAAATGTTGAAAAAAACTTTTTACAAATGTTGGTAGCCTTACTCCTTTACATATATACTTTTCTCTCGTTGGAACTGCACTAATACTGCACTACCCTCTTTATATATATATATATATATATATATATATATATATATATTCACATACATACACAAAATAATGCACATCACTCTTGATTATAGAGTGAAGTATAGTATATAATTTATTAAAACAAAAGAACTTCATGGTAAATTCTGCATTAAAAGAAAAGTGTTCCTTTTTGCATTCTGTGTTTCTTATTTCACCATGGTTTTATGTTCTACATTGATAATCCTTGTAAGTATCAGTTGGATTGCATTTTCAGTATTAAGAAAATTGCTAGTCTGCAACATGGCTTGATAATAATAGGAGGGAAAGACGCATCTTCCAATGACATTCTACCATTCAATTTTCTTTTGTTAAGACTGTTGTCTGTCCAAAGCAGCTGCCTTCCAGATCAAGCCATGAAAACAATTGTGTGCAGTAAACCAAATCAATATTTATCAGAATTATTCTTTATTTTCCCTAAATATGTGGAACTGCATTAAATGGTTGCGTATATATACTACTAGTATTAATTGTACTTTCAAAAAAATATGTTTGGTAATACCTGATATGGTATTCGTCCTGGGCAGGCTTCCACCTAAAGAGGAAGTTTCTAGGAAATATCAGATTCACATACGGTTCCTAATCGCATGTATATCCTGGTTAGGGGAGATGACATACAGCACCTAGTATTCGCAAAGATGGCCACCCATCTGATAATGTCCAGGCTCAATATTGCTTAACGATGGTGTGATCTAACAAGAATCAGTGTGTCAACATAATTATGTCGTATATAGTTGTACTAAAATCTTTAAATTATTATTAGACTAGTTGTGTTTATGCGGCATTGTCCAGGTGGAGGGCTCAAAGAAAAATAATTTAGAATATATATTAACCTCCTGAGTACTGATTTTTTTTTTTTGTAGAAAATTTTTGTTTTTACACCTCTTTGATTTATACTTGTGTCTTTGGGGTATAAATGTAAGGAGTTCACCTTGGGCATCACCAGACCCCTGCACACCACTGCTCATATTAATAACGATTACTTTAACCCTCTGAGCGTAGAAAAATTATTTTTTTGACGTATTTTTAAAATGACTCTGTAAGCTTAATCTTTCATTGTATGCCCAAACAATGTGTATGACATTTGTATTGATTTACTCCTCTCCAGGAGTTAGGCACAAGGCCAGTTTTTATCTTACTCCCAAAAGTAAGATGTGACCCAAGGTCGGGTCGGGAAAGTGGGGTTTAAAAAATTGCCTGGGATGCCCTGGTGGGGGCGCCTCAGGCAGTAAGCAATAAACTTACTCCTCCCCAAAGAGGGGAGGCGAAGCCTGGGAGGGTGGACCTCCTAGAACTGCACAGGACAGACCCATAGACAGGTGTAAATCAAGACCCGAAGGCCAAGACAATACCAGTCTATGGGGTGCAGTATCCATCGGAACAGATACTACACTTTGATCTTAGCCAAAAGGCCAAGAGTAGAGAGTGTATGACATTTGTAGCATATAAGTAGGACTATCCAAATAAATTGTAAAATTTGACTAAGCTGCATAGTGTGATGGCTGGAAAATTGCCATTTTCTCATGCTCATGATAGTCAATTGCTGAATTTATTGTGTATATTTGTGCTGTTGTGTCTTATATTGCAAATTATAAAATTGCTATTAGAGGTGTCAGACTTGTTCCAATTTTGCAGCAGCCGCACTAAGAGGGTTAAGTCACTTACTATTTCAAGATACACGGCACTTCCACTTAACTCTGTTATCACCTCCCATGATGTGGAGCAGAGGTTGGATTTTAGAAGACATAAGCATTGTGTCTACTTTGGTCGGTTTAGCAGACAAAACGTTCCTTAGAGGTACATAAGAAACTATCAATTATTACTTTCTATCCTGCACTCATTCTTAAACTACATACACGATTATAGTTACGTTTCAAGCTTGTGTCATACATGCAGAAAACCAAATTGCTGTAATCATTACAGAAACAACTTGTTATGCATACCTTGACTGCTGGACGTTCTTACTGTATGTGCTTCAAGTTGATCCTCCCAGGCTGAGGGAATGCTGTCCTGTAATTAATTCTTCTTATTTATACTTTCAAAAGAACTAACTCGACTCAAAACTGGTGGAAGACAGCGATCATTTATTCAATGTGATCTTCGTTCCAAATAACTAATCAGGTTTGGTGAGACAGAGAGAGATTGCTGATCACTAATTAATTATGTTGTCAGCCAATTTCATTTACATGTTCGAACTGTCTTTTTCTATCATCCTCTCTCTTTGAGGCATGTGACGTCATATCCGTTTCTAGTAGATTACCACTAGCTAAGCGATTTTCAACTCAGGAACAACAAGTTGACATCGGCTAACTTCTCAGCGATCCACATTGCCTGTTATTCTCAACTAACTAAATTATATACTAGGGGATCTACCTACTCAATATCTAACATAGTTTCATTTACACCTGGTATAGTTACAAACTCCATTGAAGACTTCAATTATAATTTTTGATGCTGAAATAACATTTGAATCTTATTTTTTAACAAAATATTCATAAAAGATCGTATCAACTGGCCAAATGAAAAACAAAAAGAGTAAGACTATTATAAAAGTTTGGTTATGTTACACAAGAAAAAATATTGTAATTTATGGAAAACAAGGAAGGTTCATTCAACTTGATTTTCGTTCTAAATCACTGACCAGTGGGGGGGGGGAATAGAGAGAAAGAGATCAATACTCACTGTTTAATCATATTTTGTCAACCCGTATCATTTTATATAACCACATGCTGCGTGCTCCCAAACAGACTGTCCTCTTCTCTCTCTCACTTTCTCTTTTGAACTATGTGACGTCATATCCGTTTCTAATAATGCCCACAGTCTAGCAATCCTGACCTCGTGTTCATCAAGTTGACACCGGCTGACCTTTCATTTCCTGTTACTCTCAACTAAGCATTTTATATACTAGTGGGTCTACTCGCACAATACCCTGCATTATAATCAAAGCCTTTGGATACACAATGTTCAGGGTTTTTTACTTCTGGTGCAAAAAATGAAGAGGAAATTTGGTGATTTAATCCTTCAATTACGAAAAAGATACAGAATAAAGTAAAAGTAAAAATGTTAGAGCTGAGGTGTTTCGGTGAATAAAAAGATACGAAACAAAGATTGGAAAAAGGCAAATGACAAAATTAAATTGAAACATAATCAACAGTAACTGCAAAAGTAATTATAAAAGTCATTTATTAAATGATAATGAATATTTCATGCATGTGGCATTACAAAATTACATCCTCCTCCTTTTCCACGGAGGAGGAGGAGGATTTGAGTGCGCCCAGAGTGGGAATTTATTGATTTTTTTCAAAGTTTCATGAAATTACATTTTCTTAGAATTTCTTTAACTAGAAGACCCAGGGAACACAATGCAAACACCTCCATGTAAAAATATGCAACGGTTAAGCAGTTTAAAGTCAGCCAATTTTTACTTCATGTGCAAGTAAAATTCTGAGGAAAAATAGTCAATTTTCAAATATCGCCAAATTGTTTAGAAGCAACACTGAAAAATGTTGTTTCCATCTATCTGAAAGCCTTTTTTCTCCTCTTTCTGAATATATACCACAGGAAACCCTTCAATTGCCTTCCAATTTGAAAAAATCAATTTGAAGTTTGATACAGATGAGTTATTTAGAACTCAAATTTTCGTTGAATTTTCCGTAAATTCTTCAAAACATGATACATTTTTAAAATGATCACATAATTTCACACCATGGACACCTGGTGTACTATAAAATAGAGTTAGTCAATGTTATCATTATAAACAAGAATAATTAAAAGGTATCAAGGGGTACAACACATTATTTTTTTAAACATTTTTGATTTTTTTTAAATATAGAAAGAAAATTGCTGTTAAATAAAATTCAGTGCTGAAATTGATGAATTTTGAAACTATAACCAATTTTTTCTTAAAAGAGACTAACAAATGTTATCTCCATCTATCTGAAAACATTTTTCCCCCATCTTTTTGAATATATACAAAAGAAACTCTTAGCTTGCTTTCAAATTTGAACTTCAACTTGAAGTTGGATGTGGGCAAGTTATTCAGAACTAAAAGTTGTCAACAGTTATCAATAATACATAGACTCAATCTGGTGTTGCTCCAAGGTTGAAACAGAAGACTCTTAATGTCTATTCGACCTTGCAGCATGGCCAATCTCACCACAAATGTTACAGCGTGGTCGGGGATGGTGCGAGACAATTTTGGGGTGAGACATGATCATCATTCGTCGAAATACATCCCTAATATTGTCCTTGATGGAAATTTGCTGAGACCGTACAGCTGGGCCACCTTGGAAAGAGCAAATACGCTTTCTCCACGAATCCACTGGGCTTTCATTCCATTTCCCTATGGAATGACCGTCATTCCACCTGTACATCTCCAAACTGTGTGTACACATTTGATGAAAGCTTGGGGTTATCATTATCCAAGGTTCACCCTTTTCATTAAGGAAGGCGGTTCTGAGATGAAGCATTATCTCAATATCTAGAGTTTTCAATGCTTCCACGCGCACACACTTGTTTGTGACTGACTGGGTGATGGCCAAAATGATGTTGGTGTTATACATAAATGTTTCAAAATTAACACAGTCAACACTGTTTAGGATGAGGGAACATATATGCGGAACGATTTTCAGAACTGAAAAATCTGTCGCAAAGTGGACCATTGTTGGTATTTCCTTCACTCCCACATGGTGAGTCCATCAAGATTCCAGTGCTCTTTCGGATTGCATCGATGCATTCTTTCTTTGCATTGTTAACAATGCGAATCATGTGCAATGATACTCCATTTTCTTTCCAATCTTTCTGCCCACAAAATAGTCGATACAGGATCTTTTGGGCAAAGTCCAATTATCACAGCTTTAAGTGAAGAACAGAGAAACAATACAAGTCTGTCTTCACAATGTTTTCCTAGCACGGCCCCTGCCTTTATTGACTGGTGTAAACCATATCATTTGCTACGAGTTGGTGCCATGCTTTCTGAGTGGATGCGTAGTCTTTTGTTATCTTAAAACCAGATTCGATTACAGCAGGGTCATTGGTCAACTGACGTGTAGCAGGACAGAAGTGACAGAAAGCGCCACTGTCCCCATTTTGCCATCTATCATTGAACATTCTGTATTACACACAATATCGACAGGATTATCGTTAACTGACACAGTTGCCTCGTAGTCCTTTCTGATAATAGCCTCAAAAGTTGTTTCTAGCTCCACAGCAAGAACCTCGTGTTCTTCAGCATTTCTAGTTAGTGAAACGGGACAAGCAGAACTAGTACTATTAGACACTGGATTTCTCCACAATACATCATTTTTATGATGCAACTCCAGTGGTGCATAGCATGACAGAAGAAAGTTGTATTTCTCTGGATTTAGATGGCTTGTTTCACTACTTGCTAACTCAGTGTCGATCAGTTGCTGGCGTACCTTATGCAACCCACACCCATCAACACCAAATTTGCCAACCAAATAGTAGGGGCTTTCCATATCACCATTACTGTCCAGTTTCACCAGTGATGCAGCGATTTCCTCAAGAAAAGAAGCGGCACTGACAGATGACTTGAGTTGATAGCTGGATGATGCAGAACCTTGCACTTGTCAATGTCATTTCTGATGGGGAATACCACACCATGTTCCAAACACACAGTTCTTATCATTTGATATTGAAGCATTAAGAGGTCCACATTGTAAATGAGAGCAGTAGCGCCAACAACTGGATTGTTTCGAGTATGCCAAGTACGATGACACTCGTCTACAATTATTTGGAGAGTTTCTTCTTTTAAAATATTTTGTTCCTGAGAAAATTTTGGTACTTTATTAACCATCTTACGCAGCAGGGATCTTTGTAACTTCTGACATGGTTGGTCCACAAGAGTAGCGATGGGTCTTCCCTTCTTAGGTTTTTCGTCATGAGGTGGTTTAGGCAATGATGGTGGCATGGCAGTCCATTTCAGGAAAGGAGACGATTCCCATTGCTCCACAGTACACTGAGTTGCTTTATTTCCTGGTTTGCCCTCGAACAGTCTATAGAAACTGGATTGCTCTTCGATCACCAAAAGGGAAACGTTCTTCGATAACCTTTAAAGCAGCAACATCGTCAGCCTTTTTCATTTTAGGAGTTGTTGTGGACAAATGCTTGGTGTACTGAAGATAGAGCTGGGCTGCATCTTTCTTGTTTAACTCCATTGTTTTTCTACAATTATGTGAACATCGTTTTAAACAGGAGCACCAACAACAAGATAATTAATTATCAAGGAACAAGTATGGAACATTTGGGCCCAGACCCCCCCCCCCCCCAAAAAAAAATTGAAAAATTTGAAAAATATTGCTTTCACTAGAAGCGGCTCGGTAATACGCTGCCAACGAGCCCTTAACTAATATTAGGTGATTATTTTATGTTAAGATATGCCTGATATTGTTTTTATTCTCAAATGTTCAAATATAATCATTTGAGCACAGGCCCCCCCCCCCCCAATTGAAAATTTTGAAAAATATTGCTTTCACTAGAAGCGGCCCGGTAATACGCTTCAAATGAGCCGTTAACCAATATTAGGCAATTCATTTAAGCGAAGATATTGAATTTATTCCAATATTTTACAATCTGGGCGCTCAAGTTTTTGGTATTCAAGGTGCTGTGAGTGTCCCGGACTCCAGGGTTGGTGATACCAGGTCTGCTCTTCATGTAGTCTATTACAAAGGGTTGACAGCAGTCATATCACTTCTTACGCACTCGAATCAGGTCTTCTTCTGCCTTCCATGCTTCCATGCTTCCTAGTGCCTGGAGTATCTAGATGTGTTATGGAGTTGGTCCAAGAGGTGACCTGATTCTCTTTTGCTGGTATTGGTTTTCCTGATAAATCAGGTACTTACAACAGGGATCATTAGCAGGTTGCCAACAGCCCTAATTATAGTGGTGCTTTGTAACGGACAGAACTCAAACATGGCACGTCAAGTAGTCAGTCCTCACATGTATTCCATGATTTGTGCATTATTTCTTGGATTAATTTCATGGGAATAAAGTGGATAACTCTTGAAATTTGTATAGCGATGAAAATCATGTTCTTTCTTTCGCTCTAAGAAAACAGAATGAGGTGGGTGTGTTATTCTTTTGGAATATATAAGTTATTCTTTTGGAATATATAAGTTTGTTATTCTTTTGGAATATATAAGTTTGTTATTCTTTTGGAATATATAAGTTTGTTATTCTTTTGGAATATATAAGTTTGTTATTCTTTTGGAATATATAAGTGTGTTATTCTTTTGGAATATATAAGTGTGTTATTCTTTTGGAATATATAAGTTTGTTATTCTTTTGGAATATATAAGTGTGTTATTCTTTTGGAATATACAAGTTTGTTATTCTTTTGGAATATACAAGTTTGTTATTCTTTTGGAATATACAAGTTTGTTATTCTTTTGGAATATACAAGTTTGTTATTCTTTTGGAATATACAAGTTTGTTATTCTTTTGGAATATACAAGTTTGTTATTCTTTTGGAATATACAAGTGTGTTATTCTTTTGGAATATATAAGTGTGTTATTCTTTTGGAATATATAACTGTGTTATTCTTTTGGAATATATAAGTGTGTTATTCTTTTGGAATATATAAGTTTGTTATTCTTTTGGAATATATAAGTGTGTTATTCTTTTGGAATATACAAGTTTGTTATTCTTTTGGAATATACAAGTTTGTTATTCTTTTGGAATATACAAGTTTGTTATTCTTTTGGAATATACAAGTTTGTTATTCTTTTGGAATATACAAGTTTGTTATTCTTTTGGAATATACAAGTTTGTTATTCTTTTGGAATATACAAGTTTGTTATTCTTTTGGAATATACAAATTTGTTATTCTTTTGGAATATACAAGTTTGTTATTCTTTTGGAATATACAAGTTTGTTATTCTTTTGGAATATACAAGTTTGTTATTCTTTTGGAATATACAAGTTTGTTATTCTTTTGGAATATACAAGTGTGTTATTCTTTTGGAATATACAAGTGTGTTATTCTTTTGGAATATACAAGTGTGTTATTCTTTTGGAATATATAAGTGTGTTATTCTTTTGGAATATACAAGTTTGTTATTCTTTTGGAATATACAAGTTTGTTATTCTTTTGGAATATACAAGTTTGTTATTCTTTTGGAATATACAAGTTTGTTATTCTTTTGGAATATACAAGTTTGTTATTCTTTTGGAATATACAAGTTTGTTATTCTTTTGGAATATACAAGTTTGTTATTCTTTTGGAATATACAAGTGTGTTATTCTTTTGGAATATACAAGTTTGTTATTCTTTTGGAATATACAAGTGTGTTATTCTTTTGGAATATACAAGTTTGTTATTCTTTTGGAATATACAAGTTTGTTATTCTTTTGGAATATACAAGTGTGTTATTCTTTTGGAATATACAAGTTTGTTATTCTTTTGGAATATATAACTGTGTTATTCTTTTGGAATATATAAGTGTTATTCTTTTGGAATACATAAGTGTTATTCTTTTGGAATATATAAGTGTGTTATTCTTTTGGAATATATAACTGTGTTATTCTTTTGGAATATATAAGTTTGTTATTCTTTTGGAATATATAAGTTTGTTATTCTTTTGGAATATATAAGTTTGTTATTCTTTTGGAATATATAAGTGTGTTATTCTTTTGGAATATATAACTGTGATATTCTTTTGGAATATATAACCGTGTTATTCTTTTGGAATATATAACCGTGTTATTCTTTTGGAATATATAACCGTGTTATTCTTTTGGAATATATAACCGTGTTATTCTTTTGGAATATATAACCGTGTTATTCTTTTGGAATATATAACCGTGTTATTCTTTTGGAATATATAAGTGTGTTATTCTTTTGGAATATATAAGTGTGTTATTCTTTTGGAATATATAAGTTTGTTATTCTTTTGGAATATATAAGTTTGTTATCGTTCGATGTTGAAGAATGAATGAAAAAAGAATGAATGGAAAAATGAATATAAAAAAATGAATGAAAAAAATGAGTGAGAAAAAAAAAGGGAAAAAAATCAATGTAAACATATCTTATGCAGGTTCTGACTTTTTTAAGAGACACATACACACACAGAATTTCCCATAGATAATGGACAGGTACCTTTGCATAAGTATACGTTTGGAATATAGAGAAAAAGATAGACGGAAAGAGATAAAAGTTTTAATATAAAGGTGTTACATACACTTTTTAACTTTTTTTAGTTATTTATCGTGTAGCCCTGCGAGTTTGCATATAATCAAGTTTTCCCCATTAAATTACTATTGCTGACAATGAACAGTCAGCTTACAATTGTTTTAATTATTACAGCACCTTGATAAAGAGGGGGGGGGGTATTGTGTGAAATACATCTTCCATGTTTGATGATAAAATGGCTGAATAAATTTCCCAGTTGTGATATGTCAGCCTAAGAATGTTTTCGAAAAGCTGGATTCACTTGTGCCTTATTTCCGGACACCAAATTCTCCGCATTCCACGTTGCTCCAAGCCAAACGCTTTATGAACCGTAGGCTTCACCGAGCCATAAGTAATGTGTCCACTGTCCGACACCTGATCCCCCCCCCCCCTCATCCCCTTCCCCATTCTTTATCTTGCATCACTCTTTTCTCCATGGCCGCTGTGTTTTCCATGGTTATCAGTGTTGGAAACCTGCCAATGTTGGTGTTATATTTGAGATAGACTTTGCCAGAACAGAGATTTTCCTGTCCTCCAATTCACAGTTGAATATGATGAAAACTTATTTACGACAAGTCAACAGGAAAGCTCAACAAACTTTTCTCCAATATTCAAAATTCTCTGATCCTGATTCGCGATTTCGACATCTTCATTATTAAAAACTAGCAGAACTCGTGAAAATTCCACAGTTGTTTCCTTCATCTGTTGTATATTGCTGCCATGTTTAAAAATATTTCCATTTTATGGACGCCCGACATGAACACAGATCCCATAATACTATTGTGCCATCTTTGTTAAAATTGAGACACACTTATCTAAGTGATTAGTGTAGTTTCAGAATATATCTGGTTATGGCACCACATGGAGTATGAAAAAAGAAAAACCAAAAATATTATTTATTAACGTTTCGTCTTTATTTCAAGACTTCCTCGCGATGATTGGTTTGAAGAAATAACACACAAGTACAAAAAAGAAATCACTATGTACATTTTTATTCACACCATAAGAACAAAATAAAAACAGGCATGATAACTGGTTTTTTTTTCGATACGTTCTTTCAGAATCTGTAGGCCAAAATAGCTAGACAAAAAATTCAAATACATCACAAATTCACTCAAAACATTGCAATACCACACATATTTCATGTTAAATGCAAAGAAAAAAGCCCTACAAATATTTTCCAAAAACAATAAGAAAAAAATCTTATACACCGGACACTTCTCTCATAAACAGACATCTTCTCTTACCTACCCATGCCAATAATACAATAATTTGGAACACTCTAAATAAACTAGGAATTCCAATAATACAAAGCACATCATAAATTATAAAACATTAAAAACAATAAACACATCGAATGCAGGTATATATACCATGGACGGTGGCACCCGGGGGGGGGGCAGGGGCTCACCCCCCCCCACCCCCACACACACACTTTTTGACTCCCCCCCCACTTTACGGTCATCAATAATGAAGTTATATATGCATGTGTTTAACCGCCCTCCCCCACTTTTTAGGAGAGCCCCCCCACACACACACACACACTTTTATAACTGTCCCGTCGGTCCTGAATACTACTCTATGCAATAATTGTCATCATATATATGTAGGAGAAACTCAAAGGGACCTAAAGAAAAGACTTTGTGAACATAAAAAAGATTTAAAAATTTTTTAAACTTTGAACAGGCTAGACTTGTTAAATTCATTTTAAGTAAATCTCGGTGAGGCCTTCTTGAATCCGCACTCATTATAAACTCTAACACAATTAAACAACGTAATGACTTCTACAATTTGTCTCCTTTAATCAGCAAACTTATTCCATCCGAACAGAAGTTGAATTTAGATCTAGGCTAGCTATTTTACATTACACTCTCAAAAAAAACTTTGCACATAATATCGATAATAAAATAAATAAAAACAAAATAAAATTAAATAAATAAAAACACCCATTTCACTTCATAAACATATTACACATTTCAAATTCTAATGGCTTTGTTTTGTTTAAAAAAAGAAGAAAAACCATTCCTTTCACGCCATATGTCACACCACATTTTTTTAAATTCTAACGACTATGTTTTCGTTTAAAATTTTTTTTAAACGAAAACATAGTCGTTAGAATTTTAAAAAAACAAAAAACAAAAAAAACGCTCATTCTGATTCATAGACGCAGTACGCATATTAAATTTTAACGGCTATGTTTCGTTCCATAAAAGAACAAAAACATTATTTTCATGTCAAAAACGGAATAAACTTTTTCAAATATCTGTACTTGTGTATTATTTCTTCAAATCAATCATCCAAGGAAATTTTGAAATAAAAAGAAACGTTAATGAATAATATTTTTGGTTTTGCTTTTTTCATTTTCCATTGCGTTGGGATATTATTTCCATTTTTTATCATATATATATATATGTATATATATATATATAGGATCAAATATAAACCAAAAGTAAAACTTTTAGTAGATGGAACCTATAGTGAAGAGGTTTAGCTCAATATACGAGATAGAGCAATTGTAGAAATAGAAGAAAAAAGAGTGATAAATATGCGACGATTGTCCAAATTTATTTCAAATTTCAATTGTTCAATGCAAGGTGTATTCAGTAATAAACTAGTGTTTATTATTCTTTCCTTAAGCCAAGGCTTTTCAAAGATCGAGATCTTATCATCAGAGGAAAAAGACAGATAGATAAGTTGGCTTTCGAAAAAACCAAACTTCAAATATTTGAAAAATATATGAAAAATATTATTAAAATATGCAGTGAAAGAGAAGTTCCGTAAAAAAGATATGTGGTTTGTCCGGGTGGTAATTTTCCGTTGAAAAGATGTCCAATGAATTGTAGAAAGCGAAAAAAATCTTTTGCGTAGGGGCAGTGTGGAGAGAATGTTCAAATATAAGTAAATCCAAACGCACTTAAATGGAATTGATATTAGGAGAGAATTTGAATGCCTACTAGACACTGTCTTAGAGTGTCTAAAGTCTCTCTGTACAGGGGTTTGTCAGGATAACCTGGCATGAAGATACTTTCCCCTGACCAAATATTCAAAATAACATAGTATTTGAAGTCCAAATAACATCCCCTATGTATGGCTACCCCACACTGGCTTATACGAGGAATAGTGCACCTTTTTCCAAGTGGTGTTGCCTCTGGTAACAGTACTAAGGTGGATACTCCACCAGACTAGATGAATGCTTGTCCTGGAATCCGGTAAGCCCAAGAGACCACAAGAAATATATACTATAACATAATTAACTGGTCAATTGGGGAGAGGAAAATTCATGTTTTTCATTGTTTTACTAACTCAACGTTTGAGAAATAAAGGAACACTTTAGTTGAACACTCGGATATCTACGTATCTCATGTAGAAATCAAGTGTTAGCCCCATGAAGGGGCCCCTTGTACACTGAAGACTTTTCATACACTTCTTGCAAAAGTAACATTTTAGTTTTAGTCCCTATTTACTTGCCTCCCCACGAGGGCAGTGTTAAACACAAGTTCGGTTTTCAATGTGGTGGGAAAATCCAGCACCCGCAAAAAATGGGCACTCTGGAAAATTTAAATTACCTCAGTGTAGAAGGATTTCTCTTTCATTGACCACAGACAGAAAATATGAAGTGTAGTATGAGAACAGATATTACACTTTGTTCCTAGCCAGTATTTTACTGAAAGTTTTCTTTCTGCTTTTCAGTTATTGGCGTGTTAATCTATTATTATGAAGAATATGAGTTAATCAACCTTTTTTTCACTAAGGCTTTTTTCCTGTATACTTTAATAACACAAAATACATGCTGAAATATACTTTAGTCTTGGGATTGAGTTATGTTTAAAAAAATCTGTTTTAATTGTTCTACTATGGCGTAATTCAAAACTAACTCAACTAGTCACCCATCTAACCCTATCTATGTATTACAACTAAATTAAACTAAATATAACCCACATGAAGACCCTTTACACCTAGAAGCTGTATTCGAAAATTCATAATAATTAGTTAATTAGTTTAGGAGTAAATCCTGTACATACAAATATATAAACAAAACTTCATAAAGATAGGGATATATCTATTTATATAAAGTTAGGTATGTATATATGTTTATATATTTGTATGTACAGGATTCACTCCTAAACTAATTAACCGGTATCATTATGAATTTTGAAATACAACTGCTAGGCATAAGGGTCGTAATGTAGGCTATATTTACTTTAATTTAGTTTAATTCAAAGGGGATAAAATTGCAGTGGAACCCTTTTGTGAAAATTCAGATACCTCCGAGTTTTGTGAAATTTTAAGAATACCTATTTGACATCAATTGATAAATATTCCCAAAACTTTAGTTTCTTTGGAGCATTTTAAAGGGTTTTTAGGGGGCATAATATGGTCACAAGCTCCCATTTGAAAATTCAGATATTTCAGATTTGCATTAAGTTTTATCCATAGTCATTAGACACCAATTCAACAAGGTCCCTGACTTTCAATTTCTTCTTAAGCTTAAGCCTAAGACGTTTTCTAGAATCAAAATCATGTAATGGATTTTGATCAAAATTAGAATATGAATTCTGAACATAAGGTTTAGTATCATTATATCTTTATTTTTATCTTCTTAAGGAGACATAAGGGTATTCTTTTAGCATATATATATAGATAAATAAACAATAACAAACATTTATATATATATATATATATATATATATATATATTATTAAAAATAACCGACAATTTTTGTATTGATCCCTTCAATTTTCCGGATTAAAATCTTAATCTCGGAAGAAAATTAAGATTTTAATCCAGAAAATTGAAGGGATCAATACTAAAATAACCAGACAAAAATTGTCGGTTAATTTTAATAATACGTGTCTTAAGGAAAAAATGCTGCCCCGATATACATATATATATATATATGTCATCTTGGCTTGAAGGTTTGAATTCCTTCGCCAGCCCGATGAGTTGGTCGCTATTTGCACCAATGAAACAAAACTTGTTTTGTCGCAACTAATGGAATAAAATCAAAAAATATATATTTTGCTCTGAATTTTCATTGAGCACTCTCATAAACCCGGTTTCAACTTCCTTCGGATTCATACCCCCTGGATATTTGTAACAAGTTAATTATATATATATATATATATATATATATATATATAATGACTTCAGGACAATCTGCATCATTATATGAATAATTTCATTCATATTCAGTCTGATTAACTTGAAAACAGAATGTCTTATTGCAATGCAAAATGAAATTTTTTTTTACTGATTTTTTTATAATAAGGATAGGAAATTCTGCCTTCAAGCCAAGATGACATTTCTTTTTCTTTGTGCGGTCATTATAGAACTTCTAAAATTATCATTGATTTCCAATGTATAAATGTCAACCATCTCATGTAGGAATAAATAGTACATGATGCAAAAACAATATTCTAAATTATTTTGATGTTGTGGTTAGAGGCCATCCAAGGTCTGGCATCAAGGCCATGCTGAGCTCTCTCGGACAGATTGAAAATATAGCCTCAATTTCAAACTAGTCATTATGCATTTTTGCAATCTTTGCTAAATGCATACTATATGTGGCTATATACTTTTCTGTGCACTCACATGAAATAAGAGAGTAGAAAAAATAAAAGAATTTATGAAAAAATGTAAAGGCAATTTGGTGTTTTTATTCCTCGTTTTTAACAGTTACTGAATTGTTCCTATTTACTTACCTCTCTAAGAGGGCAGCGTTAGACACGATGTCAGTTTTTCAATGTGGGGAAAATCCAGCTCCCCAAAACGGGACAGTCTGGATTGGGACAAAAATAAAAATTACTTTGGTCTAGAAGGACTTTTCCTTCACTGACCGAGGACACAAAAGACGAAGTGTAGTAAAAGAACAGATACTACACTTTGCACCTAGCCAAAAGGACTGAATTGTTAAAATGTATCGCAAAGTATGCATAATACGTCATAAGCATTTGTGCTTCCCTTATTATAGGTGAAGGGTTAGGTGGTCTCACTTTTATATCAAGGATGGTCCAATACAGTAGAGTATGATATTTTAAGGAACGTACGTTAATAAGTAGTTAAAAATATATATATTCATGCTTATTCGGTACTAGCAAATATACCAAGTATTGCCCTTTAGTCTTCACATTCGATGAACGATATTTCTGACAAAGAGAGAAGAATTGCTGTTTTCTGGGTCAGGATCTATCCATCTAACACTTATCGTTGGCTAGTTTTTGACCTTGAAGTAGTATTCGTTTTATTTTAGCTCCTTACATCAAGTGGCTTCATGCCTTGTGTGGAGCGATTTCTATCAAAAAAAATTTTTGCCTGGGAGCACAAACTTCTACCTTTGATTTATTTTGTAGTCCCACTTCTAGCACTAATGAAAAGGTTACAGAGCGCCACGATATTATAAACCCACCCAGGGACGGGTATTCTAGGTAGTATTTAATAACTTTTATCGTTTATACAACCTTTTACCCACTCCCCATCATTATCTTCTGTTTATATTGGAAGATCCAAAGCAATGATTGCTTTAAAGTATTATGGAGTCTGGTCTATTGCACTTTTGAAAAAAGTTGCAGCATATGATAAACCCATCTTTAACTTTTTCATTACAGCTAGTAATTATATGGGAGATGATCTACTCGTTCAATATCCAACACTTTGACTGGTTATTCTAGTTATTATTCAATAATATTGCTTTTCTATCTGACCCATAACTTCAGCTGTGAAAGCTTATTATCACAGTTTTCACCGTCAGAGTATGTTTGATGGCTGTGAAGTATTGGGTGTAGGAGAAAGTCAACCTCTTTCACATTAAAGAGTTACAGAGTGTCACAGACGTATATTCCAACTAGTATTGAATTGAGTCCCACGTCTACTTAATCCGCTCTCTCCTCGCCACAATCTTTTCTTCATATTGAAAGATCTATAGTTTTATCTTTTTCATGAATCTGAAGTATTTTGAGGTCGAAACTGTTGTATGTTTTAAAGGGTTGTTCCAAGTCGTCTCAGTATTTCGAACTCGTCCTGTGTGATTATTCCAGCTCATATTCAATAACGTTCTTTTTCTCATTACTCTGTAATGATCCTTTCTTTGTATCGAAAGATCAATAGTAGGATGTTTTCGCCTGCTTTGAAGTATCCAAGTATCCCAGGTTGCTATAGTATCTTTGTATGTGTGTGGCAACTAGTATTCATTAACCTCCCTCTTCAATCCGACCTCTTCCTTTCCCCAGCATCATTTCTTTGCCTCTTTAATATCCGAATATCCATCTTCTTCTGATTGTCCTGTGTTTAAACTCCTATATCTATATCTCCTATATCTAGTACTAATGGAGATTTAATATCTATCTGTCTGTTTTTTAATTGTACTATTTTTTATGCTTAATTCAGTTTACTATACTATTTCAGACTAATATACTGTTCAATGCTCAATTCAGTGGGGGTGGGAGTAGTGCAGTATCTGTTCTGTTGTAATGAGACCATCCTCCCAGGCATTACCTCCTCCTTTGGTGGATAGTGTAGTATCTGTTTTCTTGTCATAAGACAATCCTCTCAAGCATTACCTCCTCCTTTAAGGGGGTTATGGTGTACGTCAACAAGAAATTCTCACAATAGGCTGTTCATTAGCAAACTCAAAACTTACAATTTCCATTGTATATACTAGAAGAAAATATGCGACCGGAGGGTGAACATATTTTTTGCTAGTTTTGTATAAAGTTTCTGATGACATTTGCAAGAAATGCATGATCAGCTTTTTACCCTCTTACATTTTGATTAGTTTTGTTGTTGTTGTTTTTTTCTGTTTATCTTTAAATATAGGGAGAAATGTCCTTCTTCTTCTTCTTCTTCCTCTTTCTCCTCTCCTTTCCTCCCTCTTCTTCCTTTTTCTCTCTTCCTTTTGTTTTTTTCTTTTACTTTTTTCTTCCCCTCTTTATTCTTTTCCTTTTTTCTCTCTTTATTCTTCTTCTTCTTCTTCTTCTTCTTCTTCTTCTTCTTTCTCCCCATTCTTCTTCTTCTTCTTTTCCCCTTTTTCTCCTTCTTCTTCTCTTTTTCTTTTAATTTTTTTCTCCCCCCCCCTTCTTCTTCTTAACAAAATGGCTGTCTTGGATTGAAGACAGAGATCCTTTCAGAACACATGCTAGTAGTATTCAACAATATTCCTTTTCTAGCTGACTCTTTAATTCTGCGAGAATTGAAGAATTGGCAGATTGACCAAACGATCGGTAAACGATGCACTTGATCATCTAAATCAATCTGTAAAACGTTAAGGCCGTCTCGTTGCTCAAATACACGTTATCCATTTTTCTTTTTTCATGGCAGGCTGAATGGTTATGGGAACTGACTATGAAAAATGGGCAAGGGTATTAACCTACACTCCCCACCTCATCTAGCTAAAAAAGAACTCTGTACTCGATGGATTGTTTATAATTAATATGTTTAGACATTAAATGATAAAAAAGGACTGGTATACCATTAAAAGGACAAATCGATCCTCTTAGAAAACTCAAGAAAAAACAGAATTTATTTATCTCCCATCAACAGCAGAAGATATGAAATAAGGTCAGGAAAGTGGAATTTGAAACCAGCATCCTAGAGGAAGATCACCTGTGGCCGAGCAAAAATTGCCTGGGAAGCCTCGTCTTTCAATCGTAAACGTGTCTCTTTTCTTCCTGAGATTCTCATGGATGGTTCTGCTCTTGAGGAGAAATCGACTCTGAAACTTCTTGGTCTTTCTCTCTTATCAAATCTTTCTTGGAGTTCATATATTAGATCCATTGCTCATTCTGCTTCTCGTAAATCGGTTCTTTCTATCGCTTCAAACACTTTCTCACACCTGAGGTTATTCTCTATCTCTACAAATCTACTATTATACCATGTATGGAGTACTGTTGTCATATTTGGGCTGGTGAATCCCTGTCCCATTTGAGGATCTTTGATAAGGTGCAGAAACGTATCTGTAATTTGATTGGTCTGACCCTTTCTTTTTGTCTACACTGATTTTAGTATGGATTAACGCTGAAGACAGAAGTCTGGAATAATTAGTATATAAGTAAATCCTCCCAATTCCCTAATTATAGGAATTTGCAATAAAAATTTGTCTCTATAATAATAATACGCTAAGGCATTTCATGATCATACGTATGTTATCAGCTTTCACACACATTTAAAAAAAATGAGATCGTCCACTCAGGATGGCGATTAGTGATTTATCTGATGTCGCTAAAGTTTAAAATGGATTGTTCCAAAATTGATACAGTCGGGGAAACAGGGAGAGAATTCCAAAGACAAACGGTCTGAGAAAAGAAGCTATTATAATAGAAAATCAGTGAAGGGGTTGGATTTTGCTGCTAGTCAGGTGGGTCGGGGGTATTTACGTTGATGAGGTACAAGTGCAGTAAGTTCATCGAAACACATTCCATGGAAATACTATTAGGTTAGAAATTCTTTTTTGGCCCCTTGTCCAAGAGGAAGAAGCTAGTGGTTGATGCACCAGCCCAGATGTGGCAACAATAGTCCATGCATGGGTGAATAATAGCTTTATAGAGATATAGGGTACTGGCAAGTGTGGAAATAAAGTAAGTTGAACTACTTCAAATAAACTTGAATTTGACTTTCATATTTCACATTTTAATTTTTATTTTACTTTTGCTTACCTCAAACAAGGCATATTACCACTGAAGCATAAGGGGTTATTGTGATAGGAGCCAGATTGATAGGGGACCACCTGAGTAGGGGAGTTGGGCAGCAAGAGGTTTTGTTCACATTACCATTAAATTTTTGCATGTTGGTACATGCATCAAATAGTTTAAAGGAAAGGACGAAGGACTTCTAAATAGCAGAAATAAACTTGTAAATATTTTGTACATGTTTTCAATGAATTCAACTAAATGTTCTTAATTTTGGATTTGTTTTTTAGAAGAAAAAAAAACATTCATTTCAAAAATTAATTATTTCATCATTTCTTTCTTTTCTTACTATAATTTCAATTCAAGCCTGACTTGCCTAAAACGTATACATGATATAAATTTCTGTTTTCTTTTTGTATCTTTATTAATTGTATTATTCAAACTACTGTTATAATTTTGAATGTTATTCTCACAACGTTTCCACCGATATAACCTCCGACCTTCTTCAGATGCGTTTTGTCAAACTCAGGATTTTTTGTCATTTTTAACTGAATCCTTTATTGAAAGGAATATTTGTTTGAAGGAATAAAAATAAGGAAGGAAAGATGGTCTCTGTAGATGGAAACAACATTCTAGCCACTGGAACTTCGTTATATGGTATACTCTTGTCAGGTGACACCATGTTTAATGCAACAACGTGTTTGCCACTAAATCTTTATTACATAATATACTCTTCTTCAACAACACCATTTCCAATACTGATCTCTATTGCTCAATGATCTTAGCCCTTCAAGTGCTAAAACGCAACTTAGAGCTTCTATTAGGTTCGTTTTTTTATCAATGGAAAAGCACACCAATCACATGTGGTCGATATGCATAAATTCTCTTGTTCTGTCATACACTTGTTCTTTTTCACATCCAGGTTATTCATGGCAGACAGAGACAAGCCCTTTTATGTCGGCAATATGGTATGTCAAGACTATTTCCACTTGATTCAAGTTCTTGCTCACCACATCCGCCACATACACAAGGGTAGATTGTTCTCGTTCTGTCAGCCACAACCTGGTAAAAGTCTTAAGTAATTCTTAATTATATTTGTAGTATCAACTGTACTGAAGATTCAACCGTGTGTGTTATCCTTGTAGGTCATTTGGGTATCAGACTGGGTTCTTCATTGTATTTCTGGGAGGTGAATAGTGTTAATAATAGTCGTGTCCATCCCCATAATATTTACAATATATAAAAAAATAATACTCTTGAATCCTAGCAAGAAGACAAACAAGAAAATCGCCCCATTGATTGTAATTTGATCCGGATTTCTGTCCAGAATCTCTTTCTATTTTTATCCCTGTCACTTAGAGATTATGGTTTCCATACTGATGACACAACTCGGTTTTAATTCTTGTTCTTAATTACTCTGAGGGAATATGTTGTTGTTTTTTTCTGAGTTTATTTTACTCTATGACTTTTTATTGATTTAGCTTTTCTTCTTCCTCTTTTTTCTTCTTTTTTTCAAAATATATTTTGTTGTCAGTTTTAATTCAGTGTTAGACTAGTAATACTTATTACCTGAATTACTTGGAGTATAAAAAATCGTCTCAGATGTTAATTAAGTGTACATATTTAAACTCTGTTTTACTTTCTACATTTTAAAACAAAATAATTTTGAAACCAACCTATCTAATATATAACGTTAACTTGTCGGTTTTTAGAATTTAGACCCAAGTAGCATCGTATCTGTCACATCGATATTCGATTTTGCCTAACCATTTTTTTTTTCATCTAACATGTTTTTGTTTTTTTTAAATATCAGAATGTCTTTGTCTTCTATTTCTTTGTAAAACGATTTATTCCACTTAGGAAGATTATTACGATGACAAGAATTTTATATAATGAATCAAGTAATGTAATGAAGATAAATCTTTGCAGCTTAAAATGACTTATACCCCTTGATTTGACTTGTGACGACATTCACTCTGGTATTCACTGAGTCCCGAATGAGGGCTGACCAAGCACAACTGTCCATTGCCAACGTTGAGATAAGTGAAAGTCAGTCGCTATTCCATCAGCGAACACCATAGATATGTGCATCGATAATAAGTTCTGTATCCTGCTTCATCGTTTTGAAGCAGGATTCAGAACTTAATATTGGTCCACATATCTTAAATAATGGCCTCTGTTCAGTCTTGAGAAACAATGGATACCCCCTGTAATGGTGGCTGCATTTGTAATTGTGAAGCAACTGATTCACAATCCCCGACCACACTTCTCCTGAATCGGCACTGCTTGATTTTATACGGCATAATCACATTGACACACTGGTTTCCATTAGATCACCAAAGTTAAGCGACGTTGAGCCTGGTCAGTATTAAATGGGTGACCAATTGGGAATACCAGATGCTGTATGTGCTCTCCGCTTATCCTGGCATTGTTTCCAGTCATCCTGGATTTCTCCTTGCTACTGGAATATCAAAAATAATGATAACTTATCCTCCACCCTTATTTGAATTACTTCTATGTCTTTCCTTCTCTTCTCTATTTTTTCTCTTTTGTTGCCATTTTGTGTGTTTTTCTCACCTATACGTGACTTACACATTATTAATGTTTATTATACTTTGTTTCTTGCTTATTTTAAAAATTTTACCTTTAATCTAAGTTAATTTTGAAATGTGCAACCAACCAATGAATCCCGAGCCACACCATTCGGAACAGCTAGTATAAATATAATATTATGGTGGACATTCACCTGAAATCTATATAATCAAGCATTTTTTTGTCTGTATGGCACCAAGTTTTAGATGCCAGGTGTGTTGTTGCTGAGTAAGCTTTTTGGACTCGGCCACAGTTCGAACTGTGGCAGCCTGTGCACGGTGGTCCTGAGCAAGGTCGCACAAGAATCATGATTCCAACATTGAAGGTCGACAATCTGTGGACCTGGGAGCTCAGCCAAGTCCTCTTTGATGGTTGTTGCCCAAGTCCTCAGCTGCCCTCTGATACACTTGTGCCACCCAGGCAGAAAGGCAAGGAGGATTATGTCGTGAATTAATTCTTTCTCTGAGTGACCAGTTGCATGACCAAACAATCAAAGATATCACTGCAATAAGACAGTTGGCAGAGATTTCAGGTTGAGGTGCTGGCGGAGAATAGCAGTTGGGATACGTTCAGCCTGCCAACAATGCAAAATATGGTGGAGGCATTCATTGTCAAAGACTTTCAACTTCCATTGATCGAGCACCCTCATTGACCATTTCTGGCAGCCATAGAAGAGGATCGAATGAATCACAGATGGATAGACATGTCTCTTGGTTTATACTGAGATCTCCCAATACACTCACAAGAACCGTTAAAGGTGCATAAAAGTGGATCTAGCATCCTCGACTTTTGCTACGCTCTGCCCAGATAGACTAATGGTGGATCCAAGGTACATGAATAACTCCATGTCCTCCAAAATAGTGCCATTCAAGACAGCGGTCTCTAGACCTGCAGAGAAATAAAAAGGAGAGAAACTTAGTCTTTGATAGTGCAGCCTCCTGCAGGTATGTCTTGTTAATAATACTACTGTTACTATTACAAATAATAAGTCCTAAAAATTTATGTAACAGAGTTGTATCAAATTTGTCATGGTGGATGTGTAATACTGTGTAATAATATTCTAATACTACTACTTTTATCACTAATAATAGCCCATTATTGGTGAAAGAGTTGTAAGCAAAATTCCAGCAAATTTAGCATCAAGCATTCTTGACATAGCAGATGTGTTAAAGGAAGGTCAAAATTATAATGCCACTACTATTACTTTTACTACTACTATTAATAGTAATTAAATAATTCTAGGCTCTAAAACTATTGAATATAAGTGCATAAAATTTGACATGAGCAGCTTTTTGTAATACAATTTAGAATACTAATTATTATGGTTAACTAAGGCGCCGAAGCAGATGGATTAAAAGTCCAACTATAGGTGAATGTAGTTAAATTCAAGAAAACTTTAACTGATAGAAAAATAGATATAACAGATTAAAACCGTTTCTTTCTTATTATATCTGTTAAAAAAATTATTGAAATTGAAATAGCAATTCTTTCAAAATTTACAATTACTTCGGTGCAAACGTAGCTTTATATTTTATTATTTTTGCTTGCATCCAAAGCCACATGGTAGTCAGCTTAAGACATGGGGGTACTCAGTTGATGATGACCTGATCCTGACAGGCGGCACAAGCTAAATGGTCACAGGCATAAAAAGTTGGAAGTCATTCACTAAACGTCTAACTTTAAGCATGAGACAAGACGAAAAATGAAAATAATAAAAAAATAATAATAAATCCAGAAAATTTTTATTTTTATCAAATTGTTGTTTAAAACCTTTTATGTGACAATCCTTAAAATTCTTGAACATGTTTTTGGAATCAGGCATTGAATGACAAAGCTTTTGTTATATTGATGGAATATCCAGTGTAGCAGCAATTCCTGGGAACATATCCCAGAAAGAATTGTTGGAAATAAGTCATCCACCATCCACTATGACTACGTAATCCCTATAGCTACATACTTAGGAAACAGAGCTGTTTAATCTGACATAGTGATATGGGACAAACGAGAGAGAGTAGCAACCCTAGTGTAAGTCCATGTAAATACTGATGCTGGCCTAAGCAGAGCTGAGAGGAAGAAGAAAACTAAATACCAAGGTCTTATGTACGCCATAAAAAAAACTGGAACCTTAGGGAGAGTTCAATCATTCCAGTAATCATAGGAACTACTGGCTCATGAAAAAGAATTTTAAAAAACTACCTGGTGAATATACCCGGTTAACCAAGTGCAAGAGAAGTACAAACAATTTCATCTAAAGGGACGGTTAGAATCCTAAAAAGATCTCTAGGTTTGAGTCTCTGAGATAGTAGGCATATATCTGGCATCCAGTAGGATGCTCCATCCCCAGCAAAAACAAAAGAAAGGAAAATTGAAAAAAAAAAAAAAAAGAACAGCATGTACCCAGATCAAATTTACTTTTAAACTGTCCAAGGTATGAACTTTACACTTCCTAAAAATTTAGATAAAATCCAGCTTGAAATGATGAAGTCTCAGCTGCACATGTTATCTGATAATGCATAAGTACTATGTTATATACTATCTTAGCACCATCTTGTCTGCAGTGATGAGGATGTTTTTTTTTAATCCTTTTCAGAATACTGGTGTATACTTAAAGAAGATGCTGAAGATGTTTTAACTTTGAAGTAGATGTTATTTACTTAACTAAATGGAGCTCGAATTCCTTAATTAGAAGTTACTTCCTGACTATCTTCATAGGGGAAACAAGGGAGGTTTTATCCCTCTATTTCTCAAAACCTTACATGACGTGTGGCTGAGGTAAAATTTTGGCAGCAACTGAATTTAATTTCAATCTTACTTTGTGTGGTTAATCTAACCAATCAACTATCAACTGTACATATGTGTTCTAGCTGACCTGAATTCCTCCTCAGTCACTTATCCTAAATAAGCAATTGTACTTGGAGAACTATCTGAACATTTCTCTTTAAAAGTATATTACTGCTACAGATTATGTATGCATCACACAAATGAATATACCGACAAACACATAGACATACATGTATTACTAATGGAGATTTGGTATCTGTCTGTCTGAAGCTGAAACTATAATATTACTTCTATTTTAGACTATTGTACTATCTTTTAATGCTCAATTCCGTTTACTATACCAGACTATTGTACTATTGTACTCTCTTACAATGCTCAATTATGGGGGGGGGGGGGAATGTAGTATCTGTTTTGTTGTCTGTTGTCATTATACCATCCTCCTAGAGATTGCCTCCTCCGTTTTGGGGGGTGGGGGGTGAGGGGGGGGGGCTTGTGTAGTATCAGTTCTGTTGACATAAGACCATCCTCCCAGGTATTACCTCCACCTTTGGAGGGTAGTATAGTATATGTTCGTTCGTCATGATATTATCCTCCCAGGCATTACTTCCTTTTTTTAGGAAGCTAGTGTTGTATCTGTCATGTTGTCATGAGACCACCCTCTCATGCATTACCTCCTCCTTTGGTATTATATGTTTGTTTGTTATGATACCATCCTCTCAGAATATGTGACCAGTGTTAGCATAAACATTCTAGTTAGGATTATATATATAAAGAAAACGGTGTTTTGTTTTTTAAATTCGCATTTTGGTTGTCTATTTCCTGATCTATTTATTATTGTTTCGTATTTTTTTGACTCGTGAATCACCGCTTATCAAGGTCTGGAAGCCACTCGAGAATAAAGGTTAAAAAGATTAAAGGTTGGAAAGAATTCGAAACAGTAGGTGGAATGGGCAGAAGATTACTTAAGAGGACTTGATTATCCAAGAGGACGGCTCGACAAGTATTTGTTTATATTAGACTTAAAGACACTCATATTGTAGTCGGTTGGAAAGCAGCCTTGCAGTATTTTTTCCACTGATGAGATGTTCTAGGAAAGAACTTTGTTCATGGAATCTTTGTTTGGTTTTTGGTAAAAAGAGAGAGAAAGGAAAGTTCTTTGTTATTGTTGTAGCTGGGCGAGTTCTTGCTGTGAATGTTTTAGGGTGAGGGGGGCAGAGATTGAAGTTCAGTCAAGCACCTACCATGGACATAATAATACAATAGAGAGAGGCCAGCAAAATCTCTTCTGTGCGAAAGAGGCTGCAAGATCATTTCTCACTGGTATTGAATGTTGAAATCACACCAGTTGTAAAAACACTATTATTTTACTGAACAACTGGAGAGAAATTAAGGTCCCACATTTTTTCCGAAAGTATTAGTGCATAAATGAATATAATAGATCAAAACAGATTTGACCTCTGATTACCAATTCCATAGTCTGCATCGGTATCCATCGCACCATTCACATCTCCCTTTTGTATAAATATATGGGCAGAGGGTATCTATTGTCTATAAATGTCTTTATCGGCACTTCAGTAAGCATTGCGCAGTAATGAATCTTTCTTGCGTTTTTTTCTCTTTTCCTTTCATTGAACAAGCAATCAAGGTTAAGCCTCGAAGCAGTTTGATCTCTTGAACTAACTTGCTCAAATTCTACAAGGCATCTCCTTCCCCTCCAGCTTTGTGAAAATGACAGGTATAGAAAATGCATATTTCCCTACAACCACTGATCCTATACAAATTAAAGACTGCAAAAAATCAAATTCCGATCATTCAAAGTGGAAGAACTCATGGAATGTCTCAAAGAGATCTACGGATTTTTCTCTCATACAATCAAAATTCCTTTAAAATCTGATAAAAAGTAATGATACTTCTAGAGATACAAATATAGGAGACTTTATATATCGGTCAGTGTGTCATGTTTATGTTTAAAATAGCATTTTCTTTAGTCTTTCATATTTAATTTTGAAATATAATTGTCTTTGCTCAGTCATGCTAAGGTTTGAAATATAATTTTCTTTCCTCGGTCATGCTCAAGTTTGAAACATCATTTTATTTGCTCAGTCATGCTCAAGTTTGAAATATCATTTTCTTTTTGCCTCAATTTTACTTAAGTTTTAAATATCATTTTATTTCCTCAGTTTTGCTCAAGTTTGAAATATTTTATTTCCTTGGTTTTGTTCAAGTTTTAAATATCATTTTATTTCCTCAGTTTTGCTCAAGTTTGAAATATTTTATTTCCTTGGTTTTGTTCAAGTTTTAAATATCATTTTATTTCCTCAGTTTTTCTCAAGTTTGAAATATTTTATTTCCTTGGTTTTGTTCAAGTTTTAAATATCATTTTATTTCCTCAGTTTTGCTCAAGTTTGAAATATTTTATTACCTTGGTTTTGTTCAAGTTTTAAATATCATTTTATTTCCTCAGTTTTGCTCAAGTTTGAAATATTTTATTTCCTTGGTTTTGTTCAAGTTTTAAATATCATTTTATTTCCTCAGTTTTGCTCAAGTTTGAAATATTTTATTTCCTTGGTTTTGTTCAAGTTTTAAATATCATTTTATTTCCTCAGTTTTGCTCAAGTTTGAAATATTTTATTTCCTTGGTTTTGTTCAAGTTTAAAATATCATTTTATTTCCTCAGTTTTGCTCAAGTTAAAAATATTTTATTTCCTTGGTTTTGTTCAAGTTTTAAATATCATTTTATTTCCTCAGTTTTGCTCAAGTTTAAAATATTTTATTTCCTTGGTTTTGTTCAAGTTTTAAATATCATTTTATTTCCTCAGTTTTGCTCAAGTTTGAAATATTTTATTTCCTTGGTTTTGTTCAAGTTTTAAATATCATTTTATTTCCTCAGTTTTTCTCAAGTTTGAAATATTTTATTTCCTTGGTTTTGTTCAAGTTTAAAATATCATTTTATTTCCTCAGTTTTGCTCAAGTTAAAAATATTTTATTTCCTTGGTTTTGTTCAAGTTTTAAATATCATTTTATTTCCTCAGTTTTGCTCAAGTTTGAAATATTTTATTACCTTGGTTTTGTTCAAGTTTTAAATATCATTTTATTTCCTCAGTTTTGCTCAAGTTTGAAATATTTTATTTCCTTGGTTTTGTTCAAGTTTTAAATATCATTTTATTTCCTCAGTTTTGCTCAAGTTTGAAATATTTTATTTCCTTGGTTTTGTTCAAGTTTGAAATATTTTATTTCCTCAGTTTTTCTCAAGTTTGAAATATTTTATTTCCTTGGTTTTGTTCAAGTTTTAAATATCATTTTATTTCCTCAGTTTTTCTCAAGTTTGAAATATTTTATTACCTTGATTTTGTCTAAGTTTTAAATATCATTTTATTTCCTCAGTTTTGCTCAAGTTTGAAATATTTTATTTCCTTGGTTTTGTTCAAGTTTTAAATATCATTTTATTTCCTCAGTTTTGCTCAAGTTTGAAATATTTTATTTCCTTGGTTTTGTTCAAGTTTAAAATATCATTTTATTTCCTCAGTTTTTCTCAAGTTTGAAATATTTTATTTACTTGGTTTTGTTCAAGTTTTAAATATCATTTTATTTCCTCAGTTTTTCTCAAGTTTGAAATATTTTATTTACTTGGTTTTGTTCAAGTTTTAAATATCATTTTATTTCCTCAGTTTTTCTCAAGTTTGAAATATTTTATTTACTTGGTTTTGTTCAAGTTTTAAATATCATTTTATTTCCTCAGTTTTGCTCAAGTTTGAAATATTTTATTTCCTTGGTTTTGTTCAAGTTTAAAATATCATTTTATTTCCTCAGTTTTTCTCAAGTTTGAAATATTTTATTTACTTGGTTTTGTTCAAGTTTAAAATATCATTTTATTTCCTCAGTTTTTCTCAAGTTTGAAATATTTTATTTACTTGGTTTTGCTCAAGTTTTAAATATCATTTTATTTCCTCAGTTTTTCTCAAGTTTGGAATATTTTATTTACTTGGTTTTGCTCAAGTTTAAAATATCATTTTATTTCCTCAGTTTTTCTCAAGTTTGAAATATTTTATTTACTTGGTTTTGTTCAAGTTTAAAATATCATTTTATTTCCTCAGTTTTTCTCAAGTTTGAAATATTTTATTTCCTTGGTTTTGCTCAAGTTTAAAATATTTTATTTCCTTGGTTTTGCTCAAGTTTGAAATATTTTATTTCCTTGGTTTTGCTCAAGTTTAAAATATTTTATTTCCTTGGTTTTTCTCAAGTTTAAAATATCATTTTATTTCCTCAGTTTTTCTCAAGTTTGAAATATTTTATTTCCTTGGTTTTGCTCAAGTTTAAAATATCATTTTATTTCCTCAGTTTTGCTCAAGTTTAAAATATCATTTTATTTCCTCAGTTTTTCTCAAGTTTGAAATATCATTTTATTTCCTCAGTTTTTCTCAAGTTTGAAATATTTTATTTCCTTGGTTTTGCTCAAGTTTAAAATATCATTTTATTTCCTCAGTTTTGCTCAAGTTTAAAATATCATTTTATTTCCTCAGTTTTGCTCAAGTTTAAAATATCATTTTATTTCCTCAGTTTTTCTCAAGTTTAAAATATCATTTTATTTCCTCAGTTTTTCTCAAGTTTGAAATATTTTATTTCCTTGGTTTTGCTCAAGTTTGAAATATTTTATTTCCTTGGTTTTGCTCAAGTTTGAAATATTTTATTTCCTTGGTTTTGCTCAAGTTTGAAATATTTTATTTCCTTGGTTTTGCTCAAGTTTAAAATATTTTATTTCCTTGGTTTTTCTCAAGTTTAAAATATTTTATTTCCTTGGTTTTGCTCAAGTTTTAAATATTTTATTTCCTTGGTTTTTCTCAAGTTTGAAATATTTTATTTCCTTGGTTTTGTTCAAGTTTAAAATATCGTTTTATTTCCTCAGTTTTGCTCAAGTTTGAAATATTTTATTTCCTTGGTTTTGTTCAAGTTTTAAATATCATTTTATTTCCTCAGTTTTGCTCAAGTTTGAAATATTTTATTTCCTTGGTTTTGTTCAAGTTTAAAATATCATTTTATTTCCTCAGTTTTGCTCAAGTTAAAAATATTTTATTTCCTTGGTTTTGTTCAAGTTTTAAATATCATTTTATTTCCTCAGTTTTGCTCAAGTTTAAAATATTTTATTTCCTTGGTTTTGTTCAAGTTTTAAATATCATTTTATTTCCTCAGTTTTGCTCAAGTTTGAAATATTTTATTTCCTTGGTTTTGTTCAAGTTTTAAATATCATTTTATTTCCTCAGTTTTTCTCAAGTTTGAAATATTTTATTTCCTTGGTTTTGTTCAAGTTTAAAATATCATTTTATTTCCTCAGTTTTGCTCAAGTTAAAAATATTTTATTTCCTTGGTTTTGTTCAAGTTTTAAATATCATTTTATTTCCTCAGTTTTGCTCAAGTTTGAAATATTTTATTACCTTGGTTTTGTTCAAGTTTTAAATATCATTTTATTTCCTCAGTTTTGCTCAAGTTTGAAATATTTTATTTCCTTGGTTTTGTTCAAGTTTTAAATATCATTTTATTTCCTCAGTTTTGCTCAAGTTTGAAATATTTTATTTCCTTGGTTTTGTTCAAGTTTAAAATATCATTTTATTTCCTCAGTTTTTCTCAAGTTTGAAATATTTTATTTACTTGGTTTTGTTCAAGTTTTAAATATCATTTTATTTCCTCAGTTTTTCTCAAGTTTGAAATATTTTATTTACTTGGTTTTGTTCAAGTTTAAAATATCATTTTATTTCCTCAGTTTTTCTCAAGTTTGAAATATTTTATTTACTTGGTTTTGCTCAAGTTTAAAATATCATTTTATTTCCTCAGTTTTTCTCAAGTTTGAAATATTTTATTTACTTGGTTTTGTTCAAGTTTAAAATATCATTTTATTTCCTCAGTTTTTCTCAAGTTTGAAATATTTTATTTCCTTGGTTTTGTTCAAGTTTAAAATATCATTTTATTTCCTCAGTTTTTCTCAAGTTTGAAATATTTTATTTACTTGGTTTTGCTCAAGTTTAAAATATCATTTTATTTCCTCAGTTTTTCTCAAGTTTGAAATATTGTATTTACTTGGTTTTGTTCAAGTTTAAAATATCATTTTATTTCCTCAGTTTTGCTCAAGTTTGAAATATTTTATTTACTTGGTTTTGTTCAAGTTTAAAATATCATTTTATTTCCTCAGTTTTTCTCAAGTTTGAAATATTTTATTTACTTGGTTTTGTTCAAGTTTTAAATATCATTTTATTTCCTCAGTTTTGCTCAAGTTTGAAATATTTTATTTCCTTGGTTTTGTTCAAGTTTAAAATATCATTTTATTTCCTCAGTTTTTCTCAAGTTTGAAATATTTTATTTACTTGGTTTTGTTCAAGTTTAAAATATCATTTTATTTCCTCAGTTTTTCTCAAGTTTGAAATATTTTATTTACTTGGTTTTGCTCAAGTTTTAAATATCATTTTATTTCCTCAGTTTTTCTCAAGTTTGGAATATTTTATTTACTTGGTTTTGCTCAAGTTTAAAATATCATTTTATTTCCTCAGTTTTTCTCAAGTTTGAAATATTTTATTTACTTGGTTTTGTTCAAGTTTAAAATATCATTTTATTTCCTCAGTTTTTCTCAAGTTTGAAATATTTTATTTCCTTGGTTTTGCTCAAGTTTAAAATATTTTATTTCCTTGGTTTTGCTCAAGTTTGAAATATTTTATTTCCTTGGTTTTGCTCAAGTTTAAAATATTTTATTTCCTTGGTTTTTCTCAAGTTTAAAATATCATTTTATTTCCTCAGTTTTTCTCAAGTTCGAAATATTTTATTTCCTTGGTTTTGCTCAAGTTTAAAATATCATTTTATTTCCTCAGTTTTGCTCAAGTTTAAAATATCATTTTATTTCCTCAGTTTTTCTCAAGTTTGAAATATCATTTTATTTCCTCAGTTTTTCTCAAGTTTGAAATATTTTATTTCCTTGGTTTTGCTCAAGTTTAAAATATCATTTTATTTCCTCAGTTTTGCTCAAGTTTAAAATATCATTTTATTTCCTCAGTTTTGCTCAAGTTTAAAATATC
This sequence comes from Sepiola atlantica, assembly GCA_963556195.1. NCBI lineage: Eukaryota > Metazoa > Mollusca > Cephalopoda > Sepiida > Sepiolidae > Sepiola > Sepiola atlantica. Next base: position 198,372,727 of record OY744521.1, on the reverse strand, counting down.
ATTTTATTTCCTCAGTTTTTCTCAAGTTTAAAATATCATTTTATTTCCTCAGTTTTTCTCAAGTTTGAAATATTTTATTTCCTCAGTTTTGCTCAAGTTTGAAATATTTTATTTCCTTGGTTTTGCTCAAGTTTGAAATATTTTATTTCCTTGGTTTTGCTCAAGTTTGAAATATTTTATTTCCTTGGTTTTGCTCAAGTTTAAAATATTTTATTTCCTTGGTTTTTCTCAAGTTTAAAATATTTTATTTCCTTGGTTTTGCTCAAGTTTAAAATATTTTATTTCCTTGGTTTTGCTCAAGTTTAAAATAATTTATTTCCTTGGTTTTTCTCAAGTTTGAAATATTTTATTTCCTTGGTTTTTCTCAAGTTTAAAATATTTTATTTCCTTGGTATTGCTCAAGTTAAAAATATTTTATTTCCTTGGTTTTTCTCAAGTTTAAAATATTTTATTTCCTTGGTTTTGCTCAAGTTTGAAATATTTTATTTCCTTGGTTTTGCTCAAGTTTAAAATATTTTATTTCCTTGGTTTTTCTCAAGTTTAAAATATTTTATTTCCTCAGTTTTGCTCAAGTTTGAAATATTTTATTTCCTTGGTTTTTCTCAAGTTTGAAATATTTTATTTCCTTGGTTTTTCTCAAGTTTAAAATATTTTATTTCCTCAGTTTAGCTCAAGTTTGAAATATTTTATTTCCTTGGTTTTTCTCAAGTTTGAAATATTTTATTTCCTTGGTTTTTCTCAAGTTTGAAATATTTTATTTCCTTGGTTTTGCTCAAGTTTAAAATATTTTATTTCCTTGGTTTTTCTCAAGTTTAAAATATTTTATTTCCTTGGTTTTGCTCAAGTTTGAAATATTTTATTTCCTTGGTTTTGCTCAAGTTTAAAATATTTTATTTCCTTGGTTTTTCTCAAGTTTAAAATATTTTATTTCCTTGGTTTTGCTCAAGTTTGAAATATTTTATTTCCTTGGTTTTGCTCAAGTTTGAAATATTTTATTTCCTTGGTTTTTCTCAAGTTTAAAATATTTTATTTCCTTGGTTTTTCTCAAGTTTAAAATATTTTATTTCCTTGGTTTTGCTCAAGTTTGAAATATTTTATTTCCTTGGTTTTTCTCAAGTTTAAAATATTTTATTTCCTTGGTTTTGCTCAAGTTTGAAATATTTTATTTCCTTGGTTTTGCTCAAGTTTAAAATATTTTATTTCCTTGGTTTTGCTCAAGTTTGAAATATTTTATTTCCTTGGTTTTGCTCAAGTTTGAAATATTTTATTTCCTTGGTTTTGCTCAAGTTTGAAATATTTTATTTCCTTGGTTTTGCTCAAGTTTAAAATATTTTATTTCCTTGGTTTTGCTCAAGTTTAAAATATTTTATTTCCTTGGTTTTTCTCAAGTTTAAAATATTTTATTTCCTTGGTTTTGCTCAAGTTTAAAATATTTTATTTCCTTGGTTTTTCTCAAGTTTAAAATATTTTATTTCCTTGGTTTTGCTCAAGTTTGAAATATTTTATTTCCTTGGTTTTTCTCAAGTTTAAAATATTTTATTTCCTTGGTTTTTCTCAAGTTTAAAATATTTTATTTCCTTGGTTTTTCTCAAGTTTAAAATATTTTATTTCCTTGGTTTTTCTCAAGTTTAAAATATTTTATTTCCTTGGTTTTTCTCAAGTTTAAAATATTTTATTTCCTTGGTTTTGCTCAAGTTTGAAATATTTTATTTCCTTGGTTTTTCTCAAGTTTAAAATATCATTTTATTTCCTCAGTTTTTCTCAAGTTTAAAATATCATTTTATTTCCTCAGTTTTTCTCAAGTTTAAAATATCATTTTATTTCCTCAGTTTTTCTCAAGTTTAAAATATCATTTTATTTCCTCAGTTTTTCTCAAGTTTAAAATATCATTTTATTTCCTCAGTTTTTCTCAAGTTTAAAATATCATTTTATTTCCTCAGTTTTTCTCAAGTTTAAAATATCATTTTATTTCCTCAGTTTTTCTCAAGTTTAAAATATCATTTTATTTCCTCAGTTTTGCTTGATTTGAAATATCAATTTGAACTCAGTTTTTCTCAAGTTTGAAAAATATTAAAATCTTTGAAAATATATTTGAAGCAACCGATTCAACTTTACCCATTTATTCAATGAATTTAATTTAACAAAATTAACTAATGTAAACAGACATCTCGCTGCACAGCTCCCAACTTAGAATGACACCCTAAACCTATTCCCTAATTCTCAGTAGCCCCTTACGTTTACAATGGCGTTCTGCCTTATTTGGAGTGAAATATCATCATAAAAAAAACAAAAAAAATAATCTCATTTTTATATGTATCATAATTAGCATGACATTTACAATATATATTTCTGGAGAAAAAGATCTCTTTAGCTAGACTTTATCAGAAACTTTGTATTGGTGGGATGATGGGTGCTCGATGTCTCAGGTGTTTTTGCCCTGTACAGCATGCCACCTCTTGCATCAACTCCATAATGTACCTGGGTATTCCAGACACAAGGAAGTGTGGTAGAACGAGGAAGATCTGGCTTGAGTGCATAAGAAGTGATTTGACTGCATGCAACAGAACTGATATGAATGCTTTGGATCGGACCACATGGAGAGCAGTGAGACGTTGCCTGGTGTTGCCCAGCCTGGGGTCCGGGACATTTTCACACTTTAAATACCAAAACAGGATGATGATGATGATGATAATAATGATGATGATATTTACAATGTATTTCTATATCATGATTATCATTAAATTAAAATATACTTCTGTCTCATAATTAGCATGACATTTACAATAAAAAAATTTTTGATGTCATAATTAGCATGACATTTACAATATATTTTTCTATATCATAATAAGCATTCGATTTAAATTCTAAAGATCAATATATAATAGATCTGTGCATAGAATCTATTTCTCAAATATCAGAATTAATGCAGTGGTTTCAGATTTCTCTTCATATCAATCTCTATTATTATACTAAAGCTGAGTTAATCAACGTTTGTTTCTCTAGGGCCCTATATACTTTAATGACACAAAATACATGTTAAAATGTTCAGAGTGGTTTAGCATGGAGTTATGTTTGAATAAGAAAAAACAACTTCCTTTTTAATTTGCTGAATTAGTCATAATTTGCAATTAAGTCATAAAGTAACTAGGTTTCACTTTATCACTATCATGCTCTCTCACTGTATGCTGTTGGACCCCACTTGCCTCCCCACAAGGGCAGAGTTTGACACAAGGTCGATTTTTAATGTGCAGAAAATCAAGGGCACTCTGGATTAGGACAAAAATTAAAATTAACTTTATCTAGAAGGATTTCTCCTTCACTAACCGAAGACAGAAAAGACGAAGTGTAGTATCAGAACAGATATTACATTTTTCTTATAGCCAAAAAGCTGTCTACTACTCTCCCTTCTATTTCTCTCTCTCTCTCTCAATTTATTAACATTACCTTTTTCAAATTGGAATGAAGATGTATTCAAATTAGAAGTCATACACAGAAAAGTGACTAAACTAGTAAAAGGAATGAAGAAAGATTTGAATTGGAAAAATAAGTTGGAATTCTTAGGAATGACTTAATTGAGACCCTCAAAATAAGTAATAGAATTTATAAATATAGAATGATGGATGAGCAAATACGGCAATACTTACCAGTGCGGATTGTATGGACTTGACATTTGATGGTTAAGTCTCATCTGGAGTTATCTGCATCATGAACATATTAGGGAAAGGCATGAATTTATTTAGCTATGGTGAAATAGTAGAAAAAGGTACACTATACTCTAAAACATTCCAAAGACAATTATTTGATGTAAACTTTCAAATACACAAAATTTTAAACATGGTGCTCTCAACTTTACTTCATCTTTCTACCGAAACCACAAAGACATGATTAGATGTATAGATTATTTTTTAACTATTGTGGTCACCCCTTATCAAGGCCAAGAGCTACTCAAGGATAAGGGTTAATGAGATGAGAAGTAATGCCAGTTGAAAGATGAGGAACAATATGGCAGTACTAACATTGATCAATGGTATGAACTGCATTGAATTACTTTTGGGGCGGTCCATGACAAGAATTTGTCGACATTGGATTTGAAGATGACTAAATTCTGATCAGTAGGGAAGCAGTCTCACAGAAATGTGTTCCACAGGTTGCGAGCTCTTGCAAAGAAACTCTGTCCATGGAAATTCCTTCTGACGCTAGACATATGGAGGGAGAAAGAACAGTTTTTTTTCGTTGTGGTAGCAAGGCAAGTTCTTGCTGTGAATCAAGTAGAAAGCGGACCTTTGGTTTACTTTCGGAATCCTCGTAACTCTCGCTTCTTACCTACTCTATATACTCCTGACTTTTCAATCACACTAGCATCTGCTCCTTTCTGTGCTCCAATGGTTTTACCAAGGTATCAAAACTTCTGAACAAGGATGAAGCAAAGACTGGAGCTTAGTGGAGCACCTTCCATGGAAATAATGATAGAGTAGAGAGGGACTAGCAACATCTCTTCTGTGAGAAAAGGGTTGTAGGGAAGAGTAGAGATCATCCACCACTAGATTTCGAAGTCGTTTTTTTTAACTCTGTCAAGGCAGGAAAGAGTGCTCAGTGTGGCACCTCCCCAGATGTGGCAACAGTATTCCATCTTTGGACGTTTCTGCCTCTTATATAGGTAGTAGATTGCATCTGGAGTCAGGTACTTTCTGGAACAGTAGAATGTCTTACAAGGAAGAACCAAAGACTGGAGCACCTTCCATGGAAATAACAATAAATTAGAAAAGCTAGCGACATGTCCTCTGTGAGAATGGAATGCACATTTGGGTTGCATTTGAAATTCAAGCTTGAGGTGTTTTGACAGTTTGTAATTTAGAAAGAACATTTGTGTTTGCTGTTCAGAACGAAATGCGTAAAAATCTAAAAAAGATTTTGATAAGTACAATGCGCTGATCAGAAAATAACAGCGAGTAAACATTGATTTAAAAGATCAAGTACTCTGTGCTTTTCTCCTCCAGCTCCGATAGAGAGCCCGATGTACATAGATAATTGAGTGTGAGATACAGTAATAAAATTAAGCAATGTAAAATCCTATTAGTTTGAGACTTCATTTCGTTTTAACCCGCTGGAGAAAAATGCTTCCCAAAATAACTAGACGAGCAACTGCTGAAGTAGGTGCCAGTTTTCAGTTTTTATGTAACGTGGCATCTTGGCAAGTTATAAGCGAATCCCAGCAGTAATGGCTAGGTAACACATAACTATAGGAAGCAACGTCACACATTATCTTTGTTAAGGGGATACACTTATAACTCGGAATAGACCGTAATCAGATGGAGCAACGTCTGAAGAATATCGCAGAACTTCCACACCATCCCGTTATTTTAACATAGCAAACAAACTTTTTCCTCAACGTAGTAAATAAATTAAATATTTCAGATTTACTCCGCTTAGCTTCCTTTTTATAGAGCTGTTTATCATAATGGTCACTATGCCAGAACTGATCAATAAGTTCCTGAGTTTCTATGGCAATGCTTCCTTGTAGTCCCTCATTTCTTCTTTATTCCAAATATAGATGTCCGTAATTTACTTCAAATGGTAATGCGTGACATTGCTTCCTATGTTTATGTGTCACACATAAGTGTTTGAAATACTTTACAGACATTCATATATTTAATTCTTCTTTCTTTTTTTAAAAACTTGTTTGACGATTTATATTTTACTAGTATCTATTGTGATATGAAAACGGCCAAATTTCATTTTTGTTGTACTTGGCTCCCTCCATACAAGAATTTAGACCTAGGATCTTGAAAAAATGTTTGTCTTCAAAAGACAGTAACTCAATTTCTATGTTTACCAATAATGTTGACTTGTGGTGCCTGTGTGCATCTGTCTAGGAAGATGATGGAGTTCTTGAAGAATATCAAGCGTCAAGAGAAAAGGCCACAGACTTATACAGATTCCGAAAAGGATTGTTATACGTATATATCAACGAGAGCGGCATTCAGGATTTAATCCTTAAGATGTATATCGGATTTTACAAGCCTGGATTAGAAGATGTTAGCCTTGAGGAGAGTGAAATAAAGGCTTCTTTTGATAATCCCGTGAAGGTTATTGAATGGCAAACCAAATTTAGAAGGGATCAGATTCGTATTGAATGAAATGTTGGGTCAAATACAAAGAAAACAGAAAAAAGGTTAGCTTAAGGAAGCCATTCATTGAAGATCATATTTGGTTTTAGAATTTACGACTCTTATGAGAGAAAGATAAACGGTTTCTCCATGAATGATAAAACCTTATAAGCAATTCAAGTGTTTATTACATGTCAATTTGAATTTTATAACATCTTTATTATATTTCTTTTTTTCTTTTTAAATATACTAGCAAAAATATGCTAGGATTATATAATTGTGAAAGAACTACATACAATATGTAGTTAAAGCAACAGAAATTGTTTTAGACTATTAAAATAATTTCCAATGCGATTGATAATGATTACCCACTAATTTATTTTTTTAATTATCGCTTATGTTTAAATTCATGTTTTGAAACATTAAGTAAATCCTAAATTTCTGACGTCACACCAAAGCTATAATTGTTTTGTTACGGTAATGTTTTAAGCTCTATTTATAAGAAAGTACAAATAGGTCAGTTTGTAGAACCCTCAGACTGAAGATCTCAAGGTTTCGGTTTCGATTTCCGGTCATTACATCTGCTTTATTTGTTCAGAGTTTATTATTTACTATTAATACAATATTACTCATTTATTAAGATCTCTGATATTTCGAAATGAGACAAATTCCGTAATGTATTTATTAGGTTTAAAAAAAATTGTGACTGATAGACGGACGGACAAAATCTCTATTGATATGAGATATTTTAAAGTGTCATCTCTCCATCTTTGGGCGGCCATTGTGAATTTATAAAAGTGAACTTTATATCATTGTAGGTGTCTGCATAATGTCATATTTTTTTGATTTCAATATTTTTTTTATTTACTAATGTGTCACCGTTTATCAAGGCCCAAAGGCCATTCGAGGAAAAAGGTTATTTACATATGCTTTAAATTTCATTAAAACCAGCGATTAAATAAAAATACGATTTCTTTAATTCCCATTCGACACTTCCTTTTTGTTTTTTAAATGAGTTCTGGAGAGGGGTAGTGTAGTATCTGTTCGTTTGTCATGGGACCATCCTCCCAGACATTACCCCCTCCTTTGGAAGGGTAGTGTAGTATCTGCTGTTGTCATGAGAACATCCTCTCAGGCATTATCTCCTCCTTTGTGGTGGTGGGGGGAGGAGTAGTATAGTATATGTTCGTTCGTCATATCATCCTCCCAGCTAATGTAGTATATGCTACTTTCTCATGATATCATCCTCCCAAGTAGTGTAGTATATGTTCGTTTGTCATGAGACCATCCTCCTAGGTTTTACCTCCTTCTTTGGAGTGAGAGGTAGCATACATCAACCAGAAATTTTCACAATCAGTTCTTCATTAGCTAACTTAACACTTACATTATATATATTAGCAAAAATATGCTGCCTCCGGTCGTAATTCGGTGTGTAATTTTTCTATATAATTATAGAGACTATTGCCTTATTTTGATACCATTTTGCAATTAATTCTGTTTGTATATTTACCAAATGAAACAAATTTTAACTTTTTCCCTGACTTGAAGTTAGGATCAATTATACCTCTATGTTAAGAATGCGTTTAATAATTTTCTTCAAATCAGTAAGTAAATCAACTTTATTTCTGTTTTTTTCTTTTCTTTTTTTTTTTGAGGATGTTTTTTCAACTTTTTTTTTCTTTTTGAGGGACTAAACATTTTTTTTTAACCCTAACCTAACTGTTAAATTCATTTTAGTTTTGCATTCACATGCTTAATGTCGTCTGTCTTTTTACATTTATTTTTTTGCGGTTTTCACATCATAAACTGCTTCTGCCATTTCCGGTCTGTTCCATAAATCATAATCAGAACCAATCGAAAACATTTATGTCGATATGGGCCCTGTTCTATAGAAGCACTTTGAATTCATACGAGTAATTTTTCTTTGTAAATCTAGACACAATTCTGCAATTCATTATGTTTGTATATTTATCAAAGCATTCCTTTCCATAAAAAATACACAGAGAGAGAGAGAGAGAGAGAGAGAGAGAAAGAAAAAGAGAGAAAGAAAGAGAGAGAGAGAGAGAGAGAGAGATCTTTACTGTCAACCGGAACATTGAGCTAATAAGGTTCTTTTTTAACAAAGGTTGCTTTTTTGTTGTATTTGATTCCCGCCATTTTGCTGTCCTCTGTCTGATTTGTCAAACTCTGCTGTGCACATTAATCACCATGATGTGGTTTCCATCATTTTTCTGCCGACGTTCTTCAACTCAGCAGGCCATTATTGGCATTCTCACTATTAATGAATGTATTGTTCACTAGCGCCATCATTAACTATTTCCAAAATGTCTATTCCTAATTATCCAAGATGACAAAATATCTGCCAGTTTTACCCCCCCCCCCCCCAAAAAAAAGCGAAATTAACCCTTTCACCTATGATAAACCTAAACTATTGATTACTTATGTCTTGAAAGATGTTTGGAGGCTATCGATATCATTGCCAGTAGCTGGGGTTATTTAAGAGTTTTCCTAGACTAGTTGCCCTACCAGCTCGTTTGCCCTACTATTTCAACCATTTTTTATTTTACTAATTTAGTGTTGAAATTATCAATTTAGACTTTTATTATAGAAATTAGATTATCTCCCTTATTCAATGATTGCATACGGATCAGATTATCTCCCTTGTTCCTCATTGTATAGGAATTAGTTATCTGCCCCTTTTTTCTGTTGTTAATCTTTTGTAGGGTTCTACAGGAAAATTTATTTAAGATTTTTTTTTTGTATAATTGAATGAAACATATTTTTTAAATTTAAATAATATGACTATGATTATTATTATATTATGTTTATATGTAATGTTCAAGAATTTGGAAGCATAAGTTAACTGCGTGACCCAAATAATCCCTGCGTCCTTAATAATGTTGAATAACCAATTGGTTAATTCGTATGTGGAAAGTAATAAAAAGTTGAAACGTTTAAAAAAAATTTGGGGGGGTGGGGGGGGGGGAAAAGAACGAAGACCGTTTTTACGGTGTATCTTTTTTTTGGGGGGGGGGGTTCGAGTTAAAATTTTATAAAATCATTGAATAAGCATGAAAAAAATGTTATTTAAAAAACTCTATTTTTAATATGAAATTAGTTGGTTTCAATAAAAATATTACTATGATTGTTGTTATGTTTATGTTTAATGTTATAAAATTAAGAAGTGTACTTACTATGCGTTAAAGTGTTTTTGTGTTATTTTGTAATGCAGAACATGCTGTGTTTGTTTTAACGTAATCCATTATTCCATAACTTGTAGATGTTATGTGGTTGGAATAGCGGAATGATATTCCCATGATCTGTGTTTCTGTTGAACAGTTCTGAATGAAATAAAAGTCGGCGGTGCTTTGAGTCGCTGGTCGAGTAGATAATTCGCAGTGAGTAAGTATAGTGACCACTGTCTATGTGGATGGTGTGTTTGAGAGAGTGAGTGATCTAGGAATAAATATAATAATTATTATATGTTGAAGAAATTATGCGAAAGTTTCTGCACACACTCATGAGTGAATAAGAGTATTGCCGTGTGAATTTTAGTAGTGTATGAGGCATGAGTTATTTTCTACTATCGTCAAAGTGGCAGGGGAAAAAACAACTCTATTTTATATATAACAAAAGAAGAAAATGTCGGCAGCATTTTTCTGGAGGACATACTTCATTAAATCTTACTGTCTGCATATCTTTTCTTTGATCCTTTCTAAGTTCCTGATTAATTTTCGAGTTTTGGGCTAGAACTAGCAGATCTATTTACCGTATCTGTTGTGTATCCTGGTACTTTAGGTTCCTTCTGGATCCATCTTCGGGTGGGGGGGGGGTCAAGTAAAGGGTACACACCGAGTACAGCAAATACATCTGCCAGTTTCAGCCCAAATCTCGAAAAGTAATCAGGAACTTAGAAAGGATCAAAGGAAAGATATGCAGACAGAAGTTATCTGTAATATTTAATTAATTAAATAAATAAATATATATATATATATAAGACAGGTTTTTGTTTGATGAGACTTCTTTTTAATTGTTCAATTTTTCGAATAATTCATTTGGTATTGCAGTTAAATAGATGTATATAAGTTCTGATTGTTTATCCAGGTCACTTGTTTCCTGCAACCGTACACCCATGAACCGCCATCTTGCTAAGCAACAACAACAAACTAAAAGGGGAGCTCACTCCCACTGTCCCACATCATATAAGGAGATGACTCAGCCCAAGGGGGACAACTCAAAGACACTTAAACATTGATGGTGTCTTCTTGTGAGGACTACAGTTCGATAAAAAAATTAAAAAAACGAACAAAAGCAAAACAAATCATTGCAACAAGTCTCTCAGAATTTCGGAAGAGGCTCCCATCTTCGTCAGGCAATCCGCTGATCCATTCAATTTGGATCTCCTTCACCATCATTTCCTTCACCCTGGCTACATCAACTCTGAGACGCCGGTCACTCACAAGATTTGATGACTTTAAAGTCTTTACCAGAGACGCATTGTCCGTATTACAAAGAACTTCAGGCAACCTAGGTAGTCTGAATATCTCTTGAAACATTGCGGCTATCAACATTCCCGCATCAGCTGCTTCACTAAGCGCAAGAGTCTCTGAAGCTAACAGGCTTTTTGTTACCTGGTCAAGTATTTTTTGATGACCAGCATATAGGAGCCATTCTGTTCATCTTGCCACAAACAAAGATGATAAAACACCCTGTGAAGATCCATCCTTCTAGCATAGATGGCATCTGAATAACAAACAATATTCAGATCCGAAGGTTTTCCCAGTTGGGGAAAAGATACGGATCCTGTCCTTGATTGTAACCTTATTAGCGATTTGTTTGCCTCGAAGAGTAACTTCACCTTTGGATATTTTCCAATATTACTCATTCTACACACATCAAATGATACATCTGGTCGCATCTGGGTGGATACCCACATCATTTGACCTGTCAATCTTTTTAACTCTGTCTTCTCCTCTTGACTCAATTCATCATTTTTTCTTAATGATCTTCCTTTCTTTATGTCTATTGGGGATAAGGCCGAAGCATATAGATTTTGATCCAAAATAATCCCATTTTTTGTTTGCTTAACATTCAATCCCAAAAATTTGAATGTTCCACTTTCATGCTTCCCAATTTTGAAAATCTTTTCCAATTCTGCGATCACATTTTTCTTAAATAAATCATTTCCACAGAATATGAAATCATCAACATGTATTGCCAGAATGCCCATTAATTCACCAGTGGCATTATGCCAAAGAAACATGCATTGTCATATGCACTCACCATTCCTTTTAAGTGCGTTAACTCATGATTAACTCGCTTGCACCATGAACGAGGTGCATCGTTTAATCCATAAATACATCTTTTCAGCTTCCACACTTGTGATTCTGGACACACATCAGATGGTGGTCTAAGAAATACCTCTCTCTCCAGCATATTACCTTTCAGAAATGCGGAGGTAAAATCAAGAGTCTCCACCAGCCACGTCATAACCGAGGCCGTTAACAATACGAGACGCATAGCCTCACGGCTGCACGTTGGAAAATCTGTTTTTAGGTTATGAGAATCTTCTTCATAACTACATGCAACAAGACGAGCCTTCATTATCTTTTTGTCCTTCACAAATTTTTTCTGTTATCACCCACCTTGTTGATATACATTTTGCCCTTTATCAGGCACACATTCATATACTTCATGAATTTCCATATTTTCCAATTCTCTTTTCCTTGCATCAATCACATCTTTTCCTTGTTCTTGTTCAGAAGAAAGTAAAATTGCATGTTCTTGATAACTTACTTCCTTTGTTTGAGGAAATTGTCTCCATTGATCCACATGATCCCAATTGATACATAAGGGATTTTCATTTTCGGCTTCAAGTTTTATATTTAGCCAATGGCTATACTTTCCCGTTGACTTTGGTTGTGTGTTCATAACCATTCCTTTTTTCCATTCATTACTCCCTCTCAATTTATACTCTACAACTTCGTTTCTACTCGGTTTTATACTGTTATTTTTCACTTCCCTTCTGTCGCAATTTGAATTGGTATTATGTTGTCCTTCATCTTCCTCCTCCAAGACTTCATTCATCTCATTTGAAGAATTTGTATTTTCTTCATTTCTGGGACTTCGCAATTTCCTGTCTACCTTCATCAAGTGACATGGATGCATCCTGAAAAATGCTCCTCCATGTCTGATCAATACACATTGTCCTTCTTTACCCAAAACTTTAGCTGGACCACGCCATCCTTTATAGTTTTGTCTTCTATAGTAGACACGGTCACCTGTCACAAAACCTTCATCCGCATAAGTCCTTATATTGGATCTCAAAGCTCTCCGAATTCTTTCACTTGATTCAGCTTCCATGAAGCTTTTCCTTGCTGCATGTAGGCATTTAAATTTATTATAACCATGTCACTTGTTGCAGTTTCCAGTGCAGGTAATCTATCATTCAAAACTGAGGGGGTGTTAATGTTAGACCCGAATACAAGCTCATTTGGACTATAGCCAGAATGACTCTGAAGTGCATTTTTTGCACTGACAGCCCATGCCAAAGCTATTTCTGGCTCACATTTTTCATCATCTAATGTTTTTTTCATTGCTTCCGCAATTATTAGATTATGACGTTCCACGGTACCATTGCTGAATGGACTTTCAGCAGCTGTCGTGCATGTTTCAATATTCAGCTTTTCATTCATCTGTCGGTAGCCCTCATTATTAAACTCTCCTCCATTGTCACTTAAAAGTAGCTTAGGAGGTCCAAAATAAGATATCCACATTAAAAATATGTTGCAAATAATTTCTTCGCTCTTTTTGGTTTTAATTAATCTGGCAGCAGAGTACCTAGTGGATGTATCAATTAGGTGTAGAATCCAGCATTGGTTATGTCGATGTTCCTTCAAATCCAAACATACAGTGTCATTAAACCTGTTACCAAGAGCCAATTCTACAACTGGTTGAGGAGGGGGTCTTCTAAACCTATGACAAACTGAACAAGAATAACAAACATCTTTGATCTGATTCAGAAATTCCTTATCATTAAATGCCTTACTACCTTTAACCAAAGCTATTAATTTCTCTTTAGATGCATGAGCAAATTGTCTGTGCAATTTCTCAGCTTTTTTTCTTTTTTCCATTCTAGAGCATCCTTTTAAAGTCTCACAGTGCAACACTATGTTTGGTGCATTTTTAACTGCCAAAAGCATATTAGTTAGTGGAAGACTATAATGTCCAGAAGTTGTGATTTGCAATTTTATATATCTGCCAAAAATTCGACAGCTGTCAGTTTAAAAATTTAGTAGTATTCTTGCAGTTTTCATAGATTTATGACTTAATAACAGGGGTAAATCAATTTTGACGATGTCAGCCTCAATATAACCTCTGACACATTTTATACTCCCTATTGTTACAGGAAATTTAACTGTTTTAATGGCTTTCACTTCCACTCCATCTCCAAAACAAAATGTTCTGTTAGACCTAACAGTTTCCACCAACTGCTTATCTCGGTCATTCAATGTATCAAAGAATATATTAAACCAAAGCTCTCCAGCAACAGTTCGTGAACAAGCAGAGTCCAATACTGCCATACCCAATGCCTCTTTCACAAGATTGGACATTTTTACATTAGAATAAGAGTCATTTATCACTGTTCGATAACATGAATCAACATTAAACAAAGTAAAGTTCACCTGGTCTGAATTCACGACAGTGTGTATATTGTTTCTAGAATGGAAACTCGTACAGTCTCGGGCAAAATGCTTAATTAAATTACATCTAAAACAACGAAGTATCTTACCTTGTCTGTCTGTTGGATTTGTATTGTAATCCTGGTAATAATTTTTTTTTTTTTATACTTGTATTACTATAATTGACTGTTTCAACTTCTTCCTTGACAGCAGGGACGGTTTTACCTTCCGTTGACGAAATGTCTGAAAACACTTTCTTCAATTTTTCTTTCATTGTGGCATATGTTAAGCTCGAACATGTGGTTCTTGCCAATTTTTCATTTTCTTCTGACACATTTGCTGCATTCAGAACAAAAAAAGCCTGCACTCCTTCTGGCAAAGTGATTCCAAATTTCCTTAAATGACATATATGCCATCGTGTTCTCGTCCACTAAGTAAATTTCGTCTAATTTGTTGAGAATTATATTTAACCCATTTGGAGTACCAATATCCGTGGTTGCCAAATGTCGAACACAATCTCTTATATTTTGTGGTAGTGACAAAAATACTGCTGGCCCATGTTTTTCTTTAGGTAAATCCATGAATAGAGACCATATGCCAATGTCTTGTTTCCATTCTGCATAAGAATCCTGGTTCAATAGAATGGGTGGGGTTTTACTAAACGAAGCCATCTTTCTTTTAAATGTGTTTCAACTTTTGTTGAACAAGACAGATAACTTCTTATCACACGAAGAAGACAGCCTCTGCTACCAATATTTATCCAGGTCACTTGTTTCCTGCAACCGTACAATCATGAACCGCCATCTTGCTAAGCAACAACAACAAACTAAAAGGGGAGCTCACTCCCACTGTCCCACATCGTATAAGGAGATGACTCAGCCCAAGGGGGACAACTCAAAGACACTTAAACACTGATTTTTTCATGTTCGATATTTTTGCAAGTACTCTTGATTTTATCATCAAATCATCATCAGGCGGGAGTAAGTCTTGGTGTGTGTACATCTATTTTCGTTTAGTTAGATGTGTACACACCAAGGCTAACCCCACCCGATGATAATTTGATGAAATAAATAAAAAGTACTTTCGAAAATATGAAATAAAAAACCTATGGAACTTATATAAACATATTTGGCTGCAATACCAAATGAACTAGTCGGAAAATTGAAAAAAACAATTTGAAAAGATCTCATAAAATCACAACCTTTGTGTTATTTAATAACATTTGCCTTAATAAAAACATATTGCCTGAACATACACACACACACACATATACATACATACATGTATATATATATTTTATATATCAGACACACACACACACACACACATATATATATATATATATATATATATATATATATTAGTTCTTATCTGTCAAGTTATCAATCACTACTTCCTCTGATGATAAGATTTTGATCTTTGAAAAGCCGTGCTTAAGAAATGCAATTGAAAGAGAAGAAGAATAAATATTTTTATTTACTAAATGCTCCTTGTTCTGAACAACTGAAGGTATTGATCTGTTTCCATTTACAGGTCTAACTATTTTTCATTGACTCACCTTATTTTTGCTCTATCCAGTATATTGAGCTTTCCTCATCTCACAATAGGTCTAATTATCTAAAAGTTATCTTTTAGTTATAAACCTTCATATATATATATATATAATGTGTGTGTCTGATATATAAAATTAAGTCAGCCAGATTTTCGACTTTAGCTTCCACCCTAAAATATCAATATTTTGTAGCCTTTTCATTTTCTTTAGCCTTAGTCTATGTTATTAAAAAGAAAAAAAAATTAACTCCTGTGAATCCTGTCATCCTAGAATTGGTCCTACGTCTAAATTAGAATTATTATAGAAACTCATGCATCTATATTAACTTTTAGAAACTTGACTAATGATTATGATGATAATGTTTATGAATGAATCTTCAGATTGGTGGATTATTTAATTAACTCCGTTTGGATCAAGCATAATTTAAAAATAATAATGTAAGGAAATACTTTTAAGAAGATTGCATAAAAAAATATCGTTCATGATATTTTACTAAAGAAAGAAAAAGTTGCCAGATTTACAAGTAGTGTGCCACATTGTGTTTGCAAAAAGTGAACGGATTAATACTTGTGAAATTAGCTCTGTGATCCCTACTAATGGAGTCCGATCATTTTTATTGTTTCTTTTCCCCTTCCATATTATTCCTAGTTAATGAATTTTTCAAAATCATTCTTTTTTTATCCAACTTGTAACAATCCAACAAATTTGCTGCATAACTTGATTTTTTTAGAAAACTGCATTTCAGTTGGTTGAGAGAAAAATTAATCATGGCGGCCACCCCTTTTCTTGTTTTATTCTTCGTTCATCAAAGAATACGCGGACAAAACCACCGGAATGAAATTAAAAACACACTGAGATGTGATTAATTAGAATGTGAAATAAGATGGAAAATTTCACGCCTGAATATTAATGAGGAATGATCACATTACCATTCCTGCAATTTGATTTCAAATAAAGGAAAATAAATCTGTTTGTTGTAAACAAACAAATCGACACCAGCCATTGTGAACCTTTGCATCATCGTCGTCGTCATCTTGGTCTGCAGCATTTTAAAAATCATTTTGATATTTTGTGTAAGCAGTTTTATCTAATTAAGTCTTAGAAATAATCCATTACCCTGCTGTCTTTAATGTGTGACTGTCACGGCCTTAGTAATTATTTACACGAAGCTGTAATCAACTTCCCTTATGTGTTGAAATGATTTCGCAAATGGCCGACCAGTTTTTATTCAAATGTATGCACATAAAAGGAATGGATTTTAAATTAAGCTTGTGATTTCTATCCCAGATATTGGACCACAACTCTTTTAAAAACTTAATTAAGTATTGAAATAGTTTTTTTTTGTTCATTCAATTAGAAAATAAAAGATCCTCTAATAAGCCCCACACTGTTTACCAAGCTCCAGACCCTGTCTCATCGCTACAATCTTGCATCCCTGCGCTTGTTCTACAAGTACCTCAATGGAATGTGCTCCGGGATGCAAGATTGTGGCGATGAGACAGGGTCTGGAGCTTGGTAAACAGTGTGGGGCTTACTTGTGCTATTGTGTTCAACAGACTCGTAGTTCTAGGAAAGAAACTTTGCTCATGGAAGTTTCGTTTAGTTTTAGGTACACAGTCGAGAGAAATTATTGACAATGGTTATAACTCGACGAGTTTTTGTTGTAGATGTTTAAGAACTGTAGATTTAAGCTCAGTCGAGCGCCTACCATGAAAATAACGATAGAGTAAAGAAAAAGACTGTAGGGAAGATAAGAGAATATCCCTTATAAGATTTTAAAGTCGGTTTACTACTTTGTCAAGGTAGGAAAGAGTGCTCTGAGCGGCACCTTTCTGGATGTGGCAACAGTGCTCCATCCTAATACGTATTTGACGTATTATACAGGTAAAGGATTGTGTTAGGAGTGTGAATGCTGTGGAATATTTGGAAATGTCCTCTCAACTATCAAATCCTTTTTCTCTGATAGGTTTATAAAAATAGTCGTGATGGGCAGAAGTCTGAAGCACATAGTGTCAACTTCAAGGATAAATTCTGGGCCCAACCCTCTTCCTGATCTTCATCAATGATCTCCAAAATCACATTCTAAGATCATTCGTCGCCATTTATGCAGATGACACAACCATCTATGGCAACACTTCGAAGAACATTAATGATCAAAATCTTTCTAATTCTCTCTCTTCCACCCTGAAGCACATGGTGCAATGAGGAAAAAGATGGCTGGTTACTTTTAATACGTCTTAAACCAAACTTCTCTCCTTTCACCACCAACACTCGGATCCTCACTTTTTCCCCAATTGAAATGAATGGGTCTCCCCTTAAAGAAGCCCTCTGCTTTGATAAGGTCGCTGGAAAAATAGTTGGATCATTTTACCGCTACAACAATTTTTCCAGCGACATTAGCAAAGGATTTGTATGTAAGTTTTGGCTGGAGATGAACTGTGCTTATCTGTGTGCCATCGTATTTGACTGGTGACAGGGGAGTGAGTCTGTAAGCTGAAAAAGAGATGGCTGTTCATTAGAGTTGGGCGGTTTTGAAATTTTGGTTTCGGTATCGGTTTCGGTTTTTTCCCCTTAAAACCTCGGTTTACGGTTCGGTTTTTCGGTTTTTTTGAAAAAATTTTTTTACTATGGAAGCTATTCATTCTCTTGTGTGATGATTAGTTATTATTCAACGTTTAGTTGAATTATGCCACTGTTTCGATAATTTTGTGACTGAATCATTCTCCATGATATGAATCATATAAGTTTTAAGGTGTTGACTGTTGTAATCAAAGTTCTGATACCTTTTTAACAGTTAACTCGTTAAAACAGTGACCAAAGATTCATGAAAGATTTCTGAAGAATAAAACTGAGTTTGAATATACATTCTATCTAATTCTTTAACCCATCAGAAGCTAAAATATAACTCAGAAATGCAAGAAATTAAAAAACGAAAATTTATTTAAACAAACAAAATAATTTTACAAATAAAATTAAGCAAAAATGATGATGAAAATGAAATATTGTCAAAATTATTTGACAGATAAAAATTTTAATTTTTTAATAGGTGAAAATGTTTGCAAGACGTGTCTTGTCGCGTAAAATAAACACACCATATACTTCTCGAATTGCCGGTGTTGACTGTTGGGATGTCTGTCATTTTGTGTGCTCGAAGTTCTGTCAACTGGTGCGTGTTGGGGTTAATATTTGTTTTTAAGACAGGGTAATAAAACTGTATAGACATGCGTAAAAGACTAGTAGTACACCCGAAAACCGCGCCAAGGGAAAAGGAAGGATGGTTAAAAAAAAAAGTAGAGATTATTAATTCACCTAAAGTCATTTTTTAAGCTTTAAGGTAATTTTAGTCATAGAATTCATGACTTGGATTAAAGTTTAATAATTAAACTTTCGAATAAATTGTCAACTCTAAATAAATACCATATTAACAATTTAGTAAAATATAAATCGTTGCATAGTCTACTTTTTGAATAACCAATTTTTGGGAGAGAAAACGGTATAGTTGAGAGATAGTTCTCTAGAAATTACAATTTATGTATGAAGTGGCTTTTCAAAAGTAAACAATGAAATGCCTAATGTTTAAAATAATTTTAAAAATCCGAATAAAGTGACACTAGCATTGGCAACTACTTTTTTTCTTTTTAAATGTTTATACTTACTCACTACTTTTCGTTTATTTACTTTTACAAGTATTTTTTTTTAATTTCATTTTAATAACTTATTTTTTTTAGATAACTCTGAAACAAACAAATAATTATTTTACAATTTTGAGTTGAATCAAATAGATTTTCGACATCATACGGAACGCGTTTGATTTTTTCTTTTTCATTTGAAAATAGTTTATGCTAAAAATACGATGTCATGTTGTCTGTCGTATTTCTCTGTTTTTCATTTGAAAATTCAAAATGTTAATGATAAACAAACTGTAAACAAAGATTTCTTCCTACAAGTAGCAATACACATGAAAAAAATTTATATTGCTTAAAATATCTCAATAATGGCATATATAGAAAGAGCTTGATGATCTAAGACAGAATTTTTTAAAATTTTTTAAATCTGACTAAAAATAAGGAAGTTATGACTATTTTTGTGCCTCGCACAATTGGATATTTTCCCCTCTTTAATACCATATGCGTTTCGTTACATTTTTTACACTAATTTTTCAGTAAAAATGTTATATCTTTGTTAAAACACAAGATTAAGCAATGAAATTTACCATATAAGTGTACTTTTGTACAAGGAATCAGAATATGCCACTGAAAATCTCCAAAAATTAATGGTTTCCAAGTAATCTGCACTAAGTGCACATAAATATGCTGCAATACCTTAAAAATACCATGAATCCATTAAAAGAAAGAAGTTAGAAAACTCAAAGTTGAATTGTAATACATTTTATGTACAAGAAACTAAAATCTAATACTAGGACTGTTTAAAAATGAATATATTGCAAGATTTTTTAGCATTATTGTAGATTTACACCTTCTGCTAACTCACCCCCTTACCTCCCCAAAATATGAGATTCTACTTTTTTTTATTTAGGCAATTACATGTTAACACCCTGAAAAACTTGGCAGAAAGAAAGAAACAAAAACAATTATTTTAGAATTTAAAGTGGGGATCAGTTTCACATAAAATAATCCCCCATTTCAAGGCCATTCTAGCATTTTAGGACAGTTAATTATTTTTTCTATGGGAGATAAATCCTGTGCGTTTTTCTTGTTTTTTTTTGTTTTTTTTCTTTTTTTTTAGACGATTATGAGGGTCTTCGTGGGAGGAGGGGGGCTTACCACTTGAACTTCAGGTTAGTGGTAGGGCTAGGGGCAATTAAGTGTGAACACCCTTAAAACTTAGCAGAAAGAAAAAAAAAATTCATTTAGAATTTCGAGTGGGGGATTAGTTTCACATATATTTAATGTAGAATAATTCACCATTTTCGGGCCATTCTAGCGTTTTAGGGCATTAATCAATTTTTTCTATGGCAAATAAATCCTGTGTGTTTTTTTTATGGGCGTCTGCTTTTTTTTTTTTTTTTTTTTAGATGATTATGTGTGGTTTTAATGGGCTTTTTTGTAGGATTAGGGCTTCCTACTCGGACTTAGGGTTAGTGATAAGGTTAAGGAAGGGGTTTTGTTTTGGATGGAGGTTGCCATTCGGACTTAGTGTTAGGGTTAAGGGAGTTTTTTAGGAGTGGCTTGCCACTCATATTTAAGGTTAATGGTACGATACGTTCAAGATGGCATTTTTAGGAGGTGGGCTTGTTAGTCGTACCTAGAGTTAATGGTAGAGTAATTATTTATTTTATAAATTTCACTAAAAGGCAAGAATGGCCGGGAAATCGGAGATCATTTTACATTAAATTTATATGCGAAACTGATCCCCCACTCTAAATTCTAAACTATTTTTGTTGTTTTGTTTCTTTTTTTCGCCAAGATTTTAAGACGTAATCGCCTAAAAAAGTAGAATCTTAATTTTTTTTTAAATTGGCGACTAGAAATTCATTACTACTAGAAGTTCGAAAGTTTTTTTTCGAAAGTTTTTTTCAGTATTTTTTAAAGTATTTTTTATAAAAGAACCAAATAGGATTAACTTTTTTAAGCACAAAAAGTATTTTTATCTCACTTTTAAAGAAGTTTATAAACGAATTTTACAAGACGCTGCTGCTGATTGATTGTTATATCAGCAATACTAGCAGCCATTGTTGACTTTCGCTCAAAAAAAGGACAATATTTTTTAGGATAAGATAATTTAAAATTACTATTACCGAAAGACAAAACAACGTACAATTATAATTTTAATGCATAAAAAAAGATGAAAGATTAATTTATTTACTAGTTGGGTACGAAAAATGTAACAACATTTTCTATATTCGTATTTTAAAATGTTTAAAATTCGTTCTAGAATGAAAATAAACAAAAATCGCCTCGTGTTTATAGCAGTAATTGCAGTAATATATTTGTTCAATCTGTCCTCTTACTAATATAACATTTTTTGGTAATATTCAATTTTATTCAAATCGAAAAATCCTTTCAACCGTGTTTCCTTGTATATGGTGGCTTACTGTAGCAAAAACACAATACCGAACGGTTACGGTTTTTAAAAAAAAAACCGATTCGGTATTCGGTATGGAGACGAAACCGAAAAAACGCGGTTTTTCGGTAAAACCGCCCATCTCTACTGTTCATAAGACATTTTTATCTTTAAAAAATATATACTTAATTATATCATCAGCCAATACTGCAGCTTCATTATATTAGGCTGTGAATGGAGCCCGTACTTTTTAACACATCCTTTCGGTGTGATGCCAGCCTGCGACGAACTTTTCCTCAACTCAGAAATCTTACGTTGTCCCCCCCCCCCCCCCCCCCCCAAACAAACATTCACACTCATTCACCATCCCAACTCACAATAAGCAAGCTGGATGTTTAACATTTGAAAGTTTTCATGACAGAAA
Source organism: Sepiola atlantica (assembly GCA_963556195.1). Taxonomy (NCBI): domain Eukaryota; kingdom Metazoa; phylum Mollusca; class Cephalopoda; order Sepiida; family Sepiolidae; genus Sepiola; species Sepiola atlantica. Next base: position 198,350,938 of record OY744521.1, on the reverse strand, counting down.
CCGAAAACTGTCAGTTCAATCAAATGCAGGTGTCACACCTTTGACCTTGTGCCTATTCGGTTAGGATCAAAATATGAATAAAGGCGGCTGGCTGTAACCCGATATGAAACATAACCTTTCAAATTAAATTGGTCGTGCAAATAACATTTGCCGATATTTAGTGTGCTAAACTCCAATCTCTATTAATTGCTTATTCCAAAATAAATTTACCTTAATTGATAAATTAAATATGCACCAGATGCACAGTAACGTTTATTATTAAAATTGAAACACATTCACAGTAACGTTTATCATTAAAATTGAACCACATTCACAATAACGTTTATTATTAAACTTTAACCACATTCACAGTAACGTTTGTTATTAAAATTGAGCCACATTCACAGTAACGTTTGTTAGTAAATTGAAATACATTCACAGTAACGTTTATTATTAAAATCGTACCACATGCACAGTAACGTTTATTATTAAAATTGAACCACATTTACAGTAACGTTTGTTATTAAAATTTAACCACATTCACAGTAACGTTTGTTATTAAAATTTAACCACATTTACAGTAACGTTTATTATCAAAATTTAACCACATTCACAGTAATGTTTGTTATTTAAATTGAAACACATTCACAGTAACGTTTATTTATAAAATTGAACCACATTCACAGTAACGTTTGTTATTAAACTTTAACCACATTCACAGTAATGTTTGTTATTAAAATTGAACCACATTCACAGTAACCTTTCTTTTTTAATTTGTTAGTTTAGTTAGAAGCTACTGTATCATTTTTTCTGACAAAATTCTAAATAACAGGAGAAAAATTAAAGTAAGGAAACCTATGGAGCACTGAAGAAACTATCCCTTTGGGTTGGATGGGAAGTATTATCCTGTAACCCACTCCAATCAGGGAGGTGCAGAGGTAGGTAGTGTCAGTATTGGATATCCTATCTCCTAGAAGGATTTAATAGAATTTATTTCACTTGATGAAGTCATAAACCATTGTTTCCTTATTTGTTGATAATAATTCTCACATTAGATAAAACTCTGAAATCTGGAAATACAAAAAGTTTCAAATAGACTTTTACTTTGTGCAAATCTCTTATAGCTTACTCACCAATAAATCATTTGCAAGAAATCTATGCTTAATCATAACAATAGGTCACAGCTTATCATAAATCTTTGGAATGTTGTTTGAATCAGACAATAATTCAAAGTTTTTATTTAAATCATAGCGAAATGTTTTTAGTCCTTATGAAATGAAAATTAGTTTTATCTATTTTCAGAGTATATTATGTTATGAAAAAATTCAACTACCCAATAAATGTACTAAATGGCGTATGTTTTAGTTTAAAAAAAATCTTTCTTGGTACAAAATGATTTGTGAAATGTCTAACCTATACAATTCAACTAAAACTTTTAAGAGGAGTTAATGCCTGGGAGGATGATATCATGACAATAGAACAGATAGTACACTACCCCCTCTCAAACAGAGAAGATATTCATGGAAGGGTGGTATCATGAGGAACGAACATATACTATACGGTCCCCCAAAAGAGGAGGTAATAACTGGAAGGATCGCCCCCATAAAAGGGGAAGATAATGCCTGTGAGTATATTATCATGGCAACAGAACAAATACTTCGCTACCTCCAACCCCCACCCCAATAAAGGAGAAGGTAGTCTCTGGTAAGATGGTCCCATGACAAAAGAACAGATACTAGATTAAACCCTCCCCCAAAGGATGATGTAATACTTGGGAGGATTACCTCCACCTGCTTAAAAAATGGAAGTAATTCTCGGGAGGATGGTCTTATGACAACAGAACAGATACTGCATTACCCATCCATATTAAAGATAATAAAATCCTAAATTAAATCAGGGTTTTTGTTTTTCATTCATTTAAAAATGGCTAGTCATAAAAACATTATTTTTGTCGTTTCTTGGCCTTTTAGCTAAGATTAAAGAGTAGTATCTGTTCTCGGCATCTCATCAACGTCGGCTGTTTTACTATCGACGAAAATATTGCATATAAGAAAAATATGACAATGCAAAATTACGCCAGTATATTAGAGAATATTATATTATTAGAAGCTGTTTATAAAATAAAAATGAAAATTAAGAGAACCTAAATGTGTTTGAAGGTATTTGCAGTTTCCTATATATACGGTTTTTAAAAATATTATCTTATATCATAGAATTAAATAAGCACAACCGTTTTTGATATTAATATAGGTAAGATAGATAGAAAAAACTTTTGCATTTATTCATTTAGATATAGAACTATGATACAAATCAGTTCAACAGTGGCTTTGTTGCTGTTGGGCTGAAGTATTGTTCGTTTCAGTCCTAGGAGGTCCATCTTCCCAGGCTTTACCTTCTCACCGAGATGGGGTTAGTTTATTGTTAATTGTCTGAGACGCCACTACTAGGGAATGCCGACAGGGCTACTCAGGCCTTTTTTGTAGGCCAGAGAGCACTTACCTTAGTGTGCTGGCTTCTAAGAACTGCAACTGACCTTGTGTCTAACCTCCTGGAGGTAAATAATATCTACTATTATGCAGTGATAGTTCGACTATATTTTCGAACTTGTCACATTCATATTCATTTTATGTTTATTTATTCATATTATTAATCAATGCAAAAACAAGCGATTTTTAGATGAAACAGTTTTGCAGAATTAGAAAAATAATTTCTGAAACCTACAAAAACACCTAAGGAGATATTCAGTTTTCATGGCTAACGAAATCATTCAACTGCCTCGGACACCCTTGTGAAAGGTGTTCATCCCCTACTCCACCCCGCCACCTTGAAATCCATATATCCTATCCCTTTCTGCTTTTTTTTCTTTGCCTATCCTAACCCTAAGCGTAATCCTAACCCTATTCTATTTCTCAATTTTATCAACCACTCAAGCTCCCTTCCCTCAACCTTCTTGGATATGATACAAAATGGCATCCAATAGTGAGGCCCTAATTTGAAGGTGCTGAGTCATCCCTTGCTTACTCCGAGATCCACTCTGACCTGTAATGGCAGCCCATGCACGGCAGTCCTGAGCAAGGTTGCATGAAATGGCTAACTAATCACGATTCCACCGCCGAAGGCCAACCACCTGTGGACCTAAGAGTTCAGCTACATCCTACTTGATAACTGTTGTTCAGGATCTCGGCTGTCTGCTGACATGCTTGTGTCACCCAGGTAGGGAGGATTTGCAATGTAATCCTAACATATGTTGTTCAGCTTTACACCACCTTAAAAACAAAAAACCTGTTAACTAAATCTGCGAAGCAGCTTGTCATTTGCACGTGACCACATCTCAATCATTGCATTGTGAAAAGAATACATCTTCTTATAAAGCAGCATCCTCTTTTGTAAAATAGCAGATCCGCTGGTCCACATGTAGCGCTATCCTGCACCAGTACATCCAGTCACCTGATGAATTCTACGCACCGGGTTTCGATCTCTCGCACTTGGCAGGGTATGGATCAACCATTTAAGAAAATGGCTTCCTACAAAATGATATGTTTAGACTGCGATACATCAGCAACTCTGGATGTGTGTATGCTGGTGATGACCAAACAATCAGGCACATTCACAAAGACTATACTCTCCACCCTTCACCAAACTCCTGCACATGACAGATAGAGCTGGACCTTATTATACTTGACCGGTGACATAACTTTCAGGTTACGGATTTGATTTGGTTTGATTGAGAAAGCGAACATACATGTTTATTATATGCTGTACTGATATAATAGACAGGTTGTGCAGTTAATAAATAACATACATTTAAAACACAGATTTATGGGATTATCTTCATTTCATAAATCCGATTTTTGTGAAATTTTGACAATAGCTAGTAGACATCAATTAATAAATATTCCCTAAATTTCGGTTTCTTTGGAGTTTTTTTAATGGATGTTTAGGCGCATAATATGGGCACAAGCTCTCATTTGAAAATTCAAACATTTCACATTTACACTGAATTTGATCCATAGTCATTAGACACCAAATAAGCAAGATTCCGTGAATTTCAATTTCTTAAGACCCCTTAAGTTTAAGCCTTAAATTTTAGACATTTTCTAGAATCAAAATTATGTAATGGATTTTGATCAAAATTGGAATAAGGATTCTAGACAAAGGTTTAGTATGATTATATCTTTATTTTAATCTTTGTAATAGGACATAAAGGTGGTGCAAAACTGTTCAATTAATTTTACTCATCCCAGGATGGGTATTCTTCTAGCTATTTTATAATATAAGTATATTTGTATGTACTGACCAGGTTAGGCTGTTTACCTCTTGAGCATGTACAGTGTCTGTGACCTTTAAAGCCCATTTTAGCGGATTCTGAGCTGGGTTACATGATGTATCTAACCAATCCCAACTCCATAGTTGAAGATCAACTACTTCTTGGCCTGATAGTGCTGCTAGGTCGCTTCTGATTGTCACCGACCAGGTCTTCAGCTGCCCACCAGCACGTTTGCTCCCACCAGCTAGAGAAGGGGGGAGAAGAACTGTGTGATTGAGCTCTCTCTCTCTCGTCGGGTGCTGAGCTGTATGTCTGAACTATCTTAGATTGCATTAGAGAAGGATTCACAGCAAGGGTCAAAGATTCAGTTGTTTGGATTCAAAGTTTGACTTACAATGTTCAAATTCCAGCAGAGTTCCTATTTACTTGCTTCCTCACGAGGGTAAGGTCAGTTTTTAATGTGGGAAAAATCCAGCTCCCCAAAAAGGGACACTCTGGATTGGAACAAAAATAAAAATTGCCTCAGTCTAGAACAATTTCTTCTTCACTGACCGAGGACAGAATAGACGAGGTGTAGCCACAGAACAGATACTACACTTTGTTCCTAACTAAAAAGTTATTGAGTCAATTTCGCTCATAAGAAAATACTAATCCATCTCTCTTCCACCCAGCCAGAGTTGAAATAGTAGGATCGACTCTTAAGCCATAGATGGGCACCAAAACTAGGAAAAGGAAAAACAGCAATCCTTCAATATGGGGCGAGTCACTCTACTTCATCAATGAATATTTGCTACAGAAGCTGCACTGATATGACTCTGAATCGATGCTCTTCCTTTTGGAGCAACATCTGTTTCTTAATATTTATTTCTATTATTGCAAAATATATTTGCAGTAATATACAGGGTCTGCCATGAGTAACTATATAATTTTATTTCAATATAATAAATGCAACATGAAAGAAATATGCAACTGCAATATAGAAACTAATGAAGGGTACACTAAAGCTTTTTGCAACATGAAAAAATGATGTCTCTTAAAGCTCTATGTGCTCTGTATGGAGCTCAATGCACTTTGCTATCTTCCAGGAACTGAGCAGCATATTTTGATGCACAGCTCTAACGGCACTTGAGCAATGGCAGCTCGGATTTGTTCCTTAAATTCAACGATGTTACGAGGCTTTGTTGAGTGGACTTTGTCTTTGAGAATGCCCCATACGAAAAAAAAATCGGGAGGGGTCAAATATATAGTTACTGATGGCTGACCCTGTACATAGGTAAGGCGTAGACAAAAAAAAAAAAATTCTAATTTACTCACTAAATATTTCAATACAATTCCTTGTCAGTATTCTTGTAAAGGAACGTTTTTCTATTTACTGATTTTTTTTTTTTTTTTTGCAATGAAAGTAAACAAGTCATTTTGTCATTTTAAAACTAACAAAGAAAACAATATTCTTTGAATATCTGTCATGCTTCTTACATCTCTGATATATATATATATATATATATATATATATCGGTCAGTGAAGAAGAAATCCTTCTCGACTAAGCCAATTTTTATTTTTGTCCTAATCCAGAGTACCACCTTTTGGGGAGCTGGATGGTCCCCCCATTAAAAAACCGACATTTTAAATAGGGACTCTAAAGCCATAGATAGGCAACCAGTCTAGGAAAAGGAAAAGCAACACTTTTTGAATATCTGGCTAGTCACTCTACTCCATTAAGGAATTTGTTACAACAGCTGCACTGATATGACCTCTGGACCGATGCTCCTTCTTTATCAGCAACATAAGTTTCGTAATATTCGTTTCTATCATCGACAAATATATATTTGCAGTTAGATACATAAGTAAATCATAGAAAATGGATTTATGGAATAGTAGATAGGCAAGGAAACATTCTAGTAGAAATAAGGACACAAATGGGTTCTCTTTCAATATGTGATCTACCGAATGATGTGATATATTGAATATTTCCTAATCCAATATGTAATCTACCGAGTTGTTAATATTCCAATATGTGATCTAACCATTAACTGCCCAAAACATGGTATAAGCAGTTTAGGAATGAAGCTGAACCCATTTCACTGTAATTTAACCAAGTTTATGTTTAAATATCATGGAGGGTTAGGCTTAGCTCCTATTTAAAACTATAGAGGAGGGAGCTCTGTTTTCTAAAACTTAGAACAATCTTGAAAACAATAAATACTTATTTCAAAATATTTATATTTTTAAATGGGGGGGAGGGATTATCCCCTATTTAAAACTATAGAGGATGGAGCTCTGTTTTCCAAAACTTAGAACAATCTATTTTATTTGCTTGAAAACAATAAATACTTATTTCAAAATATTTATATTTTTAAATGGGGGGAGGGATTATCCCCTATTTAAAACTATAGAGGAGGGAGCTCTGTTTTCTAAAACTTAGAACAATCTATTTTATTTGCTTGAAAACAATAAATACTTATTTCAAAATATTTATTTTTAAATGGGGGGGAGGGATTATCCCCTATTAAAAACTATAGAGGAGGGAGCTCTGTTTTCTAAAACTTAGAACAATCTATTTTATTTGCTTGAAAACAATAAATACTTATTTCAAAATATTTATTTTTAAATGGGGGGGAGGGATTATCCCCTATTTAAAACTATAGAGGAGGGAGCTCTGTTTTCTAAAACTTAGAACAATCTATTTTATTTGCTTGAAAACAATAAATACTTATTTCAAAATATTTATTTTTAATTGGGTGGTGGGTTATCCCCTATTTAAACCTTATGGAGAGAAAGCCTAGCTAGCCCCACTCCGAACTTAGAGAAATCGATTTTATTTACTTATTTCAAAAAATATATATTTATAACAATTTTTTCTTTAGTCTTCATATTAAACATATGGTTAAATCCTATTTTAATCACCTAAATTACTCGCAGTAAAATGGGTTTTGGGTAGTTAATAGCTAGATCACATATTGGATTTGGAATGTAAACAACTCGGTAGCTAAGTCTAGTCTGGTTTGTTTTATGGCATATCAACCATCTATGGGTTATTTAATGCCGAATAAAGTTGTAAAATAAAATTCTATAGATAGAATAATTATTTTATATTCTTAGAATACATTACTTTTAGAATACATTGTTCTTTGAAAACATTACTCTTTGAAAAACATTACTCTTTAGCCTTGCTAATCTTCTTTGTTCTCAACGTGATTGACCCTCAGCCACCACCTTCTAGTATCTATTTGGGAAGAAAATAAAAAGAAAGGAGAAATAAGGTTTTGATTTTTTTGAATAATACGGTTGGGGATGAACTTATAGATATTAGGGCATGACATGGCCAGCTGACTGATCAGATCGGGCCTCTCCGATCTCTCGTCTAGTCGAAGTGGAAGAATGGCTCAACCATCAGGATCCCATTCCAAGGCATCACGGATTGCCACCCACGGCCTACAAATAGCCCCGTTTTTTTTGTTTTTTTTTACCCCTCTGCATGGGGTTGCAGTTGGTAGATTTGTGGCCCCGGCAACAGGGCATTCGGTAGATTAAAAAACATATCCACAAATGTTGCCTTGCTTGCCCACTATTCCATAAACCAATTTTCCATTTGATCCGAAATTTTCATATTCATTTCCTCATAGGTAAGACAGTAAGTTTATAGACTGAAAAAGGAATTCTATTTTACTCACTAAATATTTCAATATAATCACCTTTTTTGTCAATTTCTCGATTTATTGTTTTTTTATTATTGTTTTGTGATGAAAGTAGACAAGTAATTTTGTCATCTTAAAACTAACAGAGAAAACAATATTCTTCGAAGACTTGTCATGCTTCTTACACCTCTGATATTTTATGTCAGCAGGTGTTTTTCTTTCTCAAAACAAGATGCAACAAATTGCAAACAAACAAAACCGAAAAAAAACAAATGTTTTTTTTTTCCGGCTTGTCTTCGTGTCTCGGTTTATGATGAAAACATAATCGTCTGGTTCTTTTTTCTACTTTTTCTTGGGCAACTAAATGTAAAGAAAAAAAACTGATTCCCTTCTTCCTTAAGTGTTTTTCTTCCGCCAGAATCATTCTTCAGGAAACAAAATCTTTTACTATTATTTTATTTCTTTTTATTTTAGGCCGAATCATTTCTAATTCCTCTACGTTGTCAACAATTCTTATCAATCTATGCATTACCGTCTCTTAACATCAAGTTTCATTTCACAAACATCTCTTCAAACATTCACAAGGTTCGCAATTGGCCTAATGGATACCATGCATTAATATCATCAGAAAATATATGAACCCACAAATTTCTTCCAAATATTACTAAAAAAAGTAATTTATATTCAACAAGTGGAACCCATGCCCCGTGAAAATTGAGAAATTCCAGCACCCACCCCGGATATAACAATGTTTGGAAATCATTACTATTATGACATAAATTTGTACTAGATCCAGATGTGATTAAAAAAAATTACTTGTATAGCCACTCTCTTTTTTTCTCTGGTGGTTTCGATAACTCTCTTCTTAATTCCAAAAGCAACTGAGTTTTCACAGGAAGGTGTTAACTCAATATTTTTCAACCAATGAATATCGTTTGGACCCAAAATCTAACAAGCCGATGTGAACTGAGAAACCCCTATAAAGACGAAGAAATAAATGGAGTTCTCCAGAGATCCGACCCTGCGCACATTAAAAGTGTTATATCCTAAATTACATAGGACATACTAAATTAAGAATACGCCGAGTGGTTTGCGTTTAACAGGGATCCGGTAGGAAGTAGAGACGTTTACTCTTTGCTCCCATCCAGATATCACTGCCTGTCTTATATACGTACTTTCGTATATAGTCAATACCTGATTACTTCCCTTCATGTTAGTTTCGTATTTATGCCAATCATGACCTTTACAACACCTTCCCCCGAAGCTGAAATCTTCCCGATTTTAGCTTTAGTACCGTTTCCTTTTAGGATCAAGGCTTAAACGCCTGATGCTTTTCCTTTTTCTGGTGCTCTTCCTTCTGGTCTGCGTTACCTGCGGTAAGGAATTCTGTCCACCCCGTATGGTATGTTCAGGGGATACATTCATGGTTTCAGGTATACATACTGGCTTTGGTATATCAAATGTATCACATAATGTTTCCATTGGGATTTCTTCTGTATTTTGCGAAATTCTGGGACGGATTTGATTTATGTGTCTTTTACAGACAAAACTTGGGCCTTGAATGGTATAAACCATGTTCCCAATTCTTTTCATAATGAAACCGTCCACCCAATGATTTTTTCCATTCTGAAAATGTTTAAAATACACTTTGTCCCCTGAGGAATAGCACTTTACTTTCAAGTTTTCTCCTTTAGAGCTTTTCTTCTTCTCAGGTATAAGTCTATCGAAGATAGATCTAATTTTTCTAGCAAACATCAGTTCTGCAGGGGATGAATTAACATCATTATTTGGGTTCGGGGTTACCCTGTAGATTGCTAGAAATGTTTGTATAGTTTGCTCATCTGTGTCCATATTCAGGTTTTTCTTTATTGCCCGTTTAAATGTGTCCACAAATTTTTCTGCCAACCCATTCGACCTAGGATGGTAAACAGGTGTCGTGATATGTTGAATATTCAGCGATTTGCAGAATTCTTTAAATTCGTGACCTGTAAATGCTGTACCATTGTCACTTACTATGGTTTTTGGTACACCAAAACGGCTAAAGATTTCGTTAAGTGCATTTACAGTGTTCCTTGCAGTTGGATGTCTGGTTTTAAATATCTCTGGCCATTTAGAGAAAGAATCTACTACAATTAAGTAGAAAAAAACATTTAGAGTTCCGGCATAATCAATATGTAGACATGACCAGGGTAGGTCCGTTTTCGGCCATGGGGTCGTTTTTACTGGCGGATCTCGGGCTGCTAACTGACATCCTTTGCATGCTTTGACACAGTTTTCTACTTCTTTGTCCATACCAGGCCAGTATATGTATCCTCTAATTAAGGATTTCATTCTTGAAATGCCAGGATGACCTGTATGGAATTCCATTAATATTTTCCTTCGTAATGCCTGTGGAATTACGATTCTATCAGCATACATAAGTACACCTTCACAAATTGAAAAAAATGTAGTTTGTCCTACTTTGTTACTTTTTTCCCTCAGTCCTAATTGAGTTTTCATTTTCTTTATGAAAATGTCTTTTACAGCTTCTCTTTTAATCTCTTCAAGGGTTATTGGAAGTTCACGTATCATATTACACATTGAACTTGTACATTCGCTTTCATCTTTAAGAGCAGCAATTACTGTCTCTTCGAAACTTTCGTTTTTTGTTTGGAATCAACCTTGATAGTGCATCCGCGTGTCCTAACTTTTTCGATGACACATGCTCCATCTTAAACTGATAATTTAAGAGAGTTACAGCCCATCGCTGTAGTCGATTTGCGGTATGCCTTTCTTTGATCCAAATATCGTAATCAAGGGTTTATGGTCTGTTTGCAATGTGAAGGTCCGTCCATGGAGAAATCGATTATACTTTTTGACTCCTAATATTATCGACAGAGCCTCCTTTTCAATCTGGCTATAGTTTTTCTCAGCTGCAACCAAAGTTCTTGATGCATGAGCGATTGCTTTTGTTGTTCCATCCTCATACTTATGGAGTAATGCAGCGCCAACGCCGTAATCACTGGCGTCCGTTGCTAGTACTAACTCCTTGTCTGGATCAAAATTCGCTAATGCCAAGTCTGATAGTAGACATTTCTTAATTTTTTGGAAGGCAGATTCACATTCCTTATTCCAACTCCATTTACTACCCTTTTTTAGTAACTCGTTAAGAGGAGCTCTCAAATTATGCACATTAGGTATGTATATCGCGTAATATTGAACCAATCCCAAAAATGATTGTAGCTTCGGTACTGAGTCTGGAGCAGGCATCTTTTCAATTGCTTCGGCCCGTTGTGGATCTGGTCTTCGTCCCTCTTTGTCGATTATTTGACCAAGGTATCTGATCCTTTCCATAAAGAAATCGCATTTCTCCAGGCTCAATCAGAAACCAAACTCCTCTATTCTCTTAAATACTTCTCTGACATGCTTCTTGTGTTCATGCAAATTTCTGCTCTTTATCAGGATATCGTCAAGGTATGCCATTGAAAATTCCAATCCTGCGAGCATCGTATCTATAACCTGTTGAAACAGAGCAGGGGCGACCTTTAATCCGAATGGAAGTCTTTTTAGTTTAAAAATACCCTTATGCGTGTTAATGCACAGGTACTTTGAACATTCGTCATTGACTTTGATTTGCAAATATGCATCCGAGAGGTCTATTTTGGAAAAAATTTTTCCTCCGTTTAGTTTTGAGAATAGATCTTCTGCCGACGGAAGGGGGTAATTGTGGTCCTGCAAACAATCATTAAGGCCCGTCGAAAAGTCAGCGCAGACTCTTATTTTGTTGTTCTTTTTCTTCACATATACCGTCGGACTTGCCCAATCCGTGTGGTCAACCTTTTCAATGACGTCTAATTGTTGAAGTCTCTCCAACTCTTTCTCTATTGCGTCCATCGATGAAAAAGGTACATTTCTTTTAGGTTTGAACACTGGGGTGGCATTTTTCTTCACCTCAAATTTTGCTTAAGTTTTCACACAGTATCCAAGTTTTTCGGCAAAAACTTTTGGGAATTCTGCATTTAAATCGTCCATGAAGCCTTCTATTTGGTTTGATTTCTCTGTGGTCAACCTATTACAAAAAGAATTAACCGGTCGTTCCCATAAGTTGAACAGGACAATCCAATCCACTCCAAATAGACTTGTGTTCCTTCCTGGTACTACGTACACTTTGGACTTGTGTGTTTGACCACCAAATGACACATTGCACCTCAGTTCTCCTTTGAATTCCGACCTTTTGCCGCACACACTCTTCGCCATCTTGCTGGTTTCTCTTAGTTCAGGTCGATCGATCCTTCTCCAGATATCTTCATCTATGATGCTAATGTCCGCACCACTATCCAGGAGTAATGTTACAGGATGTCCATTTATCTTTACATCGACATATTTACGCCTTTCGCAGCTTTTCTCTTTCCTTGTGCGAAGCGTATTAACTTTGTCGGTCCTTCGTTTTTTCTTCTGGTTACAATATGTTCCCTTGTGGCCTTTGAATCCACATTCGTAACATATCCTATTCCTGAACCAGCAGATCTTTTTGGTGTGTCTTGTACTTCCGCAGCATTCACAACTTTGGTCCTTGTACATTCTGGGAGTCTTTTGTTCCTGGGTCTTGTATGTTCTAGAGGCCCTTTGCCTTTTTACATGTTGTATCTTGTAAACGCTTTTTTCTTCAATGTGGGTGTTGTCTCTTTTGATATTAATAAGACGTTGACACTCCTCGGTTACTTTTTGTAAAGTTACATTCGGGTCCGACTCCATAATTGTCAGGATCCGGGATCTGACATCTTTGTCCCTGTGTACTGTGAGTCCTTGTACAAAGATTAAACATTTAAATAAATCTGCCGAAATTTCATTTAATTTAAATGATTCACATAAGCAATTTACAGTACATGCATATTCTAAATAGTCTTCAGATTCCGACTTCTGTAAATTTAAACATTTATATCTAGAATGAAAAAGGCTGTTTCTTTTATCAAATATTCTAGATAAAGTATTAATTGTCTCTTCAAAATTCACTTCCTCCGGTTTTTTGGGTAAAATTAAATTAGCATACTTGGTGTTTTCGTCCGTCCCCAGTTTTTGTAGTAACAGCGTAACTTTTTCTTCGTCGGTCCAGTCCGAACATCTTTTTGTAAAAACTGTTTCGTACCTTCTATAGTATGCTGGAAATGTAACGCCAGTATCGGGAGAGTAGTGAAATTCTGACAAAGAATTTGAAATACCCTCTGCAGAAAAATTAGTTTTCTTCCCATCTGTCGACGTTTGAATTAATTTTTCAAAATTCTTTTGTTGCGTTAACATTTGGCGTTGAAGTATTTTTGTTTGCTCTTGTTGTGCCTCTAAAGTTGTTTGTGTCCATTCTTGCTGCTGCAGTAGCTGTTGTTGTAGCTGTTGTAGCTGTTGTTGTTGTTGCTGTGGTTGTAGCTGTTGTTGTTATTGTTGTTGTTGCTGCTGTATACTTAGAGTTAACGCCTTCGTCAACTCAGCCAATTGCTCCATTTTAGCTTAATTACAGTACAAAATATCTTTCCAAAGTTTACAACAATAATTTCACAAAAAGTTCGTCAATATGCGTTTTCGTAAATTAGCAACATAATTTTTGCAAAAATAAATGTTTCACAAAGTTTATACAATTTAGCAACAGTTTTTTACCAGGTAAACTTTTTCACAAAATAATTTCAGACAATAAAACGTTTCCAAAATTCGCACAACAAATAGTTTCAATTACTTTAGACAAAGCAATGAACAATTATTTTTCACAAAAATACGGCTGCACTTGGGAGAGAGAAAAAAAAAATATAACAATAATTTCTGAATTGTTTAAAGAAAAAAAAAATCGTAAGCGTACTTTTTTCTTTCGAAATTCGTAATCTCACGGTGCAGGTTTCGAATTCAGCTTGTGCTTCCCAAATATTTTTTCGTCAACATACAGATAAAGTTTACTTTACCATAAAATTGTTTCGAGTACAATTTTTTTTTACTTTCCCGTTAGTTCTTACCGAAGAAATCCGTACTTTTTACTACTTTATGTAGCAAAATTCGCACGTGTCGACTTTTTTTTTTTCTTACCGTCCTTGCAAATTTTCTTTTAAAAAAAAAAATCCTTGAATAGTACGGTAATTTATCTCTGTTAAGAGAAAAAAATCTCCTCGTTCGCCACTGTTATATCCTAAATTACATAGGACATACTAAATTAAGAATACGCCGAGTGGTTTGCGTTTAACAGGGATCCGGTAGGAAGTAGAGACGTTTACTCTTCGCTCACGTCCAGATATCACTGCCCGTCTTATATACGTACTTTCGTATATAGTGAATACCTGATTACTTCCCTTTATGTTAGTTTCGTATTTATGCCAATCATGACCTTTACAACAAAAAGGAATAACAAGAACCTATGCTTAACCCCCCCCTCTCCAAAACTTAAGTACAAGCTCCATATCCATCTGCACTGACAAAAAGTCAATCGAACAGAAACAAATTGCTACTCACCCAGTCATATGCACTAACAGAGTAAGGTAAACCTATGCATACTTAAACACTGCGACATTGTCTAATACACATTACTCACACGCATATTAACACTAACAAATAACTACACATCCTTAGCCCTCGTGTCTTCTTATTCACTACCAGAAACATGAGTTGTATAAACTTTATTAAATGAACATTTACTGACCAAGAATTACTTTTATATTCATGTAAAATTGTAGTTCTATGAATGTTTTGTTATTTAATAATGTTTTCCTTGATTTTTTATTTACAAAACTATGTTTATGTGAAGTTAGCACTTGCTAGCTGGTGACCCTAATACTCTCTCAAACTTTATTTCATTTCCATTCAATATGCACGTCCTTATATATCTCCATTTCCTTCCTTCGCCATAAATTATTTTAAAGGAAGTACAGCTGGGAAATTAGTCAAAAACAATTTGTGACCTATTTGAGTTAAGAATATTTTTAATATTTAAAAGAAGTTTAAAGCAATTTATTTGTGACCTATTTGAGTTAAGAATATTTTTAATATTTAAAAGAAGTTTAAAGCAATTTATTTGTGACCTATTTGAGTTAAGAATATTTTTAATATTTAAAAGAAGTTTAAAGCAATTTAATTTGCCATAATTAGTGACAGTAAATCTGCATTTGGCCATTATAGAAAGTAAATGCATAACTGGATTATTTTACTCACAGACTCTTCTTATGGCAAATTAAATTGTTTAAAACTTCTTAAATGTAATTTTTTAATGCAAATAGGTCACAAATGAGCAGGTAAAGCAAAATAAATTGTTTTTTGAATAATTTCTCAATGGAACTTCCTTTAAAATAATTTTTGTCGGTAATAGTAATGATTACCGAATCTTTAACTGAATTTTTAACTTTCTATAAATTCATTTCATAAATAAAAAGACTTTTAACTGGCTGGAAACAGTTGGGGTTAATTAAGAAGGTTTAAATCAGGAAGAAAATCAGAATGACGAACCTACTTGGAAGAGTTAGTACGTCTGGCCGAATCTGACTGAAATATAAATGTTACACAAGAAAAGGGGTCACCATTCTTCCTTGAAATAAATAATGTCTCCACAACTAAATAGATTTTCATATTTTTTCACAGGAACAAAAGAAGGATGGTGCAATGAGCTGGCTCATGTCGGTTAGATAATGCAATATCTCGCAGTTCAGCATCTTGCCGGCTCATGATTGAGTCAGGTCGAGAATAGGATTCGGTATGTCTGCTCGGTGTGGAGAAAAACTTGGAACTGGCTTGACGTCGTATATTGTCTTTGGCACCAAATATGTTGACGTGTATAAATTTCGCTACACATTTACATGTCATACGCCTACGCAGCAAAGAGTCAATGATTACACATGCAGAAAGCCGAATCACCATCTCAGTTAAAGCTAACGTACATCGACACAAAATAGTTCCCTCATGCAACTGCTACGGACTAATTTTGTTTTGCATTACGGTCTTTTAGCATCAAGTTTTATCTCACAAACATCGAAGAGGTTTGCAATAGGCCTAATGGATACAATAGCAGACTATGGAATTAGCAATGACGAGTTCAAATCGTATTGGATCTATTATGTTCAATTATGTACTAATATCATTGGGAAATGTATGAACCCCATCCCCCTGCCAGCTACGGATAAAATAGTGACTTGTGTTCAACTAACTCTAGATAATCATTGACAAGAGGGATTATGTTGCAGCATTAAATGACCCAAAAAGAGTCGGACTTGTAAGATTGCTCAGTTGGAGTCGGATTTTTAATCTCAAAAGAATCAACAGACAATCACTCAACAGTCACAGTTGGAAGACTTAAAACTAAAGAGTCGGAGTCATTATTTTTAGAATCCTAGGAGCTGATAGGAGAAGGAATTGAGGCTTGTGTTATATACCCACTTTATTGGTAATGCACAAACAAACACAACGTAGCTTTAGAAAAATAGGTCTTACTTTATTAACTGCATTTGTACGCATATCAAGTAAATTTATTTTGTAAATCGTTTGCGAATTCATCGGCTATCCCCTTCAAGTCAAGCAAAGAAAGTAAGGAGAGAGATTAATAGCACATGCTTGTAGCGGCTATGTTGTGAATGACACTGAAGTCGTGCTCTTATATCTCTCTATGCATGCCTTCATTCCCTATCTTATGTACAAGACAGATCTATGCTGAGTGTGATCCGGGATGTTCTCTCTTTATGTGTTGCTCATCCTAAAATCATCTGTTCTTTCCTCAACTCACAAGGGTCACATTTTCGACTTTCTTTAAAACATCCAACATTCAGAACGACCTAAGTCTGGTACAAGGATATTCCATATTTTACATGAATGAATTTATATACGTTTTTGTTTACTGTGTTTTTCCTATTTGTGATCATAATTTTATAAGGCTTGTCGAGAGTGTTAATGGGCTGAATTCTCAGGTATTGGCCACCTGACTTCAGCAAGGGAAATTTGGGGGAAGGATTTGGGATGCAGTTAATTATCTAAGACATGTGATGCAGTGGACGCATAATTTCAAGGATATTTATTGAAGTTCACATGACAACCTCGTGAGAGTTCCTTGAATGGTTTCTTACGTCAGTATGATGCGGTATAATTTGCTGCGAAGCTTGTATCTCCTCCTCCTCTCTTTCTTTCTCTTGGCATCCATGAGCTGTTTATAAAATAAAATTCTTAAACTTAAGCTCAATAAAATCTGTTTACATTCTTATTACGTACTCTTGCATTTGATGCTTGAATGTTTCTTCATCTGAAGTGTTATATAGTAATCCAATGAGTACTTATGTTGTATACCTTCATGGCACTATCTCCCCTCGAGTGGTGAACATGTTCTTGATCCTTTTCTGGAAGACTCGAATATTCTTTGAAGAAGACAACAACGATTTTAAAATTAAATTAAATTGTATTTATTTAACTAAATAAAACCCTGATTCCTTTACTAAACTAAATGGAGCTCCGATTCCTTTACTAAACTAAATGGAGCTCCAATTCCTTTACTAAACTAAATGGAGCTCTGATTCCTTTACTAAATCAAATGGAGCTCCGATTCCTTTACTAAACCAAATGGCGCTCCGATTCCTTTACTAAACCAAATGGCGCTCCGATTCCTTTACTAAACCAAATGGCGCTCCGATTCATTTACTAAACTAAATTTAAGAGGTGCATGTATATATATAAAGTTAGAATGAAATCGACCTGAATTTAAATCAAAAAAGATAAATTTACTGACTAATCAGAAGTAAAGTCAGTTAGTTTATCGATTTTTGTCATGGCTTTCGTTCTACAGAATTAATATTTGATTCTGACTAACTAGTCAATTTCTTTGTTTTAATTTTAATTCGGATCGTCTTCATCGATTACATTGTATATCCGGAACAATATTTCTTTTTTAACAGACATTTCCTGATATATACTGATAATTTTCATTGGCTACTAATCTATGTTCATCAAAAGTTTGGGAAGTGCAGGAAGGGGTCTATCCTACTCTTAATTAGACAGATTTTTACTCATTCATACACACATTATTTCTTTTACAATTTGTCCATCTTAACTCAATATTCATCTTGCCATGCATTTTTCTCTTTTTGAAACCAATTGAATTCTACGTGAATTTCCCCAACAAAGCAATAGCAAACCAGAAAACTTGTTCGTTTTGCGAAAAGCAGGAAATAACTCTTTTTATCTGCGGAAGCATCTCAGTAGGTTCCAAGATTGTCTAGTATTTATTAAATTTTATTTCCTTTGAGAACGATGATATGCAAAACGATTTTATGTTTTCTCGCCTTTCACATTTTGCATGAATAAACATGTAAATCTTCATTCAAGCTGAACATTATAAATAGAGGAAAAATACTGATTTGTGAGCAAAGGTTGAACAGGTCTGATACCAATTCTTTGATACAGCTTACAAGGGGAATTACCATTTCAAATCTCAGTTTTACTCTCTAGAATATAGAATATATTAATATTAAAACCAAAAAGAAATGCAAAGACTCTTCTCTTGTATTTTATTTTAAATAAAGTTTATTTATTTTACCACGGTAGTATATATATATATATATATATATATATATATATAATAAACAATACGATGCTAAATTCCAATGACCACTTCTTTATTCATTTTTTAAAAAATCAACAACGAAATATAGACATGTATATATCTTGGATTTTTCATATGTGCGACTCATAAGAAGTCCAAAAATCATCTCCAGAAACATCAGAAAAAAGAAAAAGCAACACTCACATTGATAAAATACAGTTCCTATATATATATATATATATATATATGTGTATATATATATATATGTATATATATATATTTAGAACAGGAAAATAAAGATAGGATGTATACCTTTAAAGTAGAACCTATTATGAAAAATTAATGCTCGATATACAGGATAAAGCAATTTTATGAACAAGTAAAAGATGAGAATAAAGATTGTATAAAATAAAATACCTATTAAGTCATCAGTTGTTCAAAATAAGAGGTTTCAAATAGAAGAAATTTTATTATTCCTTCCTTAAACCATGACTTTTCAAAGAATGATATCTTATCGTCAGAGGATTGCAAACAGATAAGTTGGTAAGGAGTAATTACCAAAAGTCATAATTTGAAAAGATATAAGAATAAAGATAATATAAAATTTTTAAAATAAAAGGAAAAAAGTTGAAAAAGCAAAAGTTCACCGTTGAAGGCGCCATGAGAGTTCGTATCAGCAGGTTTGAAGTAAGGTAAACTCCAGTCATCTGAAGTTGTAAAAATCCGTTGGAATTTTAGAAAAGGCTAAAACCATTAAATACCCCAGATGATCCAGTTTGAAAAAATTGCAGTGTGTGAAAGTTTAGAATGTCAGTGATGTATTCAAAGTCATGAGAAAAACTTCCATGGACTTTGCAGAGAAAGTTTTTTTTTAATTATTCAATTCAAAGTGAATTAATAAAAGTTAGTTTCAATCCAGAAAACTAGCGGTAAGAAAAGCCATCATTGAGATAAAATAGAATACAAATAGGATTGAGCCGTTAAAAGATGGAATTTGAAAGCAAACGGGCAACAGAGAAAGGAAATATAAAGCAGCAAGATTCATGGAAGTTTTTTTAATGTTTTTAATACACTACTGACAACCTAAACTTTCACACACTGCAACTTTTTCCAACTGGATCATCTGAGCTATTTAATGATTTTAGCCTTTCCAAAACTCCAACCGATCTTTACAACTTCAGATTTTACCTTACTTCTAACCTATTATGTGACGGTGTCTTTCCCATTATGTGAAGTCTGTTGTTGCTTGTAGTAGCAGTGAATATAGGTTGTCTCTGTTTCTTATCATAACATTCTGTTTCATCTAGTGTTGTTTGTATCAGAAGTCAGCGATTGTGGAAGATACGACTTTCTACGTCTCAATTCAATTCAATAAATTTGGCAAAGAATTAAACAGGCATGCTTCAGGGTGGTAGAAATTTACACAGAAGAGGATACAGTGGCCCAGCATCTGTCTAATTTCGCCTTGAATTGCTGTGTTATTGGTGCCGCATCTCCTGGAAGTCCATTCCAAAGTTCAGGGATAGTGATTGAGAAAGCGGCCCTCCTCCAGTTCAATCGAAATAGGTGGTGAAATAGTTTCTGGTAATGCCCGTGTAGACTTATTTCTGGTGCAGGAGTGAATAGTAGGTTCTGAAGGATATCATAATAGTCATTGAGGAGATTGTAGATCAAAATTATATCACCACATAAACATTGGCGCTCAAGGAGAAAAAAGGTTAAACGTTTCTCCAACATTTTTAAAAAAATTCTCTTCTTTCTCCAGCTTTTTTGTTCATTTGCTTTTGACACCTGAGGATGATTCGACAGAGAATCGAAAACGTTTGTGAAACCTATGGAACATTTATTGATTATTTTGATTTTTATGCTTTTTTGCATTAAAATCAAAAAAGAAAAATTGAAAAAGTAAAAAAAAGGTATAATTAAACAGACGAATTCTGTTATTTTAACAATGTTTGCGTATATATATATATATATATATATATATGTCAACAACAGGCATGTGTTTCATCTTTTCAGTATTCATCAGTGTAGCTCGACACAGCGGGTGCACCAACCCCGAGATTTGAACTCCGAACTTTAGTCCCAGCTGATAATGGGAGAAATATTTACAGCCTAAAGTATTTAATAAAAATAAAAATTATCATTTTGATTATTTAATGTTATAAAAATCAACTGAATTATGTTGACCACTGACATAAAATGTTGCACATTCTTTCGATGTTCGTGTCTGATAAAATGTTAACATAATTTTAAAATCACTTTTTAAATATGTATTTTTATTATATCATTTTTAATCATAATACAATCTGTTTAGTCATATTAACAAATGTAAACAAAAAACAAAAATGTCCGGGTTTAAAAAAAAAAAACTATTCGATCATTATTTAACCACAAATAACAAAAAAAACTATTGATTTGGTAACCATGGTCTTTATGTAAATGTTATTTAGCATATAAAGAGCTTTTTAAAGATATAGAACTTAACCATATTGTGAAATATCAAAATTTTGACTTATACTCTCAGATGTCCAAATCCATCACTTTGAATTATGTTCATTTCAGTGAAACACTTTCTATACAGTTTTCCACCATGGATCTTTTGTATATGTCATGACATAAGAAAAGAAAAATTATTTTGGATAATTAAAAAATATATACATATCGTTTTCAGAGAAAATGAAATTAAAAGTTTAAAGTCAAGGTCAGATTGCCTTATGTGACATCTAAGGTAACATACATATGGTACGTTTTTGATCTATCCAATTACTTTATAATAAGCTTTTGGGGTGTAAAAACACCAGAGATATTAAATTTTAAACTCTATCAGTATTATTGAAAATTCATATTTTTGGCAAAGGTCATAACTTAAAAAAACACTCAACCTTGAGGAGTAAGACTGGTACCATTTCAATTCATATCATGAAGATCTGTAGCAAATAAAAAAAATAAAATCCGTGTTAGTCGAGGTAATTTTGCCGAAATAAATTGTTGATTAGACACTATAGCGAAAACTCTATGAAAACACAGCTAAATACCTGTCCTATAGACAATGCTAGGTTCTTAATTAAAAGCAATAATAATAAGTTAATAAAATAAATTATGTTTAAATAAATTTGTAAAGTGAATTATTTCAACAGATCAATCTTATTAATTCAAATAATTTACTAATCTTTAATAATAACACAACGTAACCAACTTTTTTGTACTTATTTGAATAATCTAACGAAATTTAATATTTTTGATTGAATTTCAGAGAATTTCTCTTTTAGATTATGGTCGACGAATAACTCGGAGTAAGAATAAGGATACAATCTGGATATAAACGAACGCTTTCTAATAATAACAACAGGCTTAACATTAAAATAATAAAAGTCTCTTATAAAAATCCAAAAATAAATATTTTTAGAAGCCAAAATTAGACTTAATTATTGTTTTCTTTAAATATTAGTATTTTTTGTACTAAATGAGTCACAACTTATCGAGGCCAAAAGCCACTCGAGGATAAGAGTTAATAAGATGGAATGGTTGTCAGGTCCAAGTTCAAATACTTGTGGGGACAGAGACGGTTCAGGATAGGAATCTGTTGACATTGGATTTGAAGATGACCCATTATGACCTGCAGGGAAGCAGTCACCTGATAATGCAAAGAAGCGCTCTTTGTGGAAATTCCGTCTGACGAAGAAAAGAAGGGGTTTTTTTTTTCGTTGTGGTAGAAATACAAGTTCTTGCTGTGAACGCCTTACAAGAAAGAAGGAGAGATTGGAGCTCAGTCGAGCACCTTCCTTGGAAATAACAATAGAATAGAGAGAGAGTAGCAACGTCTCTTATTTTATTTTTTTGTTTGAATATTAGTGTATTTTAATATTTTTTTGAATATTAGTGTATTTTAATATTTTTTTGAATATTAGTGTATTTTAATATTTTTTTGAATATTAGTGTATTTTAATATTTTTTCATTAACGTTATGAATGAATTTAAAAAAGGCAGAATTAAATATATATCCATTTGTTTAGTTTTGATTTTTCTGTTTTATGGTATATAAACCATTTTTGAAGGGTTGTCTGAACTAGAGTTACCTTTCTTGGAGACCAATGGGTTTTCAGGCCATAGTGGGGGGGGGGGGTTGATCCTCAAATTTTGTGAATACAAAATTTGGTTGGAACTCTTGCATGGTCATGTGGTCGAGAATTAACACTGGATTTCGTCGTCATTGGTCTAAGAGATACTCCACGAAGCGTCCGGATCTTGGTAACGTCAACTATTAGAAAGAACATCATGGAAAAATGTAAATCTTTTCTTTGTACTTCGCTTATCCCGTTCTTCTTACCTTTTTAGAGGAACAGCTTGTGCATTCTTCTGCTTCACAGGAACAATGTATACTGTATATCTAATCTGATGTCTAGCATGTCTCATTTGCTGTCTTTATAGTTTGTCATAGGTAACTATTAATAAATGAAATGCCTGTCCTTTGTAATAGACAAACTATTAATAAATGAAATGTTTTTATCATGGTGAAGAAGATAGAAAACAACAATAACATATGAAGCAAAATAAGACGTGACGAGACTAGAGTTATCTCATTTGGAGAGAAACTGTTTCATTTATTGTCTTTATAGTTTGTTATAGGCAAACTATTAATAAATGAAATGTCTGTCCTTTGTCGTAGACAAACTATTAATAAATGAAATGTTTTTGTCACGGTGAAATGGTGAAGAAGAAGATAGAAAACAACAATAACATCTGAAGTAAAATAAGAAGTGACAAGACTAGTGTTATCTCCCTTGGAGAGAAACTGTTTCATTTACTGTTTTTGTAGTTTATCCTAGACAAACAATTAATAAATGAAATATCTTTGTCCTACACGTCTGCTTAATCGTTTATTACTTTCTGATACATGTCTGTATTACCAACCAATACACAGCAGTTCTTAGCAATCCCCCACGTGTGTTGAGAATTAATTTAATTACTCTATGCACGCGTTGCTAAACTTGTTGAAATAGAATATCAAATGTTCAAATTTTTCAGGGTTATTTGATGTCAAAGCAGAATACCTATTATAATCAATTCATTGATTGCCTTGAGTTTGTCTATTTTATAGCATATAAACACTTTCTTGTTTCTTTGCTGATGAAACAAAAAGCCTATCAGAGGTGATGCATTGTATACAATTAGTTGAACACACATTACTATTAGGTTGTAATGAACGTTATATCTGTCTTGTAATCTATTATATAAGGAAAGTTGTTTGTGTGTCTGTCTGTTTGTGTGTCCAGCTAAAAGAAGAAAAAAACTACACAAAACACCTACAAAGCTGTTTTTTTCGGCATTGCCTTGCACAAAATATAGGCACATTATTTTTTTTTTAATATTCATACTTTTGGGGGTCACCATAAACAGAATTAGTCGGGGTCGACATTTAAAGCGATTTTTTATTGTTATTATATAGTAATTTGTCAAAGATTTTTTCCAGTTTCAAGAGAGGAAGAAGAAGTGATAAAGAGTGAGAGAGAGATGATGAGAGGAGAAAAGGTAGATAGGGAGGAGGATAGAGAGAGCGAAGTTTTAAAAGAAAGATGTTACACACCCTTTTTAACGGTTCTATTTTGTTGTCCATGCCCCCCCCCATACTAGTGCTTTATAAAACAATAAAAATGCAATATTAGATTTATTTAATCTTTTATGTAGTCTCTATGCCTCAGAGACCTGTACGATGTATCGCCACCACCTCAAGGCATTGGAAGAGTGCCATCAACACTACTTACAGAGCATTGGAAGAGTGCCATCAACACTACTTACAGAGCATCCTACGTATCTCCTGGAAGAACTGCGGTACCAATTTGAGTGTCCTCCAGAAGGCTAAAACTACCAGCGTCAAAGCCATCAGCATTAAGAACCAGTTGAGATAGAGTGGCTACCATTTTCGACTCTGGACTGCCAAAGCAAAGCTATGGTGTGCTTAAAGAAGGTAACTCCAGTCAAGGAGGTCAGAAGAAAAGATTTCAAGATATTCTGAAAGCCAACCTGAAGAAATGCAACAACAACGTGAACATGTGGGAAACCTAAGTTTGGAACAGGCTATCCTAGAAGTAGATCATCACTGAGGAACATCGACCTTAGAGACCCACTGATGTGTAGTCCTTAAGGAGAAAAGAAGCAGAAGGAAGGAGAGACGACGACAACACTCTTTGGCCAAGATAAAAGTGTAGTATCTGTTCCTATGGATACTACACCCTATAGACTGGTATCGTCTTGGCCTTCAGTCTTGATTCCGTCGGTCTGTGGGTTTGTCCTGTGCAGTTCTAGGAAGTCTACCCTCCCAGGCTTTGCCTGTCTTCTTCAGGGTGGAGTAAGATTATCGCTTACTGCCTGAAGCGCCCTGACCGGGGAATGCAGACGGGGCTGCCCAGGCATTTTTTGTAGGCTAGAGTGCTTATCTTCTCGGGCGCTGGCTTTTCTCCCACTTTCCTGACCTTGTGTCACATCTTACTGCTGTGGGAGGAAGATAAACAACGACAACACTCTTGAGCCAATCTTCCAATTTGAACAGCTGGTCCTCATTGCAGAAAGATATGCAAGGCTAGGATCGGGCTCATCAGCCACGTCCGCACCTACCAAGGCATACCACTAGGACCAGTACCCTAACTCTAACCTTCACCCTCACAGATGAATGTCAGCCATGATAATGATTATCAATAAGCTTTCTAATACCACTTTCATAAAATTTATTTTCAACATCTTATTTTGAAATTAGTCTTCATACACTGAAATGATTTTTCAAACTCCTAGAGATATAGTAGTCTGTTGGTGCGAAGTCCAGAGAATATAGTTGGTGATGCATATTTTTCCAGTTGATTTTGCTCTTTTATGCAGTTCAGACTTCACACTGTGCAAACGAGTAAAGATCTCTCATGAAATTATGGCTGGAAATTATGAATCACACACCATATTCCCCAGGCAGGAAATTAAAAAATGGATTTGAAGAACCCTAGAATGGGCAACAAACAAAAGGACACATTTTACCTTAACACGTTTTCTATTTTTGCTTTTATTTTTACTTCCGGTTGAGTTATAAGCAAAACAATACAGAACATTAAAAAAAATGTTTTATTTATAAAAAGTTTTACTAAAAATTACGTAGTTTTATTTGCAAGCACGTTTTATTATATTCACATTTTTAATAAAGTTTTATTCAGAAAACGTTTTGTTTTGTAAACTTTAGAGATAAATAAACAAAGAAAATACATCATTTTATGTACAATTTTTTTATTTAAAGAAACAAAACAAACAAATGTGAAAAAAAAACCATTCAAATAAAAAGATGTTATGGCGTCACACAATTTGAAAAAGATATTAAAACAAAATATTAGATTGTTTAAAAAAAAAATTTTATATTGAATTTTTTTGCTATAAAACTCTTTAATTTATCATAAGCGATAAAACCAGAAGTCAAAAGTAAAAAATCGGTGTTATGACAAAAAGTGTCCTTTCTGGGGTGCCTCAAATCCATTTGATTCTAAAATGCTTATTAACTAATTGAAAGAAGTTATCAAGAAGAATGATGATTACATTAACAATTAAAAAGCTGAAATTGTTTTTTATTTTTTTTATTGTTTGATTGAGTCTTAAAAACGGACACGATTTTATTATGACTTTATATTTTATTCATCACATGTAATAGATTGTCGGTTCATAATTTTCTCAAAGGTATTAGTGCCTAATTGGACACAATATTAACTGGAGTTGTTACGAAACTCTTCAGGTCATCCATGAATACTCTCAACACCTTTATCGCCGAGACTCAAATAAAAAAGGCCTTCAGTTGGCTGGTTCTTGATCTCCATTACCTCATTTCCTCTTCTCTGTCATCAAACTTTCCTACTGAACCCTTGCAAGAGAGTGATAGTGCAGAACAGTTTGGTTCGTCTATTTATCAGCAAATCAAGCTTTCAGGAGAAGTTTCCTCAGCCATGTCGAACCTCTAACAACATCTCAGGAAGAGAACAAACTACAGTTGTGCACCAAACGGCTAGAGAATGGTCCCCTTCTCCTACTAACGTGGAATCTCCCTTCTGAGGCCTTCCTTCCCGGTTCAGAGGCACCCTAACTTCAGTAGAAAGCACTCACTCGTCTCAGAACAGGAATGGGTGATCAAAAGTTGGTATGACCAGATGCAGCTACAAAACTGATCCAACCATCTGCGAATGTGCAGAGGAGGACCATATGATGCAACACTGCCTTGCAACCGGTGCAGCTTGAAAGATCTTGCAGAGTACAACAATGATGCAAAGGACTGCGTAAAAAAAAGTGGGGAAACTGTTGTATGACCACATGACACTTCAAAAACATGCAAAGAAGAAGAAGAAACAAATCATCATTTGTGGGTTATTTAATGGATCAGACAAGATTTGAACTCTGCTTAGCCGGTTTCAGAGTTCATGCTAGTATCAATTGGACCAATCATTTACCCCCTCTCCTTGAATTGAAAAAAAAAGATCCTGTTTAAAATTGCCGGAGGTTTATCAAACAATTGAAGAGCGTGTAAATGGATTTTCCACTTTGAAACCAAAATGATTTGACTGATTCAAGTTCAAAAGGAGACAATAATTTCTTCAACTCTCTTCACTTTTGTTAAACTATCCTATTTTTATTTTATTTCATTGTTATTCTCTGTAGTGAATTATCCAAGACATAATAGAGGATATTTTTTTCTTTCAATGTTAAGAATGGGTTATTGAGTGCAGTTTATAGAACTGAATGAATATCGGCTGTTTGCTTCAAATTAAACAAATTTCGTCTCGTTTTTCCTTGGGGTAGGAGGGTATATTAGTTTTCCATTGGATTTTTTGTGATTTCTAGTTTCATAAATATTTTTATTTTTCGTATACGCCCTGTTAAAAATTACTATAATTTTAAATTCTATAAAAACGCAAAATAATTCTTACTGCATTTTAATTGTATGTGTTAGATTTTTTTGATTTTTTTTATTCTCAACCAAACTAATTGAATGAAAGAAAGGGCAAAGCAACGAGAAAACAGTGCGAAAATAAGTTTGGCTCTTTTTCATGTAATCCAGTTTCAAGCCTATATTTGTTTCAATCCAATAACCCATATTTAATGCACTAATTAATGAATATGATCAACTCGCATGATACGCTAGAAAATAAGATCGTTTAAACATATATTAATATTTCTGCTTTGAATCAGAATACTTGTTCAGTCTGCTAAGGTTTTATTTACTCCTCCCCAGGAGTTAGGCACAAGGCCAGTTTTATCTTACTCCCACAAGTAAGATGTGACCCAAGATCGGGTCGAGAAAGTGGGGTTTGAAAAGCCAGCGCTTGAGAGGTGAGCACTCTGGCCATTTAAAAATTGCTTGGGCAGCCCCGTCGGCATTCCCCGGTAGGGGCGCCTCAGACAGTAAGCAATAAACTTACTCCTCCCCAAAGAGGGGAGGCAAAGCCTGGGAGGGTGGACCTCCTAGAACTGCACAGGACAGGCGTGCAGTATCCATCGGAACAGATACTACACTTTGATCTTAGCCAAAAGGCCAAGAAGCCAAAAGGCAAGGATCAAAATGTGACTCCCTATTCTTTATGTACAGTATCAGTGTAGTATCTGTGTTCACTGTGACAGGTGATACATACACATCTGATTATTATTATTGTTGAAATGTGGTGTCTGTCTGTAACTAAACCTATGTCACATTTCTCAAAGATAGTACAATATATTCTCAATTATTTTGTTTCTAAAATATTGAGAATTATTGTCTTTTAATGTTATCTATATAAACTGTTTCAGTTGAAATCTACCGCACCGGTCTCGCTCATCGATATGTATTGTTAAAATGTAATTGATGTTATTATCTACTAGCAGACCCGACCCGACGTTGCTCGGGATTGAATGAGAATCACTACTATGTACGTTGTCACCATGCTCAGAACATCATCTTACTTTCTTTTTTTGTTTTTACCGCCCTCCCTCTCTTCTCGTTTCGCCCCCTAATATCTTCAAAAGAAACTGAAACGTTAAAAAACTCTCTGAATTAGTGTCCTATACATATGGTTTAAATTTAATTAAAATCAGCACATAAAAAGTAACATAAAGATGCGGGACCACTTCCATTGTCTTCCCCAGAAAATATTATACATATGACTTAAATTTCATAAAAATAGGATATATTTTAAGTTTTAAGGGGGTTATGCCTTCATAGCTCCCTTAGGGTACACTTAGAGATTCGGGAACACTTGCATTGTCTTCCCTGGTAAAATTTACATAAAAATACACTTTTAGATTTCATGTAGATTCTCTAACCTTTCTTTCTATAGGGAACACACAAATATTGAGTTGTATATATATATATATGCATATATAAGGTTATAGGGCAATTATTTCTAACACATTTCAGACAATGGAGTATTTTAAAGCATAAAATCGAATAAGTATTCTAGACATAAGGATTAGTACTATTATATTTTGCTTTTAATCTTCGTAGATGGACATAAAAATGATGCAAAACTGTTTTGTTCAGGAAATTTGTTTTACCCGTCCTGGGACGGGTATTCTTCTAGTTTGTATATATATATA
This sequence comes from Sepiola atlantica, assembly GCA_963556195.1. Classification (NCBI taxonomy): domain Eukaryota; kingdom Metazoa; phylum Mollusca; class Cephalopoda; order Sepiida; family Sepiolidae; genus Sepiola; species Sepiola atlantica. Next base: position 198,321,947 of record OY744521.1, on the reverse strand, counting down.
TATATATATATTAATTGGTATAATATGGGCACAACCTCCCATTTGAAAATTCAATGTTTTCAGATTTGCATTAAATTTGATCCATATTCATTAGACACCAATTCAGCAAGATTCCCTGAATTTCAATTTCTTATTAAGACCCCTTAAATTTTAGACATTTTCGAGGATCACAATCATGTAATAGAGTTTGATCAAAATTTGAATAAAGATTCTAGACATATGGTGTCAATATTATATCTTGATTTTAATCTTTGTAAGGGGACATCAAAGTGGTGCAAAACTGTTCTGTTCAGGGAATTTTACCAGTGCTAAGATCGGTATTCTTCTAGTATATATCATCATCATCATCATCATCATCATCAACCGGTTTATTTGTTGAATCAGGCCACAATTAATCCTCTGATGAGGGTGGGGCCTGATTGTCTAGTCTCGAAATCTAAGTCTTCCTCTCCACTCCTGTCTTTGGCAAGGTTTGATGGAATCCATACCCATGGCCTTCCTATCACGTTTGACTACGTCCTCCCAAGTCAACTTGGGTCTGCCAGTGGTGATGTTCTCTGCTGGCACATTCAACTTTCGGACTTTAGCAATCCAGCCATCGCTACGCTCAATGTGACCCAACCAACGCAGTCTGTTCTTCCGCATGATGTCCGTAAGGCTTTTCAAGTCGACCTGTGAGAGGAGGGATTCAAAAGAAACGTACTGTTCAGGCCTCACCAAACAGATCCATCTGACCATTGCCCTGTCATTACGGTGCAGCTTCTTTAGTATGCCAGTAGAGACAGCACAAGTTTCTGAGCCATACAACAGCACACTTCTGACACATGAGGAGTATACACACCCTCTCGTAGTTGTTGGCAGGTGTTTGTTTGTCAGGATTGGTAGCAGCTCTCTAAATTTTTTCCAGGCACACTTGCAACGTGTAGCTGCCGCGAGTTCACAGCCTCCACCTGATGACAGCACATCTCCAAGATAACAAAAGTCTGTCACTACTTCCAGCTTGTTGTCACCAGTATCCATCTCCGTCAGTGGTCTGCCATCTATTGGTCTTGCCGTGCCGGTGCAACGAAAGCACATAAAGTGAGGATCTGCTTTGAGAGAGCCCTTTATGCCACTGCACCTTTTGTGGACCCAACTTATATATAATGTCTAAAGAAGCTTTGAGTAATTTATAAACGAAGAAAAAAATCCATTTTTAATTCCGAGGGATACTAACTACGTTTAACATATCACAGATTTGCATAATCCGACTTAGTGCTGGAAAATCCACAAATACAAAAGGGGATTCAGCTATATAACAGTAAAACATAAACAAAGGACCTTAACTTAAATTGTAGAAATAGAAAAACGGGCATCATCAGCTGTTTACCATGTAACTGTTTCAGAGATTTAAAAACAGAACAGCTATTAAATTCAGAGCTCTCCAGTGGTACTAATCAAAATACCACATCCCCATTAACCAAATGTAGACACAATTCAGTTATTATTTCACTAATATGTATATATATATAAGATTTCAAAATATATAGATATAGATAAGTAAATAAATATTAATAATAACTACAATTATACTATTAAAACATTATCCGTAAGAACTATTCTGTGATATGGTATATATATATATATATATATATATATATATATACATTGTTGACATGTAAAAATGTGATTGATGTTTGTAAGTAAAATAAAACTTGACGAATTCAAAAAGATTTATAAATTAAAGAAAGGATAAATTTACTTGGGAGCCAAAGTAAAAAAAAAACATGTAAAGAGATTTGAAATCTTCAGGAATAGAGTTAATCAAAAATGATTGGCAGGAGATGCGAGTCGAAACTTGGGCAGACACCAAAAATTACCTTTTTATTTCATTTTTGTTTTTTAATGTTTCAAAAGATAACAATTTATTTCCTTCTTTTTTTTTAACAAAATCATCTTCCTCAGTGTTAGAAAAAGTAAGACCCTCACGAATATGGAAGCAACAACACAGGTTGTGTATTGAATACTAATGCTGGGCTTTGGGTGGGTTAAATATTTCAATGGTAACATCTTTTAAAATGTGCATTTTGCAAGTGGGATAAAAAGAAAAAAAAAAAACACATAAAATATAAAGGTTAATATTTTCTTGAGGGCATTCGAGGAACATTGCATGATTAAAATCCTAATTTCTGCAGAGAAGTTCCAGCAAATGGTAAACAGTGTTACACTTTTCTGTCAATGAAAACAAAAACAAACAAACAAAGAATCACTTCTAAAAATGTATCTGAAATAAGAATTAGGCGAAAATGTGAAAATCAATATCTTCTATCCGATATAAGTACTTTAAAGTATATATGCTTGGAAGAAGTTTTATATTTTTATTTGTCGTGTTTGGTTGCATTCGTCGATTCTTACCGATTCACTTTGCAAATGAACTGGATGACATGGAGACTGGATCGGCGGTATCTATAGTGTTTGGTTTGGTATTGTACAATCCTGCACTCTATAATAAAGAGCAATGTGTATTTATTTGTAAATATATATCCGTCCCATCGCAAAGTTAACGAGTACAAAACTGCCCAACAAAAGAGGGAAGGGATAACAAAAATCTATTTCCATGACGTGTTCATTCTTATTTTTTCTTTCTTTTCTGCTTTCTATACCGATGTATACGTTTTTTTCTTCTTTTTTTTAACTTTGCAAATTGGAACCTGTTTTGTCTTTTTTTCTTATTTCTTCATGTGAGCAACGATTGTCCTCTTTCATTTCTAACGTCTTTGATGTTTTTAACATCCGGTATCGAATCAAACCAAATCAAATCTATTGGTAAAAAATAGCAAAGTGCCACAAGCCATGTAAATGGTATATAGTCCCCACCCACCTCCCAATAATCAAGGGAAGAGAATTAAAGAAAGAAAAATGTTGGCTTGTTTTTTCTTTCTATCATAAAACATGACTCACGTTTCTTTCTCAACTCGAGATAGTTCAGCCCTATCCTATAGAAATAATTTAAACAAAACAAAATACATCAGAAATACTTACATTGGAAAAAAAATAGCAAGTCAGACAACCCCCGCTATCTGAAATGAATTAGGAAAAGAAATTTCAATCTATATAAAAGTCAATGATAGGTGGTTTTTTTTTTTAATTTATTTATTCATCAGAAATGATGATCATTTTTATTTGAAAAATAAAATTACTGGCGTAATTTTATGATTTTACATGACTATTAATGCAAACACTAGCAAAGCATAATTTTTCCCCGAAAAATACTAGTGTGTTAATGTTTCAGAATTTTTTAGATGAGGATTGATTATTCAGACTACTATTCTCGTCTAGGATGTTATTCTGACACCGTTTCAACTGATGCAATCTCCGACTTTCTTCAGATGCATCTTGGACATGGTGCAATGGATAAAGTTGTTAAGTAATAATCTAAGTGACAGTCCTCTGGAGGTCGAAGGTTCAATCCTCGATACAGGCGATGTTAAGACTAAAATAAAAATTACTTAAGTCTTCTACCCGGTCATGGCTAACAGAATGAGAACAATCTACCCACATGGATAGAATAAAGGGTTCAGTTTAAAGTTCCATATAGATTCCCGAGTTTCATAAGATACACCTAAAGGAGGTCGGAGGTTACATCGGCCGAATGTTCTGAGAATAACATCAAAGATGAGAAGATTAGTTTGAATAATCCAAACAATACAATGTGTTAATGCACTTTAAATTGATAACAAGTTTTGTGCAAACATTTCCAAAAACAATCCGGATAGAAATCTCCAACTTGAACTATTTCCGCCATAATTGCCAAAACTCTATTGGATTCCGAAGGTGTTAACACAAACATATTGTAGACCAATCTGTTAGATTCTGTAAGATGGAATGATTCCAAATATACTCGTAGAAAATAGGCTTTTGAATTTCGAACCGGAAGTGCAAATAACCTAATGCAGTTGGATTGGTTGTATTCACTTATTCATTCATGCCACACATCGAGAAGATCCTTATGGTATCGTAAGTGGATGACGTCAAGACCTACAGAAGATCTTTTATGACGTAATCAATGCTGAATTCACAAAAGGATGACGTCATCAATGCTGAATTCACAAAAGGATGGGGCGTCATCAATGCTGAAGTAATAAAAGGATGACATAATTCATTAAAATAGAAAACATAGACGACCTGTTGCTCTTTTGAATCAGAGGTAGTTGGTTCACAAGTCGTCTATGTGGACAGTGATTACATATATATATATATATATATATATATATATATATGTAAGATAAATTGTCTCGTATTTTATATATATATATATATATATATATATATATAAAATACGAGACAATTTATCTAATATACATATATATATATATATATATATATATATATATATATGTATATATATATGTATATTAGATAAATTGTCTCGTATTTTATATATATATATATATATATATATATATATATATATAAAATACGAGACAATTTATCTAATATACATATATATAGATATATATATATATATCTATATATATATATTAGACAAATTGTCTCGTATTTTATTTACCTCCTCTCCAGGAGGTGACACACAAAGGTCAGGTGTGGTTTTGAAAAGCTAGCACACTAGGATTAGCACACTCTGGCCTATAAAAAAAAGCCTCAGCAGCCTCATCTGCATTCCCCGGTAGGGGCGCCTCAGACGATTAGCAATAAACTACCCCCTTCTCAAAGAGAAGGTAAAGCCTGGGAGGGTGGATCTACTGAGACTGGACATAACCATACCTCAGTCTGACAGAGCAGGGTCAGAGAAACCACAACTGTCCACCCTCTGTCGGACTGATTGTCGATGACGTATCCTCGACTTGGTAGAAACACACGTACTTAAGCTGTGTCAGAGTATACTACTAAAACTCTGTGGATCTAATTTGTTGTTCCTTTGTCCGTGTGCACACTTGATGGCATCACTAAAGGATGACTCAAACATTAAAAGAGATAGAGAGATAACTGTGAACAGTGGATGATATCACAAAATGATGAAGTCATCCATGAAATCAGAGAGAGAGAGAGAGGAGGGTGTCGGAAAGAGATCCTTAATCTAAAAGACCCATGCCCCAAACTGTCTCTACATCTAGACCCCTAGGGCTCTATTATATGGACGTTAATGTCTTGCTTGCTTATTCTTTGTATCTTGTCAAGGGACAACGTTACAAAGAAAGAGATGCCATTCTAAAACTACCATTCATCCTTTCATCCATTATGACGTTTTCAAGTATATATTTAGATTTCTTTCATGATAATAATCATTCAGAAGAGACTAAGATGCGGAGGGAAAGAAGAGAGAGAAAAAAGATAAGAAAGAGCAACAGATATTGACCCAAGGGGTTACATGTAGTTTAGTATATATATATATATATATATATATATATATATTTACATTTTTATTTTAGATTTAAGGCGCTAAAAATCACACATAAAATTTGACAGGGTCTCTGGACCAGAGGTAAATGGTCGTACTTTTGAGTCTTTGTCGAAGTCGAGCCATGCTGACGATTAGGAAAACTATGAAACGCGTACACGGATTACTTTTATGCTTGTAAAAAAAAAATAATAAAAATTAAAAAATTAAAAATAATAATATACGTCCCCCAAAAATGGTGGGGGGACAGAATGCAGTAAGATGCATTTAAATAAGGGAAAAATATTCCTATCAGCGCTAAGGTAGCGATATGTAATTGAATGAGTGTTAATTTGCTCAACGGCACTTAAGAAAAACAATAACAAAAAAACTATATATATATATATATATATATATATATATATGCGACGAGTAGGAGGGTGCCACGGCAAGCACAGAAGCCATCAGGCGCGAGCCCGAGTGGAGTCGACCGCGGATGCAGATCTCGGTGGTAGTAGCAAATATTTGAAATTGTCATCAGCACCAATATCTCTTAACGAAAAAAGAAAGTTTGTTTATATACATTAAGTATCTTGGTTTAAATATAAATTTATTCTCAAAGTTTCAGATCAAATTTTGTTCTGCATGTTCAGTGATGGTAATGTTTTTTTTTTAAACTTAAGCCTTACTTTCAAAAATGCTATTTCAAACTGAAACTTGACAGATTGAAAAAAATGCTATTTCAAACTGAAGCTTGACAGCCTGACAAAAAAATGCTATTTCAAACTGAAGCTTGACAGCCTGACAAAAAAATACTATTTCAAACTGAAGCTTGACAGCCTGACAAAAAAATACTATTTCAAACTGAAGCTTGACAGCCTGACAAAAAAATACTATTTCAAACTGAAGCTTGACAGCCTGACAAAAAAATACTATTTCAAACTGAAGCTTCATAGACTGACGAAAATACTATTTCAAACTGAAGCTTGACAGCCTGACAAAAAAATACTATTTCAAATTGAAGCTTCATAGACTGACGAAAATACTATTTCAAACTGAAGCTTGACATGTTAGATAATAAAAAACCTTTCCTCGCACCCCCATTTTGGCCTTGAGCCACATTTTGTATGCTTATACAAATAAATAATAGCTCAAGCTCAACTGGTCAGACGACTGAGTACTGATGACTAAATTAAATACAAAAGCAACTACACAAATAATCGGTGGCTCATAATTTTGATTTCTGACTATTTTTCTTCTGGACAAACAATTTTTGATTTCAGCCTTATTGAATTATAATCATTAACTTAGATAGTTTGATAATTATTTTGTATTTAACATTCGTTTTTGTTTTAATTTCCTTCCTTGCATTATTATTTTTAAATGTATGTACACTGTTTGTTTTTCTTCTCATTTCCCGTTTTATTAAGTGAATTCAATAAATACCAGTCAGGTTTTATATATTTGCACCCTTGCATAGTGGAGAGAAAGTTCTGATATTTATACCTAATTGAAATTTGAGGATAAAAGATAAAAAAAAGTAAGCGGGACTTCTCATTTGCTTCATAGTCTTTGTCAAGATTCACTTTCTCTTTCGCTCTCATCCTTTTGTTAACCTCTTTCAGCTCATTCAGATCTTTATTAACTAACAAGAACATGCAATCCATATGTGCGTATCTATGCATTTGCGTGCGTGAAAGCCGACATGTTATCCTTAATCGACCTCAGCATCTTCCTCATCTCAACTCTCAATATCCGTTGATATTTGAAGTAAACATTTATAATGATTCACATCACCTCTCAGCAATTCCTATACAATGTAACTGGGAATTTTTTCTGTCATTTTTTATGACTCTTTTTTTTTTTTTTTAATTCTATCAAAAATACAAAAGAAAATCTAAAAAAAACAAACTGGGGGTGTTTTTCCCAGAATATATCATGCAATTTATCGAAAGATACTTTGAACTCAGAAGACCCGGGTTACATTTTTTTTTTTTTTTTTTTTTCAAGTGTGTGATCTCGTCTGTTTCTAGTTTCATTATCGCCATTGCTGCCCTGTCCATCTGCACCAGAAGTCTTACAGTTTGTAATTACATTCCAGTTTGACCCTGGAAGTTACTTGATGATCACCCAAGGTGTCATTCCATATAACACCTTATAGATTAGATAAATAAACACCTTAAAGTTAATGAAGTTGGAGGAGCTTTACTGATCATGTGATCGAAGATACAGAATAAGATCAGAAGGGCAATCACTGTCTCAGAGTGCAAATACTTTATTTGTGAGAGAATTAAAAATCTGTGCTCTTTAAGTTAACAATGGATGAACTCGTGCACATTTTGCAAATAAAATGCCATCAATGTCTCACAATAGCCATTTCTGCTTGTAATTCATTTAAGAAAGTTCATGCGTTATGTCACCATTATCACTATCCTTATGTCTTTGTAAATCAGTTTTTTCTTTCATGATGCGAATGTGATACTGTATATCACCTCTCCTTCTCAAACCTGCTAGAATCCTATATCTCTACAAAGCCACCATTCACTCATACATGGAGTACTGTTAACACATCTGGGCTGGTGCACCAACCACTAGCCTCTCTCTCTTAGCCAGCTCATATCGCATCATCAGTGTTGCATTCCTGTGTTTTACAAGTACTTCCACAGAATGTGCTCCAATGAACTTACTGTAACTTTTCCCTCTTCAATGTAAATACACCTGACCAAAATCACACCCCTTCTATGTATAGGTTCCTATATACCGGAAGATTTCTTCAAACCGCTTGCCGTTGGAATTCCCTCCTGGCTTCCTGTTTCCATGACCGTAGCAAATGCACAACTTTAAATGTAATGTGAACATCTTGCTGTCCAACTCTCCACCGAGGTTGCGCCCCTATAAATTTGACTCCTATCACACTAGCCCCATGTGCTTCAGTGACAATATGCCTCGTTTGGGGTGAACAAAAGTTTTTTTTAAATGTCATACCTATTTCAGCCCATATAATGCAAAGGTCTTAATCTTAATTATGTGTACTTCAAGTGAATCTCTAAGTTCAGAGACGATTACGAGTTAAAGATGTGGGGAACGTGAAGGGGGCTTACCTGTGAAACGTCCTCGTGTTTGTCTGTCCTGTGCGCTGCGGATGAAGGAAAAGAATTCAACATGGCGTCCGTGAACCTTTATTACATACGGTTCACGCGGAGTCTCGCGAAGTCACATTGCACGCATGCAAATTAGGTGTGTTTCAGCCTAATAAAAGTGGGTCTCTTACCGTCTTCAACGAAACGGTGCAAAGTAAGTGCACGTGTGACGAACGTAGAGATCTGCTTTGGAAACTGACAGAGGACTTTGTGATCTATGGACAGAGTGATTTGCGTTTTGTTGGACCTTCGTTATTACTTCAAAAGATTATATTTGATTCACTTATATCTATGTCACGTTGAAACCCCTGTTATTATCAGATAACCAACGTTAAGCAATGTTGAATCTAGTCAGTATTTGAATGGGTAACTTTTTGAGAATAGAAGCTGTAAGTCTGGAAGTAGAAATTACAATAACAAAAAGTCATATTCCCTAATACGATTGGGAACAGTATGAATCTATCTGTATTCCTCCTAGATTGATTCATGTGAATACTCCAGAGAGCTTTTCTACATGCTTGAAAACAAAATTCTGCCATTTATCAGCTGCCAGGAGAAGCATGCCAGTCTCAACTCTTATCTGATCGTCAATCTCTTTGGTGGTCGTCCTCTTGATCTTTCTTGAATTAAATCTTCTTGATATGATTTCTTTACATAGCTTGAGTTTGGTAGCCAGGAACCATGTCTGAAGCATGTTAATCTATTTTTATATAACGTTGTTGATAGATCTGTTAATATTAAACCTCTTTTTAGGATCTGCATTTCTTAGTCTATCTCGCAAAGTTACTCCAAGGATAGTTCGTAAAAATTTCATTTCATTTAACTCCTAGCTATAGGTGAGATAATAGAGTAAACTAGACTATCAAGCCTTGATAGTTAGTAATTAGATGTTTATTAGGTGTTTAATAGGTGTTTATTAGATGTTTATTAGGTGTTTATTAGGTGTTTATTAGATGTTTATTAGGTGTTTATTAGATGTTTATTAGATGTTTATTAGGTGTTTATTAGATGTTTATTAGATGTTTATTAGATGTTTATTAGGTGTTTATTTTATTTTTCTTGTCAAAGGAACTATTGTTAATCAAATGGTTTTTTTTGTGCACCGAAAAGTTTAAAAAGATGATTTTTTTTATATAACAAACAACGAAACCACTGTTTTTAACCAATTTCTTGTTTTTTTTTCTTTTTTTCATTTTTCTTTCAATGTTTTTTTTCTTTTTAACATTTTCTGGGTTAGGATTTAGGGTTAGAGTTAGTCTTTCGTTAGAAGTGACCGTTGCTGACAGAACTCAATGAGTCCTTCAGGAGATTCAACGCGCTGACACAGATTGTAGAAATTAATTTCTTCCAAAAGTTATCGTCTGCTTGCTTGCAACCTGATTGTCTAATACCGTCTGCAACCTGATTGGTTAATAGTTTTGTAAACTCTCGGCGCTTTCGAGACCTGCCAGAACGTTGACGGCACAAAGTCACGGAAACGCGGGCATTCTCTATAAGAGTCCCAGATTGTCTAATATATCTAACTTTTATTTTTATTCATACTGACTCTCTTGCTTTATTTCGTACTAGCTGGCTTTGCCCGTTCACTATTGCTTCGCAAAGTTAACTACTAGAAATAATTGAAGCTAAAAATGTAAATAATAAACATTTCATTCATAAGTTTGTTTAAAACACAAGACAAAAACCTTTACATTTATTCATATAAATAAACATAAAGATTTATTTGTACAAATAGATAAATATTGGCATTCTGGTAATTTTGATAAGAATTTGTTTTTATTTTTTCAATTTTTAATTTTTTTTACAGACCAGTCACCGCCTATCAAGGTCCAAAGACCACTCAAAGATACGGGTTAATTGAGTTTTAGAGGTGGACGGTGAAACCTTGAGAGGATTAGTAACGATGGTTGTAACTAGTCAGAAATTGATTATTTAAAAGGACGGCTCAACATGAATTTGTTTACATTGGACTTGAAAACGGCTGTATTGTAGTCAGCCGGGAAGCATTCCGTGATACTGTGTTTCAGTGATGGGCAGTTATAGGAAATAAACTTTTCTCATGGAAGTTCCATTTAGTTTTAGGTACACAGAGGGAAAAAGGGAAACTATTGACAGTGGTTGTGAATACATAATAATTTAGGTTTTCTTTTTCATTTTCCATTATGTTCGAATATTATTTCCATTTTTCTTATATATATATATATATATATATATATATATATGATTTTCTTTCATTTTAAATACAGATTTCCTTTTTATTGTCATCAAGCACATTCAGTTATGAGTGATATCGGCTTTTGTTGTCAAATTGTAATCAAAAGTGTCATATTAACACGAGAAAACTTTTTAGACCTCACTAATTGAATCCTCCCAAATCAGATTATTTCTGAAGCTGTAAGTTTTAAGGAACTATTAGTTTATAACCATCTGTTACATATTATATGAAGCAACTATTAGTTTATAACCATCTGTTACATATTATATGAAGCAACTATTAGTTTATAACCATCTGTTACATATTATATGAAGCAACTATTAGTTTATAACCATCTGTTACATATTATATGGAGCAACTATTAATTTATAACCATCTGTTACATATTATATGAAGCAACTATTAATTTATAACCATCTGTTACATATTATATGAAGCAACTATTAGTTTATAACCATCTGTTACATATTATATGAAGCAACTATTAATTTATAACCATCTGTTACATATTATATGAAGCAACTATTAGTTTATAACCATCTGTTACATATCATATGAAGCAACTATTAGTTTATAACCATCTGTTACATATTATATGAAGCAACTATTAGTTTATAACCATCTGTTACATATTATATGAAGCAACTATTAGTTTATAACCATCTGTTACATATTATATGAAGCAACTATTAGTTTATAACCATCTGTTACATATTATATGAAGCAACTATTAGTTTATAACCATCTGTTACATATTATATGAAGCAACTATTAGTTTATAACCATCTGTTACATATTATATGAAGCAACTATTAGTTTATAACCATCTGTTACATATTATATGGAGCAACTATTAATTTATAACCATCTGTTACATATTATATGAAGCAACTATTAGTTTATAACCATCTGTTACATATTATATGAAGCAACTATTAGTTTATAACCATCTGTTACATATTATATGAAGCAACTATTAATTTATAACCATCTGTTACATATCATATGAAGCAACTATTAGTTTATAACCATCTGTTACATATCATATGAAGCAACTATTAGTTTATAACCATCTGTTACATATTATATGAAGCAACTATTAGTTTATAACCATCTGTTACATATTATATGAAGCAACTAGAAGAATACTCGTTCCAGGGCAGGTAAAATTAATACTCCGAACAGAACAGCTTTGCATCACTTTTATGTCCTCTTAAAATCAACATATAATGATACTAAACCTTATGTTTCGGAATTTTTTAGATGAGGATTGATACTTTGGACTATTTGGATTATTCGAACTACTGTTCTCATCTTGGATGATATTCTCACAACATTTCGGCCGATGTAACCTCCGACCTTCTTAAAGTGTATCTTGTCAAACTCGAAGAATCTTTCTGTTGAATTACTTCTGCCCACTCATGGCTGACAGAATGAGAGCAAGATTAAATAAATAATGAAAGTGTGGATTAAATACAGATTGCCGAGTTTGACTGAAAGATTCCCGACTTCGACAAGATATATCTGAAGAAGAAGGACAGGGGTTACATCGGCCGAAACATTGTGAGAATAACATCCAAGATGAGAACAGTAGTTCAAATAATCTAAATAATACCAACTAAGCTTTATACCTAGACTTATTACCTTGGTAATCGATGAACACAATACCTTGCACATCCCAAATTATAGAGGCCAAAACCTTGCCTGCTGATATTTCTGTCTTTGGTCACTTTGGATGGCTTACACCTGCTGCTATTCACTCATCTGACTACTGATTTGACTCAGTAGTTAAATGGTAGATCCATGTTTCATTAATTGTCACATAGTGATGCAAACACTTATTTGTTTTACATTGAAACTGTTGAAAACAACTCTCTGAATGATCAACACATTGTTGTTTTTGATTCACTGTGAGCAAACGCAGCTCCCACTTTGAACACAGCTTTCTCATTGACAAATGTTCACACAAAATGGTGAATACACTGACTTCTGATATCTTCAACTCGTTTGCTAACTCATGCAACTTCAATTTACAATGAGCCAAAACTTCAATTTACGGTCGGCCAAAACGAGTTTGTGGACTTTTTAAAAATATTTTCTGGGAAAACTGTTGAATTTGGGCGACCTGAGCATTCAGCATCATTTGTGTCTCTACAATCACATTTAAAGTCAGAATACGACTTCTTAACCGTGTTTCCAATTGAGCAGAGTCTAAATAATACTTATCAAGCAATTGCTTTGCATGAACAGTCATTTTCCCATCAGAAAGCAATGCTTTATCATCGTACGGAATTCAGATTTTTCCATTGTTTTTAAATTTTGCAACAGTATATTCACTTAACTGTAATTTATAAACTAATGAGTCGATTGGGTTCAAATTTTGACATGTCTAATTTGAAGGTTCATACTTTATAAAAACCATATTTATTTATAAAAACCATATGAATTTATTATTGGTGCTATCTATATGTCAGGCCTGGGACTTATTGAGTGATGTGTTTTTTGGATCCTTTCGTCAGCAGATATTCTATATTTTTAGCAAATATTCTATATTGTTTATTTAATAAAATATTTGAACCCTTTTCTGTATTCTTCTGCAAATATTCATAAAAATATAAACCAAACATTAAAATTAATATAAATCACTCAATTGAATTGTTTAAAATAGTGTTAATGTATTGTTGAAGAAAGAAATCAGAATTCTATTTTTGGTGTTGCTTTTTCAAAGATTCAAATTAAAACAGCAAGTAAAGAAAACGTACATAAATGAAAGTTCAAGAAGTCAACTGTAAGAAAAAATACAACTGGCATCATCTATATATGTTAGGCCCACGACTTATTGAGAGAGATTAACCCGTTTCCTACCTTGGTAAATCGAGTTCATTTTCTATTTTTCAGCTTTTATAAAGATTTGTTTTGAGATCATTTACTGACTTAAGATTTTTTTTGATACTATGAATTCAATTCACCTGCTTTCACTGATTTTAATTATCATGTATAAAATATTGTTTTTCTTTTAAACATAAGTTTTCTAAAAAAAATCAGTTATATCCTCATATCTGAAAACTATTTTTTATGAATGTGACTCTTTCTTCTAGTGATAAACTTATTTTCTTTTTTGTTGGATCATATATATTGAAACTTTTGTTTTATGAGCATGGTTGCTTTTATGAGGTGTTTGTGTGCATGCTTATATTATTAACATTTTACTTTTTTCTACTTGCAGGTAGATATATTATTTTCTTACTGGATTTCACTTTTAAATGTGCTGAATGTTTGTTTGAAAGACTCAATCTCATCCCAAAGGTTTGTCTTTTCTCTTAACGAAATCTCTAAATTTATAAATAAAACAAAAAACATCCATTTTGCATTTATGCTTTCCCTGCGGACACAACCAAAATTCCTTCCGTAATTCTCTAAAAAAAAATGTTTTTAATTATCTCGATTTAGTCGCAAGAGAATGCATGCAATAAGCCTCTTAGAACAGCCTAACATCGACAAGGATTTGAAACAAATGAAACAACGAAAAATAATTACTATTCCTAAATGCTTCAGTTTGAATTTAAAGTAAAAACAATCCGTTCAAAAGATATTGGAAATATTTGTTTAATTGAAACTTGTATATTTTAACCTCTTCAGTCCCCTGGTCAAATGTATTGGACACCTTTTAAACTGCTTGTAAATCGTAAATTTGATGTAATACAAGTATGAGAGTCACACCGTCTTGTTTATGAAACGTGACAAAGATGATGTTGAGAAGATAATTGACACAGTGAATAGTATGGTAAACCCATTTGACTATGAATAAGATGAGCTGATCCATATTGCATCAGGAGTTGTTGCAACTCAATTTGTTCAAGCTGATCTTCAGTCTGCAAATGCAAGAGGTGAATCCGAGTTAAAAGTTTTGTGGAGAGCGTCTACAAACAGAAAAAAGTGAACTGTTTTGCTAACATAAAAATGCATTTGAAGACATTCATCAGTTTGTCTAAAATATCCAGACATAATGTACATGGAAAAGACATGACTTTGAACGTTAACAGAAACCTCCTAGTAGTATTGGCTGTGATTTGCAAATATAAAAAATAGACTTACAAGAGCCACTGTCCTATTTATTTGATTCATTGCCACTGTCATTTGCAGATTTTCAAGGATTCCTAGTTGAGACCAACCAGGTTAACTTACTTTATGCACTTGAAAGTCTACATAAAAATTCGAATCCAAGATCCCAATTATAACTGGCATATATGTAGTGGGTGACTGACAGAAGACTTTGAGAAAGATGAATAAAGTTTTCAAATACATATAATTGTATTTTAAGACGTGACTGAAGGGGTTAAAGCAGCGTTGGACAAACGTTCAGACTGTTTGTGGATTTAAATATTGTCTACCTTATTCTTGTTGCACTTTTCTAATTATTTTGCCAAATAAATTTGATTCTGATTTCTTATATCAACCTACTAGCGGTGCGAAATTTGAGGAATTCATACAAAATGGCGTCCTTTGTTTTTATCATTCATTTTGATTCCACTTTAATTTAATTAAACGCTTTTAACTATATTTAACATATTTATGTGCAAAAACTGTTCACAAGATTTAAAGTTAAAAGAAATAATACGACAGAAGTGTCCATCCTTTCATTATCATATTCAGTTCACTCCTTCAGTCCCCTGGTTCAGTGTATTAGAAACCTTTTAAAATACTGGGAAATAGTAAATTTGACATGTACAAGTATTGGAGTCATGCTGTCCTGATTATTGGACACGTTTCAAACACGTTACAATGAGGAAACACCAGTTGACTGATAGATAACCTTGAGATGAATAAAGTTTTCAATGAAAATAATAATATTTTTATACCGTGACTGAAGGGGTTAAAAGAAAACATTTGCCAGCTGCATTTGAAATCAGAATATAGAATCGGGTGAAATCAGTGGCTTTTAAGTGACATCTTTAAATTAGAATTAGAAAGCGATTCAAATGTAGACATTTTAAGAGTTAAGAGGGTTTATTGCATTGAAAATCTCGTAAATGCTGCTTATTTTCTATGTAATATGTCCATATCATCGTAGGCAGTTGCAATGGAGAGCTGACTCCAGTCTGGGCACTGTCAGCCTCAATAGCGGGGAATCAAAAATAACTCTGTTGTCAAGATGCACACCACAAATCTACCGAACCATAGCTATGTCATTCCTCTGCATCCTCATTATTGAGGGATTATTTACTGAACTAGTGTGTGACAGTGTGTGATATTTTACTGCTGCTAAAAAACTTATCATTATTTATTGAATTTAAAGTAAACATAATTCCTTTAAAAAATGTTGGAAATATTTTTTTCATTAAAACTTGCGTATTTTAAATGGCATCCACATTTGAAATCAGGATGTAGAATTGGTTGAAATCAGTGGAATTCAATTGACATCTTTAACTTTGAATTAGAAAGAGATTCAAGTGTGGACATTTTAATGTTTAAAAGGGTTTGTTTCAAATCTCATAAATGCTTCTTATTTTTTATTCTAAATTAGTAAGCATGTTCAAAATAGGCCCAAGAAATGTGGGAAATATTTTTAGCCATATTAATTGTCAGCATTTTCTAATTCATCATTTGCTCTCTGGCATGTTATTGCTGTTTCTTTTTATTATTTATTTACAATTTCTATGAAAAATTGGATTTATATTATCTCATCTCAGTGAACACCCGTGTATAATTTTGAATAACTTAATTGTTTTATCAAAACAATAATTTTGAGAAAGTCATTTTCATTGACGATTTAAAAGATCATACTAATTGTTCAGGGTTATTCAAAACGATTATAGTCTACCTGTCAACATTAAAAGCCATAGACCAAGCCCCTATACTGTAGCATGCCAAAAGCTTTGATTGATTGATTTATGGTAAAACAGTAGAAACATTGTTGGTTAGCCAATCAGAACAGTCGTCTCAAGTAAAAATATTGTTTATATAGAACAAAATAATATAAGATCAAAAAGGAATAACACAGGAGAGTTATTTATTAACAGCAGGCTTTTATAAATGTACAGAAAATTAAATAGACAATACCCTTTACGCATTTTAAGAATAATATTTGAACCATATTTGTATTTGTAGTTTTAAATTATCCTAATTGTTTCGCTGTTAACATGGACGTGTAAATAACCGCACAAGTTTATATTTATTCTCTCTCGCACTAACAGTAAAGTCAGAACTCGCTATTTCAAGTTAATTCAACTTTACACAATAAACACACCATCCTTTTTATATACAGCTTATGTTTATGTAATATCAGTCGTAAGGTTAGCTAATTTGCATATTCATTTTGAAAAAGGACATTTTATTAATTAACTATTATTTGTTATTATATTTTTAATTCAATGATTGTTTTGATTCTAATATAATGAATATTTCTGTTTACGCAATATTGAGTTCTAGACAAATATTTAGCATTTGTGTTCAAACATTCTTTTCTTTAGAAGGACAGACTTGATTTTTAACAAGTTGTAATCTATTTCTAAATTGCAAGTGAAAAGGCAAATTGATTCCTTTCTTTTTCTTTCTTTATGGTAACATTTAGAAGATAAATAAATTTATCTCAAAAGTAAAAATAAATTACGATACCACCATCAAAGACCGATCAGTTGTGTACCTGAGAGCTTAGTCAAGACCTCGCTGATGGTTGTTGCCAACGTCCTCAGCTGCACACTGGCCGATGAGCTGCATGCCAGTACCATCAAAAATGTCGCTCCAACAAGATGGACAGCAGAGACTTCAGGTTTCACATTTACCTTTTTGCAAAATTATTTTTAAAATGACAATGAAATGGCTGATTCACATTAAATTATTTTTAAAGTGACAATGAAATGGCTGACTCACATTAAATTATTTTTAAAGTGACAATGGAATGGCTGATTCACATTAAATGAACGTGGCAAATGGATCCCCACATTTAATATTAAACGAATACTATTTGGATTATTCGGACTACTGTTCTCATCTTGGATGTTATTCTCATGAATGTAACCTTCGACCTTCTTCAGGTGCATCTTCTCAAACTTGTGAATCTGTACAGAATTTCGAATGGAACCCTTCATTTAATCCGTGGCGTAATGGATAAAAGTGTTAAGTGGTAATCAGTTCTCAGTAATAGTTTTCCGAAGGTTGAAGGTTCAATCCTCAGTACGGGCGATACTAAGAATATAATTAAGAATTACTAAAGACTTCTACCCAGGCATAAGTGACCGAATGATAACAAGCTACCTCCGTGGATTAAATAAAGGGTTCTATACAAAATTCGGTACAGATTCTCGAGTTTAACAGAAATATTTTACTTAGTACTATATCCACTGCACTACAGGTCCACAAGTATTGGATATAGTACTAAGTAAAATTAGGTTCTAAGTGATAGTCATCTGAAGGTTGAAGGTTCAATCCTTGGTGTGGACGATATGAAGAATTGTGAATTACTGAAGACTTCTCCCAGTCATGGCTGACAAAACGAGAGCATGCTGCTTCCGTGGATTAAATAAAGGGTTCCGTTCAAAATTCTGTCCAGATTCCCGAGTTCGAAAAGATACACCTGAAGAAGGTCGGTGGTTACAGTGGCCGAAACGTTGTGAGAATAACACTCAAGATGAGAACAGTAGTCCGAATAACCCAAATTATACAGAGAAGAGTTATTTATTAAAAGAGGTTTTTAAAAAAATATATGCAAACTAGATGTCTGATCAATCTCTGAACACTTTTTAAGAATGGTATTTAAATGATAAGTTACATCGTGTGTAATCATGATTTGAGAATAATACTATCTGGAATTTTTGAAGATGAGGATTGATAATTGGGATTATTTGGATTATTCAGTCTTGGATGTTATTCTCACAACGTTTCGTTTGATGTAACCTTCAGGTAGTATGTCTTGCAGAACTCAGGAATCTGTACGGAATCTCAAACACAACCCTTGATTTAATCTACTGGGCCAATACTAAAAATACAATTACGAATTACGTAAGAATTAAAGTTATGGCTTACGGAATGAAAGCAAGCTACCCCCTAAAGATTTCCATTCGAAAATCTGTACAGATTTCCGAGTTCAACAAGATGCACCTGAAGAAGGTCGGAGGTTACATCGGCCAAAACGTTGTGACAGTAAGATCCAAGATAAGAGCAGTTGTCCAAATAATCCAAATAATACAAACTGTTCATTTTGTTTATACATGAATGTGTAAACATTCAGAAATTTCTTCGTTTATTCATATCCTCCATTCTATAATAAAGTCTAATGTGTATTTGCATATAAATAAATAGAAATCAGTCCCGTCACACAAAAGTTAGAGAGTAAAAGATGTGCCGGACGAAACTATTTCAAGTGATGAGGGGAAGCGAGAAGGCAAATAATAAATCAGACAACCACCTCAGACTTCCCCCGCTGCCTAAAATGAATTGGAAAGAAATCCTCCACTCTTTCAGAAAAAGTCAACAATTGGTGCCTTTTTTCTTTAGGTCATCCGAAATAATATAATTTATATATGGAAAATTAGATTACTGACATAATTCTATGATTTTATATGAATTAGTGCGAACACTGGTAGCGTATAATTTTGTTGTTGTCAATTTTGACACAGGGTGTGTACTAGTAGATATATGAAAGCATAGAAGCCATTACAATGCACATTTTTTTTTTTATTGTAATCTAAATTTTTGGAAAGAAAATCACCTCTTCAGAGATGGTCTTGCTTTAGTTTGGAGGTTGTCATGTTAGCTGCAGGATCTTATCTGCTGTTGCTGACTCATATTAATCCTTAAGAACATAGCTTGGCACACTAGAATAATAATAAAGAAGAATTTCTTCTTTTCAGAAGCATTGTTTAAATTTGAAAATATGAATGCATAGACGACGATACAATACATTATTTCAAAAATTTTAATCTAAATTTTTGGGAATAAATCCTCTCTTCAGGAGTGGTCTTTTCTTTTTTTGTTTTAAAGTTGTCACTGTGGGCCTCAGAATCTTTTCAGTGGTTACTGACTCATATTAATCCTTAAGAACCTACAGTCAACAGCGAAAACTTCAAGACAAAAAAAGATTGTCTAAAATTATTATTTATTGCTATATGAGTAGATATATATTTATGGTAAAGCAATCAAAAAATTATTATTTATTGCTATATGAGTAGATATATATTTATGGTAAAGCAATCAAAAAATTATTATTTATTGCTATATGAGTAGATATATATTTATGGTAAAGCAATCAAAAAATTATTATTTATTGCTATATGAGTAGATATATATTTATGGTAAAGCAATCAAAAAATTATTATTTATTGCTATATGAGTAGATATATATTTATGGTAAAGCAATCAAAAAATTATTATTTATTGCTATATGAGTAGATATATATTTATGGTAAAGCAATCAAAAAATTATTATTTATTGCTATATGAGTAGATATATATTTATGGTAAAGCAATCAAAAAATTATTATTTATTGCTATATGAGTAGATATATATTTATGGTAAAGCAATCAAAAAATTATTATTTATTGCTATATGAGTAGATATATATTTATGGTAATGCAATCAAAAAATTATTATTTATTGCTATATGAGTAGATATATATTTATGGTAAAGCAATCAAAAAATTATTATTTATTGCTATATGAGTAGATATATATTTATGGTAAAGCAATCAAAAAATTATTATTTATTGTTATATGAGTAGATATATATTTATGGTAAAGCAATCAAAAAATTATTATTTGGGAAAAAACTGAAAAGCTTAAACGACTAAAGTTATGGGTTAAAAAAAATAAAAACTCAGATGTGGAGAAAATATATTTGGATGACAAAGTTATTGTTCAGAGTTTTGTTACCATGGTGATACCATTGGAGCACAGGAAGGAGCAGGTGTCAGTTTGATTGCAAGAATTAGGAGTGGATGGAGTAAGTTCAGGGAACTTCTGCCATTACGAACCAGCAGAGCATTATAACTGTCGACTAAGGGAAGAGTCTATCAGACATGTGCATGCAATGTGATGATGTATGGAAGTGAAATCTTGTCAAGTGAGGGTTGAGGACATGTGTTGCAAAGAGAGAAATGATATGAGAATGATATTAGAGGTGGGACGTAATGGGTGAAAATTTCAGATTCATGTGAGTAGTATTTTTTTGTGTTCATCTATACATAAATAACACTAAACAATCAAACATTTTGAAAATTTTGCAAAATTCAGAAGGTGCAGGCCCAAAATAGCCGTTAGGGCTCCACGGGACTCAAAATCTATCATTTTTCGGTGAAAAAGTGGTTTCATGCGACATTGCAGGTCCTAAAACATCCTCAAAAGCTATGAATGGATAGAGATGGTTAAATCTGTTATAGTACTGTAATTTAGGACCTTTTTCAGGGGTTTTCATGAATGTAAACTAGTGGCCTGCACCTGAATTTTGCAAAATTTTCAAAATGTTTGATTGTTTAGTGTTATTTATGTATAAATGAACACAAAAAAATACTACTCGCATGAATCTGAAATGTTCACCCATTACGTCCCACCCCTAATGATATGATGGATGTGTAATGTGAGTGTTAAAGATAAGCTTAGTTCTGATGACCCTAGATGAGATTAAATCTAGACAGTATAGGGAGATGTGTGCAGAAGAGTAGATTATGATGGTATGGCTATATTGAAAGAATGGATGAAAGTTCTTAGGTTTTTAGATGTAGAACCGTCAATGTAGCAGGTTTAGTTCACAAGTGAAGGCCAAGAAAAACATGTGAGGAAGTGATAAAAGTAGACTTGAGAAATAGGGTGATAAAGAAAGACTTGATCAGAGATATGTTAGTTTGAAAGTCGATTTCTCGAAGTGGTCCAACATATGCCAGCATGTAAAACGGTCGTTAAGCCGAATATGATTATGTGATAATGATGAGCTAAACCTCATTAGAGAGTCTTAAAATGATTTAAATTACAAAGATGTGTATAATTTCGTGTCAATAATATGTGCTTCAAATCTCATTAAAATAACAAGTAAAAAGATTTTAACTGAAAAACATCTTTAAAAATTTACAGCAAAACAATAGTATTTAGACTTTATCAAAATCCTATTCTCTGATCTATCATGTGATGTTCAGCAAAACAATAGTATTTAGACTTTATCAAAATCCTATTCTCTGATCTATCATGTGATGTACAGCAAAAGAATAGTATTTAGACTTTATCAAAACCCTATTTGATCTATCATGTGATGTACAGCAAAAGAATAGTATTCAGGCTTTATCAAAATCCAATTCTCTGATCTATCATGTGATGTTCAGCAAAAGAATAGTATTTAGACTTTATCAAAATCCTATTCTCTGATCTATCATGTGATGTACAGCAAAACAATAGTATTTAGACTTTATTAAAATCCTATTCTCTGATCTATCATGTGATGTTCAGCAAAACAATAGTATTTAGACTTTATTAAAATCCTATTCTCTGATCTATCATGTGATGTACAGCAAAACAATAGTATTCAGGCTTTATCAAAATCCAATTCTCTGATCTATCATGTGATGTTCAGCAAAACAATAGTATTTAGACTTTATCAAAATCCTATTCTCTGATCTATCATGTGATGTACAGCAAAACAATAGTATTTAGACTTTATCAAAATCCTATTCTCTGATCTATCATGTGATGTACCGCAAAACAATAGTATTTAGACTTTATCAAAATCCTATTCTCTGATCTATCATGTGATGTACAGCAAAAGAATAGTATTTAGGCTTTATTAAAATCATATTCGCTGATCTATCATGTGATGTACAGTGTAGCAGTTACCTCCTCCTTTCAAAACATAACTACACCGGTTTGCCGGTAGGTGTCGCTTTTTCACCGACAGGTGGCACTGTAAAGCGACACCAGAGTTATCTGCCCTTCGGACTATAAAACCCGGAGCCAAACGGAAAATCTCTCTCTCTTTCACCGACCAGCATCGGAGAACAACGCTGGCACCAGCGCTCCGTTTCATTCGCCTTTTGGCCTCGACAGGACGACGCTGACACTAGCGTTCCGTTTCACTTTTTTCTTCTGGTCAATTGGCCTCGGCAGAACGACGCTAATACACTAGCGTTTCGTCTCACGCTTTTCTTCTCAACCAGCATAACAACTACCAACACACGTGGGCAAACAACGGTAAGAGTTTCTCAACTCGTTTTCTTTGTGTTACGGCTTTCAAAGACTTTTCCTACGCCGGACTCATTTCTTCTTATACCTTTTCAAGAACTGTTTTTCCATCGACACACACGCATACATCACACACTTCATCATTCCACGTACACACACGTTCAATAAACCTTATTTGAACTACTTCATTTTTGTTTGTTAATTATTACTCTGTCTTTGCATGCAACATTGCTTGATTTACTGGACACGTTTATAATCGGGGGAACACGACCCTCGATCCTAACAATTGGTGACCCGACGTGCAAGCTTTGTTGTATCTGACGGAGTAATTAATTTCGTACAAAAACAAAAAGAAAATATATCATTTCTCGTTTTTTCTTTCGTGGTGAAACGAATTACGCATCCATCTTTTTCCTTTTTTTTTCTACCCACGAGGTAGAAATATACAAACAAACAAAAGAAAAGAAGCCACCGTCTCCATTTTTCCTGGCCACGCGGAAATACCCAAACAAAGAAAGACAAACATTTCTCGGCTCTTCCCGAGTATAAAACAAATTACAATTTCATTTTTTCTTCTCTTTCTCCACATGTCGGAAAAATATATACAAAGAAAAAGACAAACTTTTGCCAATCCTTTTTTTTCTTCTTTTTCGACGAACAAAAGGACCTTACAAGACGCAACTTCCTTTGTTTTGAACACGTGGAGATCAAAAGAAAACAAACGCTCACGCTGCCCATCTTTTTCGTGACCACATGTTGATAAAAAAAATTCAAAATAATGCCGCCATCTTTTTCACCTGGAAATGAAAATTCAAAAAAAAAAAAAAAAAAAATACGAATTTTTTTTTTTCTTTCTTTTCAACAACAAAGGAAAGAGAAGCCACCATTCTTTCTCTACGTGGAAACGAACATTCAAACAAACTAAAACGAAAACAAAAACGTCATCCCGTGTGTGAAACAAATTACGGCTCTATTTTTTTTTTTTTGTCTTTTTCCTTTCTACCCACGTGTGGGAAATATATATATAAAGGAAAAGAAAACTACAAAACGACCAACACATGACGACAAACACGAACAACATCACCCTTCAAGGCCTACCAACAATCTTCAACACAAGATGAACAACCACATTTTCCCGGACATTCATCAAGCACCAAACATTTCCGGACATCACTGACGACACTATGGAAGAAATTACACCAGTTCAAAATGAGTACAACTGCACAAGCACGACTAAATACTCAACAACTGGACGTTCGTTGATCAACTGGGGGACACATCAACTCGAACGACGCGCACCAACACCAGTACAGACCCACTTGTACCTGGACCTGCTAACTCACTTGCAGACATTTGTGCATCTGACTTTGACCATAGTGTACCACCGATCTCAACAACTAGATGTTTGTTCATCAGCTCCACAACACGGACTAATTAACATGAACAACATCAACAACTGCACAGACTCACTTGTGCTCATTCATCAACACCTGCACAGACTCACTTGTGCTCATTCATCAACACCGCACAGACTCACTTGTGCTCATTCATCAACACCGCACAGACTCACTTGTGCTCATTCATCAACACCGCACAGACTCACTTGTGCTCATTCATCAACACCGCACAGACTCACTTGTGCTCATTCATCAACACCGCACAGACTCACTTGTGCTCATTCATCAACACTGCACAGACTCACTTGTGCTCATTCATCAACAACCACACAGACTCACTTGTGCTCATTCATCAACAACTGCACAGACTCACTTGTGCTCACTCATCAACACTGCACAGACCCACTTGTGCTCACTCATCAACAACTGCACAGACCCACTTGTGCTCACTCATCAACAACTGCACAGACCCACTTGTGCTCACTCATCAACAACTGCACAGACCCACTTGTGCTCACTCATCAACAACTGCACAGACCCACTTGTGCTCACTCATCAACAACTGCACAGACTCACTTGTGCTCACTCATCAATACCGCACAGATTCACTTGTGCTCACTCATCAACAACCGCGCAGACCCAAGCACCAAACATTCCCGGACAACACTGACAATTCAACGTTCGTTCATCAGCTCTGCATCACGCAGACTAATCAACATGAACAACGCCACCAACAAGTGCAAATTCGCTTGCACTCAGCATTTTTCGACCGCAAACTCACTTGCACTCAAACTTGATGCAGACCCAAACAACACGCAGATCTACATGCGTTACAAACACTCAATTCCGCAGACGCACTTGCGACCAATCATTCAATACAGATACAGAAATAAGTAGCGTGCACACTACTTTTTCTAATCTTCAACAGCAAAACAGACATACCCACAAAGAATGCTTCTCATCTACAACTGTACATATTGAATAATATCTTCAATATTTTTCAATCTGGGGGGGAGTCCTTGTAGCAGTTACCTCCTCCTTTCAAAACATAACTACACCGGTTTGCCGGTAGGTGTCGCTTTTTCACCGACAGGTGGCACTGTAAAGCGACACCAGAGTTATCTGCCCTTCGGACTATAAAACCCGGAGCCAAACGGAAAATCTCTCTCTCTTTCACCGACCAGCATCGGAGAACAACGCTGGCACCAGCGCTCCGTTTCATTCGCCTTTTGGCCTCGACAGGACGACGCTGACACTAGCGTTCCGTTTCACTTTTTTCTTCTGGTCAATTGGCCTCGGCAGAACGACGCTAATACACTAGCGTTTCGTCTCACGCTTTTCTTCTCAACCAGCATAACAACTACCAACACACGTGGGCAAACAACGGTAAGAGTTTCTCAACTCGTTTTCTTTGTGTTACGGCTTTCAAAGACTTTTCCTACGCCGGACTCATTTCTTCTTATACCTTTTCAAGAACTGTTTTTCCATCGACACACACGCATACATCACACACTTCATCATTCCACGTACACACACGTTCAATAAACGTTATTTGAACTACTTCATTTTTGTTTATTAATTATTACTCTGTCTTTGCATGCAACATTGCTTGATTCAACTTTACACGTTTATAATCGGGGGAACACGACCCTCGATCCTAACAACAGCAAAAGAATAGTATTTAGGCTTTATTAAAATCCTATTCTCTGATCTATCATGTGATGTACAGCAAAAGAAAAAAGAATAGTATTTAGGCTTTATTAAAATCCTATTATCTGATCTATCATGTGATGTACAGCAAAAGAATAATATTTAGGCTTTATTAAAGTTTTATTCTCTAATCTATCATGTGATGTACAGCAAAAGAATAGTATTTAGGCTTTATTAAAGTGCTATTCTCTGATCTATCGTGTGATGTACAGCAAAAGAATAGTATTTATGCTTTATTAAAATCATATTCTCTGATCTATCATGTGATGTACAGCAAAAGAATAGTATTTAGGCTTTATTAAAATCCTATTATCTGATCTATCATGTGATGTACAGCAAAAGAATAGTATTTAGGCTTTATTAAAGTTTTATTCTCTAATCTATCATGTGATGTACAGCAAAAGAATAGTATTTAGGCTTTATTAAAGTGCTATTCTCTGATCTATCGTGTGATGTACAGCAAAAGAATAGTATTTATGCTTTATCAAAATCCTATTCTCTGATCTATCATGTGATGTACAGCAAAAGAATAGTATTTAGGCTTTATCAAAATCCTATTATCTGATCTATCATGTGATGTACAGCAAAAGAATAATATTTAGGCTTTATTAAAGTTTTATTCTCTAATCTATCATGTGATGTACAGCAAAAGAATAGTATTTAGGCTTTATTAAAGTGCTATTCTCTGATCTATCGTGTGATGTACAGCAAAAGAATAGTATTTATGCTTTATAAAAATCCTATTCTCTGATCTATCATGTGATGTACAGCAAAACAATAGTATTTAGACTTTATCAAAATCCTATTCTCTGATCTATCATGTGATGTACAGCAAAAGAATAGTATTTAGGCTTTATTAAAATCATATTCGCTGATCTATCATGTGATGTACAGCAAAACAATAGTATTTAGACTTTATCAAAATCCTATTCTCTGATCTATCATGTGATGTACCGCAAAAGAATAGTATTTAGGCTTTATTAAAATCATATTCTCTGATCTATCATGTGATGTACAGCAAAATAATAGTATTTAGACTTTATAAAAATCCTATTCTCTTATCTATCATGTTATGTACAGCAAAAGAATAATATTTAGGCGTTATCAAAATCCTATTCTCTGATCTATCATGTGATGTACAGCAAAATAATAGTATTTAGACTTTATAAAAATCCTATTCTCTTATCTATCATGTGATGTACAGCAAAAGAATAATATTTAGACTTTATCAAAATCCTATTCTCTGATCTATCATGTGATGTACAGCAAAAGAATAGTATTTAGGCATTATCAAAATCTTATTCTCTGATCTATCATGTGATATACAGCAAAAGAATAGTATTTAGACTTTATTAAAGTCTTATTCTCTGATCTATCATGTGATGTACAGCAAAAGAATAGTATTTAGACTTTATCAAAATCCTATTCTCTGATCTATCATGTGATGTAGAGCAAAAGAATAGTATTTAGGCGTTATCAAAATCCTATTCTCTGATCTATCATGTGATGTAGAGCAAAAGAATAATATTTAGGCTTTATTAAAATCCTATTCTCTTATCTATCATGTGATGTACAGCAAAAGAATAATATTTAGGCTTTATTAAAGTCCTATTCTCTGATCTATCATGTGATGTACAGCAAAAGAATAATATTTAGGCTTTATTAAAGTCCTATTCTCTGATCTATCATGTGATGTACAGCAAAAGAATGGTATTTAGGCGTTATCAAAATCCTATTCTCTGATCTATCATGTGATGTACAGCAAAAGAATAGTATTTAGGCTTTATTAAAATCCTATTCTCTGATCTATCATGTGATGTACAGCAAAAGAATAGTATGTAGGCTCTATTAAAATCCTATTCTCTGATCTATCATGTGATGTACAGCAAAAGAATAATATTTAGGCTTTATTAAAGTCCTATTCTCTGATCTATCATGTGATGTACAGCAAAAGAATGGTATTTAGGCGTTATCAAAATCCTATTCTCTGATCTATCATGTGATGTACAGCAAAAGAATAGTATTTAGGCTTTATTAAAATCCTATTATCTGATCTATCATGTGATGTACAGCAAAAGAATAGTATGTAGGCTCTATTAAAATCCTATTCTCTGATCTATCATGTGATGTACAGCAAAAGAATAATATTTAGGCTTTATTAAAGTCCTATTCTCTGATCTATCATGTGATGTACAGCAAAAGAATAGTATTTATGCTTTATTTAAGTCCTATTCTTTGATCTATCGTGTGATGTACAGCAAAAGAATAATATTTAGGCTTTATTAAAGTCCTATTCTCTGATCTATCATGTGATGTACAGCAAAAGAATAGTATTTATGCTTTATTTAAGTCCTATTCTTTGATCTATCGTGTGATGTACAGCAAAAGAATAGTATTTAGGCTTTATTAAAATCGTATTCTCTGATCTATCATGTGATGTACTGCAAAAGAATAGTATTTAGGCTTTATCAAAATCCTATTCTCTGATCTATCATGTGATGTACAGCAAAAGAATAGTATTTATGCTTTATTTAAGTCCTATTCTTTGATCTATCGTGTGATGTACAGCAAAAGAATAATATTTAGGCTTTATTAAAGTCCTATTCTCTGATCTATCATGTGATGTACAGCAAAAGAATAATATTTAGGCTTTATTAAAGTCCTATTCTCTGATCTATCATGTGATGTACAGCAAAAGAATGGTATTTAGGCGTTATCAAAATCCTATTCTCTGATCTATCATGTGATGTACAGCAAAAGAATAGTATTTAGGCTTTATTAAAATCCTATTATCTGATCTATCATGTGATGTACAGCAAAAGAATAGTATGTAGGCTCTATTAAAATCCTATTCTCTGATCTATCATGTGATGTACAGCAAAAGAATAATATTTAGGCTTTATTAAAGTCCTATTCTCTGATCTATCATGTGATGTACAGCAAAAGAATGGTATTTAGGCGTTATCAAAATCCTATTCTCTGATCTATCATGTGATGTACAGCAAAAGAATAGTATTTAGGCTTTATTAAAATCCTATTATCTGATCTATCATGTGATGTACAGCAAAAGAATAGTATGTAGGCTCTATTAAAATCCTATTCTCTGATCTATCATGTGATGTACAGCAAAAGAATAATATTTAGGCTTTATTAAAGTCCTATTCTCTGATCTATCATGTGATGTACAGCAAAAGAATAGTATTTATGCTTTATTTAAGTCCTATTCTCTGATCTATCATGTGAGGTACAGCAAAAGAATAGTATTTATGCTTTATTAAAGTCCTATTCTTTGATCTATCATGTGATGTACTGCAAAAGAATAGTATTTAGGCTTTATCAAAATCGTATTCTCTGATCTATCATGTGATGTACAGCAAAAGAATGGTATTTAGGCGTTATCAAAATCCTATTCTCTGATCTATCATGTGATGTACAGCAAAAGAATAGTATTTAGGCTTTATCAAAATCGTATTCTCTGATCTATCATGTGATGTACTGCAAAAGAATAGTATTTAGGCTTTATTAAAATCATATTCGCTGATCTATCGTGTGATGTACAGCAAAAGAATAGTATTTATGCTTTATTAAAATCATATTCTCTGATCTATCATGTGATGTACAGCAAAAGAATAGTATTTAGGCTTTATTAAAATCCTATTCTCTGATCTATCATGTGATGTACAGCAAAAGAATAGTATTTAGGCTTTATTAAAATCCTATTATCTGATCTATCATGTGATGTACAGCAAAAGAATAATATTTAGGCTTTATTAAAGTTTTATTCTCTAATCTATCATGTGATGTACAGCAAAAGAATAGTATTTAGGCTTTATTAAAGTGCTATTCTCTGATCTATCGTGTGATGTACAGCAAAAGAATAGTATTTATGCTTTATCAAAATCCTATTCTCTGATCTATCATGTGATGTACAGCAAAAGAATAGTATTTAGGCTTTATCAAAATCCTATTATATGATCTATCATGTGATGTACAGCAAAAGAATAATATTTAAGCTTTATAAAAATCCTATTCTCTGATCTATCATGTGATGTACAGCAAAACAATAGTATTTAGACTTTATCAAAATCCTATTCTCTGATCTATCATGTGATGTACCGCAAAAGAATAGTATTTAGGCTTTATTAAAATCATATTCTCTGATCTATCATGTGATGTACAGCAAAATAATAGTATTTAGACTTTATAAAAATCCTATTCTCTTATCTATCATGTTATGTACAGAAAAGAATAATATTTAGGCGTTATCAAAATCCTATTCTCTGATCTATCATGTGATGTACAGCAAAATAATAGTATTTAGACTTTATAAAAATCCTATTCTCTTATCTATCATGTGATGTACAGCAAAAGAATAATATTTAGGCGTTATCAAAATCCTATTCTCTGATCTATCATGTGATGTACAGCAAAAGAATAGTATTTAGGCTTTATCAAAATCCTATTATCTGATCTATCATGTTATGTACAGCAAAAGAATAATATTTAGGCTTTATTAAAATCATATTCGCTGATCTATCATGTGATGTACCGCAAAAGAATAGTATTTAGACTTTATAAAAATCCTATTCTCTGATCTATCATGTTATGTACAGCAAAAGAATAATATTTAGGCGTTATCAAAATCCTATTCTCTGATCTATCATGTGATGTACAGCAAAAGAATAGTATTTATGCTTTATTTAAGTCCTATTCTCTGATCTATCATGTGATGTACAGCAAAAGAATAGTATTTAGGCTTTATTAAAATCATATTCGCTGATCTATCATGTGATGTACAGCAAAAGAATAGTATTTAGGCTTTATCAAAATCCTATTCTCTGATCTATCATGTGATGTACAGCAAAAGAATAGTATTTAGGCTTTATTAAAATCGTATTCTCTGATCTATCATGTGATGTACAGCAAAAGAATAATATTTAGGCTTTATTAAAGTTTTATTCTCTAATCTATCATGTGATGTACAGCAAAAGAATAGTATTTAGGCTTTATTAAAGTGCTATTCTCTGATCTATCGTGTGATGTACAGCAAAAGAATAGTATTTATGCTTTATCAAAATCCTATTCTCTGATCTATCATGTGAGGTACAGCAAAAGAATAGTATTTAGGCTTTATCAAAATCCTATTCTCTGATCTATCATGTGATGTACAGCAAAAGAATAGTATTTATGCTTTATTAAAATCCTATTCTCTGATCTATCATGTGATGTACAGCAAAAGAATAGTATTTAGGCTTTATTAAAATCCTATTATCTGATCTATCATGTGATGTACAGCAAAAGAATAATATTTAGGCTTTATTAAAGTTTTATTCTCTAATCTATCATGTGATGTACAGCAAAAGAATAGTATTTAGGCTTTATTAAAGTGCTATTCTCTGATCTATCGTGTGATGTACAGCAAAAGAATAGTATTTATGCTTTATCAAAATCCTATTCTCTGATCTATCATGTGATGTACAGCAAAAGAATAGTATTTAGGCTTTATCAAAATCCTATTATATGATCTATCATGTGATGTACAGCAAAAGAATAATATTTAAGCTTTATAAAAATCCTATTCTCTGATCTATCATGTGATGTACAGCAAAACAATAGTATTTAGACTTTATCAAAATCCTATTCTCTGATCTATCATGTGATGTACCGCAAAAGAATAGTATTTAGGCTTTATTAAAATCATATTCTCTGATCTATCATGTGATGTACAGCAAAATAATAGTATTTAGACTTTATTTAAGTCCTATTCTCTGATCTATCGTGTGATGTACAGCAAAAGAATAGTATTTATGCTTTATTAAAGTCCTATTCTCTGATCTATCATGTGAGGTACAGCAAAAGAATAGTATTTAGGCTTTATCAAAATCCTATTCTCTGATCTATCATGTGATGTACAGCAAAAGAATAGTATTTATGCTTTATTAAAATCCTATTCTCTGATCTATCATGTGATGTACAGCAAAAGAATAGTATTTAGGCTTTATTAAAATCCTATTATCTGATCTATCATGTGATGTACAGCAAAAGAATAATATTTAGGCTTTATTAAAGTTTTATTCTCTAATCTATCATGTGATGTACAGCAAAAGAATAGTATTTAGGCTTTATTAAAGTGCTATTCTCTGATCTATCATGTAGTGTACAGCAAAAGAATAGTATTTAGGCTTTATCAAAATCCTATTCTCTGATCTATCATGTGATGTACAGCAAAAGAATAGTATTTATGCTTTATCAAAATCCTATTCTCTGATCTATCATGTGATGTACAGCAAAAGAATAGTATTTAGGCTTTATCAAAATCCTATTATATGATCTATCATGTGATGTACAGCAAAAGAATAATATTTAAGCTTTATAAAAATCCTATTCTCTGATCTATCATGTGATGTACAGCAAAACAATAGTATTTAGACTTTATCAAAATCCTATTCTCTGATCTATCATGTGATGTACCGCAAAAGAATAGTATTTAGGCTTTATTAAAATCATATTCTCTGATCTATCATGTGATGTACAGCAAAATAATAGTATTTAGACTTTATAAAAATCCTATTCTCTTATCTATCATGTGATGTACAGCAAAAGAATAATATTTAGGCGTTATCAAAATCCTATTCTCTGATCTATCATGTGATGTACAGCAAAAGAATAGTATTTAGGCATTATCAAAATCTTATTCTCTGATCTATCATGTGATATACAGCAAAAGAATAGTATTTAGACTTTATTAAAGTCTTATTCTCTGATCTATCATGTGATGTACAGCAAAAGAATAGTATTTAGACTTTATCAAAATCCTATTCTCTGATCTATCATGTGATGTAGAGCAAAAGAATAATATTTAGGCTTTATTAAAATCCTATTCTCTGATCTATCATGTGATGTACAGCAAAAGAATAATATTTAGGCTTTATTAAAGTCCTATTCTCTGATCTATCATGTGATGTACAGCAAAAGAATAATATTTAGGCTTTATTAAAGTCCTATTCTCTGATCTATCATGTAATGTACAGCAAAAGAATAGTATTTATGCTTTATTTAAGTCCTATTCTCTGATCTATCATGTGATGTACAGCAAAAGAATAGTATTTAGGCTTTATTAAAATCCTATTCTCTGATCTATCATGTGATGTACAGCAAAAGAATAGTATTTAGGCGTTATCAAAATCCTATTCTCTGATCTATCATGTGATGTACAGCAAAAGAATAGTATTTATGCTTTATTAAAATCATATTCTCTGATCTATCATGTGATGTACAGCAAAAGAATAGTATTTAGGCTTTATTAAAATCCTATTCTCTGATCTATCATGTGATGTACAGCAAAAGAATAATATTTAGGCTTTATTAAAGTCCTATTCTCTGATCTATCATGTGATGTACAGCAAAAGAATGGTATTTAGGCGTTATCAAAATCCTATTCTCTGATCTATCATGTGATGTACAGCAAA
Organism: Sepiola atlantica; assembly: GCA_963556195.1. Lineage (NCBI taxonomy): Eukaryota > Metazoa > Mollusca > Cephalopoda > Sepiida > Sepiolidae > Sepiola > Sepiola atlantica. Next base: position 198,288,479 of record OY744521.1, on the reverse strand, counting down.
AGAATAGTATTTAGGCTTTATTAAAATCCTATTATCTGATCTATCATGTGATGTACAGCAAAAGAATAGTATGTAGGCTCTATTAAAATCCTATTCTCTGATCTATCATGTGATGTACAGCAAAAGAATAGTATTTAGGCTTTATTAAAGTCCTATTCTCTGATCTATCATGTGATGTACAGCAAAAGAATAGTATTTATGCTTTATTTAAGTCCTATTCTTTGATCTATCATGTGATGTACAGCAAAAGAATAGTATTTATGCTTTATTAAAGTCCTATTCTCTGATCTATCATGTGAGGTACAGCAAAAGAATAGTATTTAGGCTTTATCAAAATCCTATTATCTGATCTATCATGTGATGTACAGCAAAAGAATAATATTTAGGCTTTATTAAAGTTTTATTCTCTAATCTATCATGTGATGTACAGCAAAAGAATAGTATTTAGGCTTTATTAAAGTGCTATTCTCTGATCTATCGTGTGATGTACAGCAAAAGAATAGTATTTATGCTTTATTAAAATCATATTCTCTGATCTATCATGTGATGTACAGCAAAAGAATAGTATTTAGGCTTTATTAAAATCCTATTATCTGATCTATCATGTGATGTACAGCAAAAGAATAATATTTAGGCTTTATTAAAGTTTTATTCTCTAATCTATCATGTGATGTACAGCAAAAGAATAGTATTTAGGCTTTATTAAAATCCTATTCTCTGATCTATCGTGTGATGTACAGCAAAAGAATAGTATTTATGCTTTATCAAAATCCTATTCTCTGATCTATCATGTGATGTACAGCAAAAGAATAGTATTTAGGCTTTATCAAAATCCTATTATATGATCTATCATGTGATGTACAGCAAAAGAATAATATTTAGGCTTTATTAAAATCCTATTATCTGATCTATCATGTGATGTACAGCAAAAGAATAATATTTAGGCTTTATTAAAGTTTTATTCTCTAATCTATCATGTGATGTACAGCAAAAGAATAGTATTTAGGCTTTATTAAAATCATATTCTCTGATCTATCATGTGATGTACAGCAAAATAATAGTATTTAGACTTTATAAAAATCCTATTCTCTTATCTATCATGTGATGTACAGCAAAAGAATAATATTTAGGCGTTATCAAAATCCTATTCTCTGATCTATCATGTGATGTACAGCAAAAGAATAGTATTTAGGCATTATCAAAATCCTATTCTCTGATCTATCATGTGATGTACAGCAAAAGAATAGTATTTAGGCATTATCAAAATCTTATTCTCTGATCTATCATGTGATATACAGCAAAAGAATAGTATTTAGACTTTATTAAAGTCTTATTCTCTGATCTATCATGTGATGTACAGCAAAAGAATAGTATTTAGACTTTATCAAAATCCTATTCTCTGATCTATCATGTGATGTAGAGCAAAAGAATAGTATTTAGGCTTTATTAAAATCCTATTCTCTGATCTATCATGTGATGTACAGCAAAAGAATAATATTTAGGCTTTATTAAAGTCCTATTCTCTGATCTATCATGTGATGTACAGCAAAAGAATAGTATTTATGCTTTATTTAAGTCCTATTCTCTGATCTATCATGTGATGTACAGCAAAAGAATAGTATTTATGCTTTATTAAAGTCCTATTCTCTGATCTATCATGTGATGTACATCAAAAGAATAGTATTTAGGCTTTATTAAAGTCCTATTCTCTGATCTATCATGTGATGTACAGCAAAAGAATAGTATTTATGCTTTATTAAAGTCCTATTCTCTGATCTATCATGTGATGTACATCAAAAGAATAGTATTTATGCTTTATTAAAGTCCTATTCTCTGATCTATCATGTGATGTACAGCAAAAGAATAGTATTTAGGCTTTATTAAAATCCTATTCTCTGATCTATCATGTGATGTACAGCAAAAGAATAATATTTAGGCTTTATTAAAGTCCTATTCTCTGATCTATCATGTGATGTACAGCAAAAGAATGGTATTTAGGCTTTATTAAAATCCTATTCTCTGATCTATCATGTGATGTACAGCAAAAGAATAGTATTTAGGCTTTATTAAAATCGTATTCTCTGATCTATCATGTGATGTACAGCAAAAGAATGGTATTTAGGCGTTATCAAAATCCTATTCTCTGATCTATCATGTGATGTACAGCAAAAGAATAATATTTAGGCGTTATCAAAATCCTATTCTCTGATCTATCATGTGATGTACAGCAAAAGAATAGTATGTAGGCTCTATTAAAATCCTATTCTCTGATCTATCATGTGATGTACAGCAAAAGAATAATATTTAGGCTTTATTAAAGTCCTATTCTCTGATCTATCATGTGATGTACAGCAAAAGAATAGTATTTAGGCTTTATCAAAATCGTATTCTCTGATCTATCATGTGATGTACTGCAAAAGAATAGTATTTAGGCTTTATCAAAATCGTATTCTCTGATCTATCATGTGATGTACAGCAAAAGAATAGTATTTAGGCTTTATTAAAATCATATTCTCTGATCTATCATGTGATGTACAGCAAA
>OY744521.1:197895937-198280937 GCA_963556195.1 Sepiola atlantica | reverse complement strand
ATAAGGGATACTAAGAATTAGGGTGAAAGTTTTGGGGGTCATCCTAAATTGAGAGCTGTGCAGTGAGATGCTTGTTCACATTAGTTTTAAATTTCTGCATCTTGGTACAGTCGGGGAAAGGGAGAGCAGGGAGGGAGTTCCAAAGGCTGGCAGCTCGAGGAAAGAAGCTATTGGAGTAAAATGTTTTCCGGCATCTGGGAACCTCCACAATGAATGGATGGGATTTAGCTGATTGTCACATTGGTCGAGTGTATTTACGTTGAGGGGGCACCAGAGTAGCAAGTTCAATCGGAGCACATTCCATTGAAGTATTTGTAAAACAAGCACAAATATGCAACATTGCGGCGATGGGACAGGGGCTGGAGCTTGATGAATAGTGAGAGAGATATTAGATACTATTTTTTAGAGCTTGACTAAGAGGGAGAGACTAGTGGTTGGTGCACCAGCCTAGATGTGACAACAATACTCCATGAATGGTGGATAGTGGCTTTGTAGAGATATAGGGTACTGTCAGGTGTGAGAAGCTTTCTAGCACGGTAGAAGGAGCCCACTTTCTTTGCAGCAGCCTTGGCAATGTCTTCTATGTATTTGTTCCAATTCATGTTACCTGTGAATGTTAGGCCAAGGAGTTTGAACGTTGAACTTTTAGGTAGGGTGCTATTTGCCATGGCAGTTGGTGGTTGAAGAGGTTTCTTGTAATTGTTAAAGGAAAGGAGCTTTGTCTTAGTAGCATTAAATGTTACCATCGATTTATGACCCCATTCCATTACAGACTGAAGGTCACTTTCTAAGGATTCAGCCATTGCCTGGGATATGTGCACGTCCGTTTTACCCACATGACAAGAGTAGAGCAAATATACCCATCTCAAACACAATGTCATCAGGGAGGTCGTTTATGAAAATCAGGAACAATAAAGGTCTAAGGTTCGATCCTTAGGATACACCTGCATTTATGTCATGTTGTTCGGATGAACAGCTATCAAGGACAACCTGAATCTTTCTTTTGGATAGGAAGGATCTAATTATATTAAATGTTCGTCCAATAATACCATATGAATTCATTTTTATGAGAAGACTTTTATGCCAGACATTGTCAAAAGCTTTAGATGTATCAAGTACTACCGCCCTAGCTTCCCCTGCCTTGTCCAGTGTATGGTATATGCGTTCAGAGATGACCGTTAATATATCTGCAGTAGATCATGCTTTCCTAAATCCATACTGATGGTCAGGAAGAAGTTTAGCATTAACAAGGTGATGGACTATCACTAGATTGATTAAGGATTCAAAGATTTTAGCAAAGTGCGGGAGTAGACTGATGGGCGATAATTATGAGGATCAGTTCTATCTCCAGAATTCTTGAAGACTGGTGCCACGGGGAAGCAAGATGCAGCTAGGCATTTGTTGTAGAGTTTGGAGAGGACAGGAGCCAGTTCAGCAGAGCATTTCTTTATTACTATTACTGGTATAAGATCAGGCCGACTTATGATATTCCGGACATGAGATGAGGTGATGGTAAGGTCATTAAGTGTTGCTTCAGTCCACTATGGGGAATCTTGGTGGGAGTACTTTGCGGAGTTGAAAGTTGAGTTTAATGCGAAACGCTGGTTTGGGTTTTGCGAAGTGAAAGCGAACTGGCAAACCCAGCTAGTATATATATATATATATATATATATATATATTTATATATAGAGATAGCAGAAAAAAGAGTGATAAATATGCGACGATTGTCTAGATTTATTTCAAATTTCAATTGTTCAATGCAAGGTGTAATCAGTAATAAACTAGTGTTTATTTTTCTTTCCTTAAGCCAAGGCTTTTCAAAGATCGAAATCTTATCATCAGAGGAGAAATACAGATGGATAAGTTGGCTTTCGAAAAAACCAAAGTTCAAATATTTGAAAAATGTGAGAATTGTTATTAAAAAAACGTATTGAATGAAAAGAAAAGTTCCGTGAAAGAGATAAGCAAAAATGTCCGGGTGGTAAATTTCCATTGAAAAAAGTCCGGTGAAATTGTAGAAAGTGAAGAAAAACTCTTTGCGTGGGAGCAGATTGGAGAAAGTGCTCAAAGTGTAGGTGAGTCCAGATGCACTTAAAGGAGGTTGAAAAGAGGAAAACAGGCCATTTTTTTTATTTACTTCCGGGCCTAGTGAAACAGTAGAATCTCGTACAAGGTTTAACTCAAAATGAGACAAAAAGGCAAAAATTGTTAAAAGTTAAAGATTTGGGGTTAGGAGGGGAGGGAGGGGGGTTATGAAGTACGGGGTAGTTTAAAAAGTCGCTTTGTGAAATTGGGGGAAAAGGAGAAATATATATTTATGTATATATATATATATATATATATATTTATATATTTATATATTTATATATATATATTTATATATTTATATTTATATATTTATATTTATATATTTATATATTTATATTTATATATTTATATATTTATATTTATATATTTATATATATATATTTATATATATATATATATATTTATATTTATATATATATATATATATTTATATTTATTTATATATATATATATATATATATATATATAATTAACTTGTTACAAATATCCAGGGGGTATGAATCCGAAGGAAGTTGAAACCGGGTTTATGAGAGTGCTCAATGAAAATTCAGAGCAAAATATATATTTTTTGATTTTATTCCATTAGTTGCGACAAAACAGGTTTTGTTTCATTGGTGCGAATCGCTACCAACTCATCGGGCCGGCGAAAGGAATTCAAATGGCATAAAATTTTAAGTTCACTTTAACGGGAGATTGAAAATTGAAAATACATTGGAGGGGGAGGGGGATAGAGTTGGGGCTTTGTCTATAACGGCGACATGGGACATGAGAGGGGAGGGGGGAGGACCCCAACAAGTCGTGTTTCAAATTATTACGTGGGAGGTTTTGCACGTGTCAGTGCTGCGACGATCTCAATCTCGGCCGGGGCGGGAGGAGGGAGATGGGGCGACGGCCAGAGTGAGTCAAATTCAAAATGAGAATAAAACCATGATTACAACCGTCATTCTTATTTTATTTTAATTCTAATAAGTAATTATCATGTGGATAAAAATGTTTGATAATTTTAATTTAGGGTATTAATTGCTACTTTTGCATTTTATTTATTTTATTTTAATGTTTTGTTTATTATTTGTAGTGAATTTTGTTGTGATTATATTTTTTTAAATTGTGATTATATTATACCGAGATCAATACTAGTGGAATCTTTTATAAAAGAAGTTTTCTGGTGTTACCAGTCTTATCACCAACAAAACCGATTATGACAATGGCAACGCCCGCCAACCATACCCACGACAGTCGCAGCGACAACAGCCTTATGTAAAAGCCTTAATAAAAATAAAAATAAAATAAAAATAAAGATAAATATAAATAAAATTAGAATAAAAATAGAAATAGAAATAACAAGTTTGTAAGAATATTAATGATAATAACAATAATAATAATAATAATAATAATAGTATTAAAAAATAATAATAATAATAATAATAATAATAATAGTAATACTGATAAATATCACCATCATTACCATCTAGCTACTTGTGAAGTCATTGGGCGAAATAAGTCGACAAGTGATGGTAGGCTTTTTTAATTCTACTGCCAATGACAAGGACTAAGTACCAGTTAATAATTAAGTGTTCAAGGTAGTGATCGAGGAGTTAAGTAATTGAGATTAGTCTAAGTGATATCAGTGTTGATAGCTGTCTCAGTTATGGGTTTATGTTAGAATTGGTAGTATGGCTGAGAGGTTATTGAGGCTGTGCATTATAGGTAGTACGTAGAGATTTGATATTATTGGTAGTTTAGAGGGGTGGTTATATATTTATAGATTCATCATGACTTGTTGGGGTGGGATTGGGTTGTAAATTTGGGTGGGTGGTTAGGGGGTTATAGTGTGTTTTGGGGTAGTGTATAGTGGGGGTTAAATGTTATCATTCATTTTTGTAAAAAACTAAAAAACTGTTAATTTTATGTTGAAGTTAAGTAGGGTTGGTGTGGGGTTAAGGTGGGGTATGTGGGTTGCTAAGGAGGTAGAGTCTACTATGTTTACAGTTGATAGATGTCTCTTGTTTTCTATTTAAGAGTTTGTTTTTGTCCTTAAAGCGGATAATTTCCAGTTTTTCATTTAAGCATAATCTACATGAATCTATAAATATATAACCACCCCTCTAAACTACCAATAATATCAAATCTCAACGTACTACCTATAATGCACAGCCTCAATAACCTCTCAGCCATACTACCAATTCTAACATAAACCCATAACTGAGACAGCTATCAACACTGATATCACTTAGACTAATCTCAATTACTTAACCCCTCGATCACTACCTTGAACACTTAATTATTAACTGGTACTTAGTCCTTGTCATTGGCAGTAGAATTAAAAAAGCCTACCATCACTTGTCGACTTATTTCGCCCAATGACTTCACAAGTAGCTAGATGGTAATGATGGTGATATTTATCAGTATTACTATTATTATTATTATTATTATTATTATTATTATTTTTTAATACTATTATTATTATTATTATTATTATTATTATTGTTATTATCATTAATATTCTTACAAACTTGTTATTTCTATTTCTATTTTTATTCTAATTTTATTTATATTTATCTTTATTTTTATTTTATTTTTATTAAGGCTTTTACATAAGGCTGTTGTCGCTGCGACTGTCGTGGGTATGGTTGGCGGGCGTTGCCATTGTCATAATCGGTTTTGTTGGTGATAAGACTGGTAACACCAGAAAACTTCTTTTATAAAAGATTCCACTAGTATTGATCTCGGTATAATATAATCACAATTTAAAAAAATATAATCACAACAAAATTCACTACAAATAATAAACAAAACATTAAAATAAAATAAATAAAATGCAAAAGTAGCAATTAATACCCTAAATTAAAATTATCAAACATTTTTATCCACATGATAATTACTTATTAGAATTAAAATAAAATAAGAATGACGGTTGTAATCATGGTTTTATTCTCATTTTGAATTTGACTCACTCTGGCCGTCGCCCCATCTCCCTCCTCCCGCCCCGGCCGAGATTGAGATCGTCGCAGCACTGACACGTGCAAAACCTCCCACGTAATAATTTGAAACACGACTTGTTGGGGTCCTCCCCCCTCCCCTCTCATGTCCCATGTCGCCGTTATAGACAAAGCCCCAACTCTATCCCCCTCCCCCTCCAATGTATTTTCAATTTTCAATCTCCCGTTAAAGTGAACTTAAAATTTTATGCCATTTGAATTCCTTTCGCCGGCCCGATGAGTTGGTAGCGATTCGCACCAATGAAACAAAACCTGTTTTGTCGCAACTAATGGAATAAAATCAAAAAAAAAATATATATATATATATATATATATATTGTTCTCCATACCATCAACAAGAAAAAACTATTTTCCTTTACAGAACAATTTATATTCCTACACGTCACAAAATAAATAAATAAAAAAATAAATAATAAAAAGTTATAACACAATATAAACTTTTTTTCACATTATTTTTTTATATACATACTTATATATATATATATATATATTTATAAAATACAGAAATTCAATGTAACATCAGTACCGTCGGTTTCAAAGCGGGAGGTTGATCTCGATTATCGTCAGCTGATAAACATATTCAGGAATGGTGGAACTTATTCGGTCACGTCTGAGATCACCTAGGACGTGATTTGTGAAAAGGGAGGGGGGTTACATATGTGTGCGTGAGGGGTTAAATTTAGATTCTAATATTTAAATTTTTAATGTATATAAAATGGTTATTAATTAAAATAAATCAGAAGAAAAGGGTTTTTTTTGTAATATATATAAAAAATGTAAGAATTTCTGTAGGTTAGAGGTCAGGGTTTGGGGGCTAGGAAGTATAGGGGAAAGACGAAGTAGAGATGCAGGTGTCGGGTGAGACGCCGAGGGGAGGGGGGAGAAGGAAGGATCTAGGTGCGGCGTAGTAAACATTGATGGTCGTTGGCTTTAAGGCTCAGCACCGTAGGCTAACTTTTCGACCCCGTATCGTAGCATAAAGTGTAAGAGTGGCAAAGAAGGGAATAATACTACTATTAATAATAATAGTCATAATAATAATAATGGTGGCCCGGCGAATTTAAAAGATAAAAATAAAAGTAAAAATAAAAAATAAGAATAAAAATAAAAAACCCGCATGGCAGGGAAAAATACTGTAGGCATAAGCGTGTTATTAAAATAGCACTGGTTATTTAGTGCAACGGTTTCCGGGTGTAAAGCGGGTCCTAAAATGTCATTCTGAGTGGAGTGTGGAGAGGTATAAGGGAATGAATTTGAGGAGCTTGAAAATTTTAAAGGTTAGAGGACTTAAATTGGAGGTTATGGAAAGTAGAGGATATGGAAATACTATAGAAAAATTATAGAACGAAAAATATCCTCGGATTTAACTGACCGATTCACTATCAACAGGTTCGGCTATTGACAGTCCGGAAGGGCCTGCCACGAACTTGTTGATAGTGGATCTGGGTCTAAGAGTGTATTAAAATGATCAAATATTTAAGGGGTCCGGCACGGGAGAAGTCTAATGGAAATTGGATGTTTGTCTAACGGCTATCTATGGCATTATCTAAAGCCGGTGTTTACAAAGAGGTGATGTTTACAAAACAAGTAGTTCTTCGCTGTGGAGTGGGGGGGGGGGAGAAGATAATTAATCGATGAAGGTAGGTGTCTGATTCTAATAATTGGGGTTGCTTGGGGTGGGTGGATACCTTAATAAGAAATATATAAAAAGTCATTGATATTTTTTTCAATTATTAACAAAATATTAAAATGGCTGACTTGTTTACAAAGAAACCTAAATGCATTATGATGGATTTAATCTCGTAATTTAATTATGAACCGGGTTGAAATAATAACATTATTTAGAAAGCCATTCTTAACATAGGGTGAAGTGTGAGGGGGCTTTGTAAACTATTCTGTACTTTTACCTAACAATGTAATAAACAAAAGATATCGTAAAACTTGAATTTAACTTGAAAATCTCATCTAAAAAATAGCCTGGTCTGTAAACTGCACAAGTACCAAAAAGATAACACAATAAGTGTTCTTTATTGGTAGGGGGTAGCCCCGTATTTACAACTATATCCTCCGCAAGTACGGTTCTAAAATCTTTTTTCAATCGATATATCTTCCCTAATTAATTACTGACTTTTCCTACTTTGGCAAAATTGCCAAATTTTCCTTTGTCGAGTTTTCCGTTGCCGAATTTTCATTTGCCGAATATTCAGGGCACCCCGTTTTTCTTTCAATTAACAAAATATCTATTTCTTACATTGTTTTTAAATATTGGTGTAAAAATATAAGTCTCGGTGTATTGCTTGTAAATAGGGGGTATTTAGAAGCAAGACATCGAGACTTATAGTAATTTCTCCTTTCTCAAATAATATTTATTTAAAAAGAATCTCACAAGAAAAGACACGTTTCACAAGAAATTTTCATCCAGAACTCTATAATTAAGTTTATAATTAATAATTAACATTATGATTTGATTAACTTTATTGTTTGACGTTGTCTTTTGAACTAATTTTGAACATTTTGCTTTTTTTTTTGTAAAGACGGGCTACTTTTCGTTAAGTTTTATTTTCTTTAAACAAAAAATGTTAGTTGTGTTGTTATTTATTGTTTTGTTGTAAAAGTTACAGCAATAAATGAATAGAGTTCTTCAAGAAAAATTCCAAACAAATGAGACTAGTTTTGCTTCTTTAAAACGAAACTTAATGTAGATAAATCGATTTCATTTGCTTCAAAACAATAGCGTATTAATAAATACTTATTTTAAAAAATATTTATTTACAAATATTGGAGGATGGCATAGCCTCTTAAGTGAACCCCACGATTTTCAGTTATTTAAACATCCAAAGATTAATAATTAAAGAAATGCTATTAGTAATTATTTTTTTCTAAAAACACATTTTAAATTTCTTTAAAATAGAGTTAACAAAAAAGAAAAAAAATATATGCACTTACATTTATGTTGGTCAAAATTTCCTCTAGTCCTCTAAGAGTAGTTGTCTCTAAGAAAATGAAAATGTAACTAAACTGTTTCAATAACCAATAATCTTTTTTATTATTATACTTTTATTCTATCTCCTTATCCACTCTTTATTTATTTTGACATTTCTTTTCACTATTAGTTCACACAAACATGAAAAATCAAAATCAAAGAAAGAACTGACACCAAAGTTTTCGACTTCCACTTCCATATGTGTGAAAAAACATTGGATTCACTAATTCATTGAATCCTACCTTACATCACAAGCCTTTTTTTGCACGCCTCTTGCACGTTTATACCCTACCAATGCTGTTTTTTCTTTCAACTTCATCTTGGGAGAAATCTGGGATTTTTTTCTATGTTAATTTCAAAAATTTTGAATGTAACATTCACAATTTTTAAAATTAACAGTTGCAACTGACAACAAAAAGAAAAAACGTATTTGAGATTCGTGATAAAATACAAAAATATTTTTTAAAACTAATTCCCAGTTTCATTTGAAAATAATTTAGGTTGCTAGTATTCATTTCTATCTTTTGAATGAAGACAACACTTTCTTTTATAAATTTAAAAAAATATCTTTAAAAGAAGCTGGCAGAACAACAACGTGAATTAATTTTGTGTTTATATTACATCATTTGGATTATAATTATTTAATTGATAATTTATAATATTAAATAGTCTGAATTAACAATATTTAAAAATATATATTTGGTAAGTTGACAAAAAAGACAGATACACTGACTATCTCTTTCACCAAGCAGAAAACAGGTGAAAAGCATCGAGGCTGGATCTGAAACTAGCGAAGTTATGTTTGAGTTTGAGAACGCGTACATTTTAATTTTTTTTCTTTTTACAAGGTAACATATATTTAAATCATATTTAGATGTTATTATGGTCAATAGTTTTATTTTAACTGGTAGTTTAAAATCCGTAAATATTTAGTATTGTACCAGGAATGGAAAATTAAGTTTTAAACAAAATAAAATCCAAAGAAGCGTTTTTGAAATCGGAAATTATGTTAAAAATTGGTGGGTGGCCCAGGGCCCAAGCCCATTAGCCCCTTAATCCGGCTCCGCTGTAAAATATATTACACAAAAGTAAATACTGGTTCATAATGAAGAAGTATAGTTGACTACGAAATATAAGAGTATTTATATTTATAATATTTTTTGGATCACAAATTTAAGGCGGTGCAAATGTAATTGTAGGGGGCCTTGCCCCCTCCCCCCTGGCACCCCCTGGCTACGTGGGGGGAGGGGTCCGAAAGTACTTGGGAGACAAATCCAAATTATGGCAAATTCATTTGCCAATTCCCCTCCGAAAATAAGATTCTAATTTGGACTATTGAAAGGATCTACCAAAGGATATCTAGACATGAGTTGTCTCTTATATTCAACAATATATATATATATGTATATATATATATATATATATATATATATAACCTCAAAATTAATGTTGCAAAAATGAAAAACAGAGCCGAATCAAGACAGCAGACTCGGCACACAGCAAAGATAACCTTTCACATAGAAGTTTATAATAAAAATAAACAATTAGTATAACTTATCTTAACACTTTACTGCAGTTTCATCAGTAGATAAAGTGTATTAATAATATCGTTTATATTGTGGTACGATCGTGGTTCGAGTGATGCGCTGTGTGGAATCTTTGTTTAAGGCACCATTGGGACTCTGTCTGGACACAGTCTTGGTGCTCTTGTAGGACCACAAACGTCACATTCATTCTGATCAGTTCTTTGCTCATAGTCTTGAGCCCACGTGATTGAGATTCACAAGACTTCTTATTTTGGCATTGCCAGTCTGAACCATGGGTAAGCTTATGGTAGCATTAATTGTTAGAGAAAATGTTGGAACCAGGTATCATTGAGTCTGCAGCACCTAAACAAAATGGAGTAGCTTTATAAGAAATGAAGAAAACATTTCTTGTCTTTTTTTATTAAATATAATATTTATTTCATAAGATTCCATTCGTTCCATTTTATTGAGTATCAGTTCATTGTTCAACATAGCAGCCATATTACTACAGGACTGCTTCATTAATCCATTCTTCTTCTTCTTCTTCTTCATCATCAGTTTAACGTCCGTTTTGCATGCTGGCATGCATTGAACAGCTTTCAGAAATTGACTTCCAACGTAACCTATTTCTGGCCAGGTCTTTATTTATCCCTCTTTCTCTCAAGTCCACTTTTATCACCTCCTCACATGTTTTCCTTGGTCTTCCCCTGTGAACCGAATCTGCTACCTCAACTGTTCTACATCTACTAACCCAAGAACTCTCATCCATTTTTTCAACTAGCTTCCCTGCAGAATGCAACATAGTCGTCTTCAAATCTAACATCAAATACTTGTCATAAACCGTCCCATGAATATTCAAACTTAGTTCTATTGCATTAATAAATTTTAGTACTCCCATAGTGTTCTTCATCTTTTGACTGATAATCATTCCATCTCACTTTTAACCCTTATCCTCGAGTTGTTCTTGGCCTTGTGACCCAATAGTAAAAAAACAAAGTTTCTATTAATAGAAAACAAAGTGTTTGTAAACAATCTTAGTGATTAAAAAGTAATGCAACGAAAGAAAATGTTATATCAAGTCTAACCCACACAAAAAGATTGGTTGAATATTTTAACTGATCAACTCTTGAAACAACTCCCTGCTGAGAGCAACGTGGGGATGGTGCTACACTTCACCTTTTCTGTCCTCGGCCAGTGAGGGAGAGGTCCTTCTAGACTGAGGCAATTGTAATTTTTGTTCCAATCCAGAGTACCCCTTTTTAGGCAGCTGGATTTCCCCACATTAAACACCGACCTTGTGTCTAACTTTGCCCTCGTGGGGAGACAAGTAAATTGGAACAACTCCCTGGCCTTTGGCTGGGATCAAAATGTAGTATGTGTTCTATCCTCGGTCAAAGGAGGAAAACTCTTTACTAGGGTAATATTTTCAATATAAAACGTTTGCCTATTTTATTTCAATGTTTAATTTATTATTTAGAAATATATAGCATTTTTTTTTTTTTGACGGAACAGGGATTCTAGTATTATAATATTAAAGTCTCTATCAATAGAAAGCAACCTTTATACTCGAGTGGCTCTCGGCCTTCATAAGTAAGTGGTGACTCAAAAGTAAAAAAAAAACAAGTTTTTATTAATAGAAAACCAAGTGTTTGTGAAAAATCTTTGTGATCAACACTTTCTTATTAAAAAGTAATGCAACGAAAAAAACTGTTATCAACTCTAAGCGGCAGAAAAAAGATTGGTTGTTTGTGAATGTTTTAACTGGTCAGCTCTGATTCAACTCAAAGCAAGGTGTCGGCTGAGCTTGTTGTGAAGTGATAAGGCTGCCCACAGGATATAGAATCACGGTGCACGTGGTGCACTGAATATATTCTAGTATATATAAAAAAAACAATATTGGAATGAAGAGGTTTCAAAGAAAAGTTGTTTATCTCTTTGTTAACGCCTTGAAAAAGAATTTTCTCCAAGAGAGGCTTATTGTCACTCAACTTCTAGCGAAAGACAATGAAGAAATCCGTGGTAAACAGCTGTTGCGAGAACGCACAGTGATTAAAAAGCATCTTATTTGACACCACCTACTAAAGTTGTTTAACCTTTCAGTTCAGGTAGTGTACCGGAATGTGGCACTTGGCCAACACATGAAAGATTTAGGAAAAACTCAGTGTCATCAGACCACTCAATGAAGTAAGGAGCAGTTATCCATCAACAAAACTGCTTTTTTTTATATATATACTAATAAGTGACCACTTATCAAGGCCCAAAGACCACTCGAGGATAAGAGTTAATTAGATTGTCAATTGGATATAGAACAATACAATGAAAGGATTGGAAACAATGGATGAAAAGGGCAGGCGTTGATTACTTAAGAGGGCAAAGCAAAACGTATTTGTTGACATTGGACTTGAAGACGACTATGATGTAGTCAGCAGGGAAGCACTCCGTTCATCGCAGTTCCAGGTACACAGAGGAAGAAAATAAATTTTTTTTCAGCGGTGGAAGGTAGATGGGTACTTGCCAAAAGAAGCGGAAAGTGCTGGAAATCTGAGGAGACTAGTCACTTAGATTCCAAGGAAAACCAGTTTACGATTGGCTTTCTCTGGAATTTAAGTGACAATAAGCCCCCTTAGGATTCTTGTACTCTACATGCCCTTCCAATGGATGTCTGGATGGTGTTTCCATTCTCCTAGAACCTTCACGACCATTTTGTTTAGTATCAACTGATGTTGGAATGATTTTTTTTACATATTATTTATTGATTTCTCACTGGCAATGACCATTGGTCTTCTCTGGGATTTGGGTGGCAATAAGCCTCTCCAAGGTTCCAGTAATCTCTGCACCCTTTCAGTGGAGGTCTGGTTAGTGCTATCCCTCATCGGTCTTTCCATCCTCCTTGACCTTTCATGACCATTTTTGTGTGGTATCAGCCGAGACTTATGCAATCCAATTGTTTTTTTTAGATTTCTTGCAGGTTCAGTTCTCTTGAGTTCACGTGGCGTTCTTTCTATGTTTCTGTTTTATTTCTATTGCAACTATTGCTTGTTAGCGTTCGTAGTTTATGTGGTTGGTTTCCGCACAAGAGGATTTTCCTTAAGATTTTAGCTGTTATTATAATTGCCGTCTGTTGTCTAGTCTCAATCTTCCCTTTGATTACAATTTCTCCTAGTCCTTTTTCCTGCTTTTTCAGGACTGCTTCTAGTGCTCCTATGATTATTATTATTTTCACAGAAATTCAATGTACACTTAGAAATTGTAAGGGAATTTTACTAATCAATCACAAATAATTTAAAAGAATTTCTTCCCCCTGCGAGGAATGAAATAATTATAACTTCTTTTGGAAAGAAAACAAAATAAACGTCCAACATTTCTTCAAAACTTTAAGAAAAATGAAATTAAAAAGAAAAATTAAATGAATCAATCAATCCATAAATGTGCATTATTTTTTCTTGTACACCCAAGTGTATGTTATGTTCCTTAATTGCAGGATTCCTCATTTTTTTAATTGTTATAAATACTCAAAGAATTTCAAGGACAGGAAGAATCACAGAAAGTCTTATGATAAAATCAGAAATATTGATTAGATTTTAATTTTTCTTTCTTTTTTTTTCATAAACTTTATATTTTAATATTTCGTTTTTACATAATTCGTCATTTTTTTTCTCAGCTTTCGAGTCTAACGTTCTTTAATGCTTCCATTTATTTTTCTTACCAATGATTGTAAAGAATGATTAACATTTTTATGCAGTGCCACAGAATCATTAACCAAAAAATGACACTAAAGAAAATATTCGACAGCTGAACTCAGCATTTTTTCCTGACTTCAGAATCCTATTTTTTTTTTGTTAAATTTAAAATACACTTCAATGGTAAATAATTTGCCTTCGTTTTTCTACAATCAAATGATTTGAGATTTACATTGACTTTTTTTTTATACATAAAACATTTTTGATACATACTAGATATATAATAAATCAATTCCATTAATTAAATTTGTTTATTTTGTTCTGATAATAATTTTATTTCAAAGAATTTCCTATGCACTCTTATCTTGGAAAAAATATATGCAGCATAATTAAAAAAAAAAAAAAGACGACTAACCATAATTCAATTTTATACTTAATATTAATTTCTCATCATGGGTAATCTTCTTTTTTTTTTTTTAATAATAAATCTGGACAGTATGACTCTAGCTATTTGAGAGACTTTTCATCTATTGCTCAGTCATCCGATTAGTCACAATTTATGGTGCTGAATGTTGGCCACCACAAATGAGCTGGAGAACCGTCTCTGTGTTATAGAGACGAGAATGCTGCGTTGGTTATCAGCCATTACCCTATTCGACCACATCACTAATGACAGCATTTGCCGGCGATGTGGAGTGGCACCAAACGCTGACAAGCTGTGTAAATCTCGATGGAGATGGTACGGCCATGTCCTACGAGCCAACGACGGTAGCGTACGAGCTGACAATTGGAGGCCAAAATAGCATTAGCTCGACACACTTCACCAGGACTTGAACAACGCTGATGTGCACCCCAATTAGGCACACGACCAAAGGAAATAGATGAACAAAATAACATCTACTGACCGTACGATATGATGCAGGACCACACAAGAAAGAAGGAGAAGATAAATCTGGAGAGTACCGATAAATAAAGACATGGGCAGAGATAGGTTAGTTTGGAAGTCAGTTTCTTAAAGCCGTCCAGTGCATGTCAGCATATAAAACGAACGTTAAATCGATGATGATGATGATGATGATGATGATGATGATGATGATAAAATAATTTAAATTTGAATCTGTATAAATAAAAGTGAATGTGGATGCTTATTTGTCTGTATAAACTAAACATGTATTTGTTCTTTTGTAAATTGTGCTTCAAAATATCAAAGGCTTTTTCATTTGTCCTATTTTCTCTTATTTATAACAATGACCTGTAATAAACATTTCTCAGGTCCAAATTAAAATAAAAAGAATTTGTGTTTTAGTGAAAGTCTTTGAATCTTCTTAAACTTAATATGGCCTTGGTATGGACTATGATATTAGTGATGTTTTTTTTATATTATTTTTTTAGTAAATGTTATTCCCAGGGGGGGGGGGGGCGGAATTCCCCCTTGGTTGAGAACCACTGCTGTAGACCATGCATGGGCAACCTTTGTTCATTTGAGGGCCAGATTAAGTTTTCCCAGCCAGAGCTCTATTTATAGACTATGCATATGTACTTACACATTCATATATGCTATAGATATATTCAACTGTTGATTTTTATTCATTTATAAATCTGTGGTCATCTATATTAATTCTTTTATATTGTAGCAGTTACCTCCTCCTTTCAAAACATAACTACACCGGTTGGCCGTTAGGTGTCGCTTTTTCACCGACAGGTGGCGCTGTAAAGCGACACCAGAGTTATCTGCCCTTCGGACTATAAAACCAGGTGCAAACGGAAATTCGCTCTCTTTTTCTTTTCAACTAGCCTCAAACCAACTATCAACACACGTTTCTTCCGTCAGCACGTGGTCAAACAACGGTAAGAGTTCTCAACTCATTTTCTTTGTGTACGGCTTTCAAAGACTTTCCTCACGCCGGATTCATTTCTTCTTATATTGTAGCAGTTACCTCCTCCTTTCAAAACATAACTACACCGGTTGGCCGTTAGGTGTCGCTTTTTCACCGACAGGTGGCGCTGTAAAGCGACACCAGAGTTATCTGCCCTTCGGACTATAAAACCAGGTGCAAACGGAAATTCGCTCTCTTTTTCTTTTCAACTAGCCTCAAACCAACTATCAACACACGTTTCTTCCGTCAGCACGTGGTCAAACAACGGTAAGAGTTCTCAACTCATTTTCTTTGTGTACGGCTTTCAAAGACTTTCCTCACGCCGGATTCATTTCTTCTTATACCTTTTTCAAGAACTGTTTTTCCATCGACACACATGCATACATCACACACTTCATCATTCCACGTACACACACGTTTAATAAACGTTATTTGAACTACCTCATCTTGTTTGTTAATTATTACTCTGTCTTTGCATGCAACAATTGCTTGATTCAACTTTGCACGTTTATAGTCCGGGAACATCACCCTCTCTCGAACCTAACAATATAAAAAGGGTATTCAAAAAGAAATTCTAAGAACTAAAACTAATTTATTGAATAAAGGCAATGAAAGGTCCAAAAGGATTTCTATGAATAAATTTTCCCTAACTTTCAGTGGTTCTAGTTTAGCCGGAAGCCAGACTTAAAGTTTCGGTGGTATATAAGCGGTATTTCAAATAATTCAGTTGAAATTTTCTTTTTATATTTTCCTAAAAAGATCATCTTTATCAAAAGTCTCCGGAAAAATTCTGGAAAAGAGTGTCGCAATATGAGTAAAGTCTGAAAATGATTAAGGATACATTTTTTGTAGACTTTGTCGGCTAGCTATCACTTCGCAAAAGTGACTACTTTAAATACTTGAAACATGAATAGAAAATAATAAACATTTCATTCATAACTTTGTTGTAAACATGAAACAAAACCTTTTTCATTTATTCGTATAGATAGATAAACATTAACTTTTTCGTAATTTCGAAACAAATTTATTTATCTTTTGAATATGACGGTAAAGAAAGGAAAAGAAAGAAGAAGTCAATTTGCGTTTTCACTTGCAATTTAGAAATAGATCGCAACTTGTTGAAAATCAAATCTAAAGAAAAGAACGTTTGAACACAAATGCTAAATATTTGTCATGGGAATAAAACAATATTGCGAAACAAAACAATTTGTTATATTAAAACTAAAACAATCATTGAATTAAAAAACAATAACAAATAATAGTTAATTAATAAAATGTTCCTTTACGAAAACAAATATGCAAATTAGTTAATCTTGCTACTGATATTACATATATATAAGCAGTATATACAAAAAGATGGTGCGTCTGTTGTGTAAAGTTGAGTTAACGTGAAATGGGCGTTTTGATTTTACTGTTAATGTGAGAAATTGGCCCAACCTTTTAGAAGACGTAATATGAAAAAAAAATCCTTAAATTTTCAACTAAATACATTTGATAGTTTTTATTTATAACTAGCTGAAGTGCATATCCATGGTAGGTTGCGATATTATAGTTACGATTTAAAAAAATTTTTTAAAAGTGTATGTTACATACTTCTTGGCTTTTATAACAAAATGCCACAACTGCAGGTGAGCTCCCCCAAAAAATGTCACTCATGAAATCGTTCATAAAATTCACAATCCGTTCTACAATCCCACCATATTGAGTACAAATAAATCCATGGCTTGTCCACCATGTTTCAGCTATGAATGGCCAGCAGTCTATATTTTATTGCCATTCAGTGATATGGGGAGACTTTGGTGATTGTCTCATCAGTCAGTGTGATCCTATATAATATCTATCAAAACAATCCCAGACTACTCCTGAACTTAAGAGAGACATCACAACATAAATCAGGGCAATCCCAAGAGAAGAATGTGTTAGAGTTATTGACAATTTTGCACCTCGTACCCATGTGCCCTTATCATTGACTGTTCAAAATTTTGACTAGAAACTTGGTGTACAAGTTAGGTATATATTGAAGTATACTTGTACCAAATATGGTTGGATTTTAGAAGGAATTGTGAATTTTATTACTGATTCAATCGTTGGCATTTTATCTTGGGTCAGTGACTGTACAATGTAAGCGTTTTATTTAATTCTTCACTTCCTATTGAGGTCGCTGTCATTAGACAGATTTCTGTTAGCAACCTAGTTGCTGGTATCAAGGAAAGCGATCCTTTTAGGGTTCTGATGCATGTACGCCTCATCCCTTCCTCATCTCCAACTGCAGGTTCAGCATCATCTCCACATATTCCCTTCATTTCATTTCCATTTTCACTACAACGAATATTATTAAAGAAATAAAAATAAACAAGAAATTATTAAAAAAAAAAATGCTTATTTCTCCATAAATATAAAACAAAGTTTCTGTATACCTTTTCTATTTTCACCTCTTCTAATTTCCAACCACCCACGTCCCTCTCCTCTGAGCCATACCAACACAAAGTGCACAGAAAAGATGTGATCTACTTTCACTGGCAACAGATATGAGCCTATAAGCAAACAAATAGTTTGAGATTGAGTAAAAGTAAAATTAAATTGATGAATGATTTTTCATCAAATTATGTGATTAACAATTATATTCAATGGCTATAAATATTATGATAGTTCATAAAATGAATTAATTGAACAGGACCGTTTTGTACCATTTTTATGTCACTTTATGAAGATTAAAATCAATAAGTACTTTTCTGTTGAAAACTGTTATGACAGCTGACTATGGCTACCCGCCTGCTTGGAATTAATAGGATTTATTTCTCATTACATTGTATAACGGTTAGAATTAACCTCCTTTGTTAGGGCTCTCGGAATTGGAATTAAAAGTGACTTTTGTTCTGGGGTTCGAATCGTGCAACTGGTTTGAACATTAATCTCCACACTGATGATTCTCACAAGGATGAAATGTATACGTATGTAGATAATAATTAAATATTTATTATTAAATAATTATATATATATATATATATATATATATATATATATATATATATGATATGATATAATTCCAGTTCATTCAAAAAACATTTTATTTACAAACAATTGTTTTTGCCCATTTCGTAAATATACACATTTATGGTATACAAAATTTACCAAATATTCACAAAGAGGCTTTATCAGTGTATAAAACACCACAGTCAGGCTGAAAAAAAAAACAAAATGCATTTAGTATTCATTTAATTAATACATATTTAATTTCTATATTCTGTTTTTTTCTTTTTATCACTCCAATCAAAGAAAAACGTTCCTCTTAAATGCAATAAACAGAGTCTAAGGATTTTTGAATGAACTAGGATTATATCATTTTAAATTAAGAGCTCTAGTCATATATACTATAGAGTTACTATATAAACCTTCGGATGAACTTAAAGAAATGTATATACATATGATAGTAGCCCTTATGTCTAGAATTCAATTTTGATCAAAATCTATTAATGATTTTGATTCTAAAAAAATTATAACATTTGTGCTTAAGCTTAATGGGTCTTAAGAAGAAGTTGAAATTCAGGGAATCTTGCTTAATTGATGTCTAATAACTATGGATGGGATTTCAAGTAAATTGGAAATATTTGAATTTTCAAATAGGGAATTGTGTCTTTAACAACTCTTTAAAATACTCCAACACCCTGAAATTTGAGGAATGTTTATTAATTGATAAGCTACTTAGGTTTAAAATTTGATAACATCGGAAGTATCTAAATTTTTTGGAAAGGCTGCTAGCCGCCCTTTGCATGAAACTAAATATAGCTCACATTACCCATCCTTGCACTTGTTTATTCATAATCGTTTATATTCTAATGATTAAAAAGTATTTTTAAAATTATATTGCGATTTAAAGTAAAAAAAAAATTTTTTTTTTAATTTGAACTTACATGCAGAAGAGGAAGGTTTGAGAAACTCGGTGTTTATGGGTACCTCTGCTAGTAGGCAATAACTTGATGTACACATAACTTTTAAAGCATATTGCCCTAACTAATATGTAACAATTCGAGTAGTTCATAAACCAAGCTAAATTTGTATTTTTTTAATACAATTTGTATTATGGGTTAGGGTTAGGGTTAGACATAGAAGGAAGCTATGGAAAGGAAACGGCTGAGAGTGAATGCTGACGAAAAAAAGATCATGATCTGCGGTACTGACCTTGACCAACTTCAGGATTCAGGCGACTTCCCATAGACCGTATTTTGTGCAGTGGCTGCAAGCAAGTGGACTCTAGCGTATGGCCGAGGACCCTAACTTTAGGTGTTCTAGATGCCAGGGAATTGCTCGCTCACTTAATGGTTGATTGCTGAGGTAGGTTTAGGTTGGTCAGGACAAGTTGAAAGTAATTGACTCTTTCTGTTATTTGGAAATATGCTTTGTGCAGGTGGCGGCTGCAACCTTGCAACCACGATGCGTATGAAGACTGCTTGGAAGAAGTTCAGGGAGCTACTACCAGTTCTCACATCACGCCATCTGTCGTACAGGACCTGTGGTTAAGTGTATCACACTTGTGTGCGAAGCTCTTTGCTCCATGCCAGTGAGACCTGGGCACTGACAAGGCCAGACCGTCAACGTATGCAGCGCAATGACAGGGCAATGATTAGACGGATTTGTAACATCAAGCCAAAAGATGCTTCCACCTTGCGAACAAGTGAGTTGCTGGGGAAACTTGGTCTTGCAGACCATGATCCAATCTTGAGGGAGAGAAGACACCCCTGGTGTGGCCACATGGACAGATCCAACAGTGCAATCAACTGTGCACTAAACCTCCAAGTCTCTGGCCGGCCAAAATTGTCTTGGGTGGAGCTGACAGATAGCCCGCAGAGATTGAAGGCTCTTAAATGCTAACCCTCAGGATCGACAGAATTGGAGATCTGCGGTGAGGACTGCCATGCATGCAGCTAGCCAGCTGTCTAGAGGGGGGTCCACTGGTGTGGACATTGCCCCCAATCCTGCATGATAATCAAAAGACCGGTGATAATAATTAGAGAGATCTTGATCTGTTAATTACGTGTTTGACAAAATATCTACTGTCTTTTGTTTGCCAACCATTAAATAACCTGTTCCGCTTGTAACATTGTAACGCTATTTCATGAAACCTGCAGATATTATTATTATTCTTATTTTACTAATAAGTGAACACATATAAAGGTTAAAAGCCACTCAAGGATAGGTAAGGGTTAATGAGATGGATAGATTGACAGTTGAATGATAATAAATATCATGAGAGGGTTGAAAATAATGAATGAACGAACAAAAGGACAGTTTATAAAAAGTATTTATTTACATTAGATTTGTAGATAATCGTCTTGTAGTTCTCAGGGTAGCAGTCGTGTGGCAATGTGTTCCACAATTCTGTTTGATGTTAAACACGAATAAAGAATGGAAAGTTTTTCTATATGTAAGAAATTTCTCAAACACACTTTATATAAAAACAGTACAAATCACCATAACAAACTTCCATAATGTCGTAAAACGTATCAACACATATACAACCTGCCAATTATGGCACCTGATTTTACCAATTGACATTTCGATGTATCATTTTTTGTGGCCTGTTCATTTTTAGGCGCTTTTTAGGAATACATATCCATTAATTTGACATTGTGACATAAGCAGTTTCAACTACGAACAGAGAAAACCGAATCAAGTTCCGACTTTTACCAAAATCAAAAAATCAAAAAGGCACTGTACTTTTCTTACCAGACGACTATTTTTCAATCAATTAAAAAAATAGTTCCGACTTTTACGCATTTTTTTGGCTACCCTTATTATTTTTTCAACTTTTTATTTGGAATTTTTTAGATACTTTTTCATTTACCTTTACTAAAAAAAAGAAAAATTTATTTTCATATCCAAAATAACGAAAAACCGACCTCCAAGAAAGAAACAATGGTGCTTCAACACAATACGAACTGAACTAAGCTGACTTTTGCCAAACTAAACCTAAAACTTATGTTAGGGTTAGTTCAGAGTTAGGGTTAAAGTAAAAAAAAGCAGTTTGGTTGTTATTGTGTAGAAGTACTGAAACAACATTACAGAATACACTTACATACAAGATAAAATCAACAGTTTTTTTCGTTAAATAGCTTCTAAGCAAAAAAAAAATGCTAATAATACATTCAGTTTGTTCGGTTAAGTTCGTTAACGTTCGCCAGTCTCGGTAGTCTCCTGTGAAGCTCGAAATTAATGATGTAAGTACTGAAATTTTCTTGAATACCTATTCCTAAAAAGTACTTTCTCTTTAATTTTTTAAACTTTTATGTACACCAAACAAGGCATATTACCACCTATGTATAAGGGGTTACTATGATAGGGGCCAGATGTATGGGTTCAACCTGGCTGGGGAGTTGAGCAGTAAAAAAAAAGTCTGCAGATTTAATTTGCTAGAATAAAGTACACTAGTTTATACCCGTATTTTTAGCAGTGTTGGTAGAGTACCTGGGTATGTCAATTGCCACTTTTAACTAACTTCTAATACTTTATAGCTAGTACAAAGAAAAGTATTTATTAACTTTTATGGAGAAAAATGCTATTTAGTATTTGCATGAGAGAGCAAGTAACTATGATGAATACATTTACATATTTTTATTGGCAAAAACATTAGAAATTATGCGTATTTTTTGGACGATTGTTCTCATCTTGGATGTTATTCTCACAACGTTTCGGCCGATGTTATCTCTGACCTTCTTGTCGAACTTGGGAATCTTTATATCGAACTTGAGAAATCTGTACAGACGTTCAAACGGAACCCTTTATTTAATCAATGGGGGTAGCATGCTTTCATTCCGTCAACAATGACCGGATAAAGTCTTAAGTTATTCGTAATCATATTCTTAGTATCACCCGTTCTGAAGATTGAACCTTCAACCTCCAGGAGACTGTCACTTAGAAGTGATTATTACTTAGCACTTATGTCCATTACATGACAGGTTCTTGCTACATATTCTCGAGTCCACATAAAGATTCCTGAGTTCCACAAGATGCACTTGAAAAAGGTCGGAGGTTACATCGGCTGAAACGTTGTGAGAATAACATGTAAGATGAGAACAGTAGTCCGAATGATCCAAATGATCCAAATTATCAATCCGCATCTAAAAAAATTCTGAAACATTAGAAATTATAATGTTAAGCAAAAATAATTTGCTTTGAACTAATCCTGAATACCCTTTACGTCTATAAAATAAGGTCACTTAGTTTAAATAAAAATATTTATGTAATGTTTTTTATGTTATTAATTACTTTAAATTTATAAAATACATATCCAGTTTTTAAAAATCCTTTAGACTTATATAAGATTCAAACTAAGGCATCATAAAAACTACTGCCTTTATAATGTGCACTCTGCCTATTCCTTTTTTGTCAACCAATCACATGTTTCTATTTGTGTACGAACAGATAAACTAAAAAAAAAAAACAATAACTTTTTAATAGTATGTACAGAACCGATGTGACAAACCTCAAAAGGGATGGTTTCAGAACTGCTCTGGAGGTCTCTTTAGTATTTTCTTACTTAAAATGCTGCTGGAAAAAATATATAGTGTTGCTTTTAACGGTAACAATGTATTAAAAAATATGTTACTGCACATGTGTGTTAATCTTGTTCAATCTAAAATACCATCAGACTTCCACTTTTTTAAAAGTTGTCACATGGCAGATACGCTTTATGCAGATACGCTTTATGCGGATACGCATTGTTGAGAAGGTGTCGCAACATTCTCAGGGGCGCACAATTTAACGTTACAAAATATTGGGGGGAAAAAAGAAGTGTTTTTCACTTCTGTGTACAAATTTCTGCACTTGGAAAACATTGTTTTGTATTTTGAATAAATTTGAATATATCAACATTAACTGAATTTTGCTATAATTACATTAGAATTTTCTTAAAAGTACATTTGCCTGAGGGTAAGCAGTTCAATATTGGACTGTTGGAAGTGGCCCATCATGTATTAACAGTTACTGGTTAAGGCGAAATGTTTCATTTTTTCTGAGTCCTGGCAATGCGTGCTATGGCACTCCATATAAAAAGAAAAGAAAAGGTATTTTAAGATATAAATTTAAAAAAGCAGTTTACAGTATGATGATGATGATGATTCTTCTTCTTCTACTACATCATCATTTTCATCATCATCATCAATTTTATTATTTTTATTTATTTATTTTTTTTTTAAACTGCCGTTTTACATCTTGACTGAAAAAAAATATGAAAGAATAAGATAAAAAAATATCTTTTACCAAAACTGTATATTAGACTAGTTGAAATACTCGTCTATGGCAAGTTTCTAAAAATTTTCCAAGTTTAGTTTTTGTGTCTGAGTTTTGTTTTTCATTATCAAATTGAACTATAAAATGAATTTACAATTTTTTTTAATATGAAAAAAAAAAAAAATCTTGTAAAGTTTAAAAGAAAGAATTAACACCCTTACTTTTGAGCGGTCAGATTCCAGTGTTTAGATTGAAAATCTATCAATGCCATGATAATTTGCTATCAACAATCCTCAGGGTTCGAGAATTTATAATTGGTATAAGCTTTTGGCCTGCATTGGATGGGGGAAATCTTGAAAGGCAGATAGACAGAATAAGGTGAAGGAGAATAAATCCTCCCTCTCTCTCTCTCTCTCTCTCTCTCTCTCTATCTCTCTCTCTCTCTCTCTCTCTCTATATATATATATATATATATATATATATATATATATATAACATATAAAAAATATATACATTTTTATATATTTTTCCTATTTATTTATTTGTTGACGTATAGGAATACAAAATGTCCTTTAAATAAAATCTTTTTTCTAAAAGAACAAACTTTTCGTTTGTTCCTTCGGCCTTCCTCAGTGTATTGAGAGGTATGTGTGTGTACGGGAGGTGTTGGTAGCAGGGGGAAAATGTATAGCCAATGACGTGAAGAAATGTTTATATGTGACTCGTGTGTGTCCATCCCAGCCTCTTCACACTTAAAGAGCTCATCAACTTGGGTGGTGTTGTTGCAAAACATAAATACCCCATAAAAATGTTAAAGTGTGTATGTATATATATATATATATATATATATATATATATATATATATATACAATTACCTATCGTGATAATGGAAAGCTCAATATACCGACTAAAGCAATACATCAAGAAAAATAATGAAGATAAATTAGGATCTTTTTAGTCAAAACTCTTTATCTATATGCATATATTTTCATATTTTCAAGGCTTCTGTTACCGGTTATACATACATTACCGGTATTTTTATCCTCTGATGAGAAGAATTTATCTTTGAAAATCCATGGATTAAGTATTTGAGATTTCTTCTTATTTTCGAACATTTGATGATTTAATAAAAGTTGTAATTATTCCAACTTTTATTTTCATCATTCTAATATTTATTTATATATGTAATTACATTAATTTTTTAATCTTCTTTAATTACACACACACACACACATATATATATATATATATATATATATATATATATATATATATATATAATCTTTGGTGTGTTTTGGTAGAAAGAAATCCAACAGAGTGCTCAATTATTTAATAATAACAGCATAATATTTATTTATTAATTGTTACAGAAGATCGGAACATATGAAACATGATACCATTGGTTTCAAACTGTTAATGTAATGTAAACAACCCGCTACTCTCGTCAGCCACCGAAGAAATCAGCAGGATATACATCTAAGATAAAAGCTCATTAATGTATTCCAAACTAGTTGCCCAAGTGGAAGGCTTAGAGAAAAATAGTTAAAAATATATTAAAAGTCACAACGGTTGTGCAATAAAATCAATCGGACGGATATTTTAAAATTTTAAATACTGTTTTTTTTTAAGAAATAAATTTAAAGGTTTGGTAAATCTTTAAACTCATGAAATTTTTGTACTGTTTCGGAAAAGGCAATATATATATATATAAATATATAGGGATTAATCCCCCTCTTCCCGAATTTATTTTGTTTCACTGTGTTCATTTGTGTAATTTTTGTAATGTGTGTAAGTTTTTTTTTTGTCATCCTCGTTGTCACTTTTCTATAATCCAACATGCAAATACGAAAGGGTTTGTTACTGTAAGTGAACAATGCAATAGGTAGTTACAAGTTGGGTAACTGGCTTGTAATGTATACGGGGAAAGGCCAGCATATAAATATAAAATAGTTGTATTATTGTAAGTGAACAATGCAATAGGTAGTTACAAGTTGGGTAACTGGCTTGTAATGTATACGGTGAAAGGCCAGCATATAAATATAAAATAGTTGTATTATTGTAAGTGAACAATGCAATAGGTAGTTACAAGTTGGGTAACTGGCTTGTAATGTATACGGTGAAAGGCCAGCATATAAATATAAAATAGTTGTATTATTGTAAGTGAACAATGCAATAGGTAGTTACAAGTTGGGTAACTGGCTTGTAATGTATATGGGGAAACGGCTCGACTCTACTGACACTACAGTTGTACTCTTCAAGGCTAACATCATTGTCATTGTTCATATGCTCCTCGGAATAGTTCATTGTATAAGGAAGGGGTGTCAATACTTTCTCTACAGCACTCAATTTGTCAGTAACAAAGAAGCAAGCACAACACAGCTATGTGACAATGTTGAGCGGCCCTACGGAAGATGGAGCCAAAATACACACTACTATGAATTAGAAGTGGGCCTATGAAGGTCGGCTATCAGAGTATCGCACTAGTGTGAATTAACAGGGAAAGGCATCGATGCTCGGTCTACTATAACAGCTTCGATTGTTACAGTGTATCGAGTGTTGTTCAGGATTAAAAAAAACTTTGATAAACGAACATCAATATTGTGGAGTTGACGCCGCTCTGTCTGGCTTCATCAGGAAGAATGTCATTTTCCCTCTAGGTGTGATATTTATTCAAAAAGAATAAAATGCTCAACTCGACCATGTTTATAAGTTTCCTGTGTTAAAAAGAGGGTACTTTTAAAATTTCTTAACTGGAGCAATTTTATTTCAGTTAATTTCGATTTTTGTATTGCCTATTACTATGGTGTTATGTTATTTTCTTTACATTACAAGACTGTAAGGAGAAACATGTAGTATTTCACCTTGCATAAGTTTTTGAAGGATTTATCTGGAGATGCTCTGTGTGTCGAACATAGTTTTCAGAATCAAATTGAAGCAGATTGTAACATTTCTGTATTTGTGGTCCCACGGAAATGCCAGTTATGTTAGTGTAAGGGTTGGGGTCGTTTTTTTTTGCGAAAGAAGACATGGCTCATAGAGGCTATGCCGAGTAGGTGATGGCGTGAACAAGCACAACTCATTCACCAGTTTCCGTTACATGGGCAAACTAGTGCACTCAGAGTTCATTTAGGCATCTTTTCTTGCAGTGTTCGAATGTAGAGAGGGGAAAGGCATGAGCAGATCACATATATTTAGAGAGCGAGTGTTTTTCACACAAAAAAAATAGAAAAAACTTTCTTTCATTACTCTAAAAATAAATAAATTTTAAACGTAAAAAAATTAAAATTATTGCCTTGTCTGTTCAAACAGGAAAAAAGATCAGACTTTGCATTGAATAAATTGTTAAAAAAAAACAATTGAACAAAAACAAATTGTTTTTTGAAATCCTAAAAATCAAAAGACAGTCGAAAGAATGCTTTAAAAATAAACTTATTGGAGAAAGAATGTTTTGAAAAATAATTGAATAGCTTCTGCTTTGATGCTAACACGGTCATTCAATGTGAGCATGATCCGGAATCCCAAAAATAGTGGATTCAAAATATTGAGTACAAAAATGACTTAGACGTGTGCAAGTACTGGATGTGTAATAGATGCTCGACTGACATTTTTCTGGACACAATGTAAAAAACGATATGTGCTGAGCAGATCTTAGTGGCATTTCACCCACAGAGGAATTGCTACACATGTCATTAATAGTTTATCCAGAGTTGAGGGGAAAAATCATCTTTTATGGCCCCTTTCGACTTCTTATCCCCAGCTGACACTTCTGCTTATGTTTGAGATCTCATCAAATAACATGTACGAAACAAACTAGCTGGACCCTTGAATATCCTTACTATAATGGAGTGGACGTGTCTGTATGTTTGTAAAAGAAAACTGGTAATATTATTTAAAAAGTAACAGGTGTTAAATAAAGCTGGTCATTATATTTACCTACATCAGTGCATCTATTATGAATGGAGATTTGGTATCTGTCTGAAGTCGAAACTATACTATGACTATCTTTTAATGCAGAATTCAGTTTACTATACTATTTCAGACTAATGTACTATCTTTCAATGCTCAATTCAGGGGAGGAGGAGTTAGTGTAGTATCTGTTCTGTTGGCATGATACTATTCTCCCAGACATTATTTCCTCCTTTTTTGTGGGGGGGGGGGATAGTGTAGTATCTCTTCTGTTGTCATGATACAATTCTCCCAGACATTACCTCCTCCTTCTTTTTTTAGGGAGAAAGGGGTAGTGTATTATTCATTTTGTTGTCATGAGACCATCCTCCCAGGGATTACCTTCCTCTTGGGGGGTAGTGTAGTATCTGTTCTTTTGTGATGAGAGCATCCTCCCAAGCATCATCTCCTCCTTGGAGGGTAGTGTATTATATTTTCCTTTGTCCTGATATAACCAGTGTAGCATATGTTCGTTCATCATATATTAGCAGAACTATGAAACTAGATGAAGTATTTTTTGGCTATTAAATATAATGAACAATGCTATTTTGCATCATTATTACGAATGTTGGTTGCGAACATGGCCAGAAAATGTCTATTATAATAAAGGAACAAACATGTATTTATTTTCTTTATGCGATTTATAGTTTTAATGGTACATGACCAAAATATAAACACTTAAGAACCAAAGAACCACTCTAGAAGGCCTGAAAGACTGGAATCTTAGTACAATTGTGAACTGTTACACGGGTA
Source organism: Sepiola atlantica (assembly GCA_963556195.1). Taxonomy (NCBI): domain Eukaryota; kingdom Metazoa; phylum Mollusca; class Cephalopoda; order Sepiida; family Sepiolidae; genus Sepiola; species Sepiola atlantica. The sequence goes on along the minus strand of OY744521.1, from coordinate 198,252,859 downwards.
AAGGAGGAACTCTGGATAGAGGTAACTATAGAGGCTTGAAGTTGGTGGATAAGGTCCTGAAAGTAGTTGATAGAATAATTGAGCAACAAATAAGAAGTCATATGAGCATAGATCAAATGCAGTTTGGTTTTATGCATGGGCAAAGTACGACTGGTGCTATATTTATCTTGAGACAAATGCAAAAGAAGTGCCTTCGTAAAAAGAAGAACCTGTATTTTGCTTTTGTTGATTTGGAGAAAGCTTTTTTGCATAAATAAAAGGCAAACGAATGGTTGGTGAAAGTTGTTCAAGCAATGTACAAAAGATATGTTAGAATTAACAGCACATTTAGTCGCCAAGAAGATATCCATATTAAACATACCATGTAGCCAAACATTGACCTCAAATGTAGGAAATCTTAGCTCATCTTTTTTTTTTGAGACATAAATTTAGTTTTTATTGAGATTTGCTCTTAAATTTCGAAATGCACAAAAAATGTTACCAGAGAATATCTGAGAATAATGTCTGACATTTGTTTTCCAAAAACTTTTCAGACACACAAATCATATATCAAATAAGAATTACCTGCTATTTCTGTGGTGGTTTGTAGCAAAAGAAAGATTTAGCCTTAGACTCAGTGTTTTTCTGTTCAATTTTCAATCTAAACATCCTTGTTTTTGGCTAGAATCAAAGTGTAGTATCTGTTCTATCCTCGGTTTGAGGAGGAAAGTTCCTTCTTGACGTGGGCAATTTGTATTTTTGTCCCATCCAGAGTGTCTCTTTTTGGGGAGCTGGATATCCCCCATATAAAACCCTAACCTTGTGTCTAACTTTGCCTTTGTGGGGAGGAAAGTAAATAGGTACAATATAAATATTGCTCATTGACTTTTAGTTTATTCTCATGACACTGGTTACGTTACCACTTTCACAATTTAAATCAATTATTGATTAAATTGTGAAGATGCTAAATGATGGGCAACACTAACATCGATGTTGCCAATACAGTTGTTATCATCAATATCATAGTCCCAACCGATATCATATTCATCACCTGTTAATACTTGTTTTTTCCCCTTCCATTTATCTTTGTGATTAGACACTTGCTTCAAATCCTTCATTACATCATGAAATTATTCTTAAATTCGCACGGTTACCCGGCGTTGCCTGGGTGACTAGTAAGTAATTTATTTTCATCAATAACAATTGATTTCCTTCTGGTAAATCTTCGGGAGGTAAATCTAACTGTAAAAACCAAAAACGACTAATTAAGGTAAAACTTACTAAAAATAACAAAAAAAAACGCAACAAAAAAACAAACAACGAAAATAAAACAACTAGTTAAGTTAAAAAAAAAAATATGCGAGATAAGTTTTATTTTTAAAAAATAAACTAATCCGCTCTCTCTCTCTCTCTATCCTGAATCTGTAAATAAAGCATATGTAGATTAATTCCTATTTTAGTCACAGAAATGTTAAGAAGAAGGGACTATTTGTTTTTCTGTCTATTAAAAGTGAAAGAAATTATTTCCTTTATTTTTAATTATCACTTATTAAGATTGAGCCTCTCCTTCTCTGCTCATAAAAATAAAATTTGCATATGTGATTATTCTTTCCTTTCTTTATTATTATTATTATTATTATTATTATTATTATTATTATTATTATTATTATTATTATTATTATTATTATTATTATTAAGGCTCCCTTTCTTTGCTCATGAAAATAAATTTGCATACATAATTATTGAAGCAAGCCGGATATTATTATTTAGATAAGAATGTTTTGTAAATAGTTATACAATTTATTCAAATCTAACGCGTGTTCCATAAGCTACCAATAAATTAATGTACTTTTAAAAATATCTATTTGCCTTTACAATCGGTTAAATGGTCACACCAATGTACAATGTACCAACGTTGACCGAACTGGTCAAAGGGCATCTCGTTTTTGCATTATTTGAATAAAAAGAAATTGAAATGAAAAAAACACCAGTCAAAATTATTAATAACTTTCTAGCTTTGCTTAGCAATTTAATTCCTATTCACTACTTGAAATCATTGAAACAAAACTAATCGATGAGAAAAGGAGGACACAACTAATGTTTACTCATAAAAATTAAATTTGCATACGTGATAATTCATACCACAAAGCGAGCTGGACACACATACATTCACTTTTATTATATAGATTGTTTCACAATCAATTTTTAATAATTTAATTACTTTTCACGTTGCACCTCCCGTATTAAATACAAAACCTGTGATAGGCCGATAGCGTTTCTTTTGTGTCTGTTAAGATGAAAAAAAATTATTTCCATTATTTTTTATTATCAATTATTAAGATTAAGCCTCCTCTACTTTGCTCATTAAAATTAAATTTGCATACATGATTATTCTTACCTTTCTTTTTTTACTATTATAAGTTGTTATTAATATTAAGGCTCCCTTTCTTTGCTCATCAAAATAAATTTGCATACATAATTATTGAAGCAAGCCGGATATTATTATTTAGATAAGAATGTTTTGTAAATAGTTATACAATTTATTCAAATCTAACGCGTGTTCCATAAGCTACCAATAAATTAATGTACTTTTAAAAATATCTATTTGCCTTTACAATCGGTTAAATGGTCACACTAATGTACAATGTACCAACGTTGACCGAACTGGTCAAAAGGCATCTCGTTTTTGCATTATTTGCTAACAGTAGTTGTGATAAAAAGCAATTGAAATGAAAGGAACACCAGTCAAAATTATTAATAACTAGCTGGCTTCATCCACTCACTTTGCAATTTAATTCCTATTCACTACTTGAAATCATTGTACCAACAGAGACCGAACTGGTTACAGGGTATCTCGTTTTTGCATTATTTGCTAACAGCAGCAGAGTGATAATAGGAGTAGTTGTGATAAAAAGCAATTGTAATTGAAATGAAAGAGGTAGCAGTCAAAAATTAATAATAATTGCATCACAATCAATTTGTGATAATTTCATTACTTTTCTAGTTCACATAATTTAAGAAATTAATCCAGGTAAAGTTACTTACTACTTGTAACATATGTACCAGTATTACTTGTTCAGAGTCTGATGATCCCTAGCTAGGCATGCTTGCCCCCCCCCCCCCCCCTCCATTAAATACAAAACCTTTGATAGGCTGAGGTATTACTCAGGGTGGCACTATTCAGATTAACACACCCCAGATTTGGAAACAACAAACTTTGGACTGAAGATCATGGAAAAACCATTCTGTTGGTCATTGGTTACTTCAGATTTTCTTTGCTCATAAATAAATTTGCATGCATGATTATTGGATTGAGCCGAACACACACATGTTCACTTTTATTATTCGGACTAGACCCTCTAGTCCTAGAGAGTTTGTGTAGTATACACACACACACACACACACACACACACACACACACACACACACACACATATATATATATATATATATATATATATATATATATATATATGAAGATCTCAAGGTTTCGGTTTCGATTTCCAGTTATGGCATCCACTTTTAAGATATTTCTTTAAAAAATTGTGACAGACACACACACACACACACACACACAGAGAATGCCCCTTATATTATGAGTAGATTAAAGAGAATGCCTAATTTGGTCTGCTATGTTGGGTATCACATGGATACCGCAATCTGCTATGTTGGGTTTAATACAATAAGATCTATTGTGATCATTTTTGTACTAATACTATTTGGAAAGGTTTTTAACCCACAATCCCTCCCATCAATAAAATAGCAACTTGGATTCAATTAATTGTATAGAAATAATCGTTTATAATATGTATGCTGTTTTTTTTTGCATTAAATAATCCCAAAACAGTTGATATGCCGTAAAACAGACAAACCAAACAAAAATTAAAAACTTAGATAAGTAATCATTCATTCTATAATGAAGACATGTGTTTTTTTGTATCTATATAAATATCCATTCTGTCACATAAAAGTTAGCGAATAAAAAATACTGCCGGACGAAACTATTTAAAGTGTTAAGGGAAAGGGAGAAAGCAAATAGTAAGTCAGAACCCCCCTTGCTGTCTGAAATGAATTCAGAAGAAATCCTTCACTCTATTTCCATAATAAGACATTTTCTTTCTTTTTTTTCCTTTCTTCTTTTTATACCGATTTATACATTTTTCTTTCTTTTTCTTTTTTTAAACTTTTCAGTCTGAAAAGTTTTTTCTTTTTTTTATTTCAAACTTATATGAATATGAATATTAGTGTGACACTGGTGAAGCATTTTGCCCGGCATTTTTAATGAAGGATATACACTTGTAAGTTAGTGAAATAACAATGTTTTACTTCAGAAATTTTAACACTGTTTTTTTTTTAATCTATAAAAGAAAGGAGAAGAAAAGAACACTTTGTAATAAGACTATTGGTGATATATATATATATATATATATATATATATATATATATATATCCCATCCAAATTGTTAAAAAAAAAAAACAAGCTCAATGAAGTTTCCGACTTAAGAGCATATATACTGGTTGGTTGCATTCCAATGACCAAAAAAAATCAGTCCACAATCATAATTTTTTTACTTACTTTTTATTTCTTTATTTTTGCGAATGCTTAAATTTTTTCCGCTTTCGTCTAATACTAAAAACAAACAAACTCATTATTCCAAAACAAATAGGAAGAAAGGTGAGCAAGAAATATAAGAAGAATGGAAAGTCAATAACACGAAAAAAAACTGACTTTAAAGATGACAATCAGAGAAAAATGCCCCCCAAAATATCTGACACAGGGTAAACCGATTCTTAAGCTTGAGATTCGGCGTCCTATTTGTTTTAGAATAGTATGCTTGTTTTTTTTTTTAGTATTAAATGATTGTCTCTGAAGAGCAGCCTTGGTAAACCAAAGATTATATTTTTCTTACCGGGTTGTGAAACACACATAAGTCGGAAAGGAAAAAATATAGGCATTCGCCAAATTAAAGAAATAAAATCTTTTTAAAAAACTGTGATTGTGGAGTGATTTTTTTGGTCATTGGAAAGCAACCAACCAGTATATATATATATATATATATATATATATATATGAGAGAACGAGAAAGAGATTTTTTTTTGCTTATGTTCTAACTTACTATTTATAATTAATGGTTCCCATATGGTATTTAATTCTATACTAGGTCTATTTCGGAGGTCGTTGTCGCCCAACATATGTGCTGCTTCTTTGGGACATCTTCCTCTCTACCGTTCTTCTCTGTCTATAATTTTTACTTTGCCCTGTAAGAGTAGATAGTTTCACTTTACCCTGCATATGTGGTTAGCCATACCCGACTATTCAAATCTTTTGTAAACAATTTATTGAACACAAGTTGCTATTTCAACCGTAGCTGGGATAATTTGTGAATTCATACCTTTCCCAACAGTATAAGTGCATAACTATCCAATGGAATATGAACTCGACTTGCCATTTCCATAAGTCATATTGGAGTCTTACTTCACAAGCTTGCTAGCTATGGAATATTTGGAAATGTCTTCTTTCTGATAAGTCTATAAAAGTAGTTGCTGATCAACACCAACGTGCCTCAAGGATCTATTCTGGACCCAACCATCTTGCGGATCATATTCTGAGATCATTTGTTGACATCTATGCAGATAACAAAACTATCTATGGCAGCACTTTGAAGAGCATTGATGATCAAGATCTTGCTGATTCTTTCTTTCTTCCCACCTGGAACATGTAGTGCAATGGTGGAAAAAAGTGGCTTGTTACTTTTAATAGCACACTTCTCTCCTTTAACCACAAATGTTCGGTCCTCATTTTGCCTCAGTTGAAATGAATGGTTCTTTCCTTGAAGAAAACCTCTTGCCTTGATAAGCTTTTCGAACTGGCTTTCACTCCAGGCTTGAAATGGATGACTTGCATCAAATCTGTTGCTAAAGTCGCTGGAAATATGATTGAATCATTCTATAGTTCCAGAAAGTACCTCACTCCTGACGCAATCCTCTACTTGTATAAAAGCCAGATACGTCCTAAGATGGAGTACTGCTGTCATATCTGGGGAGATGTTGCTCGGAGCACTTTTTGTTGCCGTGGCAGAGTACAAAACCAACTTCACAATCTAGTGGGGGATGATCTCTTCTCATCCCTGCAGCCTCTTTCACAAAGAAGAAATGATGCTAGTCTCTCTCTACTGCATCGTTATGTTTATGTTAGGTGCTTAACTGAACTCCAACCCCCACCCCCACCCCCCACCCGTAAAACATTCACAAGAACTTGCCTAGCTACAACCACGGCAAAGAACTGTTCTTTCACCTTCTCTCTGTATTCAAAACCAAATGGAACTTCCATGAGCAAAGTTTCTTTCCTAGCACATACCATCTGACAAACAAAATACAACAGTTAGGAATACAACATGATCGTCTTCAAGCCTAATGTTAACCAATACTTGTTGAGCCGTCCTCTTGAATTATCAAATTCTGCCCATTGTTTCCAATCCTCATGTTGTGGTTATCATCGTCCAACTGACAATCTCTTTAACCCTTATCCTCAAGTGGCTCTCGGACCTTGATAAAAAAGAATAACCTGTGAAGAAACATAGAAAGATGCCTTTATTTCTGTAGAAGCATTGTCACCCACCCTCATTATTTTTCCATTTTATTTTGTTTGTACTTCACTAAACTCTTTTTTTGGCGTTTCTGTAAGTCTACTCCGTTATTTCAGCTTTTATAATTGGCATTGGATGAGGAGGAGGAGGGGAGAGGCGTGGGCAGTTCCTCTCTTCTAATGATCAGGACTGTGGCACCAAAGAATGATTCGAAAATTAGATTTACTTTTCCTTTTTCTCTTCTTTTTCTGCTCCAGCAACCCTAACTTTTGTTTAAAACGCATGCCGATGAGGTTAATAAGTCCTTAGAAGTGTTCCTGGCCATTTACTCTGATATGAATTTGCATTTTGGTAGCAATGGAATCTGTTGAGATTGAAAGAATGAAATAGAGGGAATAAAAACAAATTCTTTTTTTTTTTTTTTTCAAATACAACTCATGAAGTGAATTGGGGAATGGAATATAAGGCAGGTCGGCAGGAGGCGGAAGGGGGTGGTGGTGCAAGAGAAGCTGTTGGAATGTCTGTCAATTTGAAGAATTCACAGTTTTGCTTGTTTTTCTTTTCTTGCTTTTCTTTTTCTTTTCTCACTCACAAAGAATAGCTTTAATTAGTAAATTGTTTGGAGTGTGGTTCCCATAGTTTGCTCCTAGCAATTTCTCTCGTGGTTTCACTCCAAAATAATTTTGAAGAAATGTTACGCAGATATTTTTTTGGAAAGGACTTTTTTTAGTCATTTTTTTTATCAATGTTATTAGCAGAATATCTGACACATAATGTTCTAATGCCTAACATAGTTAATTAATTCCTGTAAAGTGATGTTGTTGTCGTCGTCGTCATCATCGTCAGTTTAACGTCCGTTTTACATGCTGGCATGTGTTGGGCGGACGATCATTCTAGCAGATTAACCTCTCCATCGAGTTTCTTGGACACGACACAGGTCAATACATCTTCTATCAAGAAAGTTAACACTCTCACCAGACTTTCCACACAAGCTTCCAACATTTAAACTACATAGCATGAAATGAGTCAGATTTTCTTCGGAATCATTTCCTATGGACTTCCTGACACCAACCCAGTGAGGTGATGGGAACCAATGCTTTTATCAAAACACCATCTCTAGGTGATTGTCTATCAAGACCAAAGAGCGCTTCACCTGCCCTTAAACAATTAAACAATGTCTAAAATGAAATTATGTTAATCAAATATAAAAACATAAATACAAAAAACTGTAATTAATCCAAATTTTTATTTTAAATTTGCTTTTAATATACATCTATATAAGAATACGCTAAGGCAATTTCATGTTCGTAGGTATGTTATCATCCATCACCCTTTTTTTAAAAGATGGGATTGCCCGATCGCCAAAGATGCAATCCCCCAAAAATATTTTTTCAAATTTTATTTGATGTCGATGGGCTTTGGGCTATGATCAAAGTATAGTGTCTGTTCTGTCCAAAGATGGTACAATAATATTGTGGGATCTGCGTTCATGCCGAACGCCAATAGAATGTAAATATGTCACAAACTCTTACAAGGGTTTTGGGATAGAACCACACCATCATTCATTGACCAGAGGTGATCTACTCACCTTCTGATAAAGCCAACATTTTTACAAAGAATTTTGCAGCAAATTCAACCTATTGCGATCAGGGCCACCTACCCCCAGAATTCCCCCCTATGTCTGAAAAAACTCTACGCGACATCTGAATAAGTGTCCGGGATGTTGCCAAACTTATCAAGGACCTCAATGCAAACAACAAAGCAACTGGTCCAGACAACATTCCAGTCATAGTACGCAAGAAACGGCAACTCAGAATAGCTTCTATCTTTACAAAGCTGTCTATCACCTTGGAAGACTTTGTTGGTCCGTCCAGTATTTAAAAATACTGGAGATCGGTCCTCTGCATCTCAGTACAGACTGATCAGTCTCCTGTGTGTCATGGGTAAGTTGCTCGAATCTGTAATTCGTTGTAAACTACCTCAGCAAAAACAATCTACTTAGTTACAAGCAATGTGGATTTCGTACTGCAAGATCAACAGCTGACGTGCTGACTGTGATTTTGCACAGGATTAGTGAATCTATTGACGGGGGGGGGGCTTCGTTTTTAGGACAATAGCTCTTGATATATTAAAGACTTTTGATAGAGTTTGGCACAAAGGTTTGCTTCAAAAGCTTGTTAGCTATGTAATATCTAGAAATGTCCTAACCATTAAATCCTTTCTTCCGATAGGTTTATAAAAGTAGTTGATGATGGGCAGAAGTTTGAAACTCATAGTATCAGTGCCGGAGTGCCTCAAGGATCTATTCTAGACCCAACCCTCTTCCTGATCTTCATAAATAATCTTCAAAATCATATTCTGAGATCATTCGTTGACATCTACACAGACAACACAACTATCTTAGAGCATGTTGTGCAATGGGGGAAAACTGGATTGATACGTTTAGCACCTCTAAAACCAAGCTTCTCTCCTTTCACTGCTAAAGCTCGGATCCTCATTTCTTCCCAGTTGAAATGAATGGCTCTCTCCTTGAGGATGAGTAATTGGCTTTTTGGCTAAGATCAAAGTGTAGTATCTGTTCCGATGGATACTGCACCCCATAGACCGGTATCGTCTTGGCCTTCGGGGCTTGATTTACGCCGGTCTATGGGTCTGTCCTGTGCAGTTCTAGGAGGCCCACCCTCCCAGGCTTCGCCTCCCCTCTTGGGGGAGGAGTAAGTTTATTGCTTACTGTCTGAGGCGCCCCTACCGGGGAATGCCGACAGGGCTGTCCAGGCAATTTTTAAACCCCACTTTCCCGACCCGACCTTGGGTCACATCTTACTTGTGGGAGTAAGATAAAAACTGGCCTTGTGCCTAACTCCTGGAGAGGAGTAAATCAATACTCTAGACTTGAAATGGAAGACTTATATCAAATCTGTTTTTTTGTTTTTTGTTTTTTGTCTTTTTTTACTTATCAAGGTTCAGAAGAATAAGAGTGAAATAAATCACATCAGTTAAACAATGAATGCCACAATGTGAGGATTGGAATCAGTGGGTGCAATGGCCAGAATATTTCTTAAAAGGAATTGATTACCCAAAAGGACGACTCAACAAGGATCTGTTTACATAAGATGTGAAGACGACCATATTGCAGTCGGTTGGGATGCAGCCTTGTGGAATTTTGTTCCACAGATAGTATGTTGGAAAAATGGTTGGATCATTCCACAGCTCCAGAAAATACCTCACTCCTGACACAATCCTTTACCTCTATAAGAGCCAGATACCTCTTAAGATGGAGAACTGCTGCAATATCTAGGGGAGATGCCGCTCGAAACACTGAGCTCCAATTCCTGGTACCCCCTGTAACACATTCACAGCAAGAACTCGTCTAGCTACAACCACAGCAAAGAACTTTCCTTTCTCTCTCTCTTTCTCTATACCAAACAGAACTTCCATGAACAAAGTTTCCTTCCTAGAATATCTCATATGTGGAAACCAATACCCTCACGTCTGCTTCCCAATCGACCACAACATAAGATCTTCAAGTCTAATGTAAACAAACATTTGTTGAGACGTCCTCTTTGATGATCAATTCCTCTTAAGTAATCTTCTTTTTATTTCAGCCATTCTTTCGTGGTGGCGATCATCGAGTGGAATTGATAAGGATGGGCTTGAAAGAAAGACGGATGAATAAAGATCTGGTGGGGAAATCAATTTTTAAAAGCCATCCAACATGTAAACAGATGATGATGATGGTGGTGGTGGTAGTGGTAGTGATGGAACTCGATTTTAAAAAAGAGTATAAATTGTATTCTAATCTCATGACAAATTAACATTATCAGTATTGGATTGTCTATTGCACTGAAATGTGAATTCCTCATATCATAAATGTCTTCTTAAGTATTGTACTTATGAAGAGTAGAATTAAAAATATAGATGAATAAGCATAAATTTATGGTTCAAACTTTTAATACTTCGTTTTGTGGAGGTAGAAACTCTCCAACCCAGTGTGAAAGCTCTTCTCTTTTTTCTCCTCTCTTCCAATTCTTTCCGATATCGTAACTCGGTGCATTTTCAATCATTTAACAGACTTGCAGGCTACTGTCACCATCTGCATCTAAATCTATTTTAAATCTTTAGAAATGGTAAGCAAATTTTTGGCGGCTTTTGAAAATCTGAGTTTTTCGAGTATCTTTTTCTGCCGTTAGAATTTAACTATTTTATGCATTTATTATATATATATATACTAGAAGATTACCCGACTTTGTAAAATTGATGATTCCTCCCCGAACAGAAGAGCTTTGCACAACATTTATGCTTCCTTACGAAGATTAAAATCAAAGCATAATAGTACTAAACTTTAATTGGCTAATTAACAGGTGGTAGGATTTTAGTCTGTTTGCTTTTTCTTTGGAAAGCGTACTTATATATATAGTAAGTTATGAAAATATATTTATGGCAATTTAGCTACACAGAGGTCTCCACGTTTCATCCACGTAGGGAATCGTCAGGCTAAAGTATATATATATATATATATATATATATATATATATATATATATTGGGGAGTTTATTTTTGTTTGGGTTTATTGTTGTTTTTGTTTTTCCTGCGTCAGACCGGAGCAGTAGGCGGTCGTAGGTCATCATAACCTCGATTTAACTTCATAGATCTAGAAAGAAAAATCTTTTCTGACTTACCCATACTGCAGTATTTATAAAATCTAGTGATGAAAACCCCAAACTAGAAAAAATAAAACAGAGGATTGAAATATCATTACGACCTCACTTACCACGCAAGTCGCTATTTTCCAAAGCAACAGACGGCAACGGAGGCTGGGTAAAGTCCATAAAGTGCGGTCACGTGCTGTTCCCACTTGTTGGGTTTGAAACCAATGGTACCGAAGGTCCACCCTGACCCGGAGTGGTAGTAGCTGTTAGGGTCCCAACTATGGGTTAATTAGAAACAGATATTAAAAGGGGAAAGAAACAAAAAAGAGAAGAAAACAAGACCAGATTCGGCATTAAATAACCCAAAAAGGGTTGATATGCCGTAAAACAAAACTACCAAACTACCAATGGTACCGATGTTGTACTGAATTTCTGTAATATATATGGGAAATGAAAAGGAAAAACCAAAAAGGATGTTATTTTTATGTCCTTTTTGTGTTCACTCAATCTCAAAAGGGACATAAAAACAATAACTCTCTCAGTGCACTTTCCTCCCATGCATTAGAGCAAGGTCATGCTTTCAAATTTGAATAGGCCAAAATCACCAAATACATTCACAACAAAGCTCGGCAAAGACTACTGGAAACCGCACTAATCACAGCCTCCAACACCATCAGACAACGAAATGGCTTTTATAATCTATCCCCTTTAATAAGCAAAATTATCCTTACTGAGCAAAAACTCAAACTAGATCATGACTAACCTCTATTATTTTTTTTCTCTTCGCTCTCAGTTATATTTACATACAAGTCTCTGCATACACACCCCCCCCCCACACACACACACACGCATTTTCATTCACCACGAATCCAAACCTTCTAACTTACACATTCCACACATTCTTGACATAGCCAGCTGGTCAAACACTACTACTCTCCAAAAATTTCACACCTAACCACAACAAAATCTCCCGTCCCCCCGTCACCCATTTCACCCTTTCGACTACTTCTCTCACACTCTTACCCACCCACCCCTCCTACTTTCAAATCACTTTCATCATTTCATCATTTTTTCAAATCTTTTCTAAAACCATGACATTACCCACACACCAAAATCACAGAGTCTCCCCCTCCCCTCCTCTTTCCCCATCCCTCCACTTCTTCACTAACAGCCATCCACATTATTTCTGTTCACCTCCACCCCTCCATTTTTTCACTCAGAACCTCCATCATTAATCTCATTCCATGCTACTGACTTCACTAAGCCCGGACTTCGGTCCTGCGCACTCAGTAGTTGGCTACTACTTTTTCTCATCAACCCATCATGTCAACTCAATATTTTTACGTACTTGCATGACATTTTTCTTAAAATTATCATCCTGAGGAAGTCTTACAAATAAAGACGAAACGTTGATGAATATATAAAAAAAACATCCTTTTTGGTTTTTCCTTTTCATTTTCCATATATATATATATATATATATATATATATTACAGAAATTCAGTACAACATCGGTACCATTGGTTTCAAATCCAACAAGTGGGAATCAACTCTCACTTCATTAACAAATGTCTGTCATCTTTATATTATACTAGACCACCCGTGACCCGTTGGGTCAGTTTGTTATATTAGCTATGGAATTCATGTATGTGCGTGACACTTGTGGCAAAATAAGAAAATAGGTTTTTTTTACATAACAGAAGCATTTCTATGAAAGTATATTAAAATGGAAGAAGAATATAGATAGATTTCTATGCGTCGTTCTGTTTATTATAATTGTTTTTTTTTTTTAAATTACAGTTACTGAATTATAAGTGGTTGGCCATACTTATAGGTAAATATGCACTGAACAGGTACCATAATACTTATTATAGTTAAATTCAAATTTTTATATATCATCTTTTAAATGAAATTGTTAGTTGAAAGTACAGAAAAATAAAAGGGCGATTTGAGAAAAGAAGGGGGTACAGCAAGATTTCTTGCGTACGTAACGAAAACAGAGGGAGTAGGAGTGGTGAAATCTATGAGAGGGAAAGTGGGAGGTGGTTTCGTTCACCACCGCTATTATGGCTGATATTAATAATGATTGTTGTTTTTTTGTTTGTTTGTTTTTGTTTTTTAAAAGGGAGGAGGTTTTTTGAAACTGCGACAGACTTTACGAAGTCCTGCCGTTGAATGTTTTTAGCCGTGGAGAAAACAAAAAAACTATTTGATGAAATTAAATGAAATTGTTGAAAAAAGAATATAGATAGATTTCTATGCGTCGTTCTGTTTATTATAATTGTTTTTTTTTAAATTACAGTTACTGAATTATAAGTGGTTTGCCATACTTATAGGTAAATATGCACTGAACAGGTACCATAATACTTATTATAGTTAAATTCAAATTTTTATATATCATCTTTTAAATGAAATTGTTAGTTGAAAGTACAGATAAATAAAAGGGCGATTTGAGAAAGGAAGGGGGTACAGCAAGCTGTCTCGCGTACGTAACGAAAACAGAGGGAGTAGGAGTGGTGAAATCTAGGAGAGGGAAAGTGGGAGGTGGTTTCGTTCACCGCCGCTATTATGGCTGATATTAATAATGATTGTTGTTGTTTTGTTTGTTTGGTTTTGTTTTTTAAAACGGAGGAGGTTTTTTGAAACTGCGACAGACTTTACGAAGTCCTGCCGTTGAATGTTTTTAGCCGTGGAGAAAACAAAAAAACTATTTGATGAAATTAAATGTAATTGTTTTATATTAAAAGCGATATAAACATTTCCAGAATGAAAAATTTCATGCGTTCGTTAATCAGAATAGAGAATAACGGAATTGGAATAACAGATTGAAGACGATGCTATTTACGCATGGGCAACCGGATGTTGAAAACCGGAAAGCTGAAAGCTGATTGCAAACAGACAAGACCAATAGAGTTTTAGTATTATATAGATTAAGAGTAACTAGAAGAATACTCGACTCAGAACGGGTAAAATTATTAATTCCCTGAACAGATTTTTTTTGTACTGATCGGTCACCGCTTATCAAGACAGAGGACAACTCTAGGATATAAAATAATTGTTGGTTGGACGATGATCGCTGCCACGAGAGGATTCGGAACAGTGAACGTAGGATGGGCAGAAGATTACTTAAGATGACTTGATTTTCTAAGAGGACAGCTCAACAAGTATTTGTTTACATTAGACTTCAAGACGGCAATGCCGTAGTCGGTTGGGAAGCAGACTTGTGGTATCTTGTACCACAGATGAGATGTTCTAGGAAAGACACTTTCTTCATGGAAATTCTGTTTGGTTTCTCGTACAAAGAAAGGAAAGTTCTTTGGTGTGGTTGTAGCCAGACGAGTTCTTTCTGTGAATGTTTACCAAGGAGTGGAGCTCAATCGAGCACCTACTATGAACATAACGATACAGCATAGAGAGGGTTCTCTGAGCGGCACCTCCCCAGATATATTTGTTTTTGTACCACTTTTATGTCCCCTTACGAAGATTAAAACTAAGATATAATTATACTAAACCTTATGTCTAGAATCCTGATTCGTATTTTGATCAAAATCCATTAGATGATTTTGATTTTAGAAAATGTCTAACATTTAAGGCCGAAGCTTAAGAGGTCAAGAAGAAATTGTAACTGAAGAAACCTTGCTTATTTATTGTCAAATGACTATAGATCAAATTCAATGCAAATCTGAAATATTTAAATTTTCAAGTGTGAGGTTGTGTCCATATTATGCCCCTTAAAACCTTGTAAAATGCTCCAAATAAACTGAAATTTAAAAGTATTCAATTATTTTTACAAAAGAGCATTGCTTCAAGGCTCAATGGAAATCATTATTTCTTTCACCATAGTGTTTTACCTATAGGGGAGACACACACACACCCACACACACACATATATATATATATATACTAGCAGGGCTACCCGGCGTTGCCTGGGCCGATAAAAACATACAAACATAGACATTCACCCTCCTTTTGATGAGCATAATAATCAGAAAAGAAAAAAAATGTTGAACTAAAAAAAAAAATTTGGAAGAAAAAAACAAAAAAACAAGTGCCATGCCCGGGTCATATACTGCACAAGTACCATGCCCGGATTATGTACTGCACAAGTACCAAGCCTGAGTCGTATACTGCAAAAGTAAAAAAAATAAAATCTGAAGAAAAAAACGTAAGAAAAAAAAATTTAGAAAGAAAAAAAAAAAAATTAAAAGGAAAAAAAACATTTGAAGAAAAAAGAAATTTTGAAGGAAAAAAAAATGTTGAAGAAAAAGAAATCTAAAAGAAAAAAAAATTTTGTAGAAAAAAATATATATACTCTACAAGTACCATGCCCCGGGTCATATAGTGCACAAGTACCATGCCCGGGTCATATACTGCACAAGTACGATGCCCGGGTCATATACTGCACAAGTACCATGCCCAGGTCATATAATGCACAAGTACCATGCCCGGGTCACATACTGCACAAGTACCATGTCTGGGTCATATACTGCACAAGTGGAAATCAGAAGAGAAACCTAGATGGCGTTAAAATATTATCAAATACTATCACTCTGACGTCACGTACCTATCACTATGACGTCAGGGCGAATGATAACATTAAAAAATTGCGATCACATTAAACGAACCAAAAATTACTAATAATGGGGACTGAGCAACCCTTGCCTAACTATGTGCCCCTGTTTTCTTCCCTCCTCTTACAATGGCGTAATTTCCAGTGACTCAGAGTCAAATAAAATTAAAAGTTATTTCAAATTATTAAAATATGACTCATCATTTTCATTAAAAAAACTAAATTGTTTTATGTACGTGAGGTATAATTTACCGGAAAACGACGAATACTTTTCTTTTGTGTGGCTAGTGGCAGACCTTGGCATAGTTTCTTACCCCCTAAAAAATCACCATAATTGTGTTTTTAAACGTGAGTCATCGTTCTTCCTTAGCTATCCTCTAACAAATAAATTTCATTAAAAACCATGAATTGTTTTATGAACTTGAGGTATTATTTGCAGGACAACACTGAATACTTTTCTTATATAAGATATTATAAAATGTACATGTATTTGTGTACGTACAGAGTGGCGGACCTTGGCGTAGTTTCTTACCCCCTCCATGTAAATAGAATTGACGCTAAGAAACATTAAATAAAATTTAAAGTTATTTCAAAGTATTATGTAATTAAATTACAATATGTCTCAGCAATTTCAAATTAATATAAAATATAATGAAAAATAACTGAAAAGCCTCCTCCCCTTGATGAAATCTGCCCCATGGACCCTTAAGGGGTGGGTTTATAGATTCAGGAATACGTCCATCAACTTACTCTGTGAATTTTACATAAGAATATACATTTATATTGTATCTATATTCTCTAACATTTTTTCTATATGGCACACACACACACAAACACACAAACATACAGACATTCAATTTTATATAGAAGATATATCGTTATTTTCATGGTAGGTGCTCGATCAAGCTCCAATCTCTGGAAAACATTCACAATAAAGGCTTATCTAGCCTTAACCACTGTAAAGAATGTACATTTCTTCCTGTGTGTACCTGAAACTAAATGGAACTTCCATGAACAAGGTTTCTTTCAAGAACTTTCGATCTGTGGAATACAATACACTACAGCTGCCATTTTCAACTCCAATGTTAACAAATTCTTGTTAAGCCGTTCACTTGAATAATCAAATAATAACCATTTCACCCTTCGTTTTTAATCCTCACAAGGTGTTGTTCATCGCTAACTGACAATCTCATTAACCCTTAACCTCAAGTGGCCTTTGTGCCTTGATAAGTGGTGGCGCATTTCTCTCTCTCTCTCTCTCTCTCTCTCTCTCTCTCTCTATATATATATATATATATATATATATATATATATATATATATATACACACAATTATTTATAAATAATATTTTCAAATTAACCCATATACACATGTGTTTCATGCCAAACCTGCAATCATCATTGAAGGAGACAATACCTGTCATTCACACGGTTCGAACCCCAATACGAAAGTCATATTTAAAAATGCGTCAGTCACACAATTTATGAGTTTTTGAATGAAAGCAAAGTTGAATAAACAGTTGAAATGATTGTGACCCAACGTGTCACGGGTACGTCTAGAATACAAAATGTACGCACATGTTTAATTGAATATGACTGATATATTCATGTATGAATAGCGAGTTAGGTGTGAATTGATGAGAAAAGAACCAGTTAATGGGCATCACTGATATTTATGATGGATCAGTTTGGTTGCTTAAAAGGAAAATTATTTAAAAATGAAAATTGTTAATGGCATAAGATTATTCAGAATGTGCCAAATTTTGATCTCACCAGACTTGACAGGGGTTACACATGTCAATATCAGCGATATATTATCCCTTATATAAAATCTATATTGCTATATGATGAACTCTTTTGTCGATAGTGATGTATAATGATCTTAGTAGTAGACAACACTCATTGATCAATGTAGTTATAAAGTATCTTGAATTGTGGAGAGCAGGACCTACTCTTTCTACCAGGCAAGTGATGTATGTGCAAGTGCACGGTGTGCCATGTGTTGGGAACCTACCTGATGACAAGTGTTATTATGTTGTTTCTTTCTTCTAGATTAGTTTCTCTTCCTAAAACTTAATAATCTAGTCTGCCCTACTATTCTAGCCATAGCTGGAGGAAGGAGAAATGAAATAATGCCTTTTACAAGGGTATTACACTGTTGCAATTCACTAGGTTTTTCTTATGCATTTGAATTAATGTTTTATTTAACTCAATATATTTTGGAGTTCTTACTTTGTGTTATCCATCCACAAGAGAAATAAGGGTTACAGTGTTAGCATATATATATATATATATAATATAGATACGAGATAAATAAATTTATGACATATTTATTTACATATTTCCAAGAATTCAACACAAACAACAGTTTTGTATATTCATTTCTGAGACGATATGCATTTTTATTGAAACCAAGTCCTTTTATCAGCACAGAGAATGACACCAAGTTCGAAGTTAAAACATAGCATCATGTCTACAGTGCAGATAATTCTGAGTTATACAGCAATTCAAGAGGTTGAGAGAGGGTTAGGATATGATTATTACAATCCACTTAAAAGAGAGTTCAAAGCAATTATATCAAACCTACAAAGAGACACAGTAGGGGAAATGACTGTTCACATTACAGACATAGAAAAAACATACAATCACTCACTCACTCACTATCCAGATTTATCATCCATGTTCCTTTCAACAAAAGGTTTGATACTGTCTGACTGTCCTTATGCTATATCTCCAGTGATTACGATTGTGGGGATTGATTGTCCATTTGCCACTGTTTACGGTCTTGCGTGATGGTTTCTTTCCATGTCTTCCTTGGGTATCCAGCTTTCTTTTTGCTGTCCAGTCTTAGATCTCTGCATGTGCTGATAAACCCCTTGGTTATTTCAGCATGCCCGAACCAGCGAAGATGGTTTGCCCTTATTAGGACATCAAGTTTTGGAATGGCCAATTTCTCAAGTAGAGTGTTTGGCCTAATGTTCTGGATCTAGTCCGGCTTATAGAAAAAGGAATTTTTTACAATTACAGATTTTTTCCCCAAGAGAAAAAAAAAATATGAGAACCTATACTTAAAAACTTAATTAATAGATAAATTCACCATTAATTAAATTGAAGAAATAGTCATTTAATAAAACTATTTCAAGAAATATTATCCTAAAACATATCTTAATGAAAAAGTAAAAAAAAAAAAAGTAATGAATTTGCAGTTTAACACTTGCACTAAGTAGAAGTAAGTCTAAAGATAATTATATATATAATAATTTAATAAATGCTCTGAATTTACTTTTTAAAAAACTTCTTTGTCCATACAATTGTTTCTGCCCATTTCAAAACACATATTTTTTCTTGATATATAATTAACTCAAGATATGTTTTCAAAAGGATTCCTCAGTGAATTTTTATCTCCAATCAAATTAAACCCAGAAAAATCAAAACCGTTAACTTCAAAATTATTCTCTTATTTTCACTTATTTTCTTTTTTTCAAAGCATATATCAAGAAAAGATTCCTGGTTTCTTCCTTATATATATATATGTATGTAAGTAAATTTCGTGTACAACAGAATCGTAGGATTAATTTTAGAGGAAGCATTATTATAATCAATGAAACAGACGAGTGGAAAATCAGCCATCGGTAATCACCTCGTTAGTACAAATAGTTGTTCTGACAAGTATTCCGATGGGTGTTTTCTGTTTTACACAGTGCCAGGTCGAACTACCATCTCAATATTATTGAGGCGTTAGTCATTAACAACTCTCGACCTAGCCTGTGTAGACAAAAGATTTTGAAGCATCAGTTGGAGATCTTTAATGATTCAAAGCCACCATAACGTTGAGAGATTTACCTTTTTTTTTTCTTTTTTTTTTTTCTTTTTTTTTTCTTTTTTTTTTTCTTTTTTTTTTTTTCCTCTCAATCGTTTCCTCCAACTGAAATAAGTTTTTTCCCCTCATATCTCATTCGACTTTTAGTTTTTAATTTACCATTCTGACGTTTCCTCTCAGAGGGTCAGACGATAAGGCCTTAAGGTAATTTTAACAATTTTCCTTTTTTTTCCACTCGTCTGTTTCATTGATTATATATATATATATATATATATATATATATTCATCCACAGACAGACTGTTTTCGCTTTACCACAGCTCCTCACTGTGGCTAAACAAGCAAGTGCTTAGAGCTGAGATTAAAACCAGATCATTTTTTCCACAGTCCAAGCTGCTGTCAACTGCGCCATCCTCACAAGCCATTCCATTTTTATATATATAGATGTGCATGTGTGTAATTTGAGTCTTAAAGACTGGCTTAGATCTGATGACTTCAGAGGAAGATTAAATCTGAACAGTATAGGGAGACATGTGCAGAACAGGAGACTTCAATGGTATCGCTATGTTGAAAGAATGGATAAGAGTTCTTGGGTTTAATAGATATAGAAAATTGAGGTAGCAGTTTCAGTTTACAGGGGCAAGCCAAGGAAAACATGGGAGGAAGTGATAAGAATGGACTTGAGAGAAAGAGGAATAAATAAAGACCTGTCCAGAGATAGGTTAGTTTGGAAGTCATTTTCTAAAAGCCATCCAACACATACCAGCATGTAAAACGGATGTTAAATCGATGATGATGATGATCATCATCATCATCATTATCCAATTAGAGCACAGCCGATTTCATAGTCTGTAACAATATCAATTACACCAATTAAGCAAATCCATATACTTTGTGTCTTATTATTATTTATTATTTGAAAATATTTGGCATGTTTCAAACTTTTGATTACCACTAAAGTTTGGAATAAAACAACATTTCCACTGAATTCAAACCACGGTTCCTTTTTAATCTTTTTATTTAAATTATTTTCTTGCGATTGTAAACCTTTGGGATGTTTCCTTTAAGTAATCGGATCTTCTGAGAATTATTCATGAAAGTTGGGTATTGCATATCTGTATTTCATTTGAAATCAATCTCTCAAATGCACACACAAGAGAAGAACCCTCAGATCTCTTCTTACTCTCTATCCCCTATCCCTCCCCACTCCGGGACCCCTGATCTGTTACATACGGATGTAAGTGTGTGGAAATGAAATATTGTCAAGCGGAACATACCAAATTTTTGATTTTTGGATGCTTTCGACATTCAGATTGATTTGGGGCTTTTTGAAAAGAAATCAATAACATACCGAAATAATCCTTAATTAAATTTACTTTTTGGCACTAAGGCCGGCTGACAGCTGCCTCTTGATAGAAAAAGGCAACATTGGTGTGTGTGTAGGGAGAGAGAGGGGATTGCCATCATTGTCTTAGTGGGCTTATTCGGCATGACCGACTCTTACCTTCTGTTCTTGTATTAAGGTAAGGCTTGGCTGGGCATGCTGATAGAGGGAGGGGGCAGACCGGTGTGGGTCAGTATTTCCTGGCAAGGGATTGATTGTGTTCTAATTTTGGTTGAATTATGAACAAAACTTGCTATTTGGAAAATAAATAAAGATGTAGAATTGTTTTTATTTTAAACATGCACATATCGGTTGCTACAAATAAAGGGACAGTTTATATGTCCACAGAATTGTTGATACGATTTATAGTATTACACAACTTAAAATATTCATGTGTGAATGTTGTATCAAGTATAAGTATATAATATAACTATTAGAGTTAATATTGCAATGCAATGACGAGGCAATGATTAGATAGATGTGCAATGTGAAGCCAGAAGATGTGGCAACTGTATGATCGCAACATCTGGAACAGCTTGGCCTCATGGACATAGACAAAAAAAGGCTTCGTTGGTATGGACACATGGAATGCTCGAGTGGTGCCATCAAGATAGTTTGAGATTTGGAAATCTCTGATAGGTGGGGGAGAATCCGTCTTAAGTTGCTTTCGGAAGAACTGCTGTAGAGAGATCACATAGCCTGGAAGCTGTCTGCAGTTGATCCTCATGAAAGAGTTTCTCGGAGGTGTGTAACGAGATCTGCCATGTGTGCAGCTAGCCAGCTACCTGGATGGGGGCCATCAGTATGGATGATGCCCTTCAACTTGCACGTTAATAAAAAAAAAACCGGTAATGATTATCCATATGTAAATGCTGTTGCAGTTTAAAATATATATATATATATATATATACAAGATGTACCTGTGACCCATTGAATCACAACTACTACCACTATTCTACTTCGATTTCATTAGAAAATTCATAAATTGACATATCTTTTAAGATATTCTTCTTGCATAACTAAAAATAATAAGTCTCATTACTTCTATATTATCCTTATTATTATTATTTGTACTCACTAGGACTTCTCAAACAGATCATCGTCAGTGATTACTCACCGACAACAACCAGTGGTATTTCCTGGAGTGACAACAAGCCTCCCCAGATTTCCAGTATTCTTCACCTCTTTTCGATAATGATGCGGTATCGCAACAGCCCCTTACCATTGATTTCTCGCTGGTAAGGACAATTGGTCTTCTTTGGAATTTGGGTGGCAATAAGCCTCCCCAAGATCCCAGCATTCTCTGCAATTTTCCAGTGGAGGTCTGGTTTGTGCTGTTCCTCCTCGGTCTTCTCATCCTCCTCGACCCTCTACAAATATTTTGTCTGGTGTCAGCCTAGGCCGGCACCATTTAAAAAAAAAAAAAAAAAATTAATTAAAATTTTTTTTTAATTTCTAAATTTTTTTCTTTTTCTCTCTGATTTTTTAACTTTTCAAAATTTTTTTTTTTTATGAGGTGGAGAGAGAGGGGGGAGCTTATGGTGTTTCTTTAATTTCTGTTTTTTTGGTTCATTTTTGTGTAGTGATAGCTGAGGCTGGTGTAATTCATTGGGGGTTGGGGGGAATTATGAAATGATGTTTCTTGCAGTTTCTGTTCTTTGGTTCGTGTTGTGGTGTTCTTCGTGTGGTTTTGTTTTCTCCCTGTTGTAAATTCCTTGTGACTGGTTACTCTTTGTAGTTTATGCGTGTTGGTTTCCGCATTCGAGGATTTTCCTTAAGATTGCAGCTGCTTTGATCATTGCTGTCCTTTGTATGGTTTCGATGGTCCCTTTGATTCCAATTTCTCCCAGTCTTTTCTCCAGGTTTTTTGGGATTGTTCCTAGTGCTCCTACGATTATTGGTATTATACTAACTTTCTTCATGCTCCATATTCCTTTCTGTTCTCTGGCTAGTTCTGTGTATTTACTTCGTTTTTCCGTGGCTTTGATCTTCACTCTGTGGTCTGCTGGAACGGCGAAGTCTACGAAGTCTACGATTTTACCAGATTTTTCCTTCTTGTACATTATTATTATTATTATTTTATTATTATTATTATTATTATCTCATAATAGTCTCAACTTTTGGATGTTTTTAGTTGGAGTTTTCTTTTTTTGAACATCAAGTCAATTCCCTTGACTTTAGACATTCAAGCTGTACCTTAACACTTTCAGTGTTCCTAACAGGCAATCCTTTTGCAGAATTAGAAAAGAAATTGTCTCATTAATCTGTTTAAGCCATTTATGGTGGCTTTTCGTTATGGTTCCAAGCGTCCCAATTACAACGGGAATCACCTTAACTTCTTTACATGTCCATACTCTAACTAATTCCCATTTTAGATCTTGATATTTTTTTTTTTCTCCTGCACTCTGATATCGAAGGGGCAGACTATATTAATGATTAAGCAAGTTCTCTTGTTTTTATTTAGAAAGACTAAGTCTGGTTTGGAATGTTGTTTTGAAAGATTAAGTCGGGTTTGGAATGTTATTATTATTATTATTATTATTATTATTATCATCTATATATTAATATGATAGCGTCTGTATTCGTGTGTCACGTTTACGTCAAAAGCTCTGCGCATGCATGCCGCACAAAGATTTGGAAAAGCATTCAAGTTACCTATTTTTCGTAATATTTTCAAGTATTTCCCTTTGGCGTAATGGTTAGCGACGTAGAATTTTGACGTCGGTTTTTTACATCGGCCCAACTGGTTTATAGTTCCATCCCAACCAATTTCTAAGATTTCTTTTTTTCATCCAAGGGGTGGGGAAGGGAGGTAGGGAGGGCACGACTAGGAAAATACTAATACGATAGCGTGTGTGTTATTTTGTGTGTCACGCTTACATCAAAAGCAACGACCTTCCGAATCTTTGTATGCTACTCATGAATTGGAGCCAAATTTAATTTAATCTAAAGCATTTACAAAGTAAGATTTAGTCATTGAAATCGGAATTAGTCGATCGATCAAATCGAGAAAAAAGTGGGACGGACACAAAACCGCTTTTATAGGTTAGGAACAAGATAATTAGTATTGAAAACATCATTTTGTGTAATTTACACGGGTACCACTAGTTGTTATTATTATTATTATTATTATTATTATTATTATTATATAGAAGTATTATTCTTTATTACTCTCATATAGAAGTAAAAAAAATGATTATTTTGTCATCTAATTTACATAAGTGTGTGTGGTATATAAAAACACACATATATAAATTAGATTACAATGCCAAAAACAAAAAGAATCACTCTTACTCTAAATGCTCACAGTCATTAAGAAATATTAGAGGGTGGTTGAATCAACATAGAGTGAGAGAGGGTGAGAGAAATACATAGATAGCTAAGAGAGAGATGGGTGACTTGTTCAGTTAATTATAAATTACGGCTAATTAGAACAATTAAAATATAATGTTTTTCAAACATAGCTTAATCCCAGAACTGAGGGATATTTTAGCATGTATTTTGTGTTATTAAATGTATGAAAAATTCTTAGGGAAAGTTGATGGGCGTATTCCCGAATCTATAAACCCACCCCTTAGGGGTCCATGGGGCAGATTTCATCAGGGTGGGGGTCCTTTTCAGTTATTTTTCATTATATTTTATAATAATTTGAAATTGCTGAGTCATATTTTAATTTAATTACGTAATAATTTGAAATAACTTTTAATTTTATTTAATGTTTCTTAGCGTCAATTCCATTTACATGAAAGGAGGTAAGAAACTACGCCAAGGTCCGCCACTAGCCGCCACTGCCCGCCACTCTGTACGTACACAAATACATGTACATATTATAATATCTTATATAAGAAAAGTATTCAGTGTTGTCCTGCAAATAATACTTCAAGTTCATAAAACTATTTATGGTTTTTAATGAAATTTTTTTGTTAGAGGATAGCTAAGGAAGAACGATAACGCACGTTTAAAAACACACTTTAAGTTTTTAAAACAAGGTTAGAGAATATACATAACATATAAAAGTGTATTCTTATGTAAAATTCACAGAGTAAGATGATGAGAGTATTCCCGAATCTAGAAACCCACCCCTTAAGGGTCCATGGGGCATATTTCATCGGAGGGGGGGGGGGCTTTCATTATATCTTATAGTAATTTGAAATTGCTGAGTCATATTGTAATTTAATTACGTAATATTTTGAGATAACTTTTAATTTTATTTAACGTTTCTTAGCGGCAATTCTATTTACATGAAGGGGGGGTAAAAAAACTATTGAAAGTCCGCCACTAGCCGCCACTGTCTGCCACTCAGTACATACACAAATACATGTACATGTACATTTTATAATATCTTATATAAGAACAGTATTCGGCGTTGTCCGGCAAATTATACCTCAAGTACATGAAACAATTCATGGTTTTTAATAGAATTTATTTGTTCGGGTATAGCTAAGGAAGAACGATAACTCACGTTTAAAAACATAATTTATGTTTTTAAAACAAGGTTAGAGAATATACATAACATATAAAAGTGTATTCTTATGTAAAATTCACAGAGTAAGATGACGAGAGTATTACCGAATCTCTACACCCACCCCTTAGAGCTCTATGGGGCAGATTTTATCAGGGTGGGGGCGTTTTCAGTTATTTTTTATTCTATTTTATAGTAATTAGAAAATGCTGAGTCATATTTTGCTTTAATTACGTAATACTTTGGGATAACTTTTAATTTTATTTAACGTTTCTTAGCGTCAATTCTATTTACATGAAGTTGGGTAAGAAACTATACGAAGGTCCGCCACTAGCCGCCACTGCCCGCCACTCTATACGTACACAAATACATGTACATGTACATTTTATAATATCTTATATAAGAAAAGTATTCAGTGTTGTCTTGCAAATAATACCTCAAGTTCATAAAACTATTTATGGTTTTTAATGACATTTATTTGTTAGAAGATAGCTAAGGAAGAACGATAACTCACATTTCAAAACACAATTTAGGTTTGTTTAAAAAGGGTTAGAGAATATAGATAACATATAAAAGTGCATTCTGATATAAAATTCACAGAGTAAGGTGATGGGAGTATTCCCGAATCTATAAACCAACTCCTTAGGGGTCCATGGGGCAGATTTCATCGTGGCTGTTTTCAGTTATTTTTCATTATATTTTATAGTAATTTGAAAATCCTGAGTCATATTTTAATTTAATTACCTAATGATTTGAAATAACTTTTAATTTTATTTAACGTTTCTTAGCGCCAGGGATGCGTATCTAAATTTGTAGTTTTTTTGTATTGTATTTTAAATAAACAACAAACGCTAATCAAAGTATTGCTACTATTTTACGAAAGAAAATTATAGGAAATTACAACATGGCCACCAGCGATTAAGTCATTGCATTCAAGTTCGATTTTAAAGTCTTTAAAAAATAAAATATAATTTTATTTCGGGATCAAAAATACAATGTAAGAATAATTAATAACTCTCATCCAACATGTTTGTTTGTTTACATAACATATTTCTTTAAGAAAATCCACAGTTACATAAAATACATATTTAGTAAAGAGAATTTACGATAATTACATTATTATAAGTTTTTAACACATTTAAACAAGAGAAGAATCATATGGGAAAAAGGGAAATAGAGGGTTGAAGGAGGGAGGGAAATAATGAGGACCAGGGAAAGAGAGACGGCTAGAGAAAGAAGAGAGATTGAAATTTTTATATAAAGATGTTACACATACTCTTTAATTTTTACTACTTTGTTTTTTTATCGCCCCGGGTAACGCCGGGTAGCCCTGCTAGTCTTTATACTAAAGTTTACTTTTAAAAATCTTTTTATGAGAAAAACAGTCCAAAATATATTGTGAAATGTTTTCGTTTTTAATTGATATCGAGTGAAAATATTTTGATATTTAAATGCTCTCCAAAGAAGAGCTTCTTCAAAATTCGATTATATGGAGCGTTAAAGTTGTTATTTTTAGCGGAAACATTTTGAGATATCCTTGGAAACTCTGACATGTATTTAGGTTCAAAATAAACTCAGCCATTAAAAATCTTTGTATAAGAGATGTATACAAGACATTGCGAGTTTAAGACTAATAAGGCATTTGTGCCTTTCTTTTAGGGGAGAGGGGAGGTAGATACGTCCTCGCATCTCTATTAGAGGCTTTGTCCATCAGTCTGTTATGTTTCTGTTTGTAATAGAATTTCATCATACGATGAAGAGTTCTTCAGTTTGTAGATGTAAAACAGTTGAGGTAGCAGGTTCATTGGCAGGGGAAGGCTAAGGAAGAAATGTGAGGATGTGATAAGGATGGACTTGAGAGAAAGAGGGATGAATAAAGACCTGTTCAGAGAGATGTTAGTTTGGAAATCAATTTCTGAAAGCCGTCCAACACATGCCAGTATGTAAAACTGATGTTAAACCGAATATGATGATGATGATGATGCAGATGAAACTGATATTACTAACCAGTAGAGCGTTACCACTGTCGACCAAGAGAAGAGTCTAGTATGATGATGTATGGAAGTGTAACCTGACCAGTGAAGGTTTGCATGAAAAGAAATGATATGAGAATGACATGATGAATGTGTAATGTGAATCTTACAGACAGGCTGAGAACTGATGACATCAGAGGAAGATTAAATCTGGACAGTATAGGGAGATATGTGCAGAACATGAGACTTCGTTGGTTTGATCATATTGAAAGAATGGATGAGCATTCTTGGATTAGTAGTTGTAGAATAGTTGAGGTAGGAGGGTCAGTTGGTAGAGGAAAGCCAAAGAAAACGTGAGGAAGTGATAAGGGTGGGTTTGAGAGAAAGGGAGAAAAATAAATTCATGGGCAGAGGTAGTTTTGTTTGGAATTCAATTTGTAAAAGCCGTCCAACATATGCCAGCGTGTAGAACAAACTGAATATGATAATTATAGAATGGATGAGAGTTCTTGGGTGAGTATTGATTTACTCCTCTCCAGGAGTTAGGCACAAGGCCAGTTTTTATCTTACTCCCACAAGTAAGATGTGACCCAAGGTCGGGTCGGGAAAGTGGGGTTTAAAAATTGCCTGGGCAGCCCCGTCGGCATTCCCCGTAAAACAGTTCAGGCTAGAAGAGGAAGGCCAAGGAAAACATGTGAGGAAAGATTTGAGAGAAAGAGGGATGAATAAAGACCTGGTCAGAGATAGGTTAGTTGGGAAATCAATTTCTAAAAGCCGTCCAACATATGCCAGCATGTAAAACAGATGTCAAACCGAATAGGATGATCACGCAGATTGAATAGAGAAATCGTGTTGAAGATGTGTCCAACCATCTCTATAAGAGAATCTGTCAGTTGGTCGGTCTCTCATGTTTACATTTGACCTCATTGGTCTGTCATGCTTAAGTTTAAAATAGCATTCTCCTCTATCATGCTTAAAGTTTGAAACTAGCATTCATTGGTCTGTCATGCTTAAGTTTAAAATAGCATTCTCCTCAATCATGCTTAAAGTTTGAAACTAGCATTCATTGGTCTGTCATGCTTAAGTTTAAAATAGCATTCTCCTCAATCATGCTTAAAGTTTGAAACTAGCATTCATTGGTCTGTCATGCTTAAGTTTAAAATAGCATTCTCCTCAATCATGCTTAAAGTTTGAAACTAGCATTCATTGGTCTGTCATGCTTAAGTTTAAAATAGCATTCTCCTCAATCATGCTTAAAGTTTGAAACTAGCATTCATTGGTCTGTCATGCTTAAGTTTAAAATGGCATTCTCCTCAATCATGCTTAAAGTTTGAAACTAGCATTCATTGGTCTGTCATGCTTAAGTTTAAAATAGCATTCTCCTCAATCATGCTTAAAGTTTGAAACTAGCATTCATTGGTCTGTCATGCACACGTTTAAAATAATAACTTTTTAGGTGTGTCATGCTTACATTTGAAGTAGCATTTTTATTGATCTGTCAGACATAAGTTTAAAATAACATGTTTTTAGTTATGCCATGCTTAGATTTCAAATAGCATTTCCAATCGTCTGCTAAGCTTAAGTTTAAAATAGCATTCTTCTCTATCATGTTTTAAGTTTGAACTAACATTTTCACAGGTTAGAAATAGCATTTGTGTTGATCAGTTGTAAGTTTGAAATGTCATTTTCATCGTTAAATCTGCAGATTTATTTATGATGCATCTCTATAATAGGCTTTGTCCATTGGTCGGTCTGTCACACTTAAGTTTGAAATAGTATTTTCCCCAGTCTGTCAAGCTTAAGTTTGAAATAGTATTTTCCCCAGTCTGTCAAGCTTAAGTTTGAAATAGTATTTTCTTCAGTCTGTCAAGCTTAAGTTTGAAATAGTATTTTCCCCAGTATGTCAAGCTTAAGTTTGAAATAGTATTTTCCCCAGTCTGTCAAGCTTAAGTTTGAAATAGTATTTTCCTCAATCTGTCAAGTTTAAGTTTGAAATAGTATTTTCCCCAGTCTGTCAAGCTTAAGTTTGAAATAGTATTTTCCTCAGTCTGTCAAGCTTAAGTTTGAAATAGTATTTTCCTCAATCTGTCAAGTTTAAGTTTGAAATAGTATTTTCCTCAATCTGTCAAGTTTAAGTTTGAAATAGTATTTTCCTCAATCTGTCAAGTTTAAGTTTGAAATAGTATTTTCCTCAATCTGTCAAATTTAAGTTTGAAATAGTATTTTCCTCAATCTGTCAAGCTTAAGTTTGAAATAGTATTTTCCTCAATCTGTCAAGTTTAAGTTTGAAATAGTATTTTCCCCAGTCTGTCAAGCTTAAGTTTGAAATAGTATTTTTCTCAGTCTGTCACACTTAAGTTTGAAATAGTATTTTCCTCAGTCTGTCAAGCTTAAGTTTGAAATAGTATTTTCCCCAGTCTGTCAAGCTTAAGTTTGAAATAGTATTTTCCCCAGTCTGTCAAGCTTAAGTTTGAAATAGTATTTTCCCCAGTCTGTCAAGCTTAAGTTTGAAATAGTATTTTCCTCAATCTGTCAAGTTTAAGTTTGAAATAGTATTTTCCCCAGTCTGTCAAGCTTAAGTTTGAAATAGTATTTTCCTCAGTCTGTCAAGCTTAAGTTTGAAATAGTATATTCCCCAGTATGTCAAGCTTAAGTTTGAAATAGTATTTTCCTCAGTCTGTCAAGCTTAAGTTTGAAATAGTATTTTCCTCAATCTGTCAAGCTTAAGTTTGAAATAGTATTTTCCCCAGTCTGTCAAGCTTAAGTTTGAAATAGTATTTTCCCCAGTCTGTCAAGCTTAAGTTTGAAATAGTATTTTCCTCAATCTGTCAAGTTTAAGTTTGAAATAGTATTTTCCCCAGTCTGTCAAGCTTAAGTTTGAAATAGTATTTTCCTCAGTCTGTCAAGCTTAAGTTTGAAATAGTATATTCCCCAGTATGTCAAGCTTAAGTTTGAAATAGTATTTTCCTCAGTCTGTCAAGCTTAAGTTTGAAATAGTATTTTCCTCAATCTGTCAAGTTTAAGTTTGAAATAGTATTTTCCCCAGTCTGTCAAGCTTAAGTTTGAAATAGTATTTTCCTCAGTCTGTCAAGCTTAAGTTTGAAATAGTATTTTCCTCAATCTGTCAAGTTTAAGTTTGAAATAGTATTTTCCTCAATCTGTCAAGTTTAAGTTTGAAATAGTATTTTCCTCAATCTGTCAAGTTTAAGTTTGAAATAGTATTTTCCTCAATCTGTCAAGCTTAAGTTTGAAATAGTATTTTCCTCAGTCTGTCAAGCTTAAGTTTGAAATAGTATTTTTCTCAATCTGTCAAGCTTAAGTTTGAAATAGTATTTTCCTCAATCTGTCAAGTTTAAGTTTGAAATAGTATTTTCCTCAATCTGTCAAGTTTAAGTTTGAAATAGTATTTTCCCCAGTCTGTCAAGCTTAAGTTTGAAATAGTATTTTCCTCAGTCTGTCAAGCTTAAGTTTGAAATAGCATTCTCCTCAATCATGCTTAAAGTTTGAAACTAGCATTCATTGGTCTGTCATGCTTAAGTTTAAAATAGCATTCTCCTCAATCATGCTTAAAGTTTGAAACTAGCATTCATTGGTCTGTCATGCTTAAGTTTAAAATGGCATTCTCCTCAATCATGCTTAAAGTTTGAAACTAGCATTCATTGGTCTGTCATGCTTAAGTTTAAAATAGCATTCTCCTCAATCATGCTTAAAGTTTGAAACTAGCATTCATTGGTCTGTCATGCACACGTTTAAAATAATAACTTTTTAGGTGTGTCATGCTTACATTTGAAGTAGCATTTTTATTGATCTGTCAGACATAAGTTTAAAATAACATGTTTTTAGTTATGCCATGCTTAGATTTCAAATAGCATTTCCAATCGTCTGCTAAGCTTAAGTTTAAAATAGCATTCTTCTCTATCATGTTTTAAGTTTGAACTAACATTTTCACAGGTTAGAAATAGCATTTGTGTTGATCAGTTGTAAGTTTGAAATGTCATTTTCATCGTTAAATCTGCAGATTTATTTATGATGCATCTCTATAATAGGCTTTGTCCATTGGTCGGTCTGTCACACTTAAGTTTGAAATAGTATTTTCCCCAGTCTGTCAAGCTTAAGTTTGAAATAGTATTTTCCCCAGTCTGTCAAGCTTAAGTTTGAAATAGTATTTTCTTCAGTCTGTCAAGCTTAAGTTTGAAATAGTATTTTCCCCAGTATGTCAAGCTTAAGTTTGAAATAGTATTTTCCCCAGTCTGTCAAGCTTAAGTTTGAAATAGTATTTTCCTCAATCTGTCAAGTTTAAGTTTGAAATAGTATTTTCCCCAGTCTGTCAAGCTTAAGTTTGAAATAGTATTTTCCTCAGTCTGTCAAGCTTAAGTTTGAAATAGTATTTTCCTCAATCTGTCAAGTTTAAGTTTGAAATAGTATTTTCCTCAATCTGTCAAGTTTAAGTTTGAAATAGTATTTTCCTCAATCTGTCAAGTTTAAGTTTGAAATAGTATTTTCCTCAATCTGTCAAATTTAAGTTTGAAATAGTATTTTCCTCAATCTGTCAAGCTTAAGTTTGAAATAGTATTTTCCTCAATCTGTCAAGTTTAAGTTTGAAATAGTATTTTCCCCAGTCTGTCAAGCTTAAGTTTGAAATAGTATTTTTCTCAGTCTGTCACACTTAAGTTTGAAATAGTATTTTCCTCAGTCTGTCAAGCTTAAGTTTGAAATAGTATTTTCCCCAGTCTGTCAAGCTTAAGTTTGAAATAGTATTTTCCCCAGTCTGTCAAGCTTAAGTTTGAAATAGTATTTTCCCCAGTCTGTCAAGCTTAAGTTTGAAATAGTATTTTCCTCAATCTGTCAAGTTTAAGTTTGAAATAGTATTTTCCCCAGTCTGTCAAGCTTAAGTTTGAAATAGTATTTTCCTCAGTCTGTCAAGCTTAAGTTTGAAATAGTATATTCCCCAGTATGTCAAGCTTAAGTTTGAAATAGTATTTTCCTCAGTCTGTCAAGCTTAAGTTTGAAATAGTATTTTCCTCAATCTGTCAAGCTTAAGTTTGAAATAGTATTTTCCCCAGTCTGTCAAGCTTAAGTTTGAAATAGTATTTTCCCCAGTCTGTCAAGCTTAAGTTTGAAATAGTATTTTCCTCAATCTGTCAAGTTTAAGTTTGAAATAGTATTTTCCCCAGTCTGTCAAGCTTAAGTTTGAAATAGTATTTTCCTCAGTCTGTCAAGCTTAAGTTTGAAATAGTATATTCCCCAGTATGTCAAGCTTAAGTTTGAAATAGTATTTTCCTCAGTCTGTCAAGCTTAAGTTTGAAATAGTATTTTCCTCAATCTGTCAAGTTTAAGTTTGAAATAGTATTTTCCCCAGTCTGTCAAGCTTAAGTTTGAAATAGTATTTTCCTCAGTCTGTCAAGCTTAAGTTTGAAATAGTATTTTCCTCAATCTGTCAAGTTTAAGTTTGAAATAGTATTTTCCTCAATCTGTCAAGTTTAAGTTTGAAATAGTATTTTCCTCAATCTGTCAAGTTTAAGTTTGAAATAGTATTTTCCTCAATCTGTCAAGCTTAAGTTTGA
The DNA here is from genome assembly GCA_963556195.1 of Sepiola atlantica. NCBI lineage: Eukaryota > Metazoa > Mollusca > Cephalopoda > Sepiida > Sepiolidae > Sepiola > Sepiola atlantica. Next base: position 198,219,873 of record OY744521.1, on the reverse strand, counting down.
AATAGTATTTTCCTCAGTCTGTCAAGCTTAAGTTTGAAATAGTATTTTCCTCAATCTGTCAAGCTTAAGTTTGAAATAGTATTTTCCTCAATCTGTCAAGTTTAAGTTTGAAATAGTATTTTCCTCAATCTGTCAAGTTTAAGTTTGAAATAGTATTTTCCCCAGTCTGTCAAGCTTAAGTTTGAAATAGTATTTTCCTCAGTCTGTCAAGCTTAAGTTTGAAATAGTATTTTCCCCAGTATGTCAAGCTTAAGTTTGAAATAGTATTTTCCCCAGTCTGTCAAGCTTAAGTTTGAAATAGTATTTTCCTCAATCTGTCAAGTTTAAGTTTGAAATAGTATTTTCCTCAATCTGTCAAGTTTAAGTTTGAAATAGTATTTTCCTACATCTGTCAAGTTTAAGTTTGAAATAGTATTTTCCTCAATCTGTCAAGCTTAAGTTTGAAATAGTATTTTCCTTAATCTGTCAAGTTTAAGTTTGAAATAGTATTTTCCCCAGTCTGTCAAGCTTAAGTTTGAAATAGTATTTTCCTCAATCTGTCAAGTTTAAGTTTGAAATAGTATTTTCCCCAGTCTGTCAAGCTTAAGTTTGAAATAGTATTTTCCTCAATCTGTCAAGCTTAAGTTTGAAATAGTATTTTCCTCAATCTGTCAAGCTTAAGTTTGAAATAGTATTTTCCTCAATCTGTCAAGCTTAAGTTTGAAATAGTATTTTCCTCAATCTGTCAAGCTTCAGTTTGGAATAGTATTTTCATCGCTAAACATGCAGATATAATGGATGCATCTTGTTTTAAACGCATCCAAGCAACTCTATTAGAGACTCTCTCTCTCTCTCTGTTTGTTATTCTGTCACGCTTCAGTTTGGAATAGCTTGTTCATCGCTAAGCACATAGATTGAATGGACGCATCTGACAAATATCCGTTGTTGTTTTCCGAAAAAAGACCAATTCCTATCGAATGTGGATGATCACTGCCTTTTTCCAACTTTTTGAATAAAGAGTTTTGTTTTAAAATCGGATTACATTCCGAACTCGGCTCTTCCAAAAATAATATGGCAGCAAAATTTGATTTATGAATTCATGAATTCTAGACCAATGCAACGTTTCCTTATCTAATATTTCCACCAGCAGAAATATCATTCTTATCTTCTCAACAGAATTCTCTTTCTCAATACAATGTTTAAGCTTTGTTCTTTTATTTTATTTGAAATCTTAACTCATGTGGTGTAGAGTTTCAGTTAGAGTTACCGATTAAAGTTTATAGTTAGAAAACAAGAACGGATCCATTCTTAGGATGCATCCATTTAATCTACGCGTTTAGCAATGAAAATACATTTTCAAACTTGATGTGAAAGATCCGTGCACTGAGAAACCGACACAAACAAAGCCCGCTATAGAGATGCATAGACACGTCTAAAAATACTATTTATAACTTAAGTGTGACACAAAAATGAAAATGATATTTCAAACTTATGCTTGACACAAAAATGAAAATAATATTTCAAACTTAAGCTTGACACAAAAATGAAAATGATATTTCAAACTTAAGCTTGACACAAAAATGAAAATGATATTTCAAACTTAAGCTTGACCGAAGACAGAAAGAGCCCCTTATAGAGATGCTTAGACTCATCCTCCAATCAACAGTAAAGAGCAATGTATATATATATATATAGATATATATATATAGAGAGAGAGATAGATAGATAGATAATCCAGGCAAGGTAAACATCCACCAGATAGGAATCCAGAGAATTTCAACTGGTCTTATAAAAAATGCTCAATATCAAATAGAGCTTTTATATATATGATTCTTTTTATTTATACAGACATGTACAAAATCTGTGACACTGGCATGTTGATGTTATTGATCAACAGCTATTGCCAGTGTCGCAGATTTTGTACATGTCTGTATAAATAAAAAGAATCATATATATATATATATATATATATTATATATATTAGTGATGGAACGATTCCAATATTTTTACCAATTCCGATAAAATTACAGATTTTCTTCTAAATTCCAGATTCCGATACAATTACCCATTCCGATTCTTTTAAAAACCTCTAAATATTTTTTTATTTTTTTATTTTCGGATTACAGTAAAACACTATGTAAAAAATTTTTGCAAACGTAAAACTAGATTTATGGGGGGGATCTATAGATTTTAGTTTTACTGGTAATTTAAAATAAAAAAATATTCATCATTTTATCGGTAATACCAGCAATGGAAAATTAAGTTTTAAACAAAAAAAAAAAAAAAAAAAACAATTAAAAGAATCGTTTTGGCATCGGAAAATAGGCAAAAAAATTTCCAGTTTCAATACCCTAAAAAGTTCTTATTTTTTCCGATTCCAAAAGTTAGCAAGTAAAAACAACTGCCTGCCAAATCCATTTCAAGTATTTAGGATAATTGAGAAAGCTAATAGCAAGTCAGCCCCCCCACCTTCAATCTATTTCCATAATGAGACGTTTTCTTTCTTTTTTCTTTTTCTTTCTTTTTTGGTAGTCATTTATACCTTTTTTTCTTTCCTTTTTTTTCTTTCTTTTTTTGTGACGTTTTCTTTCTCTGTTATATTTTTTTTTTAACTTCATCGATTCAAACGTTATTTCATATGAATAAGACTATAAGTGTGAACACTGGCAAAAGATTTTTTTTTTTCCATCATTTTTGACGAAGGATGTACACTCGTCTAAAATAATATGCATCTATTTAATCTGTGTGTTTAACGATGAAAATACTATGTCAACTAAAGTGTGACAAACCAACAGACGGATATGATGATGATGATGATGATCCTCCTCCTCCTCCTATTTTGGTATGTAAGGTACTGCTAGTGTCCAGGACTCTGGGATAAGCAACACCAGGCAACGTCTCACGCCTGCTCTCCATGCGTTCCGATCTAAAGTGTTCATATCAGTCATACTGCATGCAGTTAAATCACTTTTTACGTACTCAAGCCAGGTCTTCCTTGGTCTACCACACACCCTAGTATCCAGTTAAGTGCTGTTACTTGAGGTAACATTACGAGGAAAAATTGCATCATTCCTCGTATCAGCCAGTGTATAGCCGTGTCGAGAGGATCTAACTTGGGTTTCGAATACTATGTTATTTTGAATATTTGGTCAGGGTTTACTTGTAGGATGAAGTATTCTCATGTCAGGTTGTCCTGATAAACCCCTGTACAGAGAGACTGAAAACACTCGAGGGTGGTGTCTAGTAGGACTTCAAACTCTTCCCTCCTCTTTCCTCTCACATATATATATATATAATGTGTGTGTGCGTGTGTATAGGCAAAATTAAACTGGAAAAAGAGAAATAAAGGAAGACATCTACATTGAACACAGACATGTTTGAAGAAATTCTCTATACACATTTTTCTTCTTTTAAAAATGAGTTATCACTTATCAAGGCAAAAGGCCACTCAAGGATAAGGGATTGTCAGTTGAATGATGAAAAATCTTATGAGAGGATTGAAAATGATGAATGAAATGAACAAAGTTTGATCGCTTATGAGAACGGTATATGACAAGTATTTGCTGACATTGGGCATGCGTTGCATGGAGACAAACGTGTAATATGAGTCTTAAAAGCAGGCTTAGATCTGATGACCCCAGAGGAAGATCAAATCTGGACAGTATAGGGAGATGTGTGCAGAACAGCAGCCTTTGTTGAAAAAGCGAAAAAAAAGTACTGATCGTCTGCCACCAAAAGAATTTGGTTTGCAACATGCATTAAATGTCATTGTAGGTTTTGATCCCAAGCCTCGAATTAATGGCTGATGGCAATTTTTGCTGAATAAGCAATGTTTATGGACGAAAATTTGAGGTGCCAGGATTACTATATAAACCAGTCAAGTTGTGTCAGTTACAACCACTGTAAAGAATGTTTCTTTCTTCCTTTGTGCACCTAAAATTAAACAGAATTTTCATCAACAAAGGTTTAGTTTTCCTAGAACTTCTCATCTGTGGAATACAATACCATGGGACTGCTTCCTAGCTGTCTACAATATGGTCCATGAAAGCCAATTCTCTCTAGTTGTTGTTCATCGGCATCTAACGATCTCATTAACTCTTATCCTCGAGTAGCATTTGGACCTTGATAAGCAGCTCATAAAAAAAGGAAAAAGGGAGCCAAAGATAGAAGAAGGATGAGGAGGAGTTCATCCCCTCCCCACGAGGAGAATCATTACACAAGTTCAGTTTAAAGTTGGGTTTGCATGATTAGCCTCTTGCAGGTGTGGACAAACTATGGCCTGCAGTAATATTAATAGCTATCGGGACCCTGTGAAAATTCCAGTGTTTTCTACATCAATCTGTATAATTTACTGTTAATAATAATATTCCTTTTGAAATAATATGTCGGTCAAGATATATACTATTAAGAAAAAATTACTCTTTCTTCTTCCATAAAAATAATTATCATTTTAGATAAATATTATTTAAATAAATAAATTACTAATTATTAATTCATAAATTCACATTTTACAGGCTTCCGCTTTCGGACTTTATTGGAATCAATCATCTCACTACGCTTGCTGCCCATCTTTGAAACTTTCCTTGAAACTTTTCTGTGACTTTTGCTTTAAGCATATTTAAAAAAAAGAAGAATTTCTTATGTATTTTCAAATTAATGCTTCCGAATAATTAATAATTAGTAATTTTATTGGTGTTTCCTTCTGAGGAGAAGAGCAATTCTTTGAAAATCCATGAATTAAAGGTCAGTTTATTATATTCCTTGCTTGAACACCGGATGATTTAATAAACTTGTAAACTTTCAAAGTTTTTTTTTTCATCATTTCAATATTTCCTATATTTTCACATATATATATATATATATATATATATATATATATATATATATATATATATATATATATAAATGGAGAAGAATGGAAAGGAATTAGAGAAAGCAAAAGCCAAATCAAAATTCAATTCAAAAGTTCAAAGCAAGGTATATTCCGCAAAAAGGCAATTTATTCAAGTTAAATTTTCCTTAAGCCAGGCTTTTCAAAGATCAAAATCTTATCATCAGAGGAAGTCGCTGGGATAGATAAGTTGGCAATGGCCAAGATTTAAAATTTGAAAAATGAAATAAAAGTTGTAGGGAAATAAACGCAGGGCAAAACTGTGCCAGGGTGCAAGCAAATGTCCGATTGCTAAAAAGTCCAGTGTCGAAGAGTCCAGCGGAGAGAATAAGATTTATATATATATATATATATATATATATATATATAGAGAGAGAGAGAGAGAGAGAGAGAGAGAGTTGGAGAGAGATGAAAATAAAATTTTGGTTTGGGATACCGATTTGTCAGACACCATAGCAAGTGAGATGATTGTGTTGTGCTTGTCGTATGAAAAATTGATAGATTTTGGCTGTCTGTAAATTTGACGTCGCATGTGGAATTGTGAAGGCAGATTTAATAAAGAATAATTCAGAATGTCTTTGGATTTTTCAACATATCCTGCGTCTGATATAAGTTTGGAAAACATAAAGAATTTATTTTTAATTTTGGCATGTTATGAATAATAATGAAAAGAAAAACATTGAAATCGATTTGATATGATTTCATGATAAAATAAAGCAAAAGTATTTTGTTTTGAATATCTGTTATTATTTCAGTTCAAGGCGGGTCAGCTTCTCAAAATTGCCTTTGTATTCTCAAAGTGCTGCATCAGCATATTATTCTCTATGAGAAAGAAATCTGCTTTAACAGACCGTATAAAATTCTGCCCCACAAGTGTCTTGTATTGGTCAAAATATTAAATAGATTGATGCGTTTTGTTCACCTATGTCAACTGGCTACATTTGGCTTTCAACAAATTCTTATCACACAGGGTGACTTGGATCAGATTGGTAGGAAAGGCGGGGGAAGATGATTTGGACAGATTTTTCCCCCTTTCGAAAAGAAATCAAACTTGTGAAATTCGTTTAACAGAATATTTAGACACTTATTCAATATTTTCTTGAAGAGATTTTCTGAAAAATGTTTCCTATTTATTCACCTTTTTATGATTAACTATTTGAGACAATGTTTGTTCATTGGTCCGGGTGAGTTTGATGAGTGTGCAAAAAAGTTATGCCCCTTGAATATATTGGCTGTCTAGAGTCGAAGATAGCTGGTGCTGCATTAGTTAAACTAGCAAAAATATGCAACCAGATGGAGCCTATTTTGCTAGGATATATGGCAGACCCCCAAAGGAGGAGGTAATGCCTGGGAGAATGGTACCATAAACACAGAACCGATACTACACTATCCTCCCCCTCAAAGGAAGAGGTAATGCCTGTGAGTTTCGGCAAATCACGTCGGGGTCACCAAATTTGTGGGGGTTCTGACAGCTTCTCAACGTTAAACATGAAAGAACGAGTAAAAATACGCCAATAACCAACACAAAAAGTAAGAAAGCCAGCACTCAAAAATACATATAAACATAACAATTTATTCAACGTGGTTCAATTAAATTGTGTAAATTCCACAATGAAAAACTTGAGTTTTGTGCACAGGAAAATGTTCATTTTACTGTTTGTATCAAATTGTCTTTTAAAGTTTTTTCTTGTAAAGCACACATGTTTTAGTGTGCGCATAATTTAAGGAAATTGAGCAGTTTACTGTTTGTATAAAATTGTCTTTTAAAGTTTTTTTTGTAAAGCACATGTGTTTTAGTGTGCGCGTAATTTAAGGAAATTGAGCAGTTTACTGTTTGTATAAAATTGTCTTTTAAAGTTTTTTTTTGTAAAGCACACATGTTTTAGTGTGCGCGTAATTTAAGGAAATTGAGCAGTTTACTGTTTGTATAAAATTGTCTTTTAAAGTTTTTTCTTGTAAAGCACACGTGTTTTAGTGTGCGCGTAATTTAAGGAAAAATGAGCCGTCTCTATACCCCTGTTTTTTTGCCGGGTACGAAAGGGTAGGAATTTTGGCGTTTGAACGAACAGAGAAAGAATTAAAAGGTTAGGCTTACAATTTGTCCTGTGTGTGGTGAGGAGGAACGGGGAGACGGCGTATAGTTACTGTTAGACAGCAGTCGGCAGTGCTTTCCTGCCCCATGCCCCTTTGAGTCATTCTGATGGGATTTCTTAATCGCTGGTCGTAAGGAAAGAAAGACTTTGTTGACAAGACCTGTTACTTGCTGGGAAGCGGGTAAAAAGAGACCGAAAAGAAAGGCGTATCTTCTTTTATATAGCTCAAATCACACGTGGTCACGCATGATCTCTGGTCTGTGATTGGTCGGAGACCTCTGTCAACGTGATCGGTAGCTTGTTCTCCTTTCGTTAGCCATGACCGGGTAGAAGTCATGAGTAATTCGTAATTGTATTCTTAGTATTACCATACTGAGGATTGAACCTTCAACCTCCAGAAGACTGTCACTTAGAACTAATTATGACTTAACACTACTATTTGTTGCACGACGATCCATGTGATACTAAGAATACAATTAAAAATTATTAAAGACTTCTACCCGGTCATGGCTGACAGAACGAGAGCATGCTAACCCCAGCGGATTAAATGAAGGGTTCCATTCAAAATTCTGTACAGATTCCTAAGTTTGACCAGATGCTTGCTTTTTTAACATGTTGGCACACAAAACACAAGAATTAAGGCTCACAAATCACCCAAACTTAAAAATAGTGGACGTTTTGTGTTGCTGGAATCTCAGATATTGGTCAGACAACATCGTAAAACTTGTATTATTATTTTGTAGTAAGTAAAATTTAAAATAAATAAACACTACTTATTTTTTATCAAAACACAATAAGACTCTTAAAGTTTATTTCTGGGCTAAAAAATAATATCCCGCTTTTTTCGTGTCAGTCTGATTGTAAAGAAACATCAATATTTTCTCTTTAGCAAAACTCTGCTCCTCACTGAATTTTAAGACACTATGGATCTATTTTAATTTTTGTTATTTTTTTAAATAAATGAAATTTTGTAGAAAACTAATGAAACGATTTTGAGATTGAATAACAGAATAATGGACAGAGGGCAAAAACATACGTCTTTTTTTATTAATATCCGGGGACTAAAAAAGATTGAAGAAAGCCTATTTCAAAAGACTGGATTGTGGATAATTTAACACTGACCATTGGATAATTTCTCTTCCATCTTGCATGTTTAACACATCATACAATAAGTCCTGGGCCTGACTAAAACAACTTTTTGAGGCAAAATTCGACTTTATTCATCAACATGGTCTCCTTTTAGGGTGATACACTGATTTCCATTGGCTATTTTCTCCTTCATGGTCCATGTTTACATATACATACAACTAACTTGGGAATTCTAGCTTAGTCAGTTTTCTGTAATCATCGTCATAATTTTGTAAAACAATAATAAACCAATTTTGATAAAATCAAAAAACTAATTGAATAACAGACAAGCGGAGAATGAAAAACAAAATCATGAGTCTTTTCCGATTAACATCTGTAGCAGGAAAAGTTATTTTCCCTGTCGTACGTTTAGATGCCAGTGTTTTTAGCAGAAAAATCTCAACGACGGTCGAAAACGCCCAAGAAACTCTTTTTAGTAGACACCGGAACAACACTCGCAAGGGACTCTGGATTAGTGCACACCGCCTTCTTCTCCAACGTCTTCTTCTTCCACGTCTTCTTCTTCCACGTCTTGTTCTTCCACGTCTTGTTTTTCCACGTCTTGTTCCTCTTTAAAAGCGTCGCCATTGTCTTCCGTTGACTACGTTTTTCCTCGCCCCTCTTGCCTCCAGCGACCCGCTTTTATTTCAAACAGGACTCTCGTGTGCGTGAGAGAACACGAGATTTCACGTGATCACCTGGTAATATTAAGCCACTGACGCCATCTTGCCATTTTTTGGGCGGTCCAGCCCTGCAAAGCGCGCACCGAGACCGTTTGCCAGGTAATCCCATGTTTTCGCAATTTCTTACACACTCCCCCCTGATCTCATTATCACAGAAAGAGCAGGGAGGCGGTGTCCTTTTTCTTCGAGTGCTTCTTCAGAGAGGGGGATTCGGGGCTTCATCATCATCTGTGCTGTCTTCCGTGGCATGAAGGTCGGCGAACCTAAGGCTGCGCATCGCAGCATCACTGTCCGGGCTTTCATCAGCAGTAGGAGGGTCAGTACATTCAAGGTTACCACTCTCAGTGTCGCTGTGCGATGAAGCCGTCATGAACCAGAATGATGGTTCGCTGGTCACAGATTCAAATTCACTATCCTCGTCAAGTGGCAGCTGCGTTTGGAATACCGATCTTAAGTCTTTAATGTGACGGGGTACTCCATCAACTCGCACCGCCTGCGGGCTGATCACTTCAGTGACACGACCGGTTCCGTAGCGAGTCGTGCACTGGCCTCGGGTTTTTTTAACCCAAACGACATCTCCTTCTTTTATGTTCTCCTATGGTGGCTCTGGTTCGGGCAGTGAGCTGCTCTCCAAACCTCTCGTCCTGACATGGTACGTATGTAGTGCGTTGGCTGGCACGGTGGAGGGTGAAACATCGTCCTTAGGGGTGACGTTATACCAATAGACTGCTTCAGGCACCGTACACCCCTTCCGTGCTGCGATGGTCTTGACAGTCCTATGGTTGCGCTCAATAATTCCGTTCCCACTGGGCACATGGGCACACCGAAAACGCAGACGGACACCCCAGCCATCTACAAACAGTTTGAACGGCGCACTAACAAAAGCGGGGCCATTGTCGGTCAATATCTCAGAAGGAGGGCCACGCTCGAGGAACACACTTTCCAACTCATGGACAATGGCAGCCGTGTCCTGCCGGCGAAGGGGCCGCCACAATGCAAATCTGGACGGTCCGCAATCAATAAGTGTCAAGAAATGCCCCCCGTTGTAGTGAGTTATGTCTATCGCAATCCTATCCCAATTATACTTCACACCGAGTGTGTCCTTCTTCCACCGGACAGGTGCTGGGTCGATCGATTGGCAGGTGTTGCATCTTCTCACAACAGATTTCACAGGCCTCTGCGACACAGAGGGGTCAACTAACCTGGCGAAGTAAAGGGTTCGGTTTACACCGGGGTGCCTGCTTTGGCAATGGACATCAGCGATACGCTCCGGGCTTAGTCTACGTCCCACCGCAGCGCAATTTACAGGTGCTGGCTCGTTCACTTCTTTCGGCAGGTCTAGCCAACGGCATGGCACTCTGGTCAGACGATCCGCTCGATTCAAACAGGATTGCACCAGTGTCACATCTATGACCAAGTTGTATCTTTAATTTTGCACAACCGGCAAACACGCTCGGCCTTCTCCAGCCATTTGACCACCGATGGACCAGCAGGAGAGCTGTCGAATTCCGGAATTAATCTAATGTCGAATTTCTCCATAACAATGCCGAAATAGCTTGTAGCAGGAAAAGTTATTTTCCCTGTCGTACGTTTAGATGCCAGTGTTTGTAGCAGAAAAATCTCAACGACGGTCGAAAACGCCCAAGAAACTCTTTTTAGTAGACACCGGAACAACACTCGCAAGGGACTCTGGATTAGTGCACACCACCTTCTTCTCCAACGTCTTGTTCTTCCACGTCTTGTTCTTCCACGTCTTGTTCTTCCACGTCTTGTTCTTCTTTAAAAGCGTCGCCGTCGTCTTCCGTTGACTACGTTTTTCCTCGCCCCTCTTGCCTCCAGCGACCCGCTTTTATTTCAAACCGGACTCTCATGTGCGCGAGAGAACACGAGATTTCACGTGATCACCTGGTAATATTAAGCCACCGACGCCATCTTGCTATTTTTTGGGCGGTCCAGCCCTGCAAAGCGCGCACCGAGACCGTTTGCCAGGTAATCCCATGTTTTCGCAATTTCTTACACAACATCCTGGTACAAATAAATGAGACAAATCTGTGTTTTCACACATTTCATAAGAAAATGTTCTGATGGAATTTGTCTAGAATAAAATGTGTGAAAACACAGTCCTTCATTTCGTTCCTTTCATTGATTTACTTCTGCAAAAATTTCAGAAAAAAAACAATTTTTTTTTTTGCCAGGACTTTTTACGAATAATTCTAACAAAAGAGTTTGTAAAATATTTACCCTTTTTGTTTATTTTAACGTTTTTTTTTTTCATTGAAATAAATCATTTTCAGAATGACAACAACTAAAAACCCGGCAAAAATACTTCATAAAAGAAAACAACATTCAATGCAGACAGCGTGGACTTTTAGTGAATATTTCAATTTGTAAAAAATCAATTCTAGTTTCTTGACATGACAATACATTACTTGATATATTTGAAGAGTGGAATACAAATTTGTAAAACTTAGATGAGTTTAATTTCATTAAAATAATTATGCATTTATTACAAGTTTCAGCAAGATAAAAAGAACAAAAAGATTTTTGAACTTCAGACTTATTTAGAGGTGACTTACATTTTTAAATCAAAGGTAAATTTTCATCATCATCATATTTGGTTGACATGCTGGCATGTGTTGGACGACTTTTAGAAATTGACGTTAAAACTAATCTATCTCTGCCGAGTTCTTTTCTTGTCCTTCTTTCTCTTAAATCCATCCTCATCACTTTCTCCCATTTTTTCTCATGGCCTTCCCATACAAACTGACCCTGCCACCACAACTGTTCTACATACACTAGCACAAGAACTCTCATCCATATTTTCATCATCATATTCGGTTTAACGTCCATTTTACATGCTAGCATGTGTTGGACGACTTTTAGAAATTGACTTCCAAACTAACCTATATCTAGCCAGATCTTTATTCATCCATCTTTCTCTCAAATCCATTCTTATCAATTCATCCTATATTTTACTTGGCCTTCTACCAAGTGATCCTGTATTGCAACTGTTCTACATGTACTAACCTAAGAACTCTCATCCATTCTTTCAATGTGACTATAACAACGAAGTCTCCCATTCTGCACACATTTCCCTATACTGTCCAGATTTAATCTTCTTCTGAGGTTATCAGAACTAAGCCTGTTTTTAAAACTTACATTACACATCCATTCTTATATCCTTTCCCACCATTCAACACATATCTGCAATCCTCATTGATCAGGTTTCATTTCCACACATTATACTTGATAGACAGTGGTAACACTCTGCTGGTTAGTAATGGCAGAAGTTTCCTGAACTTACTCCACCCATTTTTAACTCTTGCAATCACACTAGCACTAACACCCCCCCCCCGTGCTCCAATGGTAGCACCAAGGTAACAAAACTTATTTAATGAAGTTCGTAAATTTTATTTAATAAAATTAATTTCAAAAACTTCAAATTTGCATTTTACAGAATTAATCAAGGAACCCTGTAATGGCTGGAAGCAATACAATTAGAACTCGAAAGCTTAGAGCATTTCTATTGCGTTTTTTTTTTATTTTCATGTGGCAAACATTTACCAGTACGACCTCTCCTAAAATATCTCAAGTTTCATGTGTATGTTTGTCAAAGCAAAAAGCCTTTGTAAATAAAATTATGCCAGAAGAGAAACCTTTTGCATACGAGGTGTTTAGTAATTAGTCATAACTAGGTCTTTTCTTGTGAGTGGCAAAAGCTTGTGAACTGCGCTTTTGAATCCTGTTTTTTTGACAGTTTCTGCATTCAGGTGTTTCTTGTCAGTCATAGAAATCCATGACACCTGCCTTTTTAAAGACTTTACATGCGATAATGTTGTCAAGTTTGCCTCGGGTTCTTCCTCACATTTTTGGTTTATCTATTATATAGGCCTCCATTCTGTCTCAAGAGACAATGAATAACTTCTGTAAGGATGCTTGCATGAGAAATCTATTGTGAAACAAGGGTAGCACAATCCCAACCACACCTATCCTGAACTGATATTGCTTGAATCCAGTGACAAGGAGAAGCCCAAGACGACTAGAAACAATGCCGGGATAAGCAGAGAGCCCATTGGCATACATCACCTGGTATTTCTAAATGATCAACTATTTAGTACTGACCTAGCTTAACATCGCTTCACTTTGGTGATCTAACAGGACCCGTTGTGTCAACTTGATTATGCCGTATTGGTTTATAAAAGTGACAATAAAATTAGTAGTCATTTTTGTGTCGTTTTTGTTTGGACTGTCTTGAATTTGTTTGTATTGTGGAGAGTCAGTTGTTTATTTACTCGTATTTCCAGCAAAGATTTGTTCCGTTAAAAAAGTTACAAGTGTTATCAGCCTGAACAACCTGCATCTCTTCACTAACATTGCCCCTTCAGATGTGAGACAGGAAGTTGCCAGCCAAGTAGAGATCACAAAGGCTATCAGTGATGAGCACCATCTTCTTCATGGACGTGAACCAACGGTCCAACGAATGAAATCAAGAAGAAGCTTCCTCAGCTATGTTGAACCCCTAACAACATCTCAGGAAGAGACCAGACTACAGCAATGGACCAGACGGCTAGAGAATATCCCCTCCTACTGACATATGACCCCCTCTTCTGAGGCACTCCCTCCCAGTTTAGAAGCACCCTGGCTCCAGTGGAAAACACTCAACCGCCTGAGAACAGAAATGGCGTGATTAAAGGTTGCTATTAGTAGATAGGGCTACAAAACTGATCCAACCATCTGTGAATGTGTAGAGGAGGACCATATGATGCAACACTGCCTTGTCTGCCCCCCTACTGGCCAACCGGTGCAGCTTGAAAGATCTTGTGGAGTACAACAATAATGCAAAGGACTGCATAAAAAGGTGGGAAACTGTCGTATGACCACATGCTTCAAAGACACACAAAGAAGAATAGGTATACAGATGTTGTTTGCTTTTTGATGCCAGGGGTGACAATGTGGTGTCTGCATATTCCTTTCTTTCAGAACATTCATGGAGAATAATAAAGACAATTCTGTATATTTGATTTACTTAACTGCGCATCCATTTACTTATCTATAAGTTGCTTCTTGCTATCTTTACGTCTAAACGCCCCTATCTATCCAGATTTCACATGACAATATTTTTTTTCAAAGTCCTAAACAAAGAATAAGCCGTGCAGTGATATCAAAACTATTACCATCCAGTGACCTCTTGTGCCAAATCATATCAGTGATTTTATTCTCACAGTTTTATTCTTTTGAAAAAGAACTCATCTAACTACCACCAATGCAAAGAACTTTCCTTTCTTCCTCTGTGTACCTAAAACCAAACGAAATTTCCATAAACATAACTTCTTTCCAAGGACTTCTCATCTGTGGAACACATTGCCACGAGACTACTTCCCTTGATGCAACAACATGATCGTCTTCAAGTTCAGCGTCAATAAAGACCCTTTAAATAATCAAATTTTGTCCATTTCACTAATCGTTTTCCAATCCTCTCATAGTATTGTTCATCATCCAACTGACAATCCATCCATTTCATCAACCCTTATCCTCGGGTGGCTTTTGGCCCTTGTAAGTGGTCACTCGTTAGTAAAAATAAAAAATACAAGTGTACATTCACCCTACATATCTTCCTGTTTTCCTTCATTTCCTTAGCATTTTTTAAAGGTCCTATTATGACTTCATGATTTAAACTTTATATATATACTAGCTGACCCATGTGCCGGCGTTGCCCGGGAAAGCAGATAAACTCAAGAAATCGCATGCCTCATCCATGAACTTATTTGCTGCTTATTGTTTTCCGGAGCAAATACAGACCCCACGATGTTCATGTACAACAGCAATCAGAAAAATAAAAAACAAACTTTTGGTCTGTGTGTGTGTTTTGGATGGAGCCTTTTTGTTTGATGTACAATGTAAATATGTATTTCCTTCATGGAAACTGTAATTTATGATGTCAAAAACTGTAGAAAATGTAATTGTCAGGAATTGGCGGCCAAGTCAAGAGAGTGAGTAGGGGGGGGGGTGATATGGAAAACGTAACAGTACGTCCATTCAATTTACCATGTAATATTTAAAATATTAAGGTATTTAGGAAAACACCCAAGTGTGACAGATTGAATGACGGATAAAAAAAAGTCTCGCTATTATTGTAGATGAGAACCCTCAACTAAATAGCTCCCCCTCCCTCCTCATATAAGAGATGCTACTTTTTTGTAGTTAATTATGTGTGAACAACTTTATGCAAAAAAAATTTTTTTTTTTAGAAATTACTGCTCCTACTTATAATAATAATAGCCATCCGTGTAGTAAAAATACTACTACTACCACAAATACTACTACTACCACCACAAATACTACTACTACTACTACTCTGGTTAATCATTACTATTACCCACATCAATTATTTTAAAGGAAATACAGTAGTGAAATTATCTTTAAAACAAAAAAAACATGCATTTTCCTTTACCTACTCATTTATGACATATTTGCGTTGAAAATTAATATTTAATAGAAGTCATAAGTCTTTTAAATCCGCATAAATACCGATTCTGAGCAAAGTAGCCATTTTTGTTAGAGTCAGTTAGAAATGTAAACCAAGATACCTACTTTTCTCAGAATCTATATTCATGCGAACTTAAAAAGCTCATAACTTTTATTAAATATTAAGTGTTTTAACACAAATAGGTCACAAATGGATAGGTAAAACAAAACATTGTTTTTGACTTAGATCCCAAGTGTATTTCTTTAAAAAAAAATACGTCAGTAATACTAATTTATCTTATAAAATTCATGGATAAAATTGCATTAATACGGATTATGTAACAAATAAATGGTTGTTTTTTTCATTTTTATTGTGCAAATATTTGGAATTATAAGTAAAGACGTTTCATTTTGCCACACAGACTTAGGGTTAGTGGTCAGTTTAAGGGAGAGTATGGTTTGTAAGAAACAAATAATAAAATCAAACTGTTTATTAAAAATATTGTTTGTACCAGTTGACAGCGGCTTTGTTGCTGTCGGCCTGAGGTATGTTTCTGTTCAGTCCTAGGAGCTCCACTATCCCAGGCTTTATCTTTTTGGGTGAGTTTATATCTAATCGCCTGAGGCGCCCCTACCGGGAAATGCCGACTTGACGCTGTATCTAACCTCCTGCAGAGAAGGTAAATAAATAAGTAAACATAATAATGTAGCATCGAATAAAATTCCCGAATTATCACACTCTTTTCTTAATTACTTTTAAATGATGCCTTCCTGTGGTATTCTTTTTATACCACCCCCCCGGCCAAAAGAAAGAAGGAAGAAGTGACATGGAATAAAAAAAAAAACGCTGCAAGCCAAACAAAAAAAGAAGAAAAAGAGGAAGAAAGGAAACATTTAATTGTCTGTTTTGTAGTTTGTACCGAAAGTAAACAAAACAATGTTTGCTTAATAAAGTATAAAGCAAGTTTATGAGTACATGAGTAAGTGTTGGGTGAGCGCTATATTAGTATCAGCAGCCATGTTTGAATTGTAATGTTTGTTTGTCTACTGTTCAAAAAATCGCATTCCGTTATTCTAGAATAAGAATCGATGTATGACTGTAAAAATTTCTAACGGAGAAATTATAACTGGTAAAAGAACATTAATGAGTAAGTGAATGTGTCGGGAGTATTGTCAAATAAAGCATATTAGAAATAAAATGTGAAATGCAGTAAGAAAGTGCATCACAAAAAAAAAAAAAGAAGAAAAACAGTAAAAAGTAAGAATAATGAAAGTGACAAGTGATGGATGACCTGATCATTCTTGTAATCGGCTATTAAGTTAATCTAGAATGTAAAAGAAAGCCTCTGGAATCAACCAATCAAAACGCCCTAAAAGCAGAAAGTGTACATTAAAGGGAGCACTCCGTATTTAGTAAGTAAAAGACAATAGCAAGAACTGAAAAAGAAAACGAAATAATGACAGCGAAAATATCATATGAAGAATACTTCCTGGCATAAGATGGTGGCAGTGGAAGTAGATTTATACGTGTGAGTGAAAATTACACCGACTTCCTGTATGTATGACTATTTTAGAAACAGCAAATAAGCCAGAAAAAATGTCGAAATTACTAAAAGCGAACGAAACGGAAGCATATTTTCCGAAAACATGCATCGATACTTTGCAGAAAGCATGACCATAGCGGAATTCTATATACCACAAACTCAACTGTATTATTATAAAACTGATGTCAGATCTTCTAATTTTGTGGGTCATTTACATTTTATTTTATTTTTCATGAACCAATTTGATTGCATGAGAAATGATATCTTCGACCTTTCATTATTTTCAGCATGAACCTAGGTCAATTGTAAAAAATTCATGACATGTCCTGGGTCATAAGTTATCTACATGCTAGTTTTAATTGAAATTCATTCAGTAGTTATTGAGTTTATGACAAACAGGCATATGTTAATTATGTTAATCAGTCTGTTAATATTATGTAGCAGAGACACTTACTGGCCTTCAGGCTAGGATCAAACTGTAGTATCTGTTCTGTGCTTGGTCAAATAAAATGATCCTTCTTGACTGATGCGATTTTTATTTTTATCTAATCCAGAGTGCCCCTTTTTGGAAAGCTGGATAACGTCCACATATAAAAAAACGAATTAGTGCCTAACTTTGTCCCTCGTGGGGAGGTAAGTAAATAGAGACCTTCTTTGTGAAGCTGCACAAAAATTTCTGAGTCTTTTAATATTGACGGGGTGGGGGGGATAGAGGCTTATTTTAGGTAACGAATAGATGTTGGCTCCCTCCATTTTTAACCTAGTCAAGTTTTAGTGCATTAGCAAGTTAACTATTATATAGTCTTTATAATAATTTTGAATTACATCTTAAAAAGTCTATAGAATCCACATTTTGGCCAAGATCAAAGTGTAGTATCTGTTCCAATGGATACTGCACCCCATACTTGTATTGTCTTGTCCTTCGGGCCTTGATTTACGCCGGTCAATGGGTCTGTCCTGTGCAGTTCTAGGAGGTCCACCCTCCCAGGCTTTGCCTCCCCTCTTTGGGGAGGAGTAAGTTTATTGCTTACTGTCTGAGGCGCCCCTACCGGGGAATGCCGACGAGGCTGCCCAGGCAATTTTTAATGGCCAGAATGCTCACTTCTCGGGCGCTGGCTTTTCAAACCCCACTTTCCCGACCCGATCTTGGGTCACATCTTACTTGTGGGAGTAAGATAAAACTGGCCTTGTGCCTAACTCCTGGGAAGGAGTAAATAATATCCACATTGTTAAACCTAATATTATGACAATTAGATGAGATAAATAATTAATGTCAATATATTTTTATGAAAGAAAAAAATTTTTAATCTGAAATTCAGAGATTTATTTTTTTCAACAAACTTTTGGACTTGTGTTATGAACTTTTAGGCCCAAACAATATCTATTATAGTCAACAGGAAAAAAAAACAATTCATCATCATCATCAGTCCATTTTACATGCTGTCATGTGTTAAACGGCTTTTAGAAATTGACTTCCAAACTGCACTATCTCTGACCAGTTCTTTATTTATCCCTCTTTATCTCAAGTCCATTCTTATCACTTCCTTCCATGTTTCTTTGACCTTCTCCTGTGAACTGAACCTGCTACCCAACTATTCTATATCTACTAACCCAAAAACTCTTATCCATTCTTTCAGTGTGGCCATACCATCAAAGTCTCTGGTTCTGCACACATCTTCCTAAACTGTATAGATTTAATCTCTCTGAGTTCATCAGATTTAAGTCTGTCTTTAACACTCACATTACACATCCATCGTATCGTTCTCATATCATTTCTCTCCATGCAACGCATGTCTTCAACCCTCACTGGCCAGATTTCACTTCCATACATCATCTCACTGCGTACACATGCTTCATAGACTCTTCCCTTTATCAACAGTGGTAACGCTCTGCTGGTTAGTAATGACAAATGTTCTCTAATCTTACTATATTCACACTTAATCCTTGCTATCATACTAGCACCTGTTCCATCCAGTGCTCTAATAATATCACCAAGGTAACAAAACTTCTGAATATCTCTATTCATACAAAGTTTGGTATGTCTATATGTTTATATATTTTGGTATGTCTATATGTTTATATATTTTGGTATGTGTATATGTTTATATATTTTGGTATGTGTATATGTTTATATATTTTGGTATGTGTATATGTTTATATATTTTGGTATGTGTATATGTTTATATATTTGTATATACCAGATTCACTTCTAGACTAATTAACCTATCATTATTTATTTGGGAACACAGCTGTTAGGCGTAAGGGGTCGTAATGTGGGCAATATTTTGTTTAATTTAGTTTTATGCAAAAGGAGGTGGAAGCCCTTCATGAAAATTCAGATACCTGCGCAGTAGGCCACTTAAGGCGAGGGGGGGGGATATCAGTTGGTGAAAACCTTCTCCTATTGGGCGGTACAAGCAAAGTGGCAACAGAGAGAAATTGGAAGTCATTCTATAAAACGTCTAACATGAAGACGAAAGATGAAAATAATAGTAATATTTCTCTCTCTGTTCATTTAGCATCACTTTTCCTTGTGTTGATATTTTGCAAGCCTACTCTCCAGTCCTCATGGTTCAGCGGATAAACTGCCTACAAATTCCACTCTGTACGGTCTTGTCTAATCACTTGCTTCCAAGTTTTCCTTGGCCGGCCAATCTCGATGCAATTCAAGACATCTATGTTTCTGCAACGGTTGATCCAGGAGGATAAGCGCTCCACATGACCGTACCAGCGTAACCGATTTATCCTCTATGCTTGCAAACAAATGTAGTGCATTCAGAAAATCTTCTGACCTAATGTGTTGTGTTTGGTCAGTTTTCACATTGCAGATCCATATAATAATAATAATAATAATAACAACAACAACCTGCCACAGAAAATACTATTTCTAACTAAAGCTTGACAAACAAAAGGCTACTTCTAACTAAAGCTTGACAAAGAAAAGGCTATTTCTAACTAAAGCTTGACAAACAAAAGGCTATTTCTAACTAAAGCTTGACAAACGAAAAGACTATTTCTAACTAAAGCTTGACACAGAAAAGGCTATTTCTAACTGCAGCTTGACACAGAAAAGACTATTTCTAACTAAAGCTTGAAAAAGAAAAGGCTATTTCTAACTAAAGCTTGACAAAGAAAAGGCTATTTCTAACTGAAACTTGACAAAGAAAAGGCTATTTCTAACTAAAGCCTGTACACAGAAAAGGCTATTTCTAACTGCAGCTTGACACAGAAAAGACTATTTCTAACTAAAGCTTGACAAAGAAAAGGCTATTTCTAACTGAAACTTGACAAAGAAAAGGCTATTTCTAACTAAAGCTTGACAAAGAAAAGGCTATTTCTAACTAAAGCTTGACAAAGAAAAAGCTATTTCTAACTAAAGCTTGACAAACAAAAGGCTATTTCTAACTAAAGCTTGACAAAGAAAAGACTATTTCTAACTAAAGCTTGACACAGAAAAGGCTATTTCTAACTGAAACTTGACAAAGAAAAGGCTATTTCTAACTAAAGCCTGTACACAGAAAAGGCTATTTCTAACTGCAGCTTGACACAGAAAAGACTATTTCTAACTAAAGCTTGACAAAGAAAAGGCTATTTCTAACTGAAACTTGACAAAGAAAAGGCTATTTCTAACTAAAGCTTGACAAAGAAAAGGCTATTTCTAACTAAAGCTTGACAAAGAAAAAGCTATTTCTAACTAAAGCTTGACAAACAAAAGGCTATTTCTAACTAAAGCTTGACAAAGAAAAGACTATTTCTAACTAAAGCTTGACACAGAAAAGGCTATTTCTAACTGAAACTTGACAAAGAAAAGGCTATTTCTAACTAAAGCTGTACACAGAAAAGGCTATTTCTAACTAAAGCTGTACACAGAAAAGGCTATTTCTAACTAAAGCCTGTACACAGAAAAGACTATTTCTAACTGCAGCTTGACACAGAAAAGACTATTTCTAACTAAAGCTTGACAAAGAAAAGGCTATTTCTAACTGAAACTTGACAAAGAAAAGGCTATTTCTAACTTTTTTTAGCACGGATCATTTCGGCCTGATGCACGTATGTGATTAGCTGACAGGATTGTATCGTTGTCCCTATAATCATTCATGGTTTTGCAAGACTTTTATATCCCCCTTATGAAGACTAAAATCAACATAAACTTCTATAATATGTATTGAATCAAATTGACACTTACCGGCATAATAGGCTCCAATATCCCATATGCAAATATTGCTTGAATGAAGCAATATTTATATAATGAATCATCCACTAGTGGAATGGCAGCCAATCAGAGCTGAGATAATGGACTTGCCCATCTTGAAATAGTGGAGCATTCTCCCGCAATCCAGTCTCCACAATGAGTGCCATTAGATCCCTATCCTTCACAGACCCTACCTCTGAAGACCTTCATCTCTCGGACAAAATAGATGCCATGGTGGGGTTAGCAACCCATCAAGCCATGAATGATTATAGGGACAACGATACAATCCTGTCAGCTAATCACATACGTGCATCAGGCCGAAATGATCCGTGTTACACAACTCTGATCAACACAATACAACTAGGTTTTTCATCCAAATCTTTACTTACTGAACCGGACGTCCGTAACTTCTGGAAGGTTGCCATCGACTCAGTACTGACAGGGGCTTAACACTGATGGATGGGAGAATCGTGATACCCAAATCTCTCAGAAGAAAAGTACTACGTTATTTACACTCAGCCCACCAGAGCGTGGATGGTATGAAACCCCGTGCCATTTTCTGATCTGTAAATACTTGTAATGAATTAAGATATTTTTCCTCAATGTAAGCGTTGTATTATTTGAATTTGTAAGTTTTAAAAGCTAAAACAACGTATATATATATTTTTAAAAATAAATATTAATTTATTTAAAATCAATTTGGTTTCGACGCTATAACGTCTTCTTCAGGAGTAGAAACAGTTTTTTTTTCATTTTCCTTCCCTGTGGCATGGTGTCACTAGAAAGGTCCATATGGTCTTTTAACAGTGATTTATTTTCAAACTTCGTTTATTGATCATTTTTGGTCTTTTATTAAACTGATATCAGAGTTCACAAATATTTAACCATTTTTCTTAGTTTTTCAGTTACAAGTGGAAGACGTTTGCAAGATTTAAATGTTTCGATTTCCTTTCCTTTTAATGTTTACTTTGTAACGTTTTGACCTTCCTACCTTATCTGAATTTATTGCCTTTAATTAAACACACATAGTTAACACTAATTACATCAGTTCTGATTAGGCCATGACTTTTCATAGAACATGATTCCAATGGGTATAATTTCAAACTGAGTGTCCGTTTCAAACGTTCCTTCAGAGTATTCTAATGTCTTTATAGTGGACCAATCAAATTGTCTCATTTGACATTAACCTTATTTAATCTTGGTCTACCAATTCGTTCCCCAAAACGATTGGAATTAGATTGACTTCTGTATCAGTGCATACACAACTTTATGCCATTTAATTAAACTTTCGAAAACTAGATCTATTAACCAATTGATTTTTTTTTTGCTAATAGAATGATATATTTTTTAGACAAGTTACCAGATCGAATTAAAATGAGAAATTTCTTCATATTTCTTCATGTTTGACAAATAAAGAATTATCGTATGGAAAACAAAAGCATGCACAATTTTAAGTTGTAAAGGTCACTAAATGGACATTTTTTAGTGAGTTATACATTGTTATTATTGTATAACATAACATAACATATATTTGGGGAAAAGGCTTTTGCCTGTAACTCCCGTTCCTTTCCTTCTTGTCCACTATATCAGTTCGTGCACAGGTCTGACTGAATATTGTCTGTGAAGCTAATGTTTGTCCAACTTGCACTTGAAGTCGGTTATGTCTGTTGCGTCGATGAATTCCAATTGTTCACAACCTGTATCCCAAAGGAATACTTTCTGATGTTTAGCCTACTATGCTTCTTTTCCAGTTTCAGGTTGTGACCTCTTGTCCTGGTGATCTTGCTGAGGGGTAGCAGTCTCACCTGGTCCATGTTGTCTTTGCCTGTGAGGATCTTGAATGTCTGGATCATATCTCCACGTTCCCTTCTATAATACATGGACGGGAGCTTCATGTGTCTGAGCCTATCTTCGTATGGCAGGTCCACATATTTTTGTTGTCAATTTAACCGCAAAGACTGGTGATTGGAATAGGTTTTAAACCCTTTTTATCAGTTTGTACTGTCCTTATTTACTGCGAGCCTTGCGACTCAAACAGGAAATGGTGATGGAAGCAAAAGACAAATAGCTTTCCCTCCTCATTCCAACTACTGCTAGAGGTAACACGTTCTCATGGTGATTATTGAATAAAATTGACAGCATCAGTATCAACCCCTTTTTTTTCTTTTAAGGCTGGCAGATAGTTACATAGGTGTTGATATAATTTTAATTTTAATATTTGCAGCAGTTTGCAGCTCTTTATGAAAAAAATGTATAACTTAATAAAAATTGATTGAATATTAAACAGTTATCAAAAACTGAACATTGTCAACTTGATGCAACATCCATTCTTTCTCTCAACATACAAATCTTTCTACCGAATATATGACATGGCTAATGAGGGTGGTTCATTGGCGGAAGCTGGAAGTTTTTGACGATGACATCCATTCACCACATCTTGTATTGGCGGTGCATCGACCATGTTCGAACTGCTGTTCTTTGCCAACATCTCGATCTAAAGTCTCTGTCATCTGCCTTATTGCAGCGACGTTTGGCATGCAACTCATCACCAAAAGGGAGAGCTAATTCGCAATGTAATCCTTCCGACCTCTCTGCCTGGGTGGCGTAAGCATATCGATCGAGAGCTGAGGAACTGGACAATAACCATCAAGAAGGACTTAACTCTCAGGTCCACAAGTGGCTTTTGACGGTGGAATCGCGATTGGTTAGCCATCTCGGGCGACCTTTCTTAGAACCACCATGCAACATTTTTATCACCTCTTATTGTATGAAATCAAACATGAATTCTGTGGCATTTTATTCAATTGCAATTCTTCCATTTCTATGAGAAATGTTGTAGATACCTTCAATTAATTTTTGATAAATTCTTTTACATTCTCTTTTGAAATCAGTGAAATTTTTTTGATATTATGTTATTTTCAATAAAGTAAACAAAAACAGGAATAAATAAAATATATATGAGACTGTTACTAAAAAATCTCAATCCTTTTCTAAAATAAGTCGAAAGAATAGAATATGAGATTCATTCGTCTGTTTGACTGATAAAAAATAATATGCATTCACATTATTTTTAAAGTGGTTTATTGTTAAATTTCATTCTAATTTTAATAATTATTTTCAAAATAGTCTTTATTTCATGGATAATCATGATAGAAACTAAAAATCAAAAATCTCATTAAATAATTTCAAACCCACACAATCTGCTGGCATTTCTCAGTAACAGTATTATAATTAGCTCATCGGACTCTTCTTTTTAAGACATGAATTTAGTTTCTCTCAATGATGATCAATATATATATTTTTATGCATATATATATATATATATATATATATATATATATATATATATATATATATATATAACATAAAATGAAAAAAGAAAAGCCAAAAGCTATGTTATTTATGTATTCATCAACGTTTCGTCTTTATTGAAAGACTTCCTCAAGATGAAGAAAACAATGTTGAAAAATCATACAGAATATTAATTTTGATCTGTCAGAAAGTGTCCAGACTTCGGCATGGTTATTGACGTGAACAAACAGAAAATGAAATGCATGATTTTGCTTAAAGCTTAATCAGCAGTGGCCTGTCTCTTTCAAAGGACCCGAAATGAATGGGATCGATGGCTTCGACTTATTAATTTATGTCTATTTTAGCGAGGAAGTTTGTCTGGGTCAAAATATGTCACAGCCAAGCTTGGCTGGAAGTGGATGTTCACATCAACAACCATGCTGAAGTCTGGACACTTTCTGACAGATCAAAATTAATATTCTGTATGATTTTTCTACATTGTTTTCTTTGTCCTGGAGAAGTCTTTCAATAAAGACGAAACGTTGATGAATACATAAATAACATAGCTTTTAGCTTTCCTTTTTTCATTTTACATTACGTCGGATCATTGTATCCCCACTTTTCTTCATATATATATATATATTGATCATCATTGAGAGAAACTAAATTACATGTCTTAAAAAGAAGAGTCAGATGAGCTAATTATAATACTGCTACAACAACGTGTGGGCTAAGACGTTAGAATTTGTGTTCGAAACATGACTCGTGTTCCGGGGTTCGAGTTCAGCGACCAGTATGAATAATCCATCTCTACACTGACGATTCCCGAAAGGATGAAACGTCTACATATGTAGATAAAAACAAATATTTATAATTATATATATATATATATATATATATATATATATATAAAGGAGTAGACACATTATAAACCATTGTTTCGTAAAGGTATAAACATTTTTTGAAAAACCATAACAATGTAATTTGTTGAAATAAATAAATAATATTTATTTATTTTAAACTGAGCTTTCGAATATAAAATATTCCTCGTCAGAGCAAAGTGTTTTTTTCTTCTTTTTTTTTTCTTCATCGTCTGGTGGTATTGACTTGGTGAGAAAGAATGTCCGTGTCTGTGAGTGCGGTTACACCATTTTGAATAAGTAGAAAGGAGTAGACACATTATAAAAAAACATTATAAAAGGAAAAAAAAAAGAAGAAAAAAACACTTTGCTCTGACGAGGAATATTTTATATTCGAAAGCTCAGTTTAAAATAAATAAATATTATTTATTTATTTCAACAAATTACATTGTTATGGTTTTTCAAAAAATGTTTTTATATATATATATATATATATATATATTATTTCCATAGGATGTGCTCGACTGAGTCCCAATCTCTAATTCCTCCTTGTAAGACATTCACTGCAAGAACTCTTCTTTTTACAATAACAAAAATAAAAAAAACTTTCCTTTCTTCCTTCCTGTGCCTAGTTTCAGGCGGAATATCTATGAACTGAGTTTCTTTGTAAAGACTTCCCACCTGTGAAACTGCTTCCCTGCAGATTACAACATAGTCGTCTTCAAATCCAATACCCATAAATACTAGTCGTAAACTGATAAATAATAAACGCAACTGGCCCTAAAACTTCATTCTCTCAAACAGCAATAGCTTTGAAGGGAGATAACTTTGTCTTTCCTACACTTTCAATTAATTTATTTTTGATTAATTCATCTTCAATCGACATTTTGTTGTTCACAAATCTTTCAAACTCACAGTTGATGTTAACAGATTTATAATTAGCTCATGTGACTCTTATTTTTAAAGACATGAATTTAGTTTCTCTCAGTGACGATCAATATATATATATATATATTACAAATTGAGAATAAAAGCCCTTTACAATGCAAGATAAATTTATTTCTTTTTTTTTACTTTTTAAAAGTAAAAAAAATAAAAATAAATAAATTTATCTTGCATTGTAAAGGGCTTTTATTCTCAATTTGTAAAACTTATCATTCAATGCTTATATAAAAAAAGAACGACCAATATTTAAAATATATATATATATATATATATATATATATATATATATATATATATATTATTTCCATGGAAGGTGTTCGACTGACCTCTATCTCTGTGGGACACATCACCACAGAACTGCTTCCCTGCAGATTACAACATAGTCGTGTTCAAATCCAATGTCCATAAATACTTGTCATAAACTATCTTCATAATAAATAAAACTTAGTTTATTCCATTAATCATTTTTATACTATTATAATAGTGTTCATACTTTAACTGACAATCTTTCCATCTCATAAACCCTTTATCCTCGAGTGGATTTTGGCCTTGATAAGTGTTGACTTGTTAGTATAAAAAAAAATAGAATAAAAAATTTCTTTAATTAATCTTAGTTTTATTAATTCTTCTTCAATCGCCATTTTGTTTTTCCCAAACCTTTCAAACTTGCAGAATCTGCTGGCATCTTTTAGCTGCTGCAGCAGTTTTATAATTAGTTTGTCTGCCTCTTGTTTGTTAAGACATGAATTTAGTTTTTTCCCCCAACGACGATCAATATCCGTTGTAGTCTCATATATTTACATTGATAGTCTTTACTAAATTCTTTGACGTTTAAATCTACCAATTCTTTTAGTGACATTTTGAATATTGCTTCACACCCTTCTATAACCAAAAATAAATTGGTGGTTTCATTGTCACCTTCGGCTGCTTTGTTGTCATGTAGTTTCTTGTTCAATCATAAGTTGGCAAACATTGAAGCCAGGTTTAAAAAAAACAACTATTTACTTGCTTCACAACGACGGCAGAGTTAGACATAAGGTCGGTTTTTAATGTGGAGAAAATCCAGTTCCCCAAAAAGGGGCACTCTGGATTGTGACAAAAATAAAACTTGCCTCAGTCTAGAAGAATTTCTTCTTCACTGACCGAGGACAAAAAAGATCAAGTATAATATCAGAACAAATACTACACTTTGCTCCTAGCCAAAAGGCGAAGGTTGCTGTCATATCAATGATTTTATCATTCATTTTCATTTACATCATGAATTTTGTAAAATCTACCAGCTTGTGAATGTTCATCTTCTTCAAATTACTTCAAACCATTGCTAAAAATATTAATATTTATATAATACTAGCTCGCTTTGCCGGTTCGCTATCGCTTTACAAAGTTTGCTATTACAAATATTTTAAACATTCATTTAAAATAATAAATATTTTATTCATAACTGTGTTGTAAAACCGAAACGAAATCTTTCTCATTTATTCATATTGATTGATAAACATATCCATTTTTATAATTTCAATACAAATTTATTTATCTTTTGAATATGACTGTAAAGAAAGGAAAAGAAAGAAGAAATCAATTAGCGTTTTCACTTGCAATTTAGAAATAGATCGCAACTTGTCGAAAATCAAGTCTGTCCCTCTAAAGAAAGGAACATTTGAACACAAATGCTAAATATTTGTCCAGGAAATAAAACATTATTTCAAAACAGAACTATTTGTTATAGTAAAATCAAAACAATCATTGAATTAAAAAAAAACAATAACAAATAATAGTTAATTAATAGAATGTCCTTTTTTAAAACCAATATGCAAATTAGTTAATCTTGTAACTGATATCGTATATACATAAGCAGTATATAAAAAGAGATGTTGCGTCTATTGTGTAAAGTTGAATTAACTTGAAATAGGACGTTTGACTTTACCGATAGTGCAAAATTGCATTCATTTATTTAGACATTTAATATTTATAATATTAAAGCTTTAAGTACTCTTATAGATAACGCACTATGTTTGCTTGACTTCACGGCATACACGTTCGGGCAGGTCTCGAAAGTGCCCGAGAGTTGACGAAACTATTAACCAATCAGGTTGCAGCAGGCATTAGCCAATCAGGCTACAGCAAGCAGCCGATAACTTTTTGGAAGAAATTAATCGCGTTCAATAACAAAAAATAAATTTCTATAATCTCTGTCAGCTCATTGAATCGCTTGTTATATTAGTTCATGTAGCAGAAACCTACCCTGTCGACAATCTTCCTTCCACTTCCTTGACGATCCCCTCCTCTTCTGCTTGTCTTTCGTCAATGTTGTCGTCTGCTTTCAGCACAACAGAACCAGTGTCCAAAAAAACTATTGGACCAGTTGCAAACTTTAACTGTAGACCCTAACCCAGAAAATGTAAAAAAAGAAAGAAAAGATTGAAAACAAAAAACATTTGCTTAAAAACAGTTGTTTCGTTAAGCAAAGAAAAAAAAATTGCTAAAAAATAGTTGTTTCGGTGTTTATGTTAACAAGAAAAATTTTTTGACAAAAACTGTAAAAAAAACAACAAAAACAAACATTGAAAAGAATTTTAAAAACAAAAATATTTGCTTAACAAATCAAACAAAATTATGTTTTGAAACTTTCCGGTGTACAAACAAAAAAACATTTTATTTAAAAATATTTGATGACAATGGTTAAAAAACAAACAAAAAAACATCTAATCAATAACAGTTGTTAAGCTATGGTTTGTTCGTTCTTTATTTTTATATATGTATTTTAGTTTTATTTTTTTTGTTGTAATTTATCGGTTGCCAGTTTTCAATTTATCATTTGTCAGTTTTCGCCTCGTTTTCACATCGTCAACTCTCGGGTGCTTCCGTAACTTGCCCGAACATTGACGACGCAAAGTCAAGGAAACATGGTGCGTTATCTATAAGAGTACCAAGTTCGTACTAAATTATTGTTGCAGACTGTTGATGTAGGTCTCGTACTTGAAGTAAATGCTGCTTTTGTGTTCTGGTAACAAGACTTTAAATACAAGTATATTTCTTTCTATGTAAATGTTGTGGCCTTAGAGGACCGAACAGAAACATGACAATACGAGGTAGTTAACAAGAGTATGCATTTACAGAAAGTACAGAAGTAATGGGTTGCCAGAGACTGCTTCTGGATTGGTCATAACGACTCTCTTTTTACCACCATTATTCATAGTGTAGGAAGAGTCCATGTAGTGATACAATAGGGTAGATCACCATAACAGTAAATATAAATAAAACAAAATGAAAATATATTACAGTTAAAAAAGTTATTTATTGACTGATGCTTTAGAGACAGAAGTAGATGTAAAGGATTCTGAGCATTAAACTTATTGTTCTTTTTGTCATCATCATCATCATCATCATCATCATCATCATCATCATCATCATCATCATCATCATCGGTTCAATGTGAATTTTACATGCGGGCATGTGTAGGATGTCTTTAATAAATTGACTTCCAAACTACCCTATCTCTGGCCAGGTCTTTATTTATCACCCTTTCTCTCAAGTCTATTTTTATCACTTCCTTGTCCTACCCCTGTGAACTGGACATGCTATCTTAACTGTTCTACATCTCCTGACCCAAGAACTCTTACCCATTCTTTCAACATGGCCATACCACCAAAGTTTCCTGTTCTTCACATATTTCCCTATACTGTCCAGATTTCGTGTTCCTCTGAGGTCATCAGATCTAAGTCTGTCTTCACAACTCACATTACACATCCATCGTATTATTCTCATATAATTTCTCTCCATGCAATGCATTTCCTCAACCTCCACTGGCCAGGTTTCACTTCCATACATCATCACTCTGCATACACATGTCAAAAGTTCCCTGTACTTACTTCATCCATTCCTAATTCTTACCTTCATTTTGTCTTAGAGTGATGTAATGTCATAACGATAGCAAATATTAGCATTTCCGGTATTGTTGAGTGTCGTCACACAGTGTAGTCCAACACAACATTTTTATCTCCATGTACCCATTGTCTTCATTCTTCCTCCTTCATTGAAGGCTAACACTTGAAGCTGTACATTACAGCAGGTCATACTACAATCCGGTAGATCTTGGACATGAATTAATCCCTGAACTGTGGACCACTTGAAGCTGTACATTACAGCAGGTCATACTACAATCCGGTAGATCTTGGACATGAATTAATCCCTGAACTGTGGACCACTTGAAGCTGTACATTACAGCAGGTCATACTACAATCCGGTAGATCTTGGACATGAATTAATCCCTGAACTGTGGACCACTTGAAGCTGTACATTACAGCAGGTCATACTACAATCCGGTAGATCTTGGACATGAATTAATCCCTGAACTGTGGACCACTTGAAGCTGTACATTACAGCAGGTCATACTACACTCCGGTAGATCTTGGACATGAATTAATCCCTGAACTGTGGACCACTTGAAGCTGTACATTACAGCAGGTCATACTACAATCCGGTAGATCTTGGACATGAATTAATCTCTGAACTGTGGACCACAGAGGACACCAAATGTAACATTGATACTCTTGATAGATTGAGATTTAGTTTTAGGATGTACATTTTTTAAAAGTAGGAATGGCCATCTTGTGTAAGGAAGTAACAGTCACCATATATTATAATACTATTAGTGATAATATAGATTAGTTTTAATTATGTGAGAACACCCTACTGAAGTTTCATGTCTACACACTCCTCAGCAATTAATACTTGACCTTTTACTAATTTGTTGATATAATAAATAAAATTTACTTTTACCTTTATAGATTTAAAGAATCCATGGAAATCCCAGGTTTTAATTGGAAATAACTCCGGAAGATTCAAGATCAATATTTTCATTGTAGGGGGAAAAAAAAGAAGGGGAAAGAAATAGAAATAGAAAAGAACTCTGACACATCCGATAAAGAAACATACTTACAGGATGAGGAGGAGACACAAACATTTCAGAGAGAGAAAGAAAGAGAGAGAGAAATAGGTGTGGAGAGACAAACAGATTTCTATCAAACTATTAGATTAGACAACAGTAACCATTTTATATTGCCAATTTTAATACAACTGTTTCGTATTTTCGAATTTCATTTTAATGTGTGTGCTTGACCTTTTTAAAACATAATTTTTTATTTCATTTATTTTATTTTAACTTGTTTTTACATCAAAGGATGCATGTTGTCACTGCAGTGTAATGAGCTACTGAAATAAGGGTCAGATTTATAGGGGGCAATCTGGATGGGGAGTTGGGCAGAAACATGTTTGTTCACATTAAATTTAAATTTCTGTATGTTGTTAGGGTCTGGGAAGCAGGGAGAATGGATGGAATTCTAAAGGCAGGCGGTCTGAGGAAAGAAGCGATTAGAGTAGAAAATCTTCCAACATTTAGGGACCTCTACAGTGAAGGGGAAGAGGAGGTGCTCATAGTCAGGTGAGTCAGGGGTATTTATGTTGAGGGAGGGGGTGTACAAGAGCAGTAATTTTATGAGAAAAAATTATGTGGAAGTACTTGTAAAGCAAGCACAGGGATGCAACACTGTGGCGATGCAACAGGGGCTGGAGCTTGGCAGACAGTGTAGAGCTTGGCAGACTGGCTTCATTTAAAAGAAAATGAATCCAGATGTGAAGATCTGAAGCTGTTATCCTTATGTAAAAAAAATCATGTGGGAAATCAGAAAGAAGTTAGCTGAGTGCAAATGTAACCTTATCTTTATAGTCGGAGAAATATTTTATTGAAAAGCCAATATGTAAAAAAAAAAACGTAAGAGCCGGTGTTACCGAATGATGCATTGGGTGTGTTTAACTTGTCAGACAATGTCAGGCCGATTTGTACATCGAAACTGATGATGACAAAGGGAAGATTACAAAGCTCCGTTTTTGGTTCCATTTCTTTCCTGACTGTGCATGATCTGCCAAAAACCAATTTCTCACCATGATAACTATTCTCTATTTTTGTAAGTTATGATAACTTCGGTGAAGAATGATTGCAGAGGGGAGTTCGCAATGTTTGAAATGAGGATTGATAATATGTATTATTTGGATTATTCAGACTATTGTTCTCATCAAACAAAATTCATTCTAGAATATGTGTCAACCAGTGCCTTTATCCACTACGCTATGTCGTCAGTGTTACCAAACGATGACAGAAACACCTGAAGAAAGATGGAGAGTACAACACCAGGAATGTTGCGAATACAACAACCAAGATGAGGACAACAGTCTGACGCATTATTTTTTTTGTTTGGAAATCGCTCCAGACAAGGCATGAAGCCACTTGATGTAAGGAACGAAAAAAATACCATTTCAAGGTCACAAACTAGCCAACGATAAGTGTTATATGTATAGATTCCGACCCAGAAAACAGCAATTCTTCCCCCTTTGTCAGAAACATCACTCATAGAATTTTTTTTATCGCAACAGAAATTTCTGATACCCCCTCCTTCCGTCTATGCACACATCTGGTCCCTATTGACTCTCAGCGTAAGAATATTAAAGTATTTCATTTTTTTTTATGGAAATCGCTCCAGACAAGGCATGAAGCCACTTGATTTAAAGAGCTAAAAAAAATAAAAATTGCCACTTCAAGGTCAAAAACTAGCAAACGATAAGTGTTAGATGGATAGATTCGGACCCAGAAAACAGCAATTCTTCCCTCTTTGTCATTGTGAACTAAAAAAACAAAATAAGAGAAGCGAGAGTTACGAGACTGCCGAAAGTAAACCCAAGTTAGTCACTTTCTACTCTCTAATTAAATATTGTTAATAGCAAAAATACCCCATATAAGAAATATTATCAAAGTGGTAAACACAAAGTTTCCTGACATGATAATTTTATTGGAAAGGCGATATGCAGTAACTCAAAAATTGTATTTTGTTAAAAGATTGTTATATGTTATTGTGTTAAAATCAATTTAGTATCATGTATGAAATAAGAAAAATTAAATTAGTAAATATGCTAGTATGGTGACTCCAATCTAGCAGCCTGGCTGCATATCGCCTTTCCAATAAAATTATCACATCAGGCAACTTCACGTTTGCCATCAAAGTCTATGAGGAAATGTCAATTAAAAGAAAAGATGTCCAACGAGGTTATAATAAACAAAGCAATAATAAATAAATTATTTTTTAAATATGGTAATACTCTGTATTATTTCAGTTATTTGAACTACTGTTCTCATCTTCTATGTTATTCTCGCAACGTTTTGGCCAATGTAATCTCTGACCTTTTTCAGGTGCGTTTTGTCAAACTCGGGAACCCTTTTTATGTTGAACTTATGAATCTGCATGGAATTTCGAACCGAACCTTTTATTTAATCTACAGGGGTAGCTTGCTTTGATTCCGTCAGCCATGTTGCAACGGATAAAAGTGCTAAGTAATAATCAGTTCTAAGTGACACTCTTCTATGGGTGATACTAAGAATTACTTAAGACTTTTACTCGGTCATTACCCCCTGTGGATTAAACAAAGGGTTCCGTTCGAAATTCCGTATATATTCCTGAAGTCAACATAAAACAAAAGATTACCGAGTTTGAAGAAGGTCTGAGACTACATCGGCCAAAACGTTGAAGATTACAGAGGATTGCAGATAAAAAAAACATGTTTGCAAAGATCTGTGCATATTTTCTTTCTCATAATAAATAAAAATGTGATAAATAAAAATGTGATAAATAAAAATGTGATAAATAAAAATGTGATAAATAAAAATGTGATAAATAAAAATGTGATAAATAAAAATGTGATAAATAAAAATGTGATAAATAAAAATGTGATAAATAAAAATGACTGCTTTTTGTGAGGAAAGAGAAAATTTTACTACTGATTATATTGAGAAAATCTCTGAAAAGATATCATCCTTTTATAAAAAGTTGCAAAATAAACCATTAAATAATAAAACTTGGTTAAACCGCAGTTTAATGGCCTGAACAAAATGCGATAAAAAATTGTGTATAGGCGATAAATATTGTTTTATGTTGTTGTTTTTGTTAAATATTAGTAAATGAATAACCATTTTGAGTTAAAATCTATTTAGTATTACGCATGTAACTTTAAGAAGAACATGCTTGAAATGTGTAAATATGCTGAAATAATCGCTAGAAAAAAATGGAGTCTTCATACAAACGAAACTAACAGAAGCAATGGTTTATCCAAAAACCGGATCGTAAATAATACTTAATGAAACGAAGTAAAGTTTTGTAGATTCAAAAAAAATTATTTACAAATATAAAAACAAATAGCATAAAATTAAAGTATGTATAAAAATATTTTTTCACAAGATCTTTTTAAACTTTATTTATAATATAAACTTTATTCAAAAAAACAAACAAACAGAAACTTAATACCGACTTTTATTTTATGTTGTATTTTGTTTATAAATGAATTAATAATCTTGTGAAATAAAGATTTTAAATAATTTATTTTTATAATTAACTACAAGACTTTACACATTTTAAGTGTGTCCTTAAGATTACATGCATAACACTATATAGATTTAAACTCGAAATGGTTCCTCATTTACTAATACAGTGTAAACCCCCCCCCCCCCCCCCGGAGAAGAAGTCTCTTATATACGGGTTTCTCTTCTATCAGGGTTTGTCTATTTTGTTTAGGTAAGTATGGGAACACTTCATATAACGCTTTTTACGTACAGAACACTAGTTTATTTAACAGGTATAGACATAAAAAATACAAAAACACAGACAAAAATACATTTTCAATCAGTTTTCTACAAATAATTCGGTCAAAAATTACTTTTTCTTAAAAAAGTCTGTCATTTTTTATTGTACAGAAATCTCTTTGTTAACATCATGAACACTTTCATACAGTCCGTAAATCATTTTCAATGTGCCATCAGGATTACTGCTTTTTGCTTCAAAGTAGGCTGTCAGAGTTTCAAGCGCATTCAAAGCCACTTTCAGAAACTTCAGAACTTACGCTTTAAGCATCATCATCTTCGTCAAAATCTTGATCATCCGATTTTATACCACGTGTGAAGTCCGTGTCAGTCAGTTCTTCATAACATTGTGTAATGTCATCGAAGCTGATAAATTCGTCAAAATCTGTTTGCTCCATGCCCGATGGTGGAGCAATTTGATCATTTTCGTCGAGTATTTCTTCCACTTCAGGTGTGATTCAATGACAAAGCCGACCTTTTTAAAACAATTTTGAATTGTTGACGGTTTGACCATGAAAAGTGCTCGTTTCATCATATGCATGTCCTTCAAAACAGTGATCTGCTTGGCCACTTCGGACAGCGGCACTGGCAGTGTAGCATCGATCACTGCGATTTGTATTCGAACAAGTTCCCGACGATAATACGCTTTGAATGAACGAATGATGCCTTGATCCAAAGGTTGAATGTGACTGGTGGTGTTTGGTGGCATGAGCGAAAATTTGATGTTTGACAGATTTGTACCCGGCAGTAAGTTATGACCAGTTGCATTGTCCAAAAACGGAATAATCTTTCGATTTTGAGCAATCATTTTTCGATCAAGCGTTTTCATAACGTCAGTAAACACCTGACTAGTCATCTAGGCTGTACGATTAGTGAAGTAAGAACACGGCAGAGTTTTCACATTCTTAAAGCAGCATGGTTTTTGCCGACTTACCAACAACTACAGCTTGGTTTTCACTGCCGTCCATGTTTTTGAACTGAAGCATCGTGAGTATGTCTTTGGGAACTTTTGTTTCATTTGAATGTTCGTCTCCGGCAAATCCTACTCTCTGGCATCCATTTTGGTGAATTCTACACAGTCAGAGTTTTCTTTTGTGTCCATTTTTTACAAAGGGCAGATTTTTCCGAAATATCAAATTATTCCTAATCATCATCCGGACAGCACACACAGCTAACACCATACTTGCTGTTTATGTAAGATTGAAAAGAAAAATAAATAGTAATTCCTCTCCTTCGATTGCTTATTTTTGTTCTTTCCAGATTCTCATCAATCCGGCTCTCTGCATTGCCTTCAGCCTTTTTAATACATTTAGTAGTAACAAAAGATTAAAATGGCTGACTCGTTTATGATGAAACTGAAATGCATGATGATGGACTTAATGTCGTAAGTTTTAAATAGGATTTTTTAAATTTCGTTTTTTTTTTTTCGCCATTATATTTTGTTTATTTAAAATAATCAATTAATAGTAAATGAATAATGTGTAAGTCACGTAGAGGCGAGAAACGTACACACGTGAAGTTGTCTCATAATTTTATTAATACAGAGATGATGAATTTTTATTTTTTTCTATTAATCGTAAGAAGCAACACGATAATAATGTTGTTTTTTTAAAAACTGAATGCATTAAAATTACTGTTTGATTTGTAGATAATTTAACTTCATTGTCCAAAAAGTTAACACTCTTTAAAATAAGATTATATATTACAGTTTTGCATATTAATTGAAATGAATTTGAAAGAGAGAACCATTACTCCAAATGTTTTATCTTAAAAGGTTTTTAAAATGAATTTCCTCAAATAAAAATTCAAATAAATAACTACAAAAAAAGTTTTAATAATATTTTAGGATTCATTCTTATAGAGATTAATATGTTCTTTGATATGTCAGTGAAATGTCCATGTTATTTCTGATGGAGCGATTATGCATATGTGGTATTTCGACAGGGTGCGTACTGTGTTTCTTTTCAATTAATTTCACTTATAACAATTTATTAATAACGTACTATGTATTCACAACTACGGTGGGTGGGTGGGGGGGGGGGCTTAGAAGTGGTCACTAATTTTATTAATATAGGGGATTTAACTTACAATTCATATTTCAAGCAAGACTGAAATATAAATTAACAACGGTGCATAGACAAAGATGTCTGTTACTAAAAGATCTTCCACTTGTTAATGAGTGGTTGTAGGAGTACTTTTTTCTCTAGGAGAAAACCTCATCCTACCGCCTAAATATCGCTAAGCAAAATATAATATCGATCAAGATATCTTTTTGATAAAATACATTTTTAAGAGTATGGCCCGATCTGCAACAATTGATTATGGTGAAACAGAATTAAATATATATTGTAGGAGCAAAGCCTTAATGCACATAATCCTACTAAAAATGTGTATGTTTTTATTCATCAGTCCCACAACATTCGATTCTCTTTCTCTCTCATTCACAATAACTCAGTTACAAACTCATAGGATATAATAAAAGATATATATAATCATACTAGAAGAATACCCGTCTCAAGATGAGTAAAATAATTTTATGTCCCTTTACGAAGATTAAAATCAAGATATAATGATATTAAAACTTATGTCTAGAATCCTTATTCCAATTTTCATCAAAATCTGTTACATGATTTCGATTATAGAAAAGTTCTCAAATTTAAGGTTTAAGCTTAAGGGGTCTCAAAAAAGAAATTAAAATTCAGATAGTCTTGCTTAATTGATGTCTAATAATTATAGATCAAATTCAATGCAAATCTGAAATATTTGAATTTTCAAATGGGCGCTTGTTTTATGCCTCAAAAATCCCTTCAAACTACTCCAAAAAATATGATTTTTGGGGGATATTTATTAATTAATATATAATATCTATTGTTAAAATTTCACAACAATCGTAGGTATCTCAATTTTCACAAAGGGCTTCCACCCCCTTTTTATCCCATTTACATAAAACTAAATCAAACTAAATATAGCCTAGCAGCTATGTTCCAAAATTCATAACGATCGGTTAATTAGTTTAGGAGTGAATCCTGTACATAGAAATATATAAACATATACACATACCTAACTTTATAAAGATAAAAATGTATATGTTTTTATTTATTCATAATGAATGTAATATTTAAAAAATGTCAAATGAAAATGTGATACACATTTTTCTTGTTTTTATATAGAAAATATCGCCATTTGTCTAAATAATTTGCTCTATTATAATTTTGTTCGTTAATTAAAAGCCTTTTTATTTTCCGAAATTTATTTTAAATGTTGTACAACTTATGAAAATTCTTAGATTCAGAAAATATTAATTCCTTGGTTGCTTTAAAAAGTGCTAATTGTAATAAAAGACATTTCTTTAATTGAATTGAAAGCCAATTCTGGGAACTGATCTGAAATGCCACAAATGGTAAAAATGGTTGGAGATCGTTAGCATTAATCTTTTTATTTTGTCGTTTTCTTTTGTTTTCTTTCCCTTTGTCATTTTAGTTTTCTTATCTGCTATTTGCGTATGATTCTTTGAGAGCAGACAGATCAAGTGATTCCATTAATTCTCAACTTAAATCTTCAACTCTGTCATCTCAAAAGACTCTATTCTTCTGTTTTTTTTGTTTATGACTCGCCCAGTAATTTATTCTCTGGTTCATCAATATTTGAAATTTTGATTTATATTTCATTCATCAAATCAGTATTGATTACCAAAGGCTCACGTAATATACATAAGCAAAATCCATATATTTTTTAAATTTTATAATTGGATGTAACAGTCAGTTATGGGTTAAATGTCTCCACACTTAAAAAAAAAGAAGCAGACTTGTCATTTGATCTGTCATATTAAGCAATTCGATTTCAGAATCTTTGATGCTCTCACTAAAGCAAGAATGAGATGCATCTATTCAATCTGTGCGTTTAGTGACAAAAATGTTATTTAAAACTTAAGCGTGACAGACCGATGAAAATGCTATTTGCAACTGTTACAGACAGATTGAACAACTGACCCTATAATTAAGTATCGCACACCAGCCAATTTAATGAGTGAAAATGGGTACATATAGTGAAATTCTCTTCAATTTCAACTTGTAATAACTCATTTACTTTTGGCACTATTTTTATATACTAATCGATCATGGCTTATCAAAGCCAACGAACCACTCGAGGATAAGGATTAAAAGGGTTTGTAGGATGGACAATGAACGCCACCACAAGATGACCGGATAAAATGGGTAAAATCTGCAATTACTTAAAAGGAATTGAGTATTCAAGAGAACAGTTCAACAAGTATTTGTTTACATTAGACTTGAAGACAACCATGTTGTAGTCGGTTAGAAAACAGCCATACTCATAGTATTTTGTTCCACAGATGGGATGTTCTAGGAAAGAAACTTTGTTCATGGAAGTTCCGTTTGGTTTTTGGTACCGAGAGAGAATGGAAACTTCTTGGGCATATCTACAAAAAACAAAGAGAAAAACAAATTTGATTTGGAAAAAAAAATTTTTTTTCACCAAAGTGTTTTTGTTTTTGGTCGTGATGCTTTGCCAGACTGTTTTGATAAACAAACTCAAGGATACTGTGTGCCATATAAGTTCTCGTTGAATTATATACATATTCTCTCTTGCTTTTTTATTTCATATATATATTTATTTACTTATGTTTACAATCGTATATATAAAGTTAAGACGGTTTCTCCCTCCAACCTTCTTCAGGGTCGTCATGTCGAACTCAAGAATCTGTACGGAATTTCGAATGGAACCCTTTATTTAATCCATGGGGGTAGTTTGCTTTCGTTTTGTTGACCGAAACGTTGTGAGAATAGCATCCAAGATGGGAAAAGTAGTCCGAATGATCCAAATAATCCAAATTTTCAATCTTTATCTAAAAAATACCAAAACATAATTAGTCATTGTTGTTAGAAAAAAATTGTTTTACTTTTGGTCTATTTTATTGATTTTTATATTTAATTCTGATCATTTTTCTTGTCATATTTAGAGGAAGGTCTTACCCACTAACTTGTATGTACTCTCACTCGCCCCCATTGACAACGAGAAAACCATTTAATAGGGTACAGTTTCCAATGATCATTTTTTCATAATTACTGGTAATAAATCATATTTCAAGCGTTTTCATTTGTTGGTTTTATCAATGATACAATCCAATAACATGGCTGATCTTAAGAATTGTCTTTTATATTCTTCTTGCTTTTTTAATATTTTGCATTTCTTTCATAAAATAGAAGAAAACACCTTGATATATATTAGATATTATTATTAAATAAAAAAAGGAAGAAATAGAAAAATTGGCTGTTAATCAATTTATAAGTAATTCTTTTCTTGCACTCATTTCCCTGCAGTTCATCAGAGGGCAATAGATAGATAGAGAGAGAGAGAGAGAGAGAGAGAGAGAGAGAGAGAGAGAGAGAGAGAGAAACAATAAAAACAATAAAAATAGCATTCCATTTTAAAGATGTCTTTTTGTAGTCATCCTAAT
This sequence comes from Sepiola atlantica, assembly GCA_963556195.1. Lineage (NCBI taxonomy): Eukaryota > Metazoa > Mollusca > Cephalopoda > Sepiida > Sepiolidae > Sepiola > Sepiola atlantica. The sequence continues at coordinate 198,179,646 of OY744521.1, read as the reverse complement.
TTTAGTTTTTTTAAATACAATCATAAATATTTATTTTAAACATTTCTTTTATGTTTCAGTGTGCAGGAGTTTGCTATTATATGTTCACTGTAAAAGAGACTCATAACCGGTGTAAACTTTGAAAAAAAAAAAATTAAACGATGGAAGTCATTTTCTTCTGTTTGCTTACTTTTTTTGTGAGAAAGAACAACGCGATTTGTTAATATTCCTCTATATTTTTTTCATAAAACAAAATTAAAAAATATTACCACTGCAATTGCATAAAATTCATATTCTCTATTTATTTTAGTTCACTTTGACGTTATAATTATACTTCAGTCATGAGTTTTGAACAGAGAATTTGGACAGCTTAACACGTACACAAACAACAGACAGCTTCTTTTTTCTAAGACGAATGACAATGTAGTTTGTGTACGTTAATATCTCTAGCTTTATAAAGTTAGGTATGTTTATATATTTGTATGTACAGGATCCACTCCTAAACTAATTAATCGATCATCATGAATTTTGGAACACAGCTGCTAGATATAAGGGGTTCAAATGTAGGTTATATTTAGTTTAATTTACTTTTATGCAAAGCACTTCGGGAAATTTCAGATACCTTCGATTTTTGTGAAATTTTAACAATAGGTATTAGGCATCAATCAAGAACATTCCCTAAATATCAGTTTCTTTGGAGTATTTTGAAGAGTTTTTTTTTTGGGGGGGGGGGCATAGTATGGGCACAACCTCCCATTTGAAAATTCAAATATATTAGATTTGCATTGAATTTGAACCATTATATCTTGATTTTCATCTTTGTAAGGGTTCATAAATGTATGTATAATCGCGTTGCCACACCGGTTCTCGTTACCATCATCTCCCAAACGTTTAGTAAAAATTAAAGAAAGTCATCTTTTATCGCAGTAGAAATTTCTGATACCCTCCTCCCTCCTTCTATGCACAAATCTGGTCTCTGTTGACTCTCAGCATAGGAATATTTAAAGTATTTCTTCTTCTTTTTTTAATGGAAATCGCCCCAGACAAGGCATGAAGCCATTTGATGTAAGGAGCTAAAAAAAAATTTTTTTTTTTAAATTACCACTTCAAGGTAAAAAATACTAGCCAACGATAAATGTTAGATGAATAGATTCCGACCCAGAAAACATAAATTCTTCCCCCTGTGAAGACTATAGGACAAAACAAAGGAAGTGAGAGTTACAAGGCTGTTGAAAGTAAGCCCAAGGTCCACTTTCTACTTTCCTTTTACATAATGAGTCAACACCGAATCAATGAAGGTTTGTAAGTGCATATTATCTCATTTTTAATTTCTAGCCGAACACACAGACACACACTAAGAAAAAATATATAGATTAAAATAAATTTAGTCTATGCTTATGATCTGCATGTAATTGTAACTTGGCATAGTCTATTCCATAGTCTGTGATGTTATCCATTAGAACAGTCATGCATCCCTTCATAACAAAGTAGGAAACAATAATAATGATAATACCAAAAATAAGAACAATCATAATAATAATAGCAATAATGATGGTAAAATATTTTTTTTTTTTGTAATTCTAATCCATTTGTTTTGTGTATATTATGCCTCTAATTGCATCCCTTCATGGATCCAATGTTCCTGCGGATTTTAATTGCTGCCATTGTCAGAACACCAATATCTAATTTTCTGGTCAGATTAATTCTTGGAATCGCATGGTATATTTTGAGACATGAATTGACCAAAAACGTTCCCTTTTTTTTTTTCGTCATTCTTTTGTCTTTGAATAATCCAATTATCTCTGAAATTCTTCCTTTCTGTTTGAAGCCTTTAAAACAAGAGGAGAGAATAGTCGGTTAATTTTATTTCAACTTTTAACAAATATTTTCAACTATTGCAGCTTTCAATAGACTTTTTCGCTGTTGGCATTTAATGAAGCCAATGATATTATTCAATCTTATTCTTTGAATAACAGGATTTCTTTTTTGAACGTCTTCAAAGCATCCTATCAAAAGGGTTCGTTTAAATATCAACAGAGAGAAACTAAGATGCCTACGTCACTCACCGGCTGTTTACAAAAGGAGATAAACTTTTTGATATTATGGTTTGCAATTTTTTAGATGAGGATTGTATTATTTGGATTACTATTCTCATCGTGGTTGTTATTTTCACAACATTTCGGCCGATGTATCCTCTGACGTTCTTCAGGTGAAAGGCTTCGGTACTTGTCCACATTAGGATCCAAGCTAAAATCGACTTGACGTTGGTAGTTTCCGGATGTTTACATAGACGGCCGGAAAAAGTCGTATGAAATGTCAAAAAAATCCAAAACTAGGCTGGCTGTATAGCTGGAAAATATATTTTTTTACACATAAAATCTTCTTTTTTTTAAGAAATATATTACTGAACAAGTGTTAAAACGGTGTTAGGGATTAGAGTTAGGGTTGCTTAAAATTCGTTATCTCTTTGATCAATTTTTATTTCCAATTAGTGAATTTCATGATTCAATCAATTAAAATGTTAACTTGTCGTCTACTTATTTTCTCGGTAGTTTCTGAATGTTTACCATCTACGTAAACATCTGGTAACTACCGACCCCAAGTCGATTTTAGCTTGGGTCCTAATCTGGACAAGTACCAGGGTTTCAAACTTGGAAATATTTATGTCGAACTCGGGAATCTATACAGAATTTCGAACTGAATAATTAAAGGCATTGATTAACAATCAGTTCTAAGTGACAGTCTTCTGGAGGTTGAAGGTTCAATCCTTGCTACAGGTGATAATAATTAAGAATAACATAATGATTAGCACTTCTAACCGGCCATAGCTGACGGAACGAGAAAAATCTACCCCTGTGGATTAAATAAAGATTCCAGTGCAAAATTCTGTATAGATTCCCGAGTTACACCTGAAGAAGGTTGAAAGAGTGTGAGCATAACATCTAGTATGAGAATAGTCGTCCGAATCAACCAAATAATACGCATTTAACTATATAAATCTTATATCAAATGCTATTTCAAACTTTAGCGTAACTGACACATGGAACCCCTTACAGATATGAGTGAACGCATCTAATAAGGAGAGTAGAAACTCTCGCTTCTCTTCTTTTGTCCTTTAGTCCTCACATTCAATGAGCAATGTTTCTGACCAATGGGGAAGAATTGCTGTTTTCTGGGTCGAAATCTATCCATCTAACACTTATCGTTAGCTAGTTTTTGACCTTGAAGTGGTAGTTTCTTTAGCTCCTTACATCAAGTGGCTTCATGCCTTGTCTGGAGCGATTTCCATATAAAAAAATAAAATTAAAATAAACTATTGCTTAACTCCATTTCATCATCACTGATTTTATTTACCATTAAAATTTTCCAAAAATTTCACAAAAATAATTTTCTTTATAAAATAAGATGTGGCACAAGGCCAAAATTTGGTGGGATGAGATGGGGGTCGACTGTTGTCTTCTTGGTCTATTCTTTAAACTAGTTTCAGTCACTAAAATACAACATTCACTCTATGGGTAAAACCTACTTAACTTTATCCCCAATGGTTTGACGTTTTTTACTTACAAAAAATATATGTACAAATTCATAGGTTGGGAGGGGTGGGGCTAAAAACACCAGAGATTGCTAAAAAAATATATCTACAAATTCATAGGTTCGGAGGGGCGGGGCTAAAAACAACAGAGATTGCTAAAAAAATATATCTACAAATTCATAGGTTCGGAGGGGCAGGGCTAAAAACAACAGAGATTGCTAAAAAAATATATGTAAAAATTCATAGGTTGGGAGGGGCGGGGCTAAAAACAACAGAGATTGCTAAAAAAATATATGTAAAAATTCATAGGTTGGGAGGGGCGGGGCTAAAAACAACAGAGATTGCTAAAAAAATATATCTACAAATTCATAGGTTGGGAGGGGCGGGGCTAAAAACAACAGAGATTGCTAAAAAAATATATGTACAAATTCATAAGTTGGGAGGGGCGGGGCTAAAAACAACAGAGATTGCTAAAAAAATATAATGCTAAGTATGGTGGTTAGTAGGACCCTCCCAAATCTATCTAGTTATGAGCTGCTCACTGTTTTCCGGGTTGTTTCAAGAGCCAAAAAAAGCGAGACAGTTTCTAAGTGGGGAAAAAAGGGGATTATTGGAGAATAAAAAAGAGAAAAGCTGGATGGGATTCAGGGGCATGGATTGTGTGGTGTCCTCCAAGATAGGTACCAGTTTTAGGGGGGGGGGGTCAAAATAAAAATGGAGAGTGGACATCTCGGAGGATCTCTAATACCGAAAATAAAGAAAAAGAAGGGGGGCCAGGACTCATTTCTACCACTAGCTAAGCGACTTTGCTAACTGGGTTCAGGTCTGATAAGACCTCAGGTCGGCGTGCACCATGCCAAGGCAGGAAACATGTACTCAAACTTGGTTTGTCTAAACCAGGTGCGGGCAACCTTTTCAGAGTGAGGGCCAGATGAGACTTTTGGAAGGAGATCGCGGGCCGGAGTGAAAATCTCAGAATTACTATATTTTGTTTACATGAATAAATTGTAGAAAAATTGCATTAAACACTCTACAAATCTGATATTTTTTTCTCAGGAGACTTCTGTATGTAATGTTATAAAAGGCGCCGACGAAGAGCCATTTTGGAATCATAAAAAATAATGACGGGGGAAGTATCAAGTTGATCCAGCATTCGTGTTGACACACCTCACATAGGTTCTATGTTTCATGCCCTTTCCTCGTCTCTCGTTTTCTCTTTGCTTCTCTCTTTCTCTTTTTCTATTTTTATCTCAGGCGAAGGATTTGAAATTAATAGTTAAAGAAAAATGAAATATACATGCATCATCGCTCGCTGATATTTATACATTTTCATCCCACTGTAAATCTTAATCAAAACCTACTTTTACGTCTATGTCATAAAATGACATGAGTTTTACTGGGAGGACCGCGGCCCGGATTGCAATAATAAAGCATAGCAGGGTGGCAGGCCGGACGCTAAGCCTTTGCGAGCCACATCCGGCCGCGGGCCGGAGGTTGCCCACCCCTGATCTAAACACACATAAGCTAGTAGTGTTTATCCACCAACTTTTAAATAGTGCAGAGTGCAATCTCCTCCTATCACATCTGATTTAAACATAAGACTGATGTTTTAAGTTCAAAATCAGATCGTAATCAGAATGCAATTCCCCCCTCCCCACTCTATATGTCTAAGCGTTAGGTCTACAGCTACGACTAGGGTCGTGAGAAACACCATTCATTTCTCCCTAGGCCACGAACGCATCACATTGTACACTACAGATGTTACATCTAGGGAACTACTTGGGGACGATGCGAGCCATCACCCTGTTGACATACTTCCAAAACTCATGAAGCTTGTGGCAATTAGAGGTGTGCTTCATCAACATCCATGCAGCGCAGACAAATAGGATTTAGGCTAGTTTTAGCTTTGAAAAGTTTGTCATTAAGGGGCAGCGCATCTCAAACCAATTGCCAGGTTAGAGAAAACTCAGAGTTATTTATATGACTCCAGCCTGGTTGATATGACTCTGGCCTGGCGCCCAACTCGATCTGCACATTTCATCATGGTGAAAATGCTATTTCAAACTAAAGCTTTATATTTTTGGATTAAATAAAAATTTCAGTGCTAAATTCCGAGTTCAATAAGATGCACCCAAAGAAGGTCAAAACATTGTGAGCATAACATCCAGTATGAGAATAGTAGTTCGAATCATCCAAATAATACATATTAAACTATGTAAATCGTATGTCAAATGCTATTACAAACTTTAGCGTAATGGACACATGGAACCTTTTACAGATATGTGTCAACACATCTAATAAACTATTGCTTACCTCCACCTCCTCATCACTGATTTCATTAAATCTGCACATTATAGACTGGCTGATTGACTGTAGCAGTATTGGATGTAGGTATGTTAAAACGCAATTTTCCACATGAGGTTAAATGAAGTAGAAAAGTGTAAAATTCCATTAGAAGTTAAAGATTAAAATTAGAGTTACGTGTTCAGGATATGACGTCATGGACAGGAAGTGAGACGTGGCAAAGAAGATAACAGTATGAAACTGCAGCTGTTTCTGCCAATGAGACAGTGATGAACCATCTTTTATTTTTATTTTTTGTTCACCCGAAACGAGGCATATTGCCACTGAAGCGTAAATGTTTACTGTGATAGAAGGAATTAAACCTGGGTGGAGAGTTGGGCAGCAAGATGTTTGTCCAAATTACATTTAAGTTTTATGCATGTTGATACAGTTGGGGAAACAGGGAGTAAGAAGAGAATTCCAAAGGCAAACGGTTTGAGCAAAGAAGTTATCAGAGTAGAAAATCTTTCTACATCTCTACAATGAAATGGTGGTATTCAACTACTAGTCGGGTGGGTTGGGGGTATTTTGTTTTTAGGTGGTACAAGTGCAGTAAATTCATCGGAGAATGGTCTGTGGAAGTACTTGTATCACCAGCACAGGGAGGCAACACTCCGACAATGTCATATGGGCTGGAGCTTGGCAGATAGTGCTGGGCCTATTATGTTAGAAATATTTTTTTCAACCTGTCCACGAGGAAGAGGGTAGTGGTTGGTGTACCAGCCCAGATGTGGCAACAATATTCTCATTGATTGCCCATTGGACATTACAAATGTAGTAACGTTACACTACTAACTGACGGACGAAACTTCTTATATGGATACATGGACGCATCTAAAAATTAATTATGGCTTTTTTCACTCTTAAAACTTAAACTGATTCTCAGGTAAACAACACTTGTCTTGTACACAAAACTTCAGAGTATTTATATACCTCCTCTCCAGGAAGTTAGACACAAGATCAGGTGAGGTTTTGAAAAACTAGCACACTAAAGGAAGAGCACGCTGGCCTACAAAATATGCTTGAGCATCCCCTGTCGGCATTCCCCGGTTGGGGGTGCCTCAAGCGATTATCAATAAACCGATCCCTTCTCATAAAAGAGAAAGTAAGGGTAGACTTGTTTGTCAGCCAGCCTTGTAACCCTTTCTTTCTCTATTAGGCTCTTGAAGAGATTACTTTTTGGATAGCCTGTTTGGAGTCCAGGGGATTGAACGCTGGTGGTGGGGTTTCTTTCAGGCTTGGCTTGTCTTTAAGTGATTCTACCTCCCTCTTCCTTTTTATTATTAGGATTAGCTCCTTTCATTTAGTGGCTTCATGCCTTGTCTGGAGGGACTTCCATAAAAAGATTAAAATATTTAAAAAAAAAAGCCTGGGAGGGTGAACCTTGACTGTACAGAACCATACTTGAGAGTAAAGCAAGAATTTCTACACGCATTGTCGTCAATTGAGAATTTCTCTATCCAAATTCAGCAGACTTCTTGACCTTTAGTTGTCCTTTTGTTTATTGAGAATAAAGTAGTCTTCAATTTGAATGCTGCACTGGCCGTTTCCCTTCCTTCGTTGCCAATCAAATCTTTCTTTTATGGCTTCATTTAGAAAACAATCTAACTAATTAACAAGTCTCTAATTATCAATTGTATCCAGTCTATACACATGCACAAACATTAAGTGCTTCACTATTGTATGCTGTGAGGTTTATATGACCAAATTAGTCCTCGTGTTATCCGGCTCTTAGAACAATTGATCTGTTCATTGTTTTCTATTGTGTAAATTTGTACACTTTTGGTTCCCGAATGTTAATCAGAAAAGACTTACGTTTTTGTCACTATTCGTTATTCTATTAGTTTTCTGATATTCTCAGAATTAGTTTTGTTAGTTTTTCCCAAAATTTTGCATGAAGTGATATAACCATATCATACATACAATGTTTCTTTTTATGATTTCTCATGTTTTATATATGATAAATATATATTTTTTTTTTATATTAGCCAAATAAATACTTGTCTTACACAGAGAAAACTAAATAAAAAACTAAATACATTTTTAAAAAGATTTCTGAGATAAACAATAAATTTTAGTGAATTATACTTGGTTAGTCACAACTTATACACAGTGATGTGTTCCATAATATATTTCGAGGTAAAACCTCTTTATCAAATTATGGGTGTTTAATATCTCCTGAAACTTATGTTTTGTCACTGTCCATTAGTCTGTTATTCTACTGGTTTTCTTTAAATTGAGTTTAGCACAAAATTTTGCATAAAGTTATAGCACCATGAAAGCAAAAAAACTAACTGAGCCACATATTTTTGAAAAACTTTAATTTGTCCCAAATGGTCCAAAATTGCGATTTTTTTTTTTCAAATATTTCAAATATATAAAATTTCTTTTATTAGATTTTCCTCAGAATCCATCAAAAGTGAAGGTTTATGGTCATTTACCTGAAACAAGTATTAGTAACTCCAAGAAACTTTGGGATTGAAAAATTGGAAAATCTTTCACTTTTCTCAAATATCTAAAAGTACACTCAATAGTTTTTCCCCTAACATCTAACAAAAATTGTGATCAGTGGTTGTTCATAATCCCCCCACCACACTCAGAGTATGTAACCTCCCATCCCACCCACTGTTCTGATGACCTCAGAGGAAGATTAACCCTTAAATACTTTGTTTCAAATATGGCACATTCAAACAAAATGCCTATTTAATATGATATTTGTTGTGGATTTGTTTAATTAACATAGCCTGATAGAAGTTAAAAACATGATAAAAATCTACCATATGGATGAAGACAGCGTTTATATAGTCATTTAAATTACTATATTAATGGTTATTTATAATCCACCCACCCCACCCAGAGTACGTAACAACCCATCCACCGTTCTAATGACTTCAGAAGAAGATTAATCCTTAAATACTTTGTTTCAAATATGATAGATTCAAACAAAATGCCTATTTAATATAATATTCAACGAGAATGTGTCAAACTGTAACTTGTCTCACCTCTGCAACGAGCCTGTTTGCAAGTGTGAGTAGGTATTAGTATGATGTTGCATCAGCATACCCGCTAAATAGGTAATCAGTATCTTCGATGATAACGGTTTTTTCAAACCAATATAAAAAATAAAGCATTTAATGTTTAAATCTGGATGGTATAGGGAGATGTGTGTAGAATAGGTAACTTTGACAGTATTGGCCACGTTGAAAGAATGGATGAGAGTTCTTGTATTAGTAGATGTATAGCAGTTGAGGTAGCAGGTTCAGTTCACAGGAGAAAGTCAAGGAAAATGTTGGAGGGATTGATAAGGATGGACTTGAGAGAAAGGAGGGATAAATAAAGGCATAGTCAGTTAGTTTGGATATCACTTTTACTTAAAGCTCTCCAATGCATGCCAGCATGTAAAACGGACGTCGATGATGATGACGACAACAACGACGACGATGATGACATCTACCAACATTTGTAATGAATAATTGCTTTTTTGAATTAAATTATTTTTGACTCCAAGGAAACTAGGTTTTTTTCTCCTTATGGGACCAATAATAATCTCTGCCAAAGTGACAACAATTGCAAATTCCCACATTATTAGTGATCATGGAGTCACACATGTTTACTTGTTTCTTTCAGATTTTTCTTTCCCATAACTATCATAGCTTCTTTTATCATTAAAAAAAGAACTTGATATTAATTATGTATTTTATCGACATATATATATACATATATATATATGTAAATTACCATTGTCTACTAACTACTGCCCCACAAACTTGAAATTTGGTAAGAATTATCCAATACCTACTCAGATTGTTCCAAATTCTTCTTTTCCTTTTCACAAGATTCTGAAAGGAGAATGACCTTCCTCACCACCATCACCGTATTGAAAAGATTTCACCTCTGATGTAATGAGATGACATTAGACAAAATTAAATAGGCAGATTTTGATAATTTTAAGAATCTTATATCCCTAGTTATATAAAGTTAGGTGTGTGTATATGTTTGTATATCTCTATGTGCAGGATTCACTCCTAAACTAATTAACCGACCATTATAAATTTTGGAAAACCGCTGCTATGCATAAGGGTGGGTAATGTGGGCTATATTTAGTTTAATTAATGGGGATGTGAGTGCAAACAACCGACTATACGAATATCAACCGATAGACTGATAATGTTGAATACTTGCTTTGTTCTTTTCTTCTTCGATGTAGAATATGTGTTGCATAGTTTCTTGTTTCTTTCTCTCCGTAGCGATATTGATTCTTTGGTGTTCCTTTCTTTCTTGTCACCATGTTGTTCTTCGTCGTTTCTTTCTTCCTCATCCATGTCGTCTGTGGCTAGGACCAGCGTTGTTTGTTGTGCAAATAAGTTCTTCATTGCTTATAGAAAAAAATAATTAAAAGATAAGACAGTTTTGAAATGGAGGTTTATTGAGAGAGATATGTTAAATGAGTTACAAGTACAATCTATACTTAATTATGAAGAAGAGAGACAGTTATATTCCTAAATACTAGTTGATAGATAGACAGATGAATTGATAGACAAATAGACAGACAGATTGCGATTTTCGATAGATTTTTCTTTTTTAATGCATTTTGTCAGCGACCATTCGCTTTGAGCTTCCAAAACGGTCTGAGTTAAAACCTAATCGTTGTTCGTCGATTTGGTCCCATGTGACTTCACATCTGCGTGATCTCATCTGCATATCGCTTTGAGTCTGTCCATTCTGACCCTACCTCATCGAATCTCACTCTGTTCTCAGATAACTCTAGAATACACTCTGAGAATTTGATTGTTTCATGCATGGAAAAGTCACCTTGATCGTACTCATTCACATGTGCTAAATTCTATACTAGCAGATCTACCACCCATTATGAAAAAAAATACAGAACCATAACCTGACCGCGGACATGATATTGTGTTAAGCAGAGTCCAAATTGAACATATACTTTTCACATATCACTTAGAGCAAAAAGTACACCCCCTGTTATCACCCGCATGCAGTCAAACATATCCAAATAGATTGTGAAAATATAAGAAAGCTAATAATAAATATTAGTGTGTACGAAATTTCATTTTACTAATTAAAAATAACCTGCTTCTAATAAAATAGTCTATTTAAATAAAACATCAAAACTAAAGCACAATCATCATCATCATCATCATCATCATCATCATCATCATCATCATCATCATCATCATCATCGGTTTAACATCAATTTTACATGCTGACATGTATTGTATGACTTTCAGAAATTATCTAAATTAAAAAAAATTTAAACTATTTCTAGTCATGTCTTTATTTATCCCCCTTGCTCTCAAATCCATCCTCATCACTTCCTCCCATGTTTTCCTTGGCTGTTCCCTACCAACTGATCCTGCTACCTCAGCTGTTTTACATCTATTAACCTCAAAACTCTTATCTATTCTTTCAATGTGATCAAACTAGCAAGGTTTCCTGTTCTGCACATATCTCCTTCTACCGTTCAGATTCAAATTTTCTCTGAAATCATCAGGGTGTTCGAGATACATTTCAAACATTTTGGAAAGGAAAGAAAAAAGATTTAAGCTTGTCTTTAAGACTCACATTACACAATCCTCATATCATTCTCGTACCATTTCTCTCCATGCAACGCATGTCCTCAACTCTCACTGGCCAGGTTTCAACTTCCATACATCATCAAACTTCGTAGACATGCCTGATAGGCGGACTGTGGTAATGCTCTGCTGGTTAGTAATGGCAGACGTTCCCTGAACTTACTCCATCCACTCCTAACTCTTGCAATCACACTAGCACCTGCTCCACCATGTGCTCTAATGGTATCACCAAGGAAAAAAAATACTTTTGAACAACCTCAGTAGCTTCAGCATCCTAATATACTTTCCCCCATCTGAGTTCTCATTCCTCCACTTCTTGCATACAAACTGGTAATTCTACCGCACTTCTTGTTGTACAGCCTAAAGCTGCTAAAGAAAGGATATCCACAATCTTGATGTGTCTTTTGGTTCTAAGCACAACACCTTTCAGTAAGGTGCTCAACCCAGCTACCACATTAATCCGAAATCCACCTTTCTCAGCCCATTCTAATTTTTTTTCTGTCAACCCTATTTCCAAACCCTATCAACTTCCCAAGCTCTCTCTCTACCTCTAATCGTTCTGGATACGACACAAAACTACATCTGGTTGTTAGACCCCCCCCCCCCCCCAATTTCCAAGCAAGTGTGAAGTGACCATTACCCTTGGGTTATTATGAACTGCAGTGGTAGTACCTGTTAGAATCTCATATATGGGTTAAATAAAATCAATCATTTACAGACTAATTATTTGCAAACTATGGCGCAACAGATAAAAGTGCTAAGTATTAATTAGTTCTAAGTAACAGTCTTCTGAAGGTTGAAGGTTCAATCCTCAGTACAAACGATACTAATAATACAATTACAAATTACTTATGACTTCTACTGACATAACGAGACCAATCTACCCTCATAGCATCAAAGATAAGAACAATAGTCCAAATTATCCTCATCTAAAAAATTCCGGAACATTTTTACCAAAATGACTGGATTTTGCATTTAATAACCCGAAAAGGGTTGATATGCCGTAAAACAAATCATCAAAACCAAAATTACTTCAATGATAATCCCACTCCACATTAAGGTTGATGTGACGTTAAACGAAACTTCAACACAATCCCATTTTGAGAATAAAGCCTAAAGAATAAAGTAAAAAAATTGTATTCCACCATTGATCGCTTTTGTGTTTCTTTTAAATTAGTGTTCATCTAACCAGAGTCGCTTCGTTCAACTGATTCTATGAAAGTAGTTTCACAAGACTTGGCTCAAGAGATCTTGTTGTAAATAATTGTATGCTTATTATGCCACCTGGAATTTGAAATGTTGCTCACAGGCAATTCGTATTTTCTCTCAGGGGATGTTCAGTTAGGAAATTGCTTATTCAAAAGACAAATTAAAAAGCTGCAAGCTGCAGGGACTGTTATTCTTTTTCTTTTATCTCGTCTACTAAGCAAATAGACTAAAAGAATAGCAGTACTCATAAAGTACAAGCTTTTAAACTTCCTATCTATAATATACATGTCTTCTCTCTGTCTGTCCGGGATGAAACCCATATATTAAGATCAAAAACAACTTTTCTCTGAGTAATATTTTATAAGAAATGCATTGATTTTGTATTAGAGGTTTTTAATATTATGATGTCTGCAATCGCATCCAACATAAATAAATGCAAAAACGTTTTACTTTATTTTATTTATACTTTGAAGATTAAACAAAATTCATCATCATCATCATCATCATCATCATCATCATCATCATCATCATCATCATCATCACCACCACCACCACCACCACCACCACCACCACCACCACCACCACCACCACCACCATCATCATCATAATAATAATATTCGGTGTAACGTCCGTTTTACATGCTGGCATGTGTTAGACAGCTTTCAGAAATTGACTTTCAAAGTAACCTATCTCTGACATGGTCTTTATTTATCCCTCTTTCCCTCAGGTCGATTTTTATCACTTCCTCCCATGTTTTCCTTGGCCTTAGCTATAAACTGAACCTGCTACCTCAACTGTTTTACATCTACTAACCCAACAACTCTCATCCATTCTTTCAACGTAACTCTACCATCGATGTCTACTTTTCTGCATACATCTCCCTCCACTGTTCAGATTTAATCTTCCTCTGAGGTCATCAGAACTAAGCCTGTCTTTAAGACTCACATTACACATTCAGTGTATCATTCTCATATCATTTCTCTCGATGCAACACATGTTGACTGGACAGGTTTCACTTCCATACATCATCACACTGCATACACATGCCTGATAGACTATTCTCTTGATTGACAGTGATAACGCTCTGCTGCTTAGTGATGGCAGACGTTCCCTGAACTGGCTCCATCTACTTCTAATTTTTTCAATTACTCTAGCACCTGCCCCACTCTGTGCTCAAATGGTATCACCACGGTAACAAAACTTCTTGGCAACCTCGATAATTTTGTCATCCAGATATACTTTCTCCACATCTAAGTTCTCATCTATCTCCATTGTCTTACAGTTCTTGAACAAAAACTAGTTATCCTCTCTCAACCTAACAGTAATTCCACTGCATTTTAGGTACCACAAAAAATTGAATTGTGCACGACTCCCTTTCCACAAACTGAACAGGGGAATTTTCCTATTTTAGAGAGCTTTCCAACATTACACTCACTGATCAGCACTTTGGTCTTGGTAACGTTAAAAAAATAAGAATAAAAACTGTGCAGGTTGCTTGAGATACATTTGAAGCATTTTGGAAAGGAAAGAAAAAAGTCATATTATGATCAATAATTGATGTATTCTAAAAATTCAAAGTGCATCTCTTAGGGGATCTTTTGCCGAATACAGAAGCTGAAAGAAGCCGACCTGAGCCCCACCATGATCGCAGGACAGGAACTGAACCTGTAGCATGTGGCCATCATGTTGCCCTTCGTGAGACGTCTGAACACAAGTTTGATTTTGGTGTTGCAGCTCATATTTGGTGTTGCAGGCAGTACAGTTGGTATCAGTTTTAACTGCGCCACACTTGCCTGACTGATTATCGTCAAGCGGGGTTGCAGTCAGGCAAGCGGGGAGAGGGTCAGGTGTTGGAACTGGTGAAGTTGTAGAAGTTCTAAGACAACCACTTCTGTGTTTTTTTTTGGGGGGGGGGTAACATGAAGCTGAGTCCTGTTGCTGCATGTATGGCCTACTCTGGAGCCACTCTCCTCGTCTAACAGTTGAAACAGTGGATAGCAAGTCAATATAGCTATCTAAATTGAGTTTGAGTCCCTTTTCAGAGATGTGTGGTGGTATGATGTGGCTTTTGCTGGAAACACACCTAGAGTCCCTCAGTTTGAAGGAACTTGGTTTTCATGATGTATTGAACCATACAGACTGTAGACTAGCCATCTGTCATTCTACAACATTGTGCAACTGATCCTGACAGAAGTTTTTCTTGTCTGAGAAGAGCCTGAGCATCTCTGGCTCCAAAGTACATGAACATCCTCATTTTCGGGCAATACTGAATGCATCAGCTAGTAAGTAATAAAAAAAACAATCTCTCTCTCTCTATATATATCTGTTTATCTATTGAAAACTCAACTTGAGAGGAGTGTATATCTCTATTTATATAAAGTTAGGTAGGTTTTTAGGTTTATATATTTATATGTATAGGATTCACTCCTAAACTAATTCACCGATCATTATAAATTTTGGAACACAGCTGCTAGGCATAAGGAGTCCAAATACAAGCTATATTTAGTTTTATGCAAAGAGGGTAAAAATGGAGTGAAAACTCTTTGTGAAAATTCAGATATCTTGGATTTTTGGTATAGGTATTAGACATCAATTAATAAATATTCCTCTTCGAAGTGTTTGAAGGGTTTTTTTTTGCCCATAATATAGACAGAACCTCCCATTCGAAAATTCAAATATATTTGCATTTAATTTGACCTATTATATCTTGATTTTAATCTTCATAAGGGTTCATAAAAGTGGTGCACAACTGTTCTGTTCATAGAATTAATTTTGACCGTCATGGGATGTGTATTCTATTAATTCTCTATATAAACAAGTTAGTTGGTCAGTCAGTGAGACAGAGACAAAAGGAATTGGGTATGTTAGTCTCTCACGGCCCAACCCGGCTCTCAAACAGCTATTAAAATGTCACAATATTTAGAATATAACGTCTCTCTTTCTTCCATTTTTCAGCAAGTGTCATAAACAATGGAAAATGTTTAATGGCCTTGTGCGATTTTCTGAACACCGAACTATATGTATATTTATGTAATGTCTGCTGATATATCTTTCATTCATAAAAATGACTTAATAATTATAATGTAAACATTTCTCGAAACTGTCGACCACAAAGACAATCACATGCACACTAATGTTGTCACATATTCAGGTTAAATAATGCACACAACACGGACGAAAGTGAGACATATATAAGTTACCATATCATGTACAAGTAAATGGTCCAAGCGAAGAATCAACCAAATGTCCAGAGACTAACCAGATGACAAATACTCAAGCCATGTACATAGTCAATAAAAAAGTATATGGTACTATTTTAGAAACACATAAAAACAAAATAATTATAGCTTCTATGTGACGCTATAGATTTATGATTTACATCATGTTTCAAAACATATATCTATAAATATATATATAGTGCGTCAACATATAGTTTTTAAATAAAATATTTGTATAAATATTATATAATTCTAAAAATGCACCTTATATTATGAGTGGATCTACCAGCCTAGCAAAAATATGCGTCCAGAGGGACCATATATTTTCTAGTCCATTATATAAAAGAAAAGTTGTCTGTCTGTGTGTTTACAGCTAAAAATAAAAAAAAAACTACACAAGACAAGAGGGGCGTTAGAGAACGGAGATATGAGGAGAGAGGAGGATATGAGTGTGGAAGGGAAGGAGATAAAGAAAGCGATAGGAGGGCGATAGAAAGAACTAGAAAGAGAGAGAGAAGTTTTAAAAGAAAGGTGTTATATATACATTTTAACTCTTTATTTTGTTGTCTATGCCCCCCCCCCCCGTTGTTGTCAATGCTAATATATATATATATATATATATATATATATATATATATACTAGCATTAAAACCCGGCATTGCTCAGAGGCATAGACGATAAAATTTACTTCCCATTTCTCGACAATATATGGTGGAGCATTGGTATGCGCTCTGGCTACTGAGTCAAACATGACTTTTGTATCTGGGTTCGAACCGTGTGACCGGCAGGGATTGTCTCCTCCCATACTGATGATTGCAGGTTTGGCATGAAACACATGGGTATATGGGTTCATTTTGAAAATGATATTTATTTATAAATAATTATTCAGAGCTTTTGCAAGATAGAGCACTTTAAGTGAAGTTGACAACAAGGCATCATTCTGTGTAATGCATAATTTTAGGCCCCACCTATTGAGTGCTCTCGACTGCTTGCTGGATAGCCGCCGTATTTGCCATTTAGATGTTAATTTACTTAACATTTCTAGACAATGCATGGTGGAGCATTGGTATGCTCCTCGACTACTGAGTCAAACATTACTTTCGTATTGGGGTTCTAACCATGTGACCGACAGGGATTGTCTCCTCCCATACTGATGATTGTATGTTTGGCATGAAACACATGTGTATATGGGTTTATTTTGAAAGTAGTATTTATTTATAAATAATTTATATTTATATATATATATATATATATATATATAAAAGAGAGAGAGAGAGAGATCAAAGTATAGTTAAGCAGCAGACATTTTTTATGCATGTTTCATTATATAAAACCCAAAAGGAACTCTTCAGCTTTGTTTTCATTAGTCTTTCAAGTATGCTAACGAATACTGATATTTTTATTACCGATTCAATAGAAAAAACATTTCTAATTGATATTTAAAAAAAAAAATACCACCATTATTATGATCATTGCTATTGAAATTATTAACACATAATTACTTAAAAATGTCTGGTGAAGTATCTTAAAGTTATTGCTCGGAAATGAAGACATCGAAGCATCAATTGGAACTTTCCTTTATTTCACCAGTAATGTGAACATAAGTCATTCACCTGGCAATGTAAGGATAGGCCAACATCTTATCTGGGCCTTACTTCTCCATATTGTATGAAGTATTCCCAAAGTTTTGCCAGTGAAATGTTGATAACTTCAAATCTATTTACTGACATTTTGCATGGTTGTTTCTGTTATCAAAGATAATCAGATCCATACAGCAAATTTTAAAAAATCGGAAATTAAAATTGAGTGAAAATTTCGACCTTGACCGAACTTGTCATAGTCAAATGTCATAATAGACGTGGGACTTCATTGGCTACAATATGAGCTCATTAGTGAGTCTTTACAATGAATAGAACCGAATTTATCGCCAAAAGTTTGACCTTTTACATGACTTTGACTTTATACCTAGATATACCAAAATTAAAACAGTTCTAAGTTAGGCGATAACTGATAATTTGACGTAGGTTGGTGACGCTTGGTCAAGCGATGTGAACGCTAGGCTATACACAAATAAACATAGTGACAAATTTGACCCAAAACATAACGCACACAATATCAGAATATGAGAACACTTGAAAGACTAATGAAAAAAAGACTAAAGAGTTCCTTCTTGGTTTTATATAATAAAATATATGTACTATTGTGGGGTGGGGGGGCAGGCAAATTCTTATTTTTACTTTTCCTTGTCTTGCAGACATTGTAGAATCAAGAGTCTAAGACAATTCGACGAGAAATAGCAGAGAACCAAATTAATCAGAGACCGGAATGCTATGACTATTCTTTAATTTAAACATCAGAATTAGAATTAAAAACATAAAACATTTATTTGTCAAAGGTAAATATTTATATATTCTAGCTAAAGTGCCCATCTATTCCGGGTTTTCTTGAATTTTTCTTGAATTTTATAGCCAAGATTAGAAGAATATCTATTAAATATTTTTCATACATTTTTTTTCTCAACTTTTCTTGAATTTTATAGCCAAGATTAGAAGAATATCTATTAAATATTTTTCATACATTTTTTTTCTCAACTTTTCTTGACTTTTATAGCCAAGATTAGAAGAATATCTATTAAATATTTTTCATACATTTTTTTTCTCAACTTTTCTTGAATTTTATAGCCAAGATTAGAAGAATATCTATTAAATATTTTTCATACATTTTTTTTCTCAACTTTTCTTGAATTTTATAGCCAAGATTAGAAGAATATCTATTAAATGTTTTTCATACATTTTTTTTCTCAACTTTTCTTGAATTTTATAGCCAAGATTAGAAGAATATCTATTAAATATTTTTCATACATTTTTTTTCTCAACTTTTCTTGAATTTTATAGCCAAGATTAGAAGAATATCTATTAAATATTTTTCATACATTTTTTTTCTCAACTTTTCTTGAATTTTATAGCCAAGATTAGAAGAATATCTATTAAATATTTTTCATACATTTTTTTCTCAACTTTTCTTGAATTTTATAGCCAAGATTAGAAGAATATCTATTAAATATTTTTCATACATTTTTTTTCTCAACTTTTCTTGAATTTTGTAGCCAAGATTAGAAGAATATCTATTAAAAAATTTTCATACATTTTTTTACTAAAAAATAAAATTATTCAGTTTTATGATGATGATCGATATCGGCTCAAAATTAACTGGAATACTATAGCAAAAAAACAAAACAAAAAACAATTGTCTAGTGTGAGATTCGAACTCACACCGGCATAAAATATTAGAACTGAAAACGAACACTTTATCCACAAGGCCACCGATCTGTTTAACCTGCTTAAATAAATTCAGCATAGGGATTGTTTTACCTCTCTAAAAAGATCTAAATAGTTTGACTTGGTAGAATAAATAAAGAAACATAAATATAAAATAAAAAATTCTTATTAAAGTAAAAATATATTAGTGAACATTTATCAAATGTTGTTAACCAAGAATAAAAAGGATAAATGGTTTCTATTTAAAGTAAACAATACGTTAAATATGTATAATAACTTGACATGAAAAATAGTTGTTTGGCCGGCTAAAAGGGAACGCTAAAGATGTCAGAACATTTGTTTCTAATGTTATTTTTATGTACTTTTAATTTTGAACAATGAATTGAAAAAGTGGTTCAATAACTTAAGACATTGATAAGGACGACAGATCGAAGGTGCTGATTCCAAATCTGTGGTTAGTTTTGCTCTTAGTTCACCCATTTAACTGTGTTGCCATGACACATATACACACATAAGACAACGTTGCTTTATATATATATATATATATATATATATATATATATATATATGAGAGAGAGAGAGAAAGAGATGCTTATGCAAGAATGTAGATTGATACAAATCTAATAAAAATAATAGACTTAATTTTTAGTTAATTACACACATATTAAAACAAATGAAACAAGGATCATTTATGAGTTTTTATTTTAGTGATATTTTTTTGGTGCTTGATTTTGTAACAGTTACACAATTATATACTATTTTCCTTTGCGCTAACATGTTCTCACTCGCGAAGTGATTTATACGTTCGGTAAGAACATCTATTACGTGGGAGGCAACATTCGCCCAAACCGTTTTCCCGCTCTCTAAGACAGTCAGTTTTTGAGAGTTAAGTTGCCAAGGCGTCATATTTCTTTTCTTACCTCTCACCATGACTTGGGCGAGAGGCGAGATGAACGACCAGAACTTAACCTTTCTTGTATAGTACATGCATGTCTACTGACTCATCATATTTTGGTATGGCTGCTTTCATAACTCTTTCCGTTTATGAAACTGTATTCATAAAATTGATTTAAATTGCAGAGAAGAAGTTTGTCCTTATAACCAAACGATGGTAATGCATTTTTTGGATATCTACTCACCTTAGCCTTTTGGCTAGGAACAAAGTGTAGTATCTGTTCTGATACTACATTTCTTTTTTTTTGTTCTAGATCAGTGAAGGAGAAATCCTTGAAGACTAAGACAATTTTCATTTTTGTTTCAATCCAGAGTTCCACTTTCAGGGGAGCTGGATTTATCCCACATTAAAAACCTACTTTGTGTCTAACTCTGCCATCATGGGGAGGAAAGTAAATAGGAACACTCTCACTTCCCTACAACAAGACTTTCTATCCAACCCTCTACACATTGGCGGCCCCGTCATCTTCTCTCACTCTATAATTTCATATCTTTTGCAAGTATTTCTAAAACCATTAATTCTGTAGACAATACACATTTTGTGGTTTATTAATTACGATCAACCACGCCTCAATCAGAACAAATTATCCTTATCAATTTGTTCTGTCCTTTTTTGAGACATTAAACCCTTACCCTGTCATTTATTAAAATAGCCAAACTGGCTGAGATGATCAATATTGGTCGAGGGTCAAGGTTGAAAGAATCAGATGACTTATGAAAATCTTTCTTTCTTTTTTGATGATGGTGATGATTGGTGGTGGTGGTGGTGGTGGTGGTGGTTTGATATTTTCTGTTATTTTTAGTCCTGATAGTTTTCAACTTCAAGTTGGACACAGTTGAATCGATAAAGAACGAAAGACTTGAGACCTGAATGCCCCCTTTTCAAGACTTGAACCTGATCTTTGATCACAGACGTAATTATCTTAGAAAGGATTAAGGTGTGGAAGGTGAAGGAATTGGGATTAGTGAATTAGAAGTTTGGTCTTATATGAGAAATACAAGAAACGAATTTAAATCTCTATCAGAAATAATTGGTATCTCAGTTTTGAGAGCAGTCGTTGCTGAATGAATCTCTGACTCTTCAGCCCTGCACTAAAAACAATGGACATACCAGGTTATACAATGATTTTTTAAAAAATACTTTTGTTCACCCAAAAAAAGTAAGCATAATGGGCTACTGTGGTAGGGGCTAAATTTATAAGGAGGTGGAGGGGCAACGTGGGTGGGTGTGGGGGGGGACTTTGGACAACAATATGTTTGTTCACAGTACATTTAAATTTCTGCATGTTGGTACGGTCAGGGAGCAGGAAGGGAATTCCAAATGAAAGCAGTTTGAAGAAAGACGCTATTAGAGTAGAAAATCTGCCAGCATTTAGGGACCTCTGAAAAAAAGGTCTGTGATTTTACTGCTAGTCGGGTAGGTAAGAGGTATATACTCACTGATGAGTTCGAAGGTCTGCTGAGCATGTATTTGTTGCAGAAGCTACCAATGAGTAGTAAGTAGACCGTTTTACTGTCTTAGGTGCTGTACTAATACTATTGCTATTACAACTACCTATAATACTCTTGTTATTATAACTACCTATAATACTATTGCTATTACAACTACCTATAATAATATTGCTATTACAACTACCTATAATAATATTGTTATTATAACTACCTATAATACCCTTGTTATTATAACTACCTATAATACTCTTGCTATTACAACTACCTATAATACTATTGCTATTACAACTACCTATAATAATATTGTTATTATAACTACCTATAATACCCTTGTTATTATAACTACCTATAATACTCTTGCTATTACAACTACCTATAATACTATTGCTATTACAACTACCTATAATAATATTGTTATTATAACTACCTATAATACCCTTGTTATTATAACTACCTATAATACTCTTGCTATTACAACTACCTATAATACTATTGCAATTACAACTACCTATAATAATATTGTTATTATAACTACCTATAATACTATTGTTATTATAACTACCTATAATACTATTGTTATTACAACTACCTATACTACTATTGCTATTACAACTACCTATAATACTATTGTTATTACAACTACCTATAATACTATTGTTATTACAACTACCTATAATACTATTGCAATTACAACTACCTATAATAATATTGTTATTATAACTACCTATAATACTATTGTTATTATAACTACCTATAATACTATTGCTATTACAACTACCTATAATACTATTGTTCTTATAACTACCTATAATACTATTGCTATTATAACTACCTATAATACTATTGTTATTACAACTACCTATAATACTATTGCTATTACAACTACCTATAATACTATTGCTATTACAACTACCTATAATACTATTGCTATTACAACTACCTCTAATACTATTGCTATTACAACTACCTATAATACTATTGCTATTACAACTACCTCTAATACTATTGCTATTACAACTACTTATATAATACTCTTGCTATTACAACTACCTATAATACTATTGCTATTACAACTACCTATAATACTATTGCTATTACAACTACCTATAATACTCTTGTTATTATAACTACCTATAATACTATTGCTATTACAACTACCTATAATACTATTATTATTATAACTACCTATAATACTATTGCTATTATAACTACCTATAATACTATTGTTATTACAACTACCTATAATACTATTGCTATTACAACTACCTATAATACTATTGTTATTATAACTACCTATAATACTATTGTTATTATAACTACCTATAATACTATTGCTATTACAACTACCTATAATACTATTGTTCTAATAACTACCTATAATACTATTGCTATTATAACTACCTATAATACTATTGTTATTACAACTACCTATAATACTATTGCTATTACAACTACCTATAATACTATTGCTATTACAACTACCTATAATACTATTGCTATTACAACTACCTATAATACTATTGCTATTACAACTACCTCTAATACTATTGCTATTACAACTACTTATAATACTATTGTTATTACAACTACCTCTAATACTATTGCTATTACAACTACCTATAATACTCTTGCTATTACAACTACCTATAATACTATTGCTATTACAACTACCTATAATACTATTGCTATAACAACTACCTATAATACTATTGCTATTACAACTACCTATAATTCTATTGCTATAACAACTACCTATAATACTATTGTTATTACAACTACCCATAATACTATTGCTATTACAACTACCTATAATACTATTGCTATTACAACTACCCATAATACTATTGCTATTACAACTACCTATAATACTATTGCTATTACAACTACCCATAATACTATTGCTATTACAACTACCCATAATACTATTGCTATTACAACTACCTATAATACTATTGCTATTACAACTACCTATAATACTATTGCTATTACAACTACCTATAATTCTATTGCTATTACAACTACCTATAATACTATTGTTATTACCACTACCTATAATACTATTGTTATTACCACTACCTATAATACTATTGCTATTACAACTACCTATAATACTATTGCTATTACAACTACCCATAATACTATTGCTATTACAACTACCAATAATACTATTGCTATTATAACTACACATAATACTATTGCTATTACAACTACCCATAATACTATTGCTATTACAACTACCCATAAAACTATTGCTATTACAACTACCCATAATACTATTGCTATTACAACTACCTATAATACTATTGTTATTACAACTACCCATAATACTATTGCTATTACAACTACCTATAATACTATTGCTATTACAACTACCTATAATGCTATTGCTATTACAACTACTTATAATACTATTGCTATTAGAACTACCTATAATACTATCGCTATTACAACTATCTATAATACTATTGCTATTACAACTACCTATAATACTATTGTTATTACAACTACCTATAATACTATTGCTATTACAACTACCTATAATACTATTGCTATTACAACTACCTATAATACTATTGCTATTACAACTACCTATAATACTATTGTTATTACAACTACCCATAATACTATTGTTATTACAACTACCTATAATACTATTGCTATTACAACTACACATAATACTATTGCTATTACAACTACCTATAATACTATTGTTATTACAACTACCCATAATACTATTGCTATTACAACTACCTATAATACTATTGCTATTACAACTACCTATAATACTATTGCTATTACAACTACCTATAATACTATTGCTATTACAACTACCTATAATACTATTGCTTTTACAACTACCTATAATACTATTGCTTTTACAACTACCTATAAT
The DNA here is from genome assembly GCA_963556195.1 of Sepiola atlantica. Lineage (NCBI taxonomy): Eukaryota > Metazoa > Mollusca > Cephalopoda > Sepiida > Sepiolidae > Sepiola > Sepiola atlantica. The sequence goes on along the minus strand of OY744521.1, from coordinate 198,155,194 downwards.
ACTATTGCTATTACAACTACCCATAATACTATTGCTATTACAACTACCTATAATACTAATGTTATTACAACTACCTATAATACTATTGCTATTACAACTACCTATAATACTATTGCGATTACAACTACCTATAATACTATTGATATTACAACTACCCATAATACTATTGCTATTACAACTACCTATAATACTCTTGCTATTACAACTACCTATAATACTATTGTTATTACAACTACCTATAATACTATTGCTATTACAACTACCTATAATACTAATGTTATTACAACTACCTATAATACTATTGCTATTACAACTACCTATAATACTATTGCTATTACAACTATCTATAGTACTATTGCTATTACAACTACCTATAGTACTATTGCTATTACAACTACCTATAATACTATTGCTATTACAACTACCTATAATACTATTGTTATTACAACTACCTATAATACTATTGCTATTAAAACTACCTATAATACTATTGTTATTACAACTACCCATAATACTATTGCTATTACAACTACCTATAATACTATTTCTATTACAACTACCTATAATACTATTGCTATTACAACTACCCATAATACTATTGCTATTACAACTACCTATAATACTATTGTTATTACAACTACCTATAATACTATTGCTATTACAACTACCTATAATACTATTGCTATTACAACTACCTATAATGCTATTGCTATTACAACTACTTATAATACTATTGTTATTACAACTACCTATGATACTATTGCTATTACAACTACCTATAATACTATTGTTATTACAACTACCTATAATACTATTGCTATTACAACTACCCATAATACTATTGCTATTACAACTACCCATAATACTATTGCTATTACAACTACCCATAATACTATTGCTATTACAACTACTTATAATACTCTTGCTATTACAACTACCTATAATACTAATGTTATTACAACTACCTATAATACTATTGTTATTACAACTACCTATAATACTATTGCTATTACAACTACCTATAATACTATTGCTATTACAACTACCCATAATACTATTGCTATTACAACTACCTATAATACTCTTGCTATTACAACTACCTATAATACAATTGTTATTACAACTACCTATAATACTATTGCTATTACAACTACCTATAATACTATTGCTATTACAACTACCTATAATGCTATTGCTATTACAACTACCTATAATACTATTGCTATTACAACTACCTATAATACTATTGCTATTACAACTACCTATAATTCTATTGCTATTACAACTACTTATAATACTATTGCTATTACAACTACCTATAATACTATTGTTATTACAACTACCCATAATACTATTGCTATTACAACTACCTATAATACTCTTGCTATTACAACTACCTATAATACAATTGTTATTACAACTACCTATAATACTATTGCTATTACAACTACCTATAATACTATTGCTATTACAACTACCTATAATACTATTGCTATTACAACTACCTATAATACTATTGCTATTACAACTACCTATAATACTATTGCTATTACAACTACCTATAATTCTATTGCTATTACAACTACTTATAATACTATTGCTATTACAACTACCTATAATACTATTGTTATTACAACTACCTATAATACTATTGTTATTACAACTACCTATAATACTATTGCTATTACAACTACCTATAATAATATTGTTATTATAACTACCTATAATACTATTGCTATTACAACTACTTATAATACTATTGCTATTACAACTACCTATAATACTATTGCTATTACAACTACCTATAATACTATTGCTATTACAACTACCTATAATACTATTGCTATTACAACTACCTATAATACTATTGCTATTACAACTACCTATAATACTATGGAAAACGATAAACAATATTGGACAGAATTGCACTAAATTTAATATGATTAGACCCTTGGTATGCTGCATGTGTTACAAGGGGTCAAAATTGACATACTTCACCTAACATTGATTATACTAATTTTAATAACTTACAGTCCCCAAAACTATTAGTTTGAATTGCACCAAATTTGGCATAAGGATATCTTGATGATCAAACTTGGTGTAAAACCACTAATTATGATTCTTTTAATAAAACCACTAATTATGATTCTTTAATAAAACTTCACATGAATTAGACGAAAAGCTGTTCAAAGAGTGTTTAAATATAGTTGAGAGGAAATCTAATTTTTACTAAAGAATGAAAACGTAGACATTTATTTTCATTTTCTCATCTTAATTGGTTAAATTATTGAATAATTTTTTACCAACTTAATTAATTTTACGATGCCCCACTCCTGTTTCAAAAAATTCAGCTAGCTTTCCTCCATAACCCATTTCTTTAAAAAAAAGAACAGCTCCAACTCCACCTGTATCTTCAATAACCGGCTTAAAGATTCAACCAATTTCCAAATAAGTCAAATACATTTCATGGTTGTCAAATTATTTTCACCACAGATTTAAACAAGAAAAATTGCCAAAAGAGGGGAGGGGTCAGGCAGTTATCTATTTACTTTCTAATTTATTTTTGTCATTGTAACCAGCAGTTTTGCTGCTCACTCACTTAAGAAAAAGGGAGTTGCTTTGACCCTTGTTCTAACTGGATAAAAATGGAGATCGCACAAAAAAAAAAAGAATGTGCTTCAAGATTCTACTCCTGTTCCATAAAAAGCTCATATTATTTAACCCCTTCCACTATGTATAAATAAAGGGCAGTCATTTGTTTGTATGTGTGTGATTGCAACTCCAAAACTATAATATTTAGAGATATAAGTGGATCGAAAGCAAAATAAAACAAACACAAGAGTGAAAGTGAAACGAGTTTTTTGATATGTTGTTATTGTTGTCGTTATCATTGTTATTGTTGTTGTTGTTATTTTTTATTTATTTATTTTTATTATTTTTGTTTTTTTAATTACAAATTTTACTGGCTCTTAATGTCACTCAATGTTAGGGTCCGTATAACATATTTCAGGAAAAATTCCCTTCTTAGGATGCGGATTTTAAACTCTGTTTTTTAAATGTGCAAAAATTGTCCGTTCGATGGATGTGTGTATATATATATACTAGCCGGCCCTACCCGTCATTGCCCTGGAGTGTAATGTTTTGGAAAAGAGGGAGGTGAAGGAAATATGTTACAGTTAAGAGGTAAAAAAAAAAGTGCTATGTAAGAGATGCAAAAACCCATTAACTCAAAATAATTTACTGAAATATGAATTGCCAAAAATTACTTATTTTCATTATGAAAACAAAACTATATCATTTGGTATATTTAAAAGAACTCATGGGACATGCTTTTATTTTTCTTATATGAACTAAAAAAAAAAAGAATACGTTTTTTTTATGTATCTATTGAAAACAATTATTATAAAAACGCATTAAATTTCCTATGTTTAGAGATGGACAGTTTAAATGTCTTGCAAAGAATAAAGAATATGCACCAAGTGATTAACAACAGATGTCTACAAATGTTACTTTGTTTCTTTTCTTAAAACAAAACTAAGTATATATTCAGATGATTTTCTTCTAGAGAAAGTATATTCGGATGGCAAAGCTATTGAGGTTGTCAAAAGAAGTTTTGTTACCTTGGTGTTACCAATGGAGCAGGTGCTAGTGTGATTGCAAATGTTAGGAGTGGTTCAGGGAACTTCTGCCATTACTAACCAGCAAAGCGTTACCACAGTCAACCAATGGAAGAATCTATCAGGCATGTGTACGCAGTGTGCTGATATATGGAAGTGAAGCCTGCCCAGTTAAGGTTGAGGACATGCGTTGCATGAAGAGAAATGATACGATCGATGTGTAATGTGGGTCTCAAAACATGCTGAGATCTGATGTATAAGAAGATGTGTGCAGAACAGGAGACTTCGTTGGTTTGGCCACTTTGAAAGAATTAAGTTAGTAGATGTAGAACAGTTGAGGTAGCAGCGTCAGGCAAAGGAAAACATGGAGGGAAGTGATAAGGATAGATTTTAGAGAAAGAAGTTATAAATGACGACTTGGCAGAGATAGGGTTTTGAAAGTCAATGTCTTAAAGCCGTCCAACACATGCCAGCATGTAAAACAAACGTTGAACTTAAGATGAGGATGATGTTTCCTTCCCCATGACTAGTTGCATACATCTTTACTAGGTTTCCAGAGTTTAAACTAAACTACTATTTCACCTATATCTGGAAGGGAGGAAACTAGCAAATATATGCTCCCTCCGTTCTCATATTTTTGGTAGCCTAGGAGGATGGTATCATGACGAACGAACATATACTACACTACCTCTTCCCCTAAGAAGGAGGTAATGCCTGGGAGGATAGTCTCAGGACAAACGAACACATACTACACTAGCACCACCTCCCCCAAAAAGGAGGAGGTAATGCTTAAGAAGATGGTATCATGATAGTCTCATGAGAAACGAACAGATCCTACACTATCATCACCACCCCAAAAAAGGAGGTAATGCTTAGGAAGATGGTTTCATGACTAACGAACAGATACTACACTCCCTCCCTCCTAAGAAGGAGGTAATGCCTGGGGAATGGTCTTATTACAACAGAATAATACTACATTACTCGTCCCTTATACAGAGGAGGTAATGCCTGTGAGGATAGTCCCATGCCAACAGAGCAGATACTGCACTACCCCCTCCTCTGAATTGAGCGTTGAAAGATAGTACATTATTCTGAAATAGCATAGTAAACTGGATTGAACATTAAATGATAGTACAATATTAATAGAAGTAATAGTATAGTTTGAACTTCAGACAGACAGATACTAAAGCTCCATTAGTAATAGATAGTGATAATTTTGTTTGCTCTGACTAATTACACATTCAAAAACCTATCGCTATAAAATATTGATCTGTGATGTCACGATTTGTATTGATTGACTGCTCATCGTATCGACATGGAATGCGTGAAGCAGAAAAGACAAAGCACTTTTAGCACTTTGTCGACTTATCGTCTTTTAACGGTTGAGTCTTTTTCGTAATATTGATTTTCATCTTTCGCCTCTGATTATTATTGACCGCAAGAAGATAAATTTGATGTAAGATTCAAATTTCCACTTTTGCACGAAAGCCGCCTACCAAAGACAAACTATCATTATTTACACGCATCAAGCCATGCATCGTCTGTTATCATTTGTTCTGTGTAACAAGGCCCCGTGTTATACGATGGTTTAAATTTTTTTTTTTAAGTTGCCAAAAGCTACCATTCATCTTTTATGAGATTATTTATTTTCAAGTAAATGCTCTTTTGTAAAAACATGATGTCAAAAGTTAAAAAAATTACATATTTGTTGTGGGGTACAAATCACCCCTATTGAAGAACTAATGGAAGCAACCATCTATAATAAATACCATGGTTGCAAAGACTCAAACAGAGGACATTCCTATTCATGTTTTACCGCATGGTAGGAATCCGGTCATCTCCTACCACATTTAGTGGCGTTACTGTATTGCTATGAATAAATACATTGTATATTTTAACCTGTCACAATTTGTGGTTGTTATCTTTGTGACCCCTAGCACGGGTCTACAACAATATTTAATAATAGATATAACAAATACTGACTCAACGGGTCAAGAGTAGTCTAATCAAACATTTCTTTTTCTTTTTAAGTGTGACAGATGGTGTTCAAAGGATTTTAATGAATGCAGTAGGAGATAAAATTTAAATTACATCAGCGGTATATCTGTTAGGTGCTCACAGCTCCACCCCCCCCCCTCCCCAAAAAAAAACTACTCTTTATAAAAAAACTAATGTGTTGTGTTTTTTGATAACCAAAAATCACATTTTTAATAAAATTTTAATTTTTTAATCAGTAAATTATATATTGTCTCTTTATGTCTGCTATCATCCTGTTTCTCACTCAGACATTAGTTCAATTCACAACGTTCTAAACCTCAAAGCTATCTATACAATATCCACAATGCTTCAAGCAAACTACAACATTATCTTAATAAAGTAGGATCTAGATATGTTTGGATTAGTCATTTTTAAAGGTTTAAAAACAAAGATTTTAAACTTAATGTTATGAAAAAGAAAAAATCTTTATTTAAATTAATATAATAGTAATGAATCTTTTTGAATTGTCTCTCTCTTCCCATTTGACATAATGGTTAGAATGTTCGCTAATGGGCCGGGAAACCAAGTTCAATTCTTGGTCGTCGAGTCATACCAAAGACTAAAAGAATGGTACTGATGATCCCTTGCTAAACATTCAGCATTATAAAGTGAGAATATAGGGCAAGTGGAGTACTCCTGGGAAAAAAGTGACGCCCTCCCCTACATCTCGATGTAGTAACCAATGAAAAGTGAGCCTTCGGATCTCCCTCAACTATGTTCAACTATAACAGGTTATGCAAAATATGACATTTTATTTATTCATTGTGACGTTTTGGGCATCTCTTATTTTATGAAATAATCTTTCTTTCAGGGAGAAAGAGCAAAAGATTATCACTCCTGAAAAATTTCTTCCATTTTATGTCTCCCTCATAAGACCACTGTTAGAGTATGGTATCATGACCTCTGCTCCATGTCTAATATGTGATATCCAGTACCTGGACAGAGTTCTACGACTGGCTACTCTAATGGTGCAGGGACTACGGGATTTGCCTTCTGAAAACCGACTCGAGAAGGTTAACCTTTTCCCCCTTGAGCGCCAACGTTTACACAGTGATTTCATTTTGGCCTACAATCTTCTCAAGTGCCATTATTATCTACCTCAAGACCTACTATTTATTCCTGCACCAAAAAGAAGTCTATGCAGGCATTACCAGAAACTTTCACCTCCCATTTCGATTGAACCGGAGAAGGGACACTTTCTCAATCAGGATCCCTGGATATTGAAATGGACTTCATGGAGTAAATGTGTCAACAACACAGCAATTCAAAAAAAGCATATTAAAATAGGAGAGTTCATATTTTTTTCATTTCTAACATGCTTTTAAAGGCTTTTAGCCTCATTTATTATTAAATTCTTAAAAAGATGTTTAAAAATGAAAAAAATATGAGCTCTCTTATTTTAATACAAATATCACGTGCATGTGTGTCACCTCATATTTAAAAAGTGAGTGAACCGTTTATAACAACACCATTTTCAACTGTTACGGACTGCTACAAACATACGGAACTGTTACAACCTCACCTCATACTCTGACGAAGTTCGGTGTCTAGCCAAATGATTAGTCAAAAAATCAAAGTAAAAATGAAGAAAAAAATCTGTTCTGATTTGATTTTATTAATAGATATCGCATCTAAACATGCTTGTAAGAATACTAGGAGTCGGAGTCAGAAAATCAAGAGTCAGTCTGAATATTGTAAGACTTTAAAATAAGGAGTCGTATATTTTGGAATTCTAGGAGTCGAAAGCGGAATGTTTAGAATCGTAAGACTCAAAGTCTTATTCCTTCCGATTTTGTATCCCTGTTGACAACCTTCATGTGGTGCCTGGTTCTAGAAAGCATTGGGAAAACAAATGCCAACAATAGAATTAGGCCGACAGAAAAGGTCATACCATGTTGATTCCTACAAATTTACTTTTTTTATCGTCACTTATTGACTTTTGTATAAAAACTAAAAGAATACCCGTCCCAGGATGGGTAAAATTAATTACCCGAACAGGACAGTTTTGCACCATTTTTATATCTCTTTACAAAGATTAAAATAACTATGGATCAAATTCAATGCTAATCTGATATGTTTTAATTTTAAAATGGGAGGTTGTGCCTATGTTATGCCCCCTAAAACACCTTCAAAATACTCCAAAGAAACTGAAATTTGGGGAATATTCATTAATTGATGTCTAATACTTATGATTAAAATTTTTTTTTAAATCAGATGTACCTGAATTTTCATGAAGGGTTTCCCTCCTCTTTGTACTCCCTTTGGATAAAACTCAATTAAGCTAAATATAACCCACATTTGAAGTTGTGTTCCAAAAATCATAATGATCAGTTAAATACTTTAGGAGTAAATCATGTACATATAAACATATTGAACGCGCTTCTATCGTATCAAAGAACTGCCGAGTATGAGTCACTCCAAATACACGCCTTATTTCTGTCACAAAATAAAAGAAAAAAGAAAGTATACCCCCTTGCCGTTGACAATGTCACTTTTATGTTAATTCTGTCCTTGTGCCTGATTTGCATACGCTACAAATTTCATTTTAGTCAAAACGAGACTGGTGACTCATAAATTCACTTAATTTAATTTATTTTAATCTATACTTTACTTAAGCGTCTAGTCTTGCTTGCAAACACATCATGCCACTCGCTGCCTCTTCAAATAACGAACCGCAGCTAGCTCAACGTAGACAGTCTTGGGATTCTCCCTGTCAACCTTGTTACACACCTCCGTGATCTGATGATCACATAGATTACAACCCGGAGCGGGTCTCTTGCGTCTAACGCTCCTCCGTGGTAACGGTACATCCTCCTTGGATAATTCGTCTGCAGGAGTGTCATTTGTTGCATACTCATTGTTTACCTCAAGGGGATCAACACCAGCTTCGTTGATCACTCTTGCACTTTGGGTTGAGAGTTCGCTGTTACTCTCACTCACTGAAGTATCCAGACCTATGATATGACACAGATCCCTTACATGGCGGAGCATCCATTGACAAGAACGTTCTGTGGGCTGATCACACCTGTAATGTGTCCACGTGTATAAGGGGGCATGCATCGTGCAATTATGGTCTTCATCCAGACACGATCGCCCACGTTGTATCCAATCTGCTGCTGCTTGGGTTTTTTATGGAGTAAGTGCATCGTTACCCTTCAGTCGGATGCGGTAGCGATTAATCAGGTTGGCAGGGGCAGTCAGCAGTGACACATCATCGTTAGGGGTAACATTGTACCAATAGACTGCTTTCATTATTGTGCACGGTTTCCTTGCTTTATGCTTCGATAACATTGCTATACAATACCATTACCGGAGGGGACATGCACACAACGAAAATGCAATTGTACTCCTCGTTCACCTAGAAAATTCCCAAGAACCTTGCTGTGAAATGCTGTGTCATTGTCAACGAGTATTTAAGCCGGTGCACCATGCTGTCTCAGATGACACCAAATTGAAAAACGTGAGCAACAGCAAACGTGTCTGCCTTGGTAGCGGGTTACATCCATTCCAACTCGATACCAAGTGTCGCTAACCTCCAATCTCCCCCTCGGCCAACACATGGTTGGTAGGTCAATCAACTTGCACCTCACAATTTCTTACCACTGCCATCACTGACGCTTTAGAAACTGTGGGATCAACCTGCCTGACAAAGTACAGTGTCCGCCGTATGCCAGGGTGACTGCTTCAGTTATGGATGGACTCTATCCGGTCAAAATCGTGCTTCCTTGACAACATAGCACTTGCACAGTATGATAAGATCAAGCCATCACTGTGGTACTCTCGTCAGACTATGCATTCGGTTATGTTCTTACCTCACGAGAACTGCATCTACAGACAGTTCATACTCTTGGACCAGGCTTGTGAGTGCATCAATGCGCCACTTGATTAGCATCTAACTTGCCGCTTTGGTGCATACCCTGGCCTTCCCTGTGAGAGTATCCTCTCGGTGTGAAGATGCAATATAGTCGCTTTCCACAGCATCAAGCTCCACCAAGTTTATGTGCTGTGTATCCCTTTCCGTTCATAACCAGCTCACATACTCCACAGTAGCTTAATCATGTTCCAGTGATATTCCGGTAGGTAGAGAGCTTGCATCAACCCAAACGTTGAGCTCAGGACTATTAACACACCACTTACCTCGCACAAGGTCTTCTTGGTGCATTCGTGTGGCAACTTTTTTTATCATTGTTGTTAGAGGAATATCGGTCACCTTGTCATTCCAACCCTTTGTTATGTCTGCCACTCTCCTCTTACTGAATGCTGCAGCCACCCTAAGCCATTTAATCAGTGGGAAGTACCAGACTAGCTTGCCACAAAATGAGAACACACTGACGGGTAAGAACACTCGGCACACTTGGGACCTCGTCCGCTCGTTCCCATCTCAGCATGTTGCCCTTTTCCTGAACTGTTAAGCCATTCTGCAGCTGCTCCGGTTCTTTGCTCGCTCGTCCAAAGTTAGCCAAATGTTGTCTCACCCGAGTTGTGGAAGCTATATCTTCGCTGATGAAAACGTTGTCAATGTATGTCGAAGTTGCTTGCCGGATAGCATCATCTTTCAAGAGTGTAGCCTCAACAATAGCTTGCATGATGGATGATGCCACATTGAGTCCAAAACCCATGCACAATAAGCAGTACCTCTTTCTTTTGAAGATAACAGGTTGGTATGGCCACAAGGATTTGTGCACACGCATTTATAAATAGGCCGTTCAGAGATCAGACAACGACACGTTGGAGCCTTTCTTTCTCCACTCTCTTAACTTTTGCGCACAGACATTGGCATGTGCCGTGTAGGCATCGATGTATCTATTCAACTCACGAAAGTCTAACATTGAGCGCATCTTAGACTTATTCTGTTGAAATACGGCCATTAATGGAATCAGGTCTTTTTGGGGACCAAGTTCCTCCTCAGGATAGGGGGATAGGGAAGCAATCATCCATTGTTCAGCCACGTTTCCAGGTCATGGCGATACTCCTGCAGAACTTGAGCGGACATGGGATACTCAGGCACCTTATTCTTAAGTCCACTGAATGGCTGACTTCCTGACCATTTCCATGACACTGTCCAAGCTCTGGTCTGCTCATCGAACCTGGCGGTGAAATCTGGTTCCTGGATTCTGATTGCAGTGCAGGCACATTGCTCTGTCCTTAAGAAGATAGCATCATCGGACTGATTTATGCAGACTCCACCCAGCATCTTAATGATATCCATTCCAATTAGCATGTCGAAGCCTAACAGTAGACCGTCCACGACCAGAACATCAACTTTTATGGGGCATTACATTATCTACTACCAGCATGATAGTCCCGATGCCACTACTCTGGAGAATTTCACCATTGACTGTTAGGACGTCCAATGCTTGCAAACTCCAAGGATCGCATACTGATCCAATTACGAGCGACTTAGAACATCCAGAATCCACCAGTGCTATGCGCTTTTTGCCATTAAGAACAGCTTTAACTACAGGGAGAGCCTCTTTTAATTTGAATGGGGAGAGAGTGGTACTGACATCTCGCCCCTGTTTCTGTTTCCCAGACAGTTTTTCACAAGGTGCCCTGTTTTGTTGCAGAGATAACAACGCATAGCTGATCTTTCTCTCTCGTTTCTAAAACTGACGTACTGCATGCAATCTATAGTCAGATAGTTCAGGTCCCCGCATCTGAAACAGTTGAAATCCCTCTTGCTAGTTTCATGAAGATTCAGTGTATGCGAGGCCTGCTTAGGTCGCACTGCAGTGGCTAAATGTTCGTCCCTGGTGTCCACCAATACGGTGCAAGCTCTTTCAAGTATCGGAGGGGTCCTTTGAAGTGACACGGTAACCCATTGATAAAGGCTTTATCCAAAATTCTTGCAGCATTTCACCTACCAGCATTTCACCTACCAGCCGTGCTAGCCATTGCAAGTCTGTTAAGAATTCATCTGCAGTCTCTCCTGGACGAAGGCAGCGTGTGGTAAATTGTTCGAAAGCCACAAATGAATTTGTTCCGCAAGGCTTTTAGAAGAGCACATTTGATCTCCGTGACATCATCTCGTTGCTCTTTTGCTAGCTGCCGATATGTTTCCCATGTTGCGCTTTTCAATTGTAGTGGCAGAACTCACTCTATCTTAGTTATCTCACAAAGTTCACACGTCAATTCCAAGTCTTCCAACCATTCTAGTATTGGTACATCTGTCGCCATGCCGCAGAGCTCAAGAATAAGTCAAATGTAAAATTGTCTGAACGCCATAGTTCTAATAGGGTCGAAATAGCTTGAACATGCCTCTATGGTATCAAATAACCTCCGAGTATGAGCCACACCAAATACGCGCCTTATTTCTGTCCCAAAGGGAAAGAAAGAAGAAAGACCACCCCCTTGCCATTGACACGGTCACTTTTATATTTATTCTGGCCTTGTGCCTAATTTTCATTCGTGACAAATTTCGTTTCGCTCGAGACTCATAAATTCACTTATTTTAATTTACTTTAATCTATACTTTACTTGAGCGTCCAGTCTTGCTTGCAAACACAGTACACCACCCGCTGCCTCTTCGAATGACGAACCGCAGCTGGCTCAACGTCAGCAGTCCGGGGGTTCCCACTTTCAACCATGTTACACATATATAACTTTATCAACTTTTTCTGTTATTGTTTTAGTGATAATTGTACTACTGGTAATATTTGCTTCCATGTGCAATGGTGAGTTTTCTCCCTTTACTACGAGTTTCCTCCCCTGCATATGCAATTCGCCCCACTTTTAAGGACATGTACATATACATAAATATATATATATATTTGTCGCTCCTTAATTATTAGTAGAGCACTTTAGTCGTAGTGCAAATACAGCGTGACGTCATTTGCTTTATAATGCATCATTCCTTAATATAAGTAGAATGCCTGCGATGTCATCGCCGCTTATAAATGTATTTAATCTACCACTGTTTATCAGCCGTTCAGATATTGGCCGCGAGGTTTAAGACGTTGGGTTGGAGTTGAAAAATACTTATAATCCAGGGTTTCGAATCATGTGACCAGTAGTGAATAGTCAAACTTCTACGCTGAAGAGTCTTGATTGAAAAAAGATGAAACGTATACGTCCGTAGATAATAAACAACAACAAATATTTTCATATAGATATATATATATATATATATATATATATTATATTGTTGTTTATTTACTTATGGATAAAATAGTGATAATGTGGATAACTATTTTATCTATAAGTAAATATAACTTTATCAAGACAGATTACTACCATCTCTTAAATACTTTAGTCTTCCCTTGTGGTATTGTCTTCTAAACATTTTATAATATTTCTATTGTCACTTATTAACTTTTGCATAACCGTATCAACCTCCTCATAACTACTTGTGTATTGCTTTATTCTTGTTCTGTGATATTGTTTTCTGAACATTTGTTAATATTGCTATTGTCATTTATTGCTTAAAAATGGCCTATGAGTGTGGGGGGTTAAAAGCATAAAGACAGGCCTCGGAGAAGATGAAAGATTTATTTTGGCCGATTAATAATTGTTCAGTTGAATGATTTTGATCAAAGAACTAAAATCTTGACAGCAATTCAAAGTTTTTTTCTATTTTTCTTTTTGATTTCTTGCTTTAATGAATACTTTCATTCTGTTAGCTTCTTTTTTCTTAATTAAGATAATGATGGAATATTCTGTCGGCATTTTATTCTTATAAAAGGTAGGAATTAGAATGTGTTAAAAATGAAATATTTTTAGAAGTCGTTTTAATCGATCATTATCGGTTTGTTCTAAATACTTTTCAGTAAAGCCTTTCCCTGGATATGATCTTGGCATATGGTTAGGGTAGTCATCGTTGTTATTGATTTATGATGGAGAGACTTAAACATCTTAATTTTTATTCTTCTTAGAGGGCAAGGTTGGAAATAATGGATGAAAGTTTTTTCCAAGTCAGTTTAGTTCTTTTTTTTTTTTTTCTTATTTAAAAAAAAAACTCAAAATAATCTTGTTTTCTGATCACCTTGCAGTACTGATACAATAAATAACTTAAAGACAACTTGATTTATATCTAAAAAGTCAAAGTTCAACCTTTTCACTTTATTTTCCCTTATCTGCCACATTTTTTGTCATTTAAACAACTTGATTTATATTTTGTGTGTCTTTTAAGGATACAATAAATTTACTATAATTGTGAACGTGTGTCTGTGCGTTCACTGAACAGGCTGTGATCGTCCGTTCGCTGTCTGTGTCCGAATTTGGGGTTTGATTTCTTTGTCTCTATTAATAAATATATTGAAGAAAATTTGTTCATCATTATTGTGAACTTGTGTTTGTGTGCATAAAAACTTTTACCAAAATGACCAGATTTGGCATTAAATAACCCCAAAAAAGGGTTGATATGCCGTAAAAAACAAACAAACAACCAAAACAACACAAACTTATGGTATACCCTGTAGATGTATTTACTTATATTTACAAAATTGTATATTTTTTTTACATATGGTGTTTTTCTGAAAGCATGATAATGTTAGGGTTGACAAACAACAGGTTTTCAAAAATACTAAAACTGAAGAACATAAAAAGAAAGAAAAAAATAATATCATTTGCAAGAAGTCACTGAATGGTAATCATTTCAGAATTACTGCATATCTGTAAACATGTGCAATGCTGCATGTTTAGTGAGTTGCATAGATGCATGCTGCAGACAACGGGCAAAATATCTGGCTTGGGGTAAGATCACCCAAGAAATCGGTTGGGATCTTTGAAAAAAGTGATTACTTCTTTAAAACAGCTAAATCAGATCACTCAAAATCTTAGAATTAATGTCCACTTAAGATAAGAGGCCCCTGGTCAGTAGGGTTTTATATCTAGTGATAAAACAGCCCATCATTTTTAAGTAGGCTGGCTGTGTGGTTTTCCTTAAATGACACCAATATAGCAAGACGAGTTGGCTTCTGCTTGGCTTGAAAGAGTGGCCCTTGGGGCCTTAAGCAGAAAGACTGTTTGTGCTTAGTTGGAAGAGATGTGTTTCCATTTTGCAAGATTGTCGTTCTGTGGAGAAGCCGGGTGTTATTGTAACCTCAAAATAAAACATTGCTTCTTCTTGTTTTAAACTTGAATTGTGATCTCGTTTGGAAGGAAAATCCTTTTGTTACAGCAGCGACCGACACCACATGATTAAAACTATGGCCAGTGTCAAAATCAAACACCGAATTCGGACGAAGACAGTGAGCAAACGATCACAACCTGTGCAAACTTACGTTCACACAGCGATCACCACGTGATAACACCTAACTTCTGTACCCAGTACAAATCTTTTACAAGAACACCTTCAAACGAAGCATTTACTTTCCAAAATCACTAACTAGTTTAAGTTGGTCTAAAAAAAAATGATACATCAATTTCTGATTTCATTGTTACCTGTATGGAAATTTAAAAAAAAAAAACGTTAGAAAGAGCCAGACGAGCTTGTGTGTGAAGAGTCTTTTTCGGCTTTTATATCTCTGAAAAAGTCTCATATCGATTGAATAACTCTTATTATACACAAAAAATATCTCATCAATAATTGAATCATGTATATCGCTGTACTTAACACAATATTTACTTGTTACCACTCAAGAAAATTCATTAACCCATTCACTAACCCTAAGTCTGGGGTGACAGTCAAGAATACCAAGATCGGGGGAAAAAAACATAATTTCGGCTTCATCTCATGGTACAGAGGTGACTGTTGAGACTTTAAATATGCGCAATTCTCATTAAATAATTTTTATTAAAAGACTTAGGGTTAATAATAACAAAAAATATTACAAAATATTATCAAAAATAAATATGTAATTATCTCTCAACTAGCTGGCTTTGCCCACTCACTATCGCTTCACAATTTAAATTTTCAAGATACTACTACTACTACTACTAATACTACTACTACTAATAATAATAATTCTCATAATAATGTTAATACTACTAAAATAGTAAAAATAAAGGAATAATGATTAAAAGTGAAATAAATTATTTCCTTTCTTTTTATTATTATTATAAGTTATTATTAAGAGTAAGTCTCTCCATTGCTCATAAAAATTAAATTTGCATACGTGATCATTCTTTCCCTTCTTTTTTTATTATTATCAGTTATTATTAAAATTAAGCCTCTCCTTCTTTGCTCATAAAATTAAATTTGCAAACATGATTATGGAAACGGGTTGGACACACGTACGTTCACTTTTATTATATAGATAATGAAGAAAAAAAGAAGCCCTCTAACTTCATTCTTTTATCTCATCTTACCCTCTCCCATCCCTTCTGGAACATACCATCTGATTTGTTGCTTTTTTCTCTGAGCCATACTAACTTGGACAAAGTGTAAAAAGATAATAAATGGTGTCTTTGAATCCAATGCATGGCAGCATGTAAAACAGACGCTGAACCGAATATCATGATCATGTTCATGATGATGTCGTCTTAGTTGAGTTCTAAAAAACACAACAATACAAAACAGACGTATAGTTTCAGAGACCATAATTTCGGCTTTGAAGCCAAAGATTAAAAGATTTAGTGGTAATGAATATTTATTTCCCTCCCACTGCGAGAAGATATGACTTAAAGGTCAGAAGGTGGGATTTCAAACCAGAGGAAGAGCATTCTGACAGAACAAAAATTGTCTGGGCCGCCCCGTCGGCAGTCCCCTGTAAGGGAGCCTGAGACAATTAACAATAAACTAATCACTTCTTAAGGTGCGAGAAGGTAAAGCCTGGGATGGTGGACCTCCCAGAATTGCACAGGACCATACCTCATACTGATAGAGAACTAGGCAAACCAGAATTCCCAAGACTCTGCCAGACTTATTTTGGTAAAAGATTTAGGGGTAGTGTTACCCACTCCTATATTTTCTGGAAAATACCATCTACCTTGTCGTTCTCTCCTCTGGTTCATAATAACTTGAACAGAGTTTTAAAAAGTTTTTTTTTAAATCAATAAAATAATAGTGTCTTTGAGTCTAACACATGGCAGCATGTAAAACAGACATTAAACCGAATATGTCTTATTTGAGTTTTGACAAACCAGTCATATAGTTTAAGAAGTGTTTTTGGTTAAGTGAACAATCTTTACTTGTAATTGAAATCTCTTGAAGACGCCTGTTTCGTTGAGCTCTGACAGTAATTGTGTGTCCAATTTGCATATTTTGATCCGTAATCATATTTGCTTTTCTTTGGGCTGGCTTGTTTTACAAAAGTGCACATGATTACACACATGTTTTGTAAGAGCAAAGAACAACACTTTATTACAGAATTTGTGTGTTTACACATGTGTCTGTCTGTGTAATTTGCTTCCATTTCATTTCCGTTCTTCAAATAAGTAATGAATCAAAGATAGAATTGCCTAATCAACAAAAATATTTGGAAAAATTCACTATTTGATCTTCTTCTTTCGTGTGAATCAGATCATTCTGGTGTTGGCATTAGTTTCCCCAATGTTTTTCTAGTTAGAAATCTTTCTGGAAAGACATCGGGTACTTACGGGAAGGACCACGAGAAGGTTGCCAACATCCCTAAGTGAAAGTGGTACTGTGGGTCCGACTGGATTCGAACTTGGAACACCCAGGTCTTCAGTCCGTGTCGATATCCACTTAACCATCGTCACGTCCCTCACTATTTGATGATGTATTGTTATTAAATCTCTATATAAAGTTAGGTATTTTTAATTGTGTATATGTTTATATATTTGTATATACAGGGTTCACGGCTGCTAGGGGGTAAAAAGGGTATGGAACCCTTTGTGAAAATTTAACAATAGGTATTAGACATCAATTAATGAATATTCTCAACTTTCTGTTTCTTTGGAGTATTTTAAAGGGTTTTTAGGGAACATAATATAGAAACAAAATTCAGATAATTCAGATTTGTATTGAACTTGATCCATAGTCATTAGACACCAATTAAGACTCCCTACATTTTAGATATTTTCTAGAATCAAAATCATGTAGTCGATTTTGATTAAAATTGGAATAAGGATTCTAGACATAAGGTTTAGTATCATTGTATCTTGAACTTAATCATTATAAGAGAACACAAAAGTGGTGTAAAACTGTTCTGTTCAGGCAAATAATTTTACCCATCCAGGGACGGGTATTCTTCTAGTAGCATATAAATAAAAAACATATTTCCGTCCGTCTGTGTGTTGGGCTAAAACTCAGAAACTACACAAGATACACTTACTAACCTTGCATATTCCGATTGAGGATGGTCCAGAATTGGTTATGGCAAAACAAAATACTCAAATATTAGTTCACTTGTAGTCACCAGGGACGAAATAAGTACATTGGGAGGAGAGGGAGGGGGGGGGAGAAAACAACTTCCTTCAGTCCTTACTGGTAAATGTTTGAAACAGAAATCTGAAACTAAGTCAAACCATCAGTCAGCTGCTGATTAATTTTTTTATTTTTTTATTTTTTCTTTCTATAAGTTGCCAAAGATTGCACATAAATGATGGAGAGTCAGTAGAGGGAGGTGTGTGTTCAAAATTTTACACATGACTCAATAAGTCTTGAGCCTGACATATAGATGACACCACTAATATAAAAAAAAACTATGATTTTTATAAAGTACCAACCCTCAAATGGCACATGTCAAAATTTTAGCCCAATCGGATTATTAGTTTACAAATTACAGTAATTTAAGTGAAGCTACTTTTGCAAATTTTCAAAACAATGGAAACATCTGAATTTCGTGTGTTGATAAAGCATTGCTTTCTAATGGTAAAAATATTGTTCAAGCAAAGCAATTGCTTGATAAGTATCATTCAGACTCTGCTCCATCGGAAAAAAATGGTGAAGACGTGGTATGCTGACTTTAAACACAGTCGTACAGACACAAAAGATGCTGAATGCTCAGGTACCGAAATTCACCAGTTGTTCTGGAAAATATAAAAAAAAGTCCAAAATCTCGTTTTGGTTGATCGTAAATTGAAGTTGCACAAGATAGCAGAGGATTTGAAGATATCAGAAGGCAAGTTAACATAAATCCACCACTTCACTGTGGAGTCAAATCAGCAATTTGCTGAGTGGACAGCAGCAAGTGAAAATCGTCCAAAGCGACCAAAGACACAAACATCAGCAGGCAAGGTTTTGGCCTCCATATTTTAGGATGCACAAGGTATTTTGTTCATCAATTACATTAAGAAAGTAAACACCATCAACAACGAATATTATATAGACTTATTGTTGTGTTTGAAGGAAGAATTAACCAAAAAAATGGTCACAAATGAAGAAGAAAAAAGTCTTTCACGAAAATAATGCACCATGTCACAAGTCGATCACAATGATGGCAAGACTACATGAATTGCACTTAGAATTGTGTCTGCACTCATCCTACTCTCCAGATCTGGCCTCTAGCCACTACTGGCTGTTTGCAGACCTTAGAAGAATGCCCCAGCGTAAGATATGTTGCTCCGATGAAGAAGTGATATCGGAAACTGAGGCGTATTTTGAGACCAAAGACAAATCGTTCTGTAGAACGATTTGTCTTTGGTCTAAAAAAATGCATAGAATCATTAGAGAAGCGTTGGAATCAGTGTATCATCTTAGAGACTATGTTGATGAATAAAGTCAAATTTTGCCTAAAATTTGTTTTATTAGTTAGGCCCGGGACACATTGAGTGATGTGTTAATGTGACTGAGGATGTGTTGGGTGAGACTTTTTTAAAATTCGATTTTCTTATCCAGTGTCCCGGACAATGCTGGTTAGCCCTGCTATTACAAAGTATATGAATGAATGAGAACGGACTCCTGCTGTGAATTAAAATAAAAGGTTCAAGAATGTTACGAGCTATGAAAAATGGCACCTGAAGATGGTTGGAGAGTGCAGTGTAGAAGAAGAAGAAAAAGAAGTTCCTCCTCTCCTTTCTCTCACTTCCTCCCATGTTTTCATTTGCCTTCCTCTGTGAACTGAACCTCTACCTCAACTCTTCCACATCTACTAACCCAAGAACTCTCATCCATTCTTTCAATGTGGCCATACCGTCGACGTCTCCTGTTCTGCACACATCTCCCTATACTCACCAGACTTAATCTTCCTCTGAGGTCATCAGATCTAAGCCTGTCTCTAAGAAACATTATGAATACAGCAATGATAAGAATGATAGTCTGAAGCATGGGAATGATGCATTGATCTATTATACTGAGAGCTATCATCACCATCATCATCTGATATCAATGGTTCGAACATCCCACGTGTCATGGCGTAACGTCAAATTTAGAAGGTCATCGGGGAGATATCAAGTATCGCAACATAATTGGTCAATATAAGTTGTTGTTTCTGGTCGACTGGTTTTGTATGTCCCTGTTGACATGTACAAAGCAGTAAGTCATAAGCCAATTCTTGTTTAGCACGGCAGCCGTGCCAAGCAAAGTGCATTCACTGTTCTTGAATCATTTCTCGGGGAACTATGGCAATATGCCATATTATTGTTTCTTAGTGTGAGTTGGAGGCATTGTTATATGTATGTCAGTTTAATTATTTTTATATAAATGTTTATGACACTGACAACTGTTATAAATAAAGGGCAGACATATACAACCCCCTCCCTCTTTTTCAAATTATGTTTTATTCAGTTAAAAAATATGTATTTCAGATTATTATCGATGAGACAGAAAAGTTTCATATTATATAAAAGAAAATTTTGAAAACAAAAATGACTCGTCCACCGAGGCTCAATAGTAAAAATTTCAATTGAAGGTGCCAGACTGAGTTCACATCTCTGGTTCTTCATTGTAAGACCTTCTCGGCAATAACCAAAATTATCAATTCGCATCTGAAAAAAAATCCTGAAACATAATCCGAACTCTTTTACATACATAGACACGTGGCTGAGTTGACTACGGTGTTGGTTAAAGTATTTCATTTACCTCCTCTTCAGGAGGTTAGACACAAGGTCAGGTGTGGATTTTGATGAAAGTGTTTCTGTGGAACGAACTAGATTCGAACCAGCCAATCCTCAGTCTGCGTCATTAGCCACCGTGCCACCCCTTGTGTTGGTTAAAGTATGCAGGTTATCATGAGGTTCTAAGTTCACTCCGGAGCAAAACGATTGAACCAATTAACTGAAAAAATATCAAATCCTTTAAAAATTAAATGCGTACTGTGTACCACTAGAACTCCAATAAAGGGTTGGGTTCAGAATTCCATGATGGTTCCCAACTTCGACACATGAAGAAGGCCGGATGCAAACGAATCCGAAAATTGTAAATAGCAATGAAAATGACTAATCAAATTTTTACCTCAATCCTTTCTTGGATCCCTGTTTTCCCTCTCATTTATAAAAAAGGCATAACAATATAACTAAAAGAATGTCACACAGACCGGTGGATAAAAATCAAACAGTGTACCCCTGAGACTCTTAGTAAAAGGTTGTGCCGTGACAGTTCATGAGTTCGACAAAAGTCATCTGAAGAAGGCTGGAAAACAAAACGTCTGAAACATTGTGCTTACAACAATGAAAATTAGGAAATCAATCTAAAAATTATAAATAACTACCGATATTCACCCGGTATTGCTCGTGTGGAGATTTATTGCCGGTCGAAAGGTTTTTTAGGAAAAAATAATTTCAAGTATACTCATGTATTATTTATATTATTCCGACTACTGTTATCATCTTGGATGTTATTCTCACAACGTTTCGGCCGATGTAATCACCAACCTTCTTCAGGTTGAACTCAGGAATCTTTCTGTCGAACTCGGGAATCTGTATGGAATTTCAAACGGAACAATTAATTTAATTCACGGGGGTAGCTTGCTCACATTCCATCAGCCGTGACCAGGTAGAAGTCTTAAGTAATTCCTAATTGTATTCTTAGTATAACCGACACTGAAAATTGAACCTTAAACCACCAGAAGACTGTCACTTAGAACTGATTATTACTTAGCATTTATATCTGTTACGCCACAGGTCCTTGCGGACAATTCTAGTATGAATTTTAGGGGCTTTAAACTTATTATTGTTTTCGATGTGTAGTCTTACTACTTATAACATCCAAGATGAGAACAGTAGTCCGAATACTCTAAATCATACAAATTATCAATCCTCATCTAAAAAGTTCTGAAAAACAAAATATCGTCATGTTTACAATTTTTGCCTTGAAAGAAAATGATTTTTTATCTCTTTCTTTCTACATGTTTCAACTGCTGTTTGAGAGAAAAGCAACGAAAGAGAATCGTCAAACACTACCCCTTGTTCATGCTCCTTCAGGTACCTCTTTAAAAGATTTGAGAGGTTGGACTGCAAATCAAGTAAAAAGAAACTATTACTATTGTGAAAAGTGTATAAATATACAGATTGTGCTCCAATTTTGACAATTGGCGACACCGCCTACTATTGACTACTTTATTTTGAACATCCAATTATTCAAGAGGACATAACTCCATTCTTGAAAAGAGCATTCATTATTCAACATAATTTGTTCTTATGCCTTATCTTTGGACTGGGCTAGGTTGCTTCTCTTAGGGACAAATATACAATGGGAGAGGATTTCAATATAACTTAATTCTTGAAGAGTATTCGTTATGTAACAACTATTACACGAATAAAATTGTTGAACTGAGTTTTTGTTCAGTAAATAGGAGAGTAGAAAGTGGACCTTGAGTTTACTTTCGGCAGTCTCATAACTCTCGCTTCCCTTATTTTGTCCTTTAGTCCTCACATTTCATTAGCTATGTTTTTGACAAAGGTGGAAGAATTGCTGTTTTCTGAGTCGGAATCTATCCATCTAACACTTATCATTGGCTAGTTTTTAACCTTGAAGTAGTTTTTTTTAGCTCCTTATATTAAGTGACTTAATGCCTTGTCTGGAGCGATTTCCATAAAAAAGAATATCTTTTTGGACTTCGCATCATGCTTTCTAAACTTTTACTTTTGATATCTCACGTCTGAAATAGACTCGTCTGAGCACATTCTACGCCTTCTGTTTGTCTTTTTTCTCTTTCTATTGATGCTAATTTTGCTGATCACCAGTTTGCTCTTTTTGCCTTTGCTCTTTTTGCCTTTGTTCATTTTGCCATGGCTATCTGTGGTGAAGGGAAAGAAATGAGTTTCCTGCCTTTTATTTCTTTCCCATCACGGTTTGCAGACCTGTTATTATACGTTCATCTAATTCTATCGTTAGGTACCATTCTGTGAATTATCAACCACTTCTATATTCCGTGTTAGAGATTGATGGAGAGACAGACAGAAAGTCAGAGAGACAAGGATTAACAGAAAGAAAGAAAGCCAAACAGACAAGGAGGAACAGAAAGAAAGAAAGTCAGACAGAGAAAGAGGAACAAAAAGAAAGAAAGAAAGTCAGACAGACAAAGAGGAACAGAAAGAAAGTCAGAAAGACAAAGATGAACAGAAAGAAAGAAAAAGCCAGAGTAACAAGGAGGAACAGAAAGAAAGTCAGAGAGACAAGGAGGAACAGAAAGAAAGAAAGAAAGAAAGACAGACAGACAAAGAGGAACAGAAAGAAAGAAAGTCAGAAAGACAAAGATGAACAGAACGAAAGAAAGAAAAAAAAGTCAGAGTAACAAGAAGGAACAGAAAGAAAGAAAGAAAGAAAGTCAGAAAGACAAAGATGAACAGAACGAAAGAAAGAAAAAAAAGCCAGAGTAACAAGGAGGAACAGAAGGAAAGAAAGACAAGAGTGAGCAGAAAAAAAGAAAGAAAAAAAGCCAGAGAGACAAGGAGGAAAAGAAAGAAAGAAAAAGAAGAAAGAAATGAGAGGCAATACCCCCCCCCCCCCCCCCGAAGACTTTGTATATTAAATAAAAACTTCTTGTGTTAAAGAAAACTCTAAATGCGGAAAACAATGAAAGTGGATGTTCTGTAAACATTGTCTGGGCAAATTTAGAAATAATTTCATATCTTTGCTAATAAAATGCACTTTTGTATGGAGGGCCATTACTGAAGAAGTCAGTTATGTTTTCATAATAACTGTCATTATCATTATCACACGTTATTCTCATCGTTATAAATTACAAGTGACAGCAAAACTACTGAAACAAATTATGTATACACCTTAATTTGTATGAGTTTTCACTGACACATTGTTTAGTGTGTATCGATGTATGGAAGCACATTACTGCAACAATCAATATTTTTCTTTTGTTATAATAACAATGCATTCAACACTGAGGAATTGTTGTGTAGTATTAGGGCCCAGAATACGAAAACGATATATGTCCTCTTGTGGTGGGTTTATGAATATGGTTAAATATTGACGGATACACAAAACTTTATAAAATGTTACTAAGTTTCTTTTGTTTTTATTGAGCCTTTATTTTTTTAAGAGTCAGAAACAGAAGTGGATGCTTTAAAGAGAGTCACTATTTACTTGCCTCCCCACGAGGGCTAAATTAGACGCAAGGTCTGTTTTTATGTGGGAGATATCCAGCTACCCCAAAAGGGGAACTCTGAATGGGACAAAAATAAAAATTATCCCAATCAAGAAGGATATCTCCTCTTACGACCGAGGACAGAACAGATACTACACTTTTATCCTAACATGAGGATCACAGTCACAGCTTTATTTATTTCGGGTTTTAGGAACTCATGTTGTATTTCAATCTCCTCTTTCCTTTTTCTTTCCTCTCTTGTTTCCTTTTTTAACAAAATAAATGATTAATACGCCATTGAATTATAAATAAATTATTAAATAAAAAGAATGTGTTAAAGCAATAATAAAAATAAGTGCTTTGTTATCCCTAACCCTAACCCATAGGTAAAAATAAATAAAACTATGAACTAAATTCAATCTTGATAAGTTAAAGAAAGATTTTAATTTTAATAAACCAAAATTATCGCTAGAATTCATGGGTTTAAATCTGATTCGTTAATGGAATTTTTAACGTTTAAGCCATTGTACTTCCAAACTAACTTTTCTCTGGCAGGTCTTTATTTATCCCTTTTTCTATCAAATCCATCCTTATCACTTCCTCCCATGTTTCCCTTGGTCTTTCTCTACCAAACTGACACTTCTACATCAACTGTTCTACATCTACTAACCTAATCACTCTCATCTATTCTTCCAATGTGGCTAACCCAACAAAGTCTCCTGTTCTGCACACATATTCCTATATTGTTCAGATTTAATCTTCCTCTGAGGTCATCAGATCCGAGCCTGTCTGAGCCTGTCTTTAAGACACACATTATATATCCATTGTATCATTCTCATATCATTTCTTTCCATGTAGTGCATGTCCTCAACCCTCAATGGCTAGGTTTCACTTTCATACATAATCACACTGTGCATATTTGTTTGATAGACTCTTCCCTCGCTCTACTAGTTAGTAATGTCAGATGTTCCCTGAACTTGCACCATCCACTCCTAACCTTTGCTATCACACCAGCACCAGCTCCTCCCTGTGCTCCAATGGTATCACCAAAGTAACAAAACTTTTAGATAAGTTGATATTTTCTACATCAGTATTCGTTTGAGTTTGTTTTATCTGTTTTATGGCATATTAATTCTTTTCGGGTGATTTAATGACTAAACAATATTCCTTGAAAACGCTACATTTGTCGTTTTGTGAGCCCCTCATAGGTGAGGATGGTGTTAAATAACTGTGCCAGAAAAATCAAATTAAAAAAAAAGTTTTGACTGTAATTCAACCGAACCGAATTTCGTGCAACTCACTTTCTGCCTTTTTCTCCAAAATGTTTTTACTGTCTTTTGATTTCCAACGAAAAAATCGTGCAACCCATTTTCTGCCTTTCTTTCTCCAATCCTAAGATCGCTTCACCTCTTTACCAGCTGTCCTCTTCATTTATCTCCTCTGATCTCCACATATGTAAATCACATAAACACCTGCACTTAAGAGAAGCCCCTTTTAAATTTGCATACGACATGCAAAGCACCTCCTTCTCTTTCCTGATGGTGAGTGTTCCTCTTTATTGTCACAGATGGTTACTGTGTTCTGGCACAGGCACGTTTTTTCGCCTGCACATCTTCGCCTTCAGAGCAACCAGGCAGCTCTCTTCAAAAGTCTGTGCTTCCTCGACCACGATCCCTCTCCAAGTGGTTCTGTTCTTGGCATGTGACTACCACAAGTTGAAGTCAATGTCGCATTTCTTGAAGTTGGCCTTTAGGAGATCTTTGTAATACTTTTTCTGGACACCCTGACTGTGGTTTCCTTTTTTAAGTTGGCCATTGGAAATCTGCTTTGGCAGGCGGGAATCTGGCATCCTGACTGTGTGGCCACACCATCTCAGTTGACTTTTGATGATGAAGGCTTAAATGCTAGTGGGCTCGTCTTCCTGGATGATGCTGATGTTGGTTTGGTGATGCATTATAAACAGTTGATTAAACAAAATGGCTTGTGTAACTGGATGGACAAAATGAGATTGGATTTGCACTCAGTTTAGTATTTTTTTTTTAGTATCTTCATCCATTACGGCAATTGTGTCCTCACTACATCATTATTATATCCTAGCTGGCTTGGCAAAGTTCGCTACTTAACCCTTAAATGTTTTTTGTTTCAAATATGATGCATTCCAACAAAATGCCTATTTAATATAATCAACTAAAATGTATCAAACTGAAACTTGTTTTACATTTGCAACAAGCCTGTTGGCAAGTGTGAGTAGGTATTAGTATGATGTTGCATCATCACACCCGCTAAATAGGTAATCAGTATCTTCAATGTCACGAGCGAGTGTCATCTGTGTGTCATCTGCCTAATTCAAGAGCCAAAATATTTAAAACTGGTCATTATAATGGTAAGTAAAAATTATTTTATGATTCTATAGTGTATTATGATTATTTAGATGCATATATTGTAGGGTTTTGTTACACATGTTACATTTTATGCCATTTGTTGCACATTTGCAACATCATTTATTTTTGTTTAATAAATTTATTTTTTTTTCAAAAAATCATTTATACTACTTTGTATTACCCCTAGGAAACATTTTTCACTTGATAAACTTTTTTCAAACCAATATAAAAAATAAAGCATTTAAGGGTTAAAATACTTGAAAAAAAACTTTTAAATAATAAACATTTCATTCATAACTTTGTTGTAAACACGAAACAAAAACGTTCACATTTATTCATATAGATGGATAAACATTAACATTTTGGGAATTTCGATGCAAATTTATTAAATATTTTTTTAAATATGACCGAAAAGAAAAAAGAAAGAAGAAATAAATTTGCTTGGACGATGGTGCATGTATGTGTGTGTGTATGTGTGGAAATAAAACGTAGAAATAAAACGTAACTAATTGAAAATTAGGTTAGTCTCCCTACAGAAAATTTGGTTTAATAGCTGAGCTTTCGGAGTAAATACACCATTTTCAAAAAGCACCAACCACTCGAACACATCCAGGCTTTCTTTCAAAACCATGCGTCAAGATAAAATCAGACAAACAATTTACTGTACCCACAAGTTTCTTGGCCTTTTGGCTAAGATCAAAGTGTAGTATCTGTTCCGATGGATACTGCACCCCATAGACTGGTATTGTCTTGGCCTTCGGGGCTTGATTTACGCCGGTCTATGAGTCTGTCCTATGCAGTTCTAGGAGGTCCACCCTCCCAGGCTTCGCCTCCCCTCTTTGGGGAGGAGTGAGTTTATTGCTTACTGCCTGAGGCGCCCCTACTGGGGAATGCCAACGGGGCTGCCCAGGCAATTTTTAAACCCCACTTTCCCGACCTTGGGTCACATCTTACTTGTGGGAGTAAGATAAAAACTGGCCTTGTGCCTAACTCCTGGAGAGGAGTAAATCAATACTCGTTCCAGCGGTTAATATTAGTAAAATAAAAATAAAAAGTTTTGCTTTGAAAAGGGTGTATTTACTCTGAAAGCTCAGCTATTAAAATAAATAAATGTATTTATTTTAAAAAAATACACAATATTTGTTTTTAAATTTCTCTCTCTTTCTCTCTTTCTATTTCTCTCTCTGTCTCTCTCTCTCTTTGTCTCTCTATTATATATATATATATATATATATATATATATATATATAAGTATGAAAACATATTTATGGCAATTAAGCTAGAAAGAGGCGTCCGCGTTTCAGCCCTGCATGGAAGGAATCGTCAGACTGAAAATCTACACGCAACATATTATATCATCTTATAATATTATAAGTGTATATATGAAATAATAAATATATATATATATATATATATATATATATATATATATATAGTTTGAATTGCATAGACATAGAATAACTAATAAATGTGACTCTCAGTTATGCCTCTATGTTTGCCAAGTAAGATGAAAAACTGAGTCATCTATGTCTATGTATTTAGCTCAACATACGCTCTATCAACGATATGTAGCACTACCCCTTATAAATACTGTAATTCATAACTATATCACATTTTTGTAAATCCATAATTAACTTTGACTTCTTCATTTATAGTCTTTGTCCGAAATAAGATTTTGGGCTTGCAACATAAAACTGAGACCTGACACTCCGTATGTTTCCTTATACATAAATGGTTTGATAGCATTCTTAATAAAGTGGCCGTCTGGATAATAATGGCCTCACTTGTAAGAGTCTTCTTGGCAAATTTAATTATGACGAGATCATGGCCTAAATGGTAATTTCCCTGAGAGATTTATTGATTATATTGTGTGTTTATTCAAAAGTAAGAACGGAAGATAACTTGTTCAAAAATTTTCGTTACAACGACCTTAATATCATTTGGGTCTGTGGCAAACATAGGTTAATGTTTTGGGTATATATATGGGAAATTTATTTAAAAAGCACCACTAAAATCGATCGACTCTTCCTCTTTGAAAACGATAAAAAAAAAAATGCAGTACAAGTACAATTTTCGTTTATTTCTACAAAATCTGAAATGGCAGTCAAGGGTTGATATTTTAATAATGTGCTTGAAAATATAAGTCAATTGGATAGTGTAGTATCTGTTCTAGTAGTATACTTCATATTTTTCTATCCTCGGTCAACGGAGGAGAAATCCTTCTAGGCTGAGGCAATTTTAATTCTTGTCCCCTTTTTGGGGAGCTGAATTTTCCCACCATTAAAAATCGACCTTGGATAACAAGTAAATAGGGACGAACTGTTAACATTTTTTGCATTCTTCTTGGGTCGTCATCAATGGTTTTCAAGCTTTATGATGCATCTAATCTATGATGGCAAAACAGCTATGTTTTTTAAGGCTTATTGTAAATGCGACATGCCAAACCAACGCATAGAACACAACACTGCATGGCTGCTTCTCAATGACTACAACGTGGTCATTTTCAAATCCAATGTAAACAAATTCTTGTTGAACCGCCCTCTTAAATAATAAAAGTCCGGCCAATCACCACCATCACTGCCAGTCATCATGGTGTTGTCTCACCGTCCACCTGACACTCATTTAACCCTTATCCTCGAGTAGCCTTTGGGCCTCGATAAGTGGTGACACCTTAGTAAAAAAAAAAAAAAAAAAAAAATCATGGTACTCCACTAACTGTAACAGTTATGCCTTTCCATCATCAATAGTATATGATCATGCTGTTCTCAGAACCCGATCATCAGTTTGTTGATGAGTGCAACTAGAACTAGAACCGTGAAATAGTAGGATTTGTGGTCAAGGTTTACTCTTCTAGATCCGCCGTGTTCTGTCTGTGCCCATGTATATTTACAAGGTAACCACAGATTCAGTTTTAGTTTACCAGTACAAATATAACAAACACAATTTTATAAAAGTTATTTTATTTATATGGTATAAAAGAAATAGTTGATAAAAGCAGCAGATTTCTAAAATTCTTCATAATAATAGAGCAATGGGAAGGGGCACGAGAGGGGGATACAAGAAAAACAATAATGTAGATATCTCTTCAAAGAAATGATCCATATAAAATTTCAATTAAAAAAAACAAAAACATTTTAAATTTTGTACTCAAGAATTTTTATTCACATTTTGACTTTGGAAGAGTAGTTTCCTCGTGGCTGTTCCATATTATAGATTAGCTGCACTGCCTTTACTCATTTGGTGGTGTTTTCCAGGATTTGAATATTGTCTTTTATATGGAGAAAATTGCCGGTCTCACTCTACAGGCCTCCATGATAAGTAATTTTCACAATAACGTCTCAACTGGTAAGGTTACATCAGTCGCCGTCAGTCATCTGAAACACTCCAAGGTGTGTCCTACATTGATGCTGATGGTCTACAGCCACGCGGTAGGCTGCTTAGGACATAAACAGGATCAGTTGATGACGATCTGATCCTGGGTGGGCGGCACAAGTGAAATGGCAACAACCGGGAGAAGTTGAAAGTCATTCACGAAACGTGTAACCTTAGCATAAGACAAGAAGACAAAAGTGAAAATAATAATAATAAATAATAATGTAATTTTGTGAAGTAATTTTTTTTCAAAAAGAGAGTCCAAGTTTTGTCAAGGCTGTTCAGTTCGTTTGGTATGGTTATGATTTGGAAAAGTGTTAATCTATACAGTTCTGTAATCATAAAATATGGTACTAGTGTAGATAAACCAAAGATCCAATATAATAATTTATGAATAAATTGATTTTTTTTTTGTTTTATTTTTATTATTTATTTTTATTATAAACTTGTTTTACTTAGGTTATAAAAGTAAATAGATAAAAAAATAATTTAGTTTCAAGAATATTTACATTGTACATTAATTTTTGTATTAACCTTTGGTTAGGGTCAGTGCTCCTTATTTCCTCCCTACCCTCCCATCTGTAATGGACTTGAGCCTGCTGGAAGGCATGACCTTGGCTATGCTCTGGATACCTCCTTAGTTTTATCTGTGTCAACTTAAAATATTGTTATACTGTTGGAATATAATTAAATTATATATATGTATATATATATATATATATATATATATATATATATATATATATATATATATATTGATTTGATTTGAGTTGCCCAGATCAAGACTTTGGAATTTTAAGTGAGTTTATTGAACTTTCTATATTATTTGATTTGATTTATTTATCGTTGTAATAATTAACATAAACATTGGATACTTTTCACTTCATCGATTGTTGACGCATTTCGCGACTGGATAACTTTGTCAGCACTTTGTCAGCTCTTTCAATTTCTCGTATTTGGACTGGTACTTCATCACCTGGATCAATCTTCAGTCAACCCTCTGGATGTCTTTCCTGATAATGTTTTTCAAGTTATATGACTTGGATGGATTATATAGATTTAACAAAAAAGTATGTTTTTGGGTTGATATATTTGATGTTATATATTTTTATGTATTTTTGTATATATTTTTATATATTTTCAAAGTTTAATTTTATTACCTGTAGTAGTATAACTGCGGTAATGGTCCTCTGAAGAGAAGAATTATCTTTGAAAACTCATGAGCTAAGGACTTTAAGATACTTTGCTTGAACTTTGAATTCTAATAAAATTTGATTGACACCTTATTTTATTACTTCATTTTTATATTATAATATATATATATATATATATAGGTTAGATTCCATAAGTATGTCTTTATTCATTTCTAAAAAGATAATTTCTTAACGGACTGTTTCATTAATACTTAG
This sequence comes from Sepiola atlantica, assembly GCA_963556195.1. Classification (NCBI taxonomy): domain Eukaryota; kingdom Metazoa; phylum Mollusca; class Cephalopoda; order Sepiida; family Sepiolidae; genus Sepiola; species Sepiola atlantica. The sequence goes on along the minus strand of OY744521.1, from coordinate 198,124,055 downwards.
ACAGCCAAAATACAAAGTTATATATCCTGTTTTTTCTATGAATTTAACTCATCAGAATGAAGGCCAAAAATCGTGTCCAAAACATAAAATAAAAAGCAAAAAACAATACAACTCACATCACCAGAGCATTTATATATGTAGTCTAAATTAGGAGCACAAGTTTCCGTCCATCTCCATGAATGCCATATTTGTCAACCATCAGAGCCAACAAAAATATGCATACTTTCAAAGAGTTTGTAAAACCAAATTAGATTGGGAAAAAAAAACCAACATGAGTTAAAAAAAAAAAGTGAAAAATAACGTTACTTCGTGTTAATTTGGATCAAACTTAAATTCTATCAAACGTTATGAAAATCTGTCCATGTTAAATTTGAAAACTGTTATATGTAATTTATTAATTAAATCCCGAAAATTTAATTAAAATTAGATAATTCTCTTATTTTTTGGTGGATTAAAAAATGAACGCCTTTGTGTATGAAGAGTAGTTTCCTAACGGAGTCTCCATATCATAGATCAACCCTGCATAATCTCTAGTCATTTGATGTCATTTTGCAGGATTTGAATATTGTCTTTTATATGCGATTTTGTCAAATTATATCTTGAAAATCTAATACGAGGAACAAGTGGCAAATTGATTATTAACACAGTGAGTTCAACAAGCTGAGTTCAACAAGATGAGTTCAAATTCTGGCAAGGTTGTTCAGTTCGTTTGGTATAGTTTGTCTGTTTTCTTGCATATCATACTTTGTGGGTTATCTCAAGCAAAACAATTCATTCATTTTTTAGTGGAAAAGGAGTTCATACCTTCCTTAACAGTATCAGTGTGTAATGTGTAAATAAATGCAAAAGATCTGATCTGGTGCTACCAGATCAGGCTGTCTGAAGATACTGGCTTCTTTACCAAAAATGTACCAAACATTGATGTTATTGTTTTTTTTTTCCTTTCCCTTTGCAAAACTAAATCATGTTCTGCAAAGCTAAAAACAAAAACAACAATTTTCTTCTACAAAACAACCAAACGAAACACCATAAATAAATATTTCAAGATATAAGGAACTTGAAGCATAAATCTTTTACCAAAGTGACCGTATTCGGCATTAAATAAAAAGTGGGGATATGCTGTAAAACAAAACAATCAACCTAAGCTTAAAAGATCCGACTAGATTTTAATCTAGCTTACCAATTCTATAGTCCATGTTGGCAAACTTGAATTAGTTTTCGCTAAAACTCCTGGGAAAGTATGAATCCATCTCTCCCCCTCCAGCTATACGCTAAATATTATATTATTTATTTTGGAAGGCCGAGGTGAATATGCTCTCTTAGTTCTTTTCAAGAAGTTGTATGTTCTTGAAGAATGCATTTTGTCGTTGTCATCATCATCATCATCATCATCATCATCATCATCATCATCATCATCATCATCATCATCATCATCATCATCATCATCATCGGTTTAATGTCCGTTTTACACACTGGTATGCATTGGACGGCTTTAAGAAATTGACTTCCAAACTAATCTATCTTAGGTTTTTACTTATCCATCATTCTCTCAAGTCGATTTTGATCACTCTCTCCCATGTTTTCCTTGGCCTTCTCCTGTGAACTGAACCTGTTACCCCAACTGTTCTACATCTACTAACCCAAACACTCTCATCCATTCTTTCAACTAGCCATACCATCGAATTCTACTCTTCTGAACACATTTGCCTATAAAGTCCAGATTTAATCTACCTCTGACGCCATCAGAACTAAGCCTGTCTTTAAGACTCACATTACACATCCATCGTATCATTCTCATATCATTTCTCTCTATGCAACACATGTCCTCAACCCTCACTGGCCAGGGTTCACTTCCATACATCATCACACTGTGTACACATGCCTGATAGACTCTTTCCTGATGATTTCCTGCAGGAATGAAACATAGACGCCTTTGTGTAGCTTATTTGCCATAGATATATTTTCATACTTTTTTTTACTAATGGATCACTGCTTATCACGGCCTTGGGGCCACTTCAGGATAAGGGTTAAAGAGACCGTCGGTTGGGCGTTGAGTGCCACCGTGCAAGGATTGGAAACAACCGTGTAATGGGCAGAATACTTCTTAAGATGAATTGATTATCTAAGAGGACGACTTAACAAGTATTTGTTAGCATCAGATTTAAAGACGACCATGTTGAAGGCGGCTGGGAAGCAGTACCATATATATATATATATATATATATATATATATATATATTAAAAAATACATATATACAATTAATCACTCAGAATACGACCAACCAATTCCTACCTATGTATCAGCATTAATATACTCTTAAATTTTAAATATTATTATTTCCCTAGGATCAACATCATAATACCTAAATACATCAGAGTATCTAGATTATTATATAGCATTTTTATCCATTGTGCCACTGGTCAAATCATAAAGAGTTCCGTTTGAAATTCTGTACAGATTCTCGAATTTTCCATAAATATTCCCGAGTTTGACAAGACGTACCAGAAGAAGTTTGGAGGTTACATCGGCTAAAACGTTGTGAGAATAATATCCAAGATGAGATCAGTAGTTCAAATAATCCAAATAATAACAATATCTATTTGTAGATATTTCCTTATACTGATGAGTCACCATTTACTAATGGACACCTTAGGTAAAAATCAGACACCTTAGGTAAAAAATCCTCAAATCCAAGTGTAGCTCTCACGATTCTAATGCCCTCAGATAATATTGTACCATAGGACAGAACTTTACTACCTTTGTTTGGCATTTGTGCAATATCAAATGAGAAAGCATCTCTCTTATAAGATAAGTTAGAGATAAAAATCCCTTCCTCAACTGCAATGTCCAGATCAATAAATATTGCATGATTTCCGTGCTTACACTTTAACTCTAGTCCTTTAGCGTAAATGAAATTATATGAATTTTCAAACTCACGATCATCATTTAAACAACACATATCATATTGCAACATGAAATGCATGCACTCGTCTAGCATTACTACAAATCAATGAGGACATATATGCATATTTGCATCTATGCAAGTACAAATTAGCCCCAAAAGAAACAGGGTCTATAACCATAGGAATTTTAACTGACGGATACAGTAATTTATTTCATACGTTAAAATAACTTTCACAAATTAGATTTTCAGCTGCTGCCTTAAGACTAGATTGTGTAAAACTAAATTTGTATTACACCAAAAACTCTTTTCTCCGTGAATCTAAAAGTTTTATTTTTACAAAACACTTCAAAAACTAAATCTATTATTTTATTTAATTCTTTAATCTAGTTCGGATACAGAATCTTAGATAAAGCAGGTGTGATACAGTAGTACATTTTAAACGTGGTATATGCTTGATGGAGAAGAGAAAGACAAGAAACTCAGCTTTGCCTAGAAATACAGTAAAATAAATATAGGTTTCATTATATTATTAAGGGGAGGGGAAGATAAGAAACTCGGCGTTACCCGGTAATAAATTAAAACAAATATAGATTTCATTATAAAAGTTTTATTTTTACCCAACACTTCAAAGCTAAATCTATTATTTTATTTAATTCATTGATCTGGTTTAGATACAGAATCTTAGTATCAAAACTACTGGACTCATGGCTCTCTTTTTTTTTCTTACTAATGGGTCACTGTTTAGTAAGGCCCAGGGGCCACTCGAGGATAAGAGTCAAAGAAATTGTCAGTTGGACGATAATCACCACCACAGAGGATTGGAAACAATGGGTAAGATGGGCAGAAGATTACTTCAGAGGAATTGATTATCCAAGAGCACAACTCAGCAAGCATTTGTTTACATTAGACTTGAGAACAACCATGTTGTAGTCGGTTCAGAAGCAGCCTCAATATTTTTTTTCACAGATGGGATGTTTTAGGAGAGAAACTTTTTTACATGGAACTTCTGTTTGGTTTTTGATACATAGAGAGAAAGGAAAGTTATTTGCTGTGGTTGGATTGTATCTCGGCGAGTTTGGGCTGTGAATGTTTAACGGGGAGGGCAGGGATTGGAGCTCTTGCGCGTATTTAAATACTCAGATTTTCTGTCACATGCAGATAATTATTTATTACTCAAAAAAGGTTAAAATTGATATGAAACTTACTTTTAATGTGAAAATTATTTACTAGATTGTAAATCATTTGAAATATTTTTAAAAATGAACCCCCTAATTTGGTTTAGTACTGCAGACCTCAGATGACACCACGAGAAATAATAGTAACGTTTAAATGTTAAAAGATTTTCAACACTCAACAATATTCATGTGTACACGCATTTCAGAAATCCAATTTATTATCAGTATCTTTATCAACCACAATATGGACAACTTGCAAGTTGCTTGTGTTGAGGTTGAAAAAGAATTTGTGTCGATGAGGAAAATCATTAAATTGTTAAAAAACGAGACATTCTCTTTCTATTTTTTCTTTTTTTCCATGTTACCGATTGAGATGTTTTCTTTCCTTCTTTCTTTTTTTGGATTGAAACTTTTTCTTTCATATTCATATTTACACATAATTGAACGTTGATGACATTTCAATTCTTTCTTTGATTAGATTCATCTACTTTTAACTAGTGGGCCATATTCGATGCTCTTTCGTAATTATGAAATAATAGTAGCGTTTAAATGTTACTTATAAATTTAATTGTTTCAGAACATTACACTTAATATTTAAAGTTAAGTAAAACATTGAGTAAAAATATTTGTATAGAGTTCAGAGGAAAGAACACAAGTTTCCTGGGTCCTTCGATTTTCCTGGGCAACATCCGTGCACGGACGTGACCTTCATTACGAAAGTCACGTCACAGGTCCTGCTAGTAAATAATAATTATCAAAGAAATAGGGTGAATTGCTTTATAAATGCAATCGTGTTTCGGATATAGATCTCATCTGATCACTCTGCCCTTGTCTTTTAATCATCCACTTTTATTTAATACATTTATTTATTAATCCTCTTCATTTATTCCTTCTTTTTTAAAGAACTTCCTGCACGAGTACCCTCTCAATATAAATACCCCTCAGAAACCCGACTAGCAGCAATACCCCCTGCACTGTATATGTCCCCAGATGTCGGAAAACTTTATACTCTAATAGATTGTTTCCTCATACTGCTTACCTGTGGAATTCCCTCCCTGCTTCCCCAACTGTACCAACATGCAGAAATTTAAATGTAATATGAACAAACATCTTTCTGCCCAATTGTCCACTTAGTATGCTCCCTATCAATCTGCCTCCTAATCACAGTAGCCCCTTATGTCTTAGTGGCAATGTGCTTTGTCTGGCTGAATAAAAGTAATTAAAAAAATGTTATCATAAATCTCTATTAATGTAGCAGAAGTAGTAGTAGTAGTAGTAGTAGTAGTAGTAGTAGTAGTAGTAGTAGTAGTAGTAGTAGTAGTAGTAGTAATCCTTTTTACTTAGCTTGAAAGGCTTTTAGTTTCTGTGCTTATCCCCAGTGTTATAGTGTTAAGCAGAATGGGTGGCCTGAACCATAATCGTGACAGGACACTAGTCTGTCGCCAATTATATTTACCAGCAAATCTTGTACCCATTTATACTAATAAGTGAGGTGTTTGCTTACATTATCTAATATTCCCAATTAGTCATCCATCTAAGTAAGGACCAGGCTTAACTTTGTGGAACTTGTTAAAAAAATACTGAAAAATTAAATAAAATTTTTTTAATATATCATTTTTGTGTGTATATATATATATATATATAAGAGAGAGAGAGAGAGAAATAGCTTAAGAAATTAATTATTTGTACAAATTCAGCATTTTCTAACCGTGCAGCCTGTTAGTCAAGGGGTCTAATATGACATCCATGTTATGTGGTTACTCTTTCGGAAGCACATGTTTGAATCCTGTAGAAATCTCATTTTTCACTTTGTGGTTTTCTTTGTTTATTCCAAGTCCCGTGGACTAAACCATATATATATATATATATATATATATATATATATATATATATATATATATATATATTCAGTACAATAAAAAATTTATGACATCATTAATATTTTGTAATCATGCTACAAAGATTTTCAACACTCAACAATATTATCCATGTGTGCATGCGTTTCAGAAATCCAATTTATTATCACTATCTTTATCAACCCCAATATTGACAACTAGCAAGTTGATAAAGAATTTGTGGTGATGAGGAAAATCATTAAATTGTCGTCAAGTTGTTACACTGTGTAAAAGTGATAATAAATTGAATTTCTGAAACGCGTGTACATATGGAGAATATTTTTGAAAGCTCTGTTTGACATTAAGTGTTAACCATTGAGCTGAAGCCAACCTTCAGTATTAAGTTATATCCCAGGAATTCGTAATATTTAATTTGTTTGTTAAATATTTATGCTAGGTAATCTTCTAGAGATATAATAATATTATAGTTCTAACCTTTTTTATATATATGTAAGGATAGTGGGAGAGTACCCCCAGCAGAGTGCTCAATTATTAAGAAAATTAAAAAATAAGATTTTAATATTTATTTATATTTGTATTGCAGAATATTAGAACAACATCGGTAACATCAGTTTCAACAGCAGACATAAACAGAAGCTGATGAGAGTCCGGTAAAGAAGGCTAATTATAGGTCCCCTTTCTTTAGATTTGAAACCGACGGTATCGATGTTGTACTGATTTTCTGTAATATATAAAATTTGTGTGTTTTGTCGAGTGTGAAAATCTTATTAGGGGGTTGGAATCTTTTCTATTTTTCTTTTTTCTGAAGTGATCACCCTTTTCCCCCAAGTGAGTGTTTTGTTTTTATATACTTCAGTTTGCCAAATTTTTATCCAAAATAAACTTGGATTTTCACAGTGTTTTTGTTATGACATGGTCTTTCGCTACTGTACAACATATACTGTAACCTTCTGAAGATTGACAAAATTGGATTAATTTTTTAAAATACACTAATCCGAATTTTGCCAAGAAACACGCGTAAGGAATAAGAATGAATATTATATTTTAATAAATTACTTTTGTGTGTAAAAAGAACTCATCGAAGTACAGAAATAAAGAAGTTGTAAAAACCAATGAAAATTATGGTTTTGGATTAATTCACCATGGTCTATGGAATGCAAATATAAGACACAGACACGCACACACACACACACACACACACACACACATATATATATATATATATATATATATATATATATATATGTCTTCAAATTATTCAAATATATATTATCTTCAAATTATTTTAATATTTGTTTATTTTAACCTGTTTTTTATTTTTTATTATTATTCTTTATTTATAAATGTTCTAATATTTTTTATTCTATTTTACTTATTCTGTATTTAAATATTAAAATTACTATATTATTATTATTAATATCATTGTTAATCTTATAAATAAAATTATATAATAGGAGGTTCTGTTTCCTATTTTTATTGGATATATATATTAGGGGAACGGTTTATTTAGTTACAGCTCTTTGCTAGTAAGCAACAATAAAATGCCAGGCCTGGGCTAGTTTCAGATAGAAGTTGGGGTTTCAATAAGCTAAAAACAGTAGCGTTTAAGGTCAGTAAGTAAACAGTTCGGCAGGGGGGGGGGGTATGTCTTCCGTATTTAAAGGGATTTTTATACAAAACTATATATAATTCAAAAAGTTTAAAAGGGTTAATATTGGGAAATTAGGGCTCAGATGATTGGAAATCTGGAATATACGTGTTTAAGATGTAACAATCCTGACAATTATAGTATTTCAGAGTTTAAAGACTTTATAGATTTTCCAGTTAGTTAAATATTACTAAATAAGATTTTAATATATAACTGAAGTTAGGATTGGGAATAGCGTTAATATATTTACAACAATTGAGTTCTAGTATAAGGATTATGGGGTGGGATTGGGTTGAATTATGTAACCGAAGTGATGACATGGAGTATTGAAATTACAGATAGATTTTAAGGGGGGCAAATAAGCCATTGTAGGATTAACCAAGGATCGTAGTTTAAAGGTGAGAGTAATGGAATCTATGAGAAAGAGATAATTGGTAGAGCGAAGCGTCCACAGAGTCGATGGATTGTATACAAAAGGGAGAAAATAGAAACAACGGATAGGTATGTAAGGGGGGTGGCTAGTAATTGAAAAAAGGGAATAGGAATTAGACTGTTAGAGTAGAGGCGATTAAGGATTAGTGGAGAAGAATAATGTTAGTTCTAAATTTATATTAAGTATTATGGGTTAACAGAGTTATTAGGTGTACAGGGGAGGATACGCTATGTTATTGCGATGATTATTTGTAAGGTTGGAAAAGTTCAGAGTTAAAAAATTAACAAATTATAAAGCTAAGAATTAGTCTAATGTTAGAGAAGGGGTTGTTGGCTGGGAGGAGGGGTGTCAGAGGGAGTGATGAAGTTTATGTATTTAAATTTTCGCTTGTGCCTGCAATTTTTGATAAGTTCGTTTTTAGAGTTAATAATATTTTTGCTTTTAGCTGCAGTAGCTATCATAAATGTTTCTAATGTACATAGTTGGCAGAAAGCGGATCCTGGAGTGTAGGATTTAGACCTTTTTAATATTGCCCAATGTAGGGAGTAGGGAGTGTTTTTACTGTTAAAGTTTTTTTTATTAAATTGGATAGAAAGATGCCAGTAGCATTGTTATTATTGTGTTTTAAGGAGTAGATATGGTTTGAGATTCGGGTCTTGATGGGGAAGGCACTAGCCCCAATGTAAGTGTGTATTTTGTATGGGATAGTATTTGTGTTATTTATAGTATCGGGAGTAGTTTTGGTTTGTATGCTCAGGTTCTGGGCTAAAGTTAAGTTGGAATTGTTAGGTGGAGAAGATAAAAGGATTTGAGGGGAGAGATCAAGGTTATTGTTTGTTAGCGGGGGGTTGTTGGTTAGTGCAAGGGGTGTTATTTAGGGTGTCGTTTAGTACAGGGAATTGGAGATGTGGAGGGCTATAGGGCGAGAGGAGAGTTTGCATGCTGGTGTTAGTTCGCATAATGGAGTTTTTAGGGAATTGTTTAACAGTACAAGCATATATGACGTTACTTTGTATGCAATTGTTATTTAACAGACATTCTCTGGATTTTTGGCAATTATTAGTAGGGGGTGTGATGGGTGCTGGTTGTTGGGCAGATTAAATTTTTTGTTATTAGAGGTGATTGATGCTTTGCGCTATATAAGGGAGTAGGAGATTTTAATAGAGTTTTTATTTAAAATAATGCTGTATTTATGCAGGTGCTTGAAGGAGTAATCTAAAATTTTTAAGAATTCCTTAGCGATATTTGTTTTGAGATTACAGTTATAGGGTGGATTAAACTAAATACTATTCTTTCTTCTAATTCTTTTATTTTTACTATGTTCTTGAGAGTCAGCTAGTTTGTCAATATTGATAGTTTTTGTGGGTCTATTTATATGTTTTGGTTTTCATGGGTGATGTAGTTTTTATCTGCTTTTTATCCTGTATTGCCATGTGGTGTGTGATTAGCCATTATATATATATATATATATATATATATATATATATATATATATATATATATATATATATATATATATATATATATATATATTGTTGAATATAAGAGAAATTCATCAGCCAATTCCCCTCCGAAACTAAGATCCTAATTTGGACTATTGAAAGAATCTACCAAAGGATATCTAGACATGAGTTGTCTCTTATTTTCAACAATACTTGCCCGCAAGAGAAGATGCTGCCTTGATATATACACACACACACACACACACATATATATATATATATATATATATATATATGTGTGTGTGTGTGTGTCCATATTTGATTGAAGTAAGTTACAGTATATTATCTCCCTTATTTTCTGTCATCTGCCTGGATACATGAAGTGACCAGTGAGAACTTATCAGCAAACTGTTCTCATCCTATTCTCCTTTGACTTTCATCATCTCCCTTCTTCACATCCTCCCTGGGGACAGGTTGTCTGGAGCTCTGCTCACCTCCCTTTCTCTGTGTAAGAAACTCGTGCCACTTTATAAAGTTTATCAGCTCGGTGATATGCTTATCCAATCAACAGAAATCATCAGTCTGGTCGATGCCAGACTGTTTGCATGAAGGCTGCTGGGAATGGAAACACAAGGAAGATGAGGAGATGAGGGTGAAGGGATGAGGGAAAAGAAAGACGGTGTTGGTAGGGATGTAGAGGTTTGTGGTAAAACCTCTCAATTATATGCTATCCAATTTTAGCAAACAGAACTGACACATTATGTCTACTGAGATGTGTTGTGAATAATAATGTTCTGGATATAGTTATTCCTTTCCTCGATCTATCATGGATTACTAATTAACGTAATTGTGCCGGGCATTTGCAATTGGGCAAAATATGATGAACTTACGATCATTGGTTATGAGAGCTCATGACCCCTCAAATTGGTGGATGGACTCGAAAATGTTAGAATCTTAAAGCAGCTCTTTCGAACCAATAACTTTCTGGTCTTGTTCTGCGATAAAAATTAGGATTTCTTTTTCTTTTTTTTTTTTAATATTTGCGATTATTCTGATTTTCCATGCTTGCTTTTAAATCACTGAGAGATTTTTAATGTTACTTTGTTGTACTTTTTTATTAGACAATGTCTATATATGTTTCAGAATTTTCAGAATCTTTTAGATAAGAATGCATAATTTGTATTATTTCGACTACTGTTCTCATCTTTGAGTGTTATTCTCACAACGTTTTGGCCAATGTAACTTCCGACCTTCTTTCAGGTACATCTTATTGAATTTGGGAATCTTTATGTCAAACTCTGGAATCGATACAGAAATCTAAACTGAACCCTTTATTTAATCCACGGGGATAGCTTGCTCTCATTCCGTCCGCCATGACCAGGTAGAAGTCTTAAGTAATTCGTAATTGTATTCTTAGTATTGCCCGTACTGAGGATTGAACCTTCAATCTCCAGAAAACTGTCACTTAGAACTTATTACTAGAGCACTTTTATCCGTTGCAACACGGGTCCTTGCAAAAACAGTCTTCTGGAGATTAAAGGTTAAATCCTAACGGGTTCTTTTCAAAATTTCGTACAGATTCTCGACTTTGCCATAAAGATTCCCGAGTTCGACAAGACACACCAGAAGACGGTAGGAAGTTACATCGGTTGAAACGTTGTGAGAATAACATCCAAGATGAGATCAGTAGTCCGAATAATCCAAATCATACCAATATCTATTTGTAGATATTTCCTTATATACTGATGAGTCACCACTTACTAAGGCCAATGGCCACTCGAGGATAAGGGTCGATGAGATTGTTAGTTGAATGATAAACAATACTACGAAAGGATTGAGAATGGTGGGTTGGATAGACAGAATTTGATTACTTAAAAGGACGGCTAAACAGGTATTTGTTGACATTTGAATTGAAAACAACCATGTTATAGTTAGCTGGAAAGCAGTTGTGCGGTATTGTGAGAAGTTCTTGGAAAGAAACTCTATTCATGGAAGTTTAATTTGGTATTAGCTGCACGGAGGAAGAAGGGAATATTCCTTGCAGTGGTTATAAATAGAAAAGTTCTTGTGAACGTTTTACAGGGAGGGGATTAGAGATTTGAGCTCAGTTGAGCAGCTACCATGAAATAGCACTAGAATAGAGAAATACAAACAACCTCTCTTCTGTGAGAAAATAAGCTATAGGGAAGGAAAGAGGTAACCCTATTTCTCCCCGATAGATTACAAAGTCGATTTTGTACTCTGTCAAAGCTGGAAAGAGTTCTCTGAGCGGCACCTCCCCAGAGCGTATTTGACGCTTGTACAGGTAGAGGATTGCATCAGGAGTCAGGTACTTTCTGGAACGGTAGAATGATCCAATCATTTTTTCAGCAACTTTATCAAAAGATTTGATGTAAGTCTTCAATTTCAGATCTGGAGTCAAAGTTAGTCCTAGGAGCTTATCAAAGCAAAGAGAGAGTCATTATTTTTTCTTTTATTACTTCGTTATAAATTCCTGTATGTACTAACCTGACAAGCAGCAAAATCTCATCCCCTTCACCGTAGAGGTCCACAGATGCCGGAAAATTTTCTACTCTAGCAGCTTCTTTCCCCGGACTGCTTGTCTTTGGAATTCCCTCCCTGCTCTCTGTTTCTCCGACTATACCAACATGCAGAAATTTAAATGTAATGTGAACGAACATCTTGCTGCACAATTCCCCACTTTGTATGGCCCCCTTATAAATATGAGCCTTAAATCATGTTTAGGGTTGATATGTTGTTAAACAGACAAACCAAACCTTTAAATTTGTCATTCATTTTCTTAGGATATAAAATATCTGAACCTCAGCCGGTTTCTTATTCAATAGATTTTAAGAAATTATTTCTATTCGCACCTAAAATTTATTCAGGTTAATTTTGCCCTTAAAGCCCCTTAACATGGACTTAGGTTATGACTGGACTTTATTTATGACGTTAGAAAAAAGGAGAAATTGATAAAAAAAATTTTGAAAAGACAACCTAAGAAAGCATATCAACATAATAATAGAAAATTGATTGAATTTGTTTTCTTTCTTTAAAAAAGGTCTTAGACAGAAACGATATAATATTGGGTAGAATATTGAATTTAATTACAAAAATCAGTGTTACCTGAATATCGGAATCACCCAAAGGCTCTTCTATGATTTGATATAATCCAATTTTGAAATAAAGAGGACTAAACGTGATTAAGTTATATATTTTTTTCATTTTTTTTCTCTCCAAGAATAAACTCATCCTATAGTGATTGTTTTTTTCTAATCAAAGCAATTGTGTGTCTGTATATATATATATATATATATATATATATATATATATATATATATGATCACCTGTGCCGGGATGGGTAAAATTAGTTTCCCTAACACAACAGTTTGCACCACTTTTATATACCCTTACAAAGATTAAAATTGAGATATAACACTACTAAACCTTATATATAGAATCCTTATCAAAATCCTTTACATGATTTTGATTCTAGAAAATGTTTCAAATTTAAAGCGTGAACTGAAAGGGTCTTAATAACAATTTGAAATTCAAGGAATATTGCTTAATTGGTGTCTAATTACTATGAATCAAATTTAATGCAAATCTGGAATATTTAAATTTTCAAATGGGAGGTTGTGCCCATATTTAAAATACTCCAAAGAAACAAAAATTCTGGGAATATTTATTAAGTGATGTCTAATACTTATTAGAATTTCACAAAAATCGGATGTATCTGAATTTTTACAAAAGAATTTCACCCTCTTTTTGCCCTCTTTGCCCAAAACTAAATTAAACTAATATAGCCACCCTTACACCTAGCAGTGATGTCCAAAAAATTCATAATAATCAGCTAATTAGTTTAGGAGTGAATCATGTATACACAAATCGATAAACATATACCTAACTTTATATAAATACTAGAATTCCACGTTTGTACGTATGTTATCAACTTTCACACACGTTTTTAAAAAAATGAGATGGTGATTGGTGTTGTTAAGGTAAAAACAAATTCTTACCCATTTTAAAATGAATTGTTTCAAAATCTAATTCTCTCGTCCTATCAATTAAAACAGTATAATTTTAAATAAATACATTTCAAATAGTGACATTCGTTTTATTGATTTGAAGAATATTTAACTGACAATTATTTTTATGTTAAGAAGACAGAGAATATTCATTGTTTTAAAAATAATTAAATTGTTATAATTTTAAATAAATAAAGAAAGAAGAGACATATTCGTTCTATTTATTTAAAGAATATTTAACTGGCAATGACAATTATTTTTACAGAAGAATGAAGAGTTATTTTCTTTTAATAGTACTAACTCTGACAGACATTTATTATTCTAAATGAATATCATTATGAACAACAAATTATGCAGATTTGTATAGAAAGCACCGTGGAATTCCCATGTTGTCCCGTTAGTATTATCTAAATGAATAAATACAAAAGTTTAGTGTTATTTAAATCAATAATACATAATATTTTGAAATACTGTATGTATAGTACAGACGAAAGACCCAAAGACAGCTATTTATATGCCTAATTTGCATAACTATTTTTTAAACAATTCATAATAAACTAACGTTTGGTGATATTCAATTGTAATTTTATTGCCCTATTTTCCTATATATATGCAATAATTTTGATAATAACAGTAATTAATTCAAGCTAGTTTATAGAGAAAAGAGTCGGAGACTGACTGACTGCTTGCTTGCTAGCCTGCTATCTCTCTCTCTCTCTCTCTCTCTCTCTCTCTCTCTCTCTCTCTCTCTCTCTCACTTCACTCTCTCCTACCACCTCTCTTCCGTTAGCGACGCCACATTTTCTTTTTTTATAGTTTTTTAATTTAATGATTGTTTGGATCCGATGGAGAAACGTTTCGCATTTATGCTTAAATGTGCCTTTCTGGTTTTTTATTTAGATGGGGCTGACTTCATTTTCAACAAGTTACCATCCGTTTCTTAATTGTAAGGTAAAAAAAAATCCCCCCCCCCCCCAACACATGTGGATAAATTTCTTCTTTCTTTTCATTTCTTTGCAGTCTCATTTAAAAAGATAAATGAATTTGTATCAAAATTACCAAAATGTTAATGTTTATCTCTTTATATAAATGAATGCGAAAGATTTAGTCTCGTACTTGGAAAGTTGACCTTGGTAAAATCTTCTTGACAAAGGAGGAAGAATTTCTGTTTTCTGGGTCGGAATCTATCCATCTGACACTTATCGTTGGCTAGTTTTTGACCTTGAAGTAGTATTTTATTTTTTAGCTCCTTGCATCAAGTGGCTTCATGCCTTGTCTGGAGCGATTTTCATAAAAAAAAATTTACAAGAAACTAATGAATGAAATGTTTATTATTTATAATTTTTGTTTCAAGTATTTCAAGTAGCGAACTTTGCGAAACGATAGAAAATTGGCCAAGCAAGTTAGTATTATTTATATAATGATCTTATAAATATGATTATATAAATAACTTGTGACGGGGGGGAAAAATTAAGACAGAAGGCAACAATTTGAAGAGAACGAGTTTAAGAATTCTGCGAGGCGAGCACGACGGATTTTCTTGTGCAGAGTAAGAAAGTAAGAATAAAGTTATCTAAGTTGACAGGGAAGGGCATATGGGAGGAACTAATGGATCACTAGAGGGCAACGCATATGGCACTAAGTGGAGATCTTATTAACAAGCAAGTCCACTTTGGCCCCTTTCCTCCACTTGAAGAGTAAAATAAATTCCAGAAATATCTCTGATGCACCTGAGGCCTTCTCGGTTCAAACAGTTCATCGATGCTCTCTTGCAGTGTGACAACTCTTCCAAAATATTTGTTGACAGGATATTGCCAATAAATTGACAAACGGGAGATGTCTCATGGCTTATGTAATTCTTGCGTGTAGGTGCACATGTATGGAGTCGAGAGGAAGATACACGCATTATGTCTTGTACCGATACCAGATTACATTAATGCAAAGAAAACAATCTTGTATAAACTATGTGCTTATAGGAACTTTTAGTCAACCATTTGCTGTAAATTCATGAAGACACACACATATACTAGAAAAATACCTGTCCTAGGACTGGTAAAATTAATTCCCCAAAAAGAACATTATTGCAACACTTTTATTTCTCTTACGAAAATTAAAACCAAGATATAATGTCTGAAATATTTATTCCAATTTTGATCAAAATCTATTACATGATTTTGATCCCAGAAAATGTCTAAAATTTAAGGCTTAAGCTTCAGAGGTTTTAAGAAGAAACTAGATATCAAGGAATCTTGCTTAATTGGTGTCGAATGACTATAGATCAAATTTAATGCAAATCTGAAATATTTGAATTTTTGGGTAGTGTAGTATATTTTTATTCGTCATGATACATTACTCCCATGAATTACCTCCTATGGGGAGGGGCAGTATAGCATATTTTCGTTCCTCATCATACTAAACTCCCAGGATTACCTTCTTTTTTGGAGGTGGTGGGATAGTGTAATATCTATTCTGTTGTCATGATATCATTCTTTGAGTCATTAACTCCTCCTTTGGAGATCAGTTAGTTAGTTCATAATGATATCATCCTTCCAGCCTAGTAAAAATATGTGACCGAAGGAAACGTATATTTGCTTGTATATAATATAATAATAATTTCAAAAAGGTTCCGGATTTGATTTTTAAAAAAACACTTCAGTACAAACAGTTGTTTCTGCCCATTCTGAAAACATAGATTTTCTTGATAAACAAAGTATCAAAATATTTTCTGAAAAGGCTTCATCAATGTACATTTTTTATCCACCACAATCAAGTCAAAGAAAAAAACAAAATACAACCGTCAACATTTCAAAGTTATTCGTTTAACTTATTTATTTTTACATTTCCTTTTAGATGAAAGGTAAATTTTTAAAACTTTTATTCATTTACAGATAAAAGTTCAAAACAGATACATTATGACAATTAAAGATCTTACATATATACAAAATAAGGCCAAAATAAGGGTCCTATCTTTAAATTTAAATTTAATTAAAAACACTGTTTTCCCTTTGATTAAAATTTTTAATTAAATTTAAATTTAAAGATAGGACCCTTATTTTGGCCCACCCTATATATATATATATATAATTTTTTTTTATTCTGTGCGTTTAATGCTTACATTGTAGCATTCTATTTGTACCCGTCGGGATACATTCTTGACAATCAGTCCGACAATGGCTTTGTTGCTGACAAGCTGAGGTATGGTTCTGTTCAGTTCTAGGAGGCCTACCCTCCCAGGTTTTACCTTCTCTTTGACAAGGAGTTAGTTCATTGCTAATCGCCTGGGGCGCCCCTGTCAGGAAATGCTGATGGGGCCACTCAGGCATTTTTTGTAAGCCAAAGTGCGCTGGCTTTTCAAAACCACACCTGACCTTGTGTCAGACCTCCTGAAGAGGAGGTAAATAAAATACTGAATTCTTTTAGTATTGTTTAATTTTTATTTAATTGTATATTTCAGGAAGTACAATGAATAAGAAAGGCGCTCACATTCCGATCTGCAATTTTAATATGGAAAACAATTTTTGATTTTTTTTTTGATAACTTATGTTAATGATTTCTCAATTGCTTTCCATTGCACAAATAATTCACGTTTCTCTAGATAACCAAGAGGACAAGGTAAATCTTCATATAATAATACACACACACAAACACACATTCATATACAAATAAAATTATTCACACAACATACTGGCAGTTCTCAAAAGAAATCTAATTAATTTAAAATGTCTTTTTTAAAAATTATTTTAATCCGATTTCATGCTTAAAGACAATGTTTTCAACAATCCGTTTCTTGAAATCAGAAAAGTTGTTTATGGATTTTTAGGTTTTTACGTAAAGAATTAAATTTCATGATTTATGAAGATTATTGCTTAATTTGGAGTGTGTCTCGTGTTGATTCAAATCTGCATTTATTTAAAGCAAACAAATTATTTCCTGTTTAAAATAGGACAAATAAGCCAATATTTCACTTAAGGGTTAAGCATAGAAATCAATGTCAGCAAGGAGATAACTGTCACGTCGAACCACCGACACCATTGAATTATGAAAGAATTTCCGCTAGTGCTGGAAAAGCAATGTGAACAATACGGCGGTTGTTATACCCACAGAATGAATGTATTTTGAACAGTATAAGCAGTTCGCCACATCCTCTTATTGTCAGTAAATCTTTTGGTTATTCTATATGTGTGGCAATTCTACAGAAAAGATTTGGCTACTTATGTTTACAGAATCCAGAAAAAAATGATTTTTGCTTTAGAGCCTCCCATGGATTTGCGTTCTCCGCTTTTTGGTCGAATCTGCTTTTTTTTAATATAAAATCTAATTTCTGCAAAATCGCTATAGCCTTACCTACTTATTTTTTCGTCGCTATTCATTTATATTCAGCTGAATTTTATTTCTCTTTCGCTCTTTTTTCCTCTCTCTCTCTCTTTCACTTGATCTTTCTTTCTCATTTTCTGTTTTCTCTCTTTTCCTCTTCCTCTTTTCGGTTTTGCCATGCCTTCCTTTTCCCTTTTATGACAGTTCCTGCTGAAAACTGAAAATGTTGATTTTTGTCGTGAAGGCTAAGACTTCAAACGATTCATGATTCAGGTAGATGAGTTAGATGACTTTAGTTCCAGCAAAGAATAACAGCTTGTCTCCTGTCCCCCATATGCACACTTGAACTCTCCTGTCAAAATGATACCCAATTTTTATACCGGCAGCTTTTCACTGAATAGTATGACCAATCAACCAATCAGCATAACCTCTGCCCAATGCATGCCATGTGTACACTCTTGGGCTATCACAGCAACTCACTGCCACAAACCTTATGCTCTCTCCTTAATCGAGTGGTTGAAATATTCTTATCACAGCCATCTTTGCTTTGCGCGTAGAACCTTGATTTTGTTCTGCAATTGAGGCATTTAGAACACCTCAAAATTTTCTTTGATTTTCATTAAGTTTCTTGAGATGGTCCAGAACTCTCAGATGACTTATGCCTTACGTTTCAGAAAGTTCTCAAACAGTCGCATGTGGAGCTGCTTTTTTTAATGTCTTCATTTCATCGCTGTTAACAGATGCAGACGACCTTCTCCATCTTCGAGATTATCATCTCCAAAACAAAAATGTTAAACCAACAGAGTACGTTCACTGAGTTCGTGTTCGGATCTTCTGCTTTATGATCTAATTTGAGCTAATTAAAGAAAATTGCTTACTTTTGCTTCTGTTTTTTTATTGACCTTAACTTACAGTAGATTAATTTCTTTCACATATGCATATTTTGTAAATAAACAGTCTACAGTCAATAAGATAGGGGATTTGATTTGGTTTATTGGGTTTATAGATTTAGACTTTTGGGTATGAGCCCACTGTCTTCAAAAAGGAGGTTATAAGTTCTACTCTGACATCATCAAACAATTCCTTCATGGTGCCAACATTGTAGTATTTTTGTCGCATGGGGTAAAATCAACACATTCTATCATAAAGTGTCTCACCATATATGTGACATGACAAATCAGCTCAAGCAAGAATAAATAAGTGGCTTTTGTGTGGCCAATACAGAGTTAGGAGAGGACGACCTCTTCCCTTTGTGACTTCCTACAGACGGAGGCAATTTTTATTTTTGTCCCAATCCAGAGTTTTGGGGAAGACAGATTTTCTCCACATTAAAAACTGATCTTGTGTCAAACTCTGTCCACGTGGGGAGCTAAGTCAATAGGCATACTAACATATTCAAATGAGTATTTATGTAAAATAGAGCGATAAATTTGAATAATACAAAAACACGACATCATTTCCTTACCAACTTAATAGAAGTAAGTCTAGATGCATCTGGTTATTCAAAATAGAAGGAAAAAAGGGGAAAAAAAGATTGTGAATGTTAAAATAGTTGTACTGGCCTGATTCACTGTTGGAGACTTTTTTTTAGAAAATAGAAGATTTTGTGATATTTGCAGGAACCCCACAGATTACACAATATTCAGAGTATCTGAAAAGTCTAGAAATCAATGGATTCGGAGGGGGGCGTCTCACTGTTCGACTAACCTTAACCTGCGAGACTCCACATCATTCTGGAGTTATCTTAAAGCACAAGTTTACACTGTTAAGATAAAGAATCTCCAATACGTTGGGCAGAGAATAAAAGACTCAATTCCAATGCTATGGATTCAAAACCGGTGATAAACATAATCTTTATTTACCTGGGAAAGTGAATTTGATTTTGTGTGCAGTTAAAGGGGCACCATTGTATAAAATAGTTTTTATAAATGCATATAAATAATGAATGGTCTGATGAGATTTATAATCAAAACACGATTGCATTTCTGTAGCTATTCACCATCCTTCACTCTATAATAAAGACCAATGTGTATTTATTTGTATATTTTTATATAGATAAATATAATATATCCGTCTCGTCATGTAAAACTTAGCGAATTAAAAAAACTACATTTTTCTAGCTTCCCGACGAAACCATTTAAAGTGATGAGGGGAAGTGAGAAAGCAGTCAGATAGAAGAAATCATCTACTCTGAATGAAAAATAAGCAGTAGGTGTTTTTTCTATCTTATTTAGGTCATGAGAAATGATTATAATAATTTTTATATGAAAAATTAAATTACTGACGTCATTCTATGATTTTATATGAATATTAGTGTGAACACTGGCAAAGCATATTTTTTTCCACCATTTTTTACGGAGAGTGTACACTAGTGTTTTAATATTATATGCATTTATTCTTGAATTTATTAATGTTCTAATAACTTTTAAATCGGACCCTAAAAGCAAGAAGCTGATGAATATAAGTAATATGATTACAAAAACAACAAGAAGCTGATGAATATAAGTAATATGATAAAAAAAACAACAAGAAGCTGATGAATATAAGTAATATGATAAAAAAAACAACAAGAAGCTGATGAATATAAGTAATATGATAAAAAAAACAACAAGAAGCTGATGAATATAAGTAATATGATTAAAAAAAAACAACTTGCCCCAAACTGCATCTGAATAGTGCATATATTTAATAGTAAAGTAAATGTCATGCTATGTGTATTCGTATTTTGGTTGCAGAAGTTAATGTTCAGGTGACATTCACATCAGAGAAATAAGGATAGCTTATTTTGTTTAACGGCATATCAACCCTTTTGTGTTATCAAATAACAACTTCAGTTGTTTCAGTAGAAATCCTCTGCCTTTAAGTGTTTAACTCGTTGTTCATGATACCCAGGACATATTTTATTTAGCCAAGAAATGAGACCCTGATAGAGAGCTCAAAACGGTACCAAATTGAAAAGTGAATTTAAGACGCTAAAACCTACACAACAAAAAAAAAATGGTCTCAAATCCACGGTCTACCTTTTCTTTCTTCGTGTACATTAATTCTTAATTATAATTCATTTTTAATAAGACAAATTTTCTTTTTAATTTTCATTTATTTAAAATAAACGAGTGAAAAATATTTTTTATTTATTTATTGTTGAACTTCTTAACATTCGACTTAAGTTAAAGATAATTATATATCACAATGAAATTATATTAATTACTACAATGTACAGATCTTTAAAAAAGACAGATAAGATTAGTCTAGTGGAATTATATTAATTACTACAATGTACAGATCTTTAAAAAAGACAGATAAGATTAGTCTAGTGGAATCTAAATGTTATTTTAATTAATTTAATCGTCTCAAATCTACGGTCGACCTTTTCTTTCATTGTAATAATATAATCACCTTTAATTTAAGTTTAGTGTTAAGGAGTTCAACAATAACTAAATGTTATGGTGTGATGTTTATCTACCCTATTTCGGAAATAGATGAACTCTCCCAGACACTATGAGCATCGTGGCAGTTATAGCCACAGTATCGGACACACTTTCTGTAACACACTATTTCTGTACTTCTGTAAATATACTCTTGTAAATATACCACCGTGTTGTCTTTATTATTATCGGCCCTTCATATCACAATACTAAAAAAAAATGTTTTACACTCTCATTTATTTTGAATAAATTAACATTAAAAAAAATTGTTTTACACTCTCATTTATTTTGAATGAATTAAAATTTAAAAAAAATTGTTTTACACTCTCATTTATTTTGAATAAATTAAAATTAAAAAAAAATTGTTTTCTTAAAAATTAATTATAATTAATAATTGATGTACATGAAGAAAGAAAAGGTAGATTGTGGATTTGCAACCAGTTTTCGATTGTGTATGGTTTCAGCATCTAAAATTCACCTTTCAATTTGGTACCGTTCTGCTACTAGAGCTCCCCTGAGAGTATGTCAGATGGATTTTGGAACCATGGTAATGCAATGCTTATGAAAGTTTGGAGGTTTGACATGATAAGTAACAACACAAAATAGGTGTTATCAAATCGTTACAGTTAGGTGAGCAAACGACGTTTAAGGTTGAAAATTAGAGTTTTTAAATATTCTCCCGGTGATCAGTGAAAAATTTACTGCCATAAAAAATACACCTGCACCGACAAATACTACAACCCGGATCAGATTATACCTGCCAGTAATGGCAATTAAAAGGTGATTCCATACTTCTCAAAGCTTCCAAAATGAAATCCTTGCCACCGGATGTAGTTTAATGTCATACTCAGGGTATCATCATCATCATTTTTGGTTTAACGTCCGTTTTATATGCTGGCATGTGTTGAATGACTTTTAGAAATTGACTTCCAAGCTGACCTATCTCTTGCCAAGTTTTTCTTTATTGATCCTTTCTCTCAAATTCATCCTTATCACTTCCTCCTATATTTTTCTTTGCATTTCCCTGTGAGTTGACCCTGCTACTTCAATTGTTCTACATCTACTAACCCAGGAACTCTTATCCATTCTTTCAACGTTGCCATACCATCGAAGCCTCCTGTTCTACACGCACATTTCTATATACTGTCCAGGTTTAATCTTCCTCTGAGGTCATCATATATGAGCCTGTTTTTAAGACATGCATTACACATCCATCGTATGTGTTGTGAAGTTGTTCCACAGTAAATAATAAATAAAGGAAGTCAAGTCGAGGGTTGGTTTAACAAGTGTATTAACAAAGTAAGAAACTGACTAGCTCTTGGCTAGACAGTTACAAGACTGTGCTTTGTCTTCAGTGTCTCTGGTGACTCGCACTATTTATAGTGACAACCGGTGTAGTTTCTCCTGTGTAAGAACGGCCGGTGTAAGAGTATGATTCTTATATCATGTCTCTCCATGCCACGCATGTCCTCAACCCTCAGGTCAGGTTTCACTTTCATGCATCATCACGCTGTGTACACATGCTTGATAGACTCTTCTTTTGCTCCACCCTGTGCTCCAATGAAACATAATGCTGGCAATTAAGAAAATTTACAGTTATAGATGGTGCTGTCTTTTATCCCTACCAATACAAAGTAAATTTGATTTATTCAACATTTTTAATCTAGTATGCACACAGGTTTAGCACCTAAAATGCAAAATATGTGTGCACCCAAGGTTTTCAAGATTGCATTAAAATGTTTTAATTGAAGAAATTAATTCTATAATTTCATAATTTCAGTGTGTAATGAATATTATTTTCTTTTGTTATTTTTAACTTGATGACTTTGCCCAGTCGTTATTTCTTCACAATTTAATTCCTATTCACTACTTGAAATCATTGAACCGAAACTAAGCAATAAAAAAAGAAGACAAAATTAAATTAATTAAATTGAAAATAGAAATCACCAAATTAATTCAACTAAAAAAATATGTGAAAGTTTTTTCCTTCAACGAGAAGTCAATCAAGCAAGATGTTGTTATTTTATTCGCTTTCCAACCACGTAAATATTTTTTTCAATTTTCTTAAAATAAAAAAAATATCTAATGATGATAATATATTACGTTTTTAAAATGCATTCAGCGAACTTCTAACATATTTTTAGCCATTTCAAAGATCGATTTAAAATCTTTCTTAAACTTTTCAAAGGTAAATAAAATATTAATTCATGTGCTAAATAAAATACTCTCCCCCTTTTCCCCTTACATACATGACTTAAAGTTGAAATGGCGTTCTAATTTTTTTTTATTTCAACAAAAGAAGGGAATATTTTTAGTGTCTATATTAAGAATGAAAGAAATTCTTTCCTTTCTTTTTTATTATTATAAATTATTATTAAGATTAAGCCTCCCCTCTTTGCTCATAAAGAATTAAATTTGCTTATGTGATTATTGTTGATTGGCATTTGAGCTAAGGCTTTACATAGTGATGGAATGATTCCAATATTTTTCCCGATTCCGATACAATTACCGATTCTGTTCTAAATTCTTTATTTCGATACAATTACTGATTCTAAAATCGTCTAATCGCCTAAAATGTAGTATCTCATTGGGGAGAGGGGGATTAGCGGAGCGTCCTCGTCTACTTTTAAATGTAGATATAATTTTCTTTTAATTTGACAACCTTTTTAATGTTTTCCCTTTATGCCTTGTATCCAAGATTTTAATAAACTCACTGTGAGATTTTCATCTATATTTTTCACTTGTGCCATTTTTCCTATTCATCCACTTGTGCGATTTTTATTTGTGCTGTGCCATTTCTTTCCTGTGCCATTTCTTTCCTGTGCCATTTTTATGTAAATTCTATAA
This sequence comes from Sepiola atlantica, assembly GCA_963556195.1. Classification (NCBI taxonomy): domain Eukaryota; kingdom Metazoa; phylum Mollusca; class Cephalopoda; order Sepiida; family Sepiolidae; genus Sepiola; species Sepiola atlantica. The sequence continues at coordinate 198,099,981 of OY744521.1, read as the reverse complement.
ATTTTAGTTTTACTGGTAGTTTAAAATCAATAAATATTTATCATTTTATTATTAATACCAGCAATAGAAAAATTAAGTTTTAAATAAAGTTTTTAAAAATTAAAAAAATGTTTTTTTAGAATCGAAACCGAGGCTCAAATTTGTCCGATTCCCGATTCCGATTAATCGTTCCAACACTAGTTTTACAGCATCTTTCCCTCCCCACTGTCTACCCTCTTCCTCTTTTCACCTTCTTATTTGTTCCCTCTAGTGCTACTTTCTATTCTTCATACTGTGAAGCGTATTGGACGCACCTGTGTTTATTTTTATTGTATTCATAATTGTTTAATAAACAAATGCTGGATTCCACAAATATAATATTTTCGACCTATTTCCATCATCAGACACTAGTAATAATACTAATGTTAATTCTTAGTAAAACTTGATAAAGAAATCTATGGCATGTAATTTTTATGATTCTAGCTAGAATCTCTCACTCAGCAGAGAAAGGTACTTCAGATACTTTTCTTTTTTTATTACTGATTCTAAAAATAACCCAATAATTTTGAAGAGTCAGAGAATTAAAATGGTGGATGCGTGTGAAAAATTAATAATCAAATATTCCCATTTTGGTATGTACAGTGCGACACTCTTTCATATGGAAATTTTGTCATCTTTTTCTGTAAGGATTTTTATTCTTTTGAGTCCTTGACGTCAATCATCAAAATAAAGACATTTAACAAAAGAATCAACAGTCAATAGGAATATATAAGTCGATTGGGCCAGAAAAGGATGACTTTGAATCAAATTCTTAAGTGAGTTTTAAATTTTGTTATATATCTGATGGGGACTATGTATGCTGTCCTCCTCTTTAATCCAGGGATGAAGTCATTCTCTGGAAACTTTTCTTGAATGTAATTTTAAGATCTTATAGAAGAAAATTGCAACCTTTTCAATGTTAACTATACTGCATTTACTTAACTATTTATTTAACTATACGTTATTGATTTAACTATACTTTATTTACTTAACTATACTTTATTTATTTAACTATTTACTTAAAATATGTATATCGGGGGCAGCATTTTTTATTTAAGACATTTCATTAAATATCACAGAAAATGCTGAAAATGGATTCAGATTGATCTGAAAGTACTAGGGCTCAAAACGAGTACGGCAGATACATCGGCCAGTTCCAGCTCGAAACTAGAAAACAAATAAAGAACTTTGAACGGATCAAAACAAAAATATGCAGACATGAATTTTCTGTGATATTTAATGAAATATGTCTACTTGTATTTGAGATCCCAGCGATGCATGATTTTGAGATGGCGGGTGGCAGTTGAGAACGAGCTGGGCCGTCCCAGTTGTTGAAAAACAAAAATGCATAAAAGAAATTTTAAAAAAAAAAGAGTGAACCCTATTGAAAAAATGGAATGTAGAACCACTGTAGAAAAAAAAAGAAAAGTAGATGATTTTTGGAAAGACGATGCATGCTTAAATGGACCCTTTAGTGATGAACTGTTGAAATTTGCAATTTAACTGTTTTTCTTCTCCTCGAGATTGTTCTGAGGTGATTTTGTTTGTTCTTTTTTCAGCAGGACTTGGTGAAATGCCGCAAGAGGCATTTCCCAATGGGGATAGGTAGGGATGTAAAAATGCAGTGGACTGCATTTTCTTTAGTGATCTATATGAATGGCGGACGTTGCAAATGTTAGATGCTCGACCAGAGAAAAGAGGGGGACACAAAATGAAGTGAAAATATATTTGGTTTTATATGGGCCACCCAAGAAGTTTGTTTCCCTTTGAGATGAATTAAGTATCTCATAAAAGGCTGGACTCATGCAGGTATGTTCACGGATTGTCTCCATGATAATTCTCTGTCTGACATTTATCTCCGTGGATATCTCAAGTGGTCAATGCCTGGGTGCTTTATGGCCAAGGAGAAAGACCCGGCCAGGAAAGAAGAGATGGGAGAGGAGATCTGGCCCACTTGGCATGAAAGGAAGTCAGGGTTTGCTGGGATGGCTGGCGGGGAGTTTAAGCTGGTGTGCCGGCCAGGCAGGATGACCCATCTGGGTCTCTTAGCTAAAGGGTTGTGCTGGACTCATGTTCTATTTCACCGGGATAGAGAGATCTCATTTTGCAACTTTGCCACTCAACCGGGGAACACGAGTTTCATTTGTAACCTCTAACAAATAAATTTGTTACTTGTTTATAAACTGGAGTTGTGATTCTGCTTGGCATGAGAATCTTTGTTGCAGCACAGAGACGAGATCGCACAAGGTGTGGGATGATTACGGCCAGTGCAGTGAATGCACGAACAAACAAACACGCATGTTCACATATTTACTTATTTAACTATTTACTCAAATATACTATATTCACTTTACTATTAACACTTTGTTGATTTTTGAAAAACGCATATTCATCCAAACAAGACACTTTGCCCCTGAGATGTAAGGAGCTACTGTAAATTAGGGTCCATACCTACAGGGGAATCCTAAGTGGGGATTTTTCAACAAGATTTTTGTTCATATTACATTTAAATTTCTGCATGTTGGTACATTCGAAGAAACAGGGAGGAGGAAGAGAATTCCAAAGACTAATAGTTCAAGGAAAGGTGTTATTAGAGTAGAAACCCTTCCGTCATTTGGAGACCTCCACAGTGAAGGGGTAGGATTTTTCTGATTGACAGGTTGGTCAGAGGGGAGGTGTTGCGTCAAGGGGACACCAGTGCAGCAAGTTCGTCAGAGCACATTCTATTGGAGTACTTACTAAACAAGCACAGAAGCGATTGGACGGGGGTTGAAGCTTGGTAAACAGTGTGAGACCTATTAGATCAGAGGCTCTTTTTTTAACCTTGTCTAAGAGGGAGAAACAAGTGGTTAATGTGCCAGTCCAAATGTGTCAATAATACCCCATGCTAATGGTGGCTTTGTAGAGATATAGAATACTGGCAGATGTAAGAGGTTTTCGAGCACGGTAGAGGAGGCTTACCTTCCTTGCAGCAGCCTTCGCAATGTCTTCTATGAATTTGTTCCAATTCATGTTGCCTGTGAATGTTAGGCCGAGGAGTTTGAAAGATGGACTCTCGGGTAAGGTGCTATTAGCCATGGCAATCGGTGGTTGAAAAGTTTTCTTATAATTGTTAAAGGAAAGGAGCTTTGTTATAGCAGAATTATATGTTACCATCCATTCATGTCATCAGCACATCTCAGACACAATTGCATCAGCGAAGTCGTATATGGATATCAGGAATAATAACGGTTTAAGGATAGCCCCCTGGGGTACATCTGCAATGTTGTTTGGATCTATGGCCATCAAGGACAACCTGGACTTTTCTTTTTGCTAAGAAGGATCTGATTACATTAAATATTCGTCCAGTAATACCGTACGGATTAAAAGACCTTCATACTAGACCTTGCCAAATGCTTTAGATATATCAAGCGCTACTGCCCTAGCTCTACCTGCCTTGTCCAGTGTATGGTATACCTGTTCAAAGATGATCGTTAGGATATCTGCAGTAGAACTGCCTTGCCTACATCCATACTGGTGGTCAGAAAGAAGTTTAGCATTAACGAGGTGATGGACTTAGCTATTTACTTAGCTATGCTTTATTTATTTAACTATTTACTTAACTATACTTTATTTACTTAACTAAATAATAAAGTATTATTTAGTTAACTACTTAAATATACTTTGGTGACTTGACTTGACTTAACTATACTTTATTTTATTTATTTATTGTTTATTTATTTATTTTATTATTTAAAATGTTATGGTAAAAAATATATGGCAATTCAAATGCGAGATTAAATATAGATGTAACTGATATATTTATATTCTTTATTTATTTTATTTAAAATGAATACAGAGTTAGAGTTTGTTTTTCTATCTTAATGATTACTTGTCCGTGTTTCAAATGTGAAGAACTACGAATAAAGTGTTATACTTATTTATGTTTAAAATTTAATTATTTCTTTTTATATTAAAATTATGAATATTTGAAAATGTTACAAGCAAAGAGCCACACATGCCTGTGTCCAAAATTATATGACAATTTAGACTTAATTACAGAAGCGCGAAAATATATATATATAACTATAACATATATTTATATTATTTATAATTATTTCTTAATTTAAATTATATATATATATATATTCTTATTAAAATGCAACCAAATAAATTAGATACATAATGTTGCATGTCTGTTTAAGTTTTGTGCAGCACAATCATCCCCCACTTTAACATATCCTTCATTTGAATTTGTTACCATTTTTTTCCTGGGGTTAATATTATGTAAATTTGATAGATTCCCTTGTCAGAATCTAATCAACTAAATAATTACTTAAAGTCAGAGATTACGAATAACAACGATATTTTAAGCAATAATTAAAGAACTTCCACGCGAGTATCCGCATAAAATTATAAATTGCAAAGATTCATATTTTTAAAAATTTCAAACATAAAATTGCGTCAAACAACAAAACTGAGCGTTCAGCCGAAAATCAGATTGCCGGATGAAATTAAACTATTAAGTAATTGGGGAATATGCATAACTGCTATAAGTATGGGAGCCCAAACGAGATACAATTCTGACTCGGTCTCACTTACCTTATTAGTCAGCATGGACACCATATCCTTCAATGACTGGCTCAATGACTGACGTCAAGGAGAAACTTACTCAGCCATGTCCAGCATCTAACAACATCTTAGGAATAGACCAGACTGCAAGAGAATAATTCATTCCTACTGGCATGGGAATCCTCTCTTCTGAAGCATTCCCTCCTGCCTCAAAAGCACCCTGGGTCCAGTAAAGGACACTCAACCACCTGAGAATGGGAATGAGGCAATCAAAATCTGCTATGGTCAGTTGGTACTACAAAACCGACTCAACCATGAACTAATATGGAGAATAGGACCATGCTATGTAGCATTGCCTCGTCTGCCCTATACTACACAACCAGTGCAGTTTGAAAGATCTTGCAGCGTACAATAATAATAATCAACAGGCTGTGTAAAAACGTGGGAAACTGTTGTATGACCACATGCTTGAAAGACACACAATAAAAAAGAAAAAGTTATGAAAATTTAACTGCAGACAACTAACAGATAGATGCTTATTTATGCAAACTATGGAATCTGCAAATCAAGTTAATATGCGTTCTGGAATGCACGATTTCCCTTGAGCAAGGTACAAACCTACAATCTTCTATGGGTAAAATAATAGTTTGCATTTAATGTTTCAACATTAAATTACCGAAAATAAAGTTGACATGCCATAAATAAGGTAAAGCTGAACCAATCTATGAATCCTTTGTGTTTCACATTAAATAGCCCCAAAAGTGTAGCTATAACACAAATCAGCAAAATCAATAAAAATTGATTGATTAATTAATGAGACACAAATAAAGTAATTGAATAAATAGGAATACATAATATATTCACACTTGAATAAATAAACTAATAGGTATTATTTTCTCCTTCTCTCCTTTTGCCACAATTTTCATTTTTAACCAGAATGTGCGTTTCAAAATAGAAAAACTCTCCACGCGTTTACATTCATAAAAAATATAATTATTTTTCTTTCTTCTTTCCTTTTTAATTCGAAACATGACAATAAGTTTAGACTTCCGCCCCCTCCCCCATATCCACTATCGGCATACTCGGTTTTGACACATTTGACCCAGACACTTTCTCTTTCCCTAAGCTAAATATATATATATATATATATATATATATATATATATATATAAAACAATTTTTATATATAACAAGAATACTAATCTCAGGACGGGTACAATTAATTCCCAAAACAGAAAGGTTTTGCACCACTTGTCTATCCCCTTACGAAAATTAAAATGCCGATACAATGCTGCTAAACCTTATGTCTAGAATCCTTATTCCAATGTTGAGCAAAATCCACTACATGGTTTTTCATTCTAGGAAATGTCTGAAATTCAATACTTTAGCTTAAGGGGTCATAATAAGAAATTGAAATTCAGGGAATCTTTTTTTAATTCGTGTCTAATGAGTATGGATCAAATTTAATGCAAATCTAAAAAAATTGAATTGTGCCTGTATTATGCTCTTTAAAACCCCTTTTAAAATACTCCATAGAAACTGAAATTAGGGGAATATTTACAAATTGATGTCCAATACATATTTGTAAAATTTCACAAAAATCGGAGTGATCTGAATGTTGACAAAGGGCCTTCATCCTTTCTTTGCCCCTTTACATAAAACTAAATTAAACTAAACATAACCCACATTACCCGCCCTTACGTCTAACACCTGTTTTCCAAAATTCATAATGATCGGTTAATTAGTTTATGAGTGAATCCTATACATAAAAATATATAGACATATAAACATACCTAATCTTATAAATAGAGATTAAAGTCAGATTCGTATAAGAAAATCTCGTTTTGAGCTATCTAAACGAATCGATTCCTATTAGGAATGTGGACTAATACACAATATGCCTCTACATAAAATACAGTTTTAATAATATGTATTTATAGATTTAAAATAACATTTAAACCAAATTTCAAAAATGAAAAATTCCAGTAACACTGATTTACATATGTATCGAGAAAGAAAATTCTTAAATTGGTCGGCAGAAGATCAAAAGTATCATTCTTTAAACGTTCAGGCGAATAAACAAAAACAAATGTTGTTCTTCCACCGCCTTGTCAGAAGAATACAGTGAAAACAACATGTCAAGCAACGGAATACATAAAATCATCAAAAACCCGTAGTAAGCAAAAAAAAAAAACGATGTTAAAACCTCAGCATTTTCAAGAAAAATCCAGTATCATATTGTTTGAACAAACTTTTTGTCTGGTAAAAAAGCCTGCATGTTTTGACTTTCAAACTTGATGTATTAAATTGAAACGTGAAAGTAGTAAGTAAATTCATTTATGAATGTTTTCTTCTACCAAACAAAATAAACAGCAATTCAATCGAAAAATAAGGTGTCTGATAAAAACCAAACATTAAAAACACTAAGTTATTTCAAGTTTAATCATACACGTTAAATTTTGACATTTAAATTGGAATATAGTTTAGTCTTTGTTCAACTAATTGAATAGCTTACTGGTTTACGAAGAAACGGAAATGCATTGGTTGTAGTACTTTACGCTATTGCATTTGTGATTTAAATGAAGGATGTATTAGAAAAAATCAGATGCCAAGAAAAGGATTTTTAGATCGTCAGATTTTCTATATATATTGTAATGCTAAACAGTTTTAATTGTATTGGCAACTACTGCTATTGTTATAGCCATTATTGAAAGATGTACCCATCTTTTTAAATCTTCCGCAGCGGATAAATTATTTTTTGAAAGAAATTGAATCGAAATAGACTTTTTCTTGTTAAGAACATAGATCAACGTTCGACAAAAGAAACTGATGAACTAGAATTAAACATTGCTTTTGTAGGAAGAAAGCTGTTAATCACAAAGATTCGAGAAAACGACTCACTTTATTTCATTATATAGATAAGAAAACATGTATGTATATAGTGTTAAGCAAAAAAACACAAAGTCTTTATAATCATACACGCATATATTATATATTGTTTGCATAAGCAAACTCACACACATACCAAGGTCCTATGTACAATATGAAAAGAAACTGGAATCTTAGGAAGATCCCCGGCATTCCAGTAATTATAGGAGTAACCAGACTCATGAAAAAGAATTTTTAAAACTGCCTGGCAAATATACCCGGTGAACCAAGTGCAAGAGAGATAAAAAACAATTGCACTTAAAGAGACGGTTAGAATCTTAAAAAGATCTATCGGTTGGAGTCTCTGAAATAGCAGGTGAATGTCTGGCATCTGGTAGGATGTTCCATCCCAAACAAACACAAAAAAATAAGAAAATTGAAAAAAAAAAATCACACATGCATATATATTCAATCTCCGATTTTGTGCTCTCTCCCATTATATGTAAAGTCTGTGAATAATAATGTATATCATTTACGTTATTTTATTTCTGAGGAGGCAGTGCTCAATATCAGGTGAGCGCATATAACATTTTCAAATCTTCTTTCGTGCTCCAAGCTCTTTCTTTTACAAAAGACTGAAAAACTCTCTCCATATTTTTGTTGTTTGAAAGGTAAGTATTTTTATATATAAAGTCACACTAATACACTTTTGTATATAAATCACACTCCATTCCACTTACGTGATTTGTTTTCCCCCTTTTTGTCTCGAATGTGGAGAGGGTAACTGACCATTGCATTTTTTTCGTTCTCTTTTTTTTTTCAGGCAACTGTCAGCCATTTTTTTTTAATCACCATGGTACCTTCAATTGCTGGAAATATGTCTCTTATTGTATAATTATTTTTAAAGTACTTTTTCCCTCCATATTAAAAATGGCAGTAGATTTAACTTGGGTCGTAGAATCAATGGACATTTTTTGCACAAAAGATTGCTGGTGGGACCAATGAAAATATGTACTACAAAAAGGTTGGCTGCAGAACCGGTGGTAATTTATAACCAAACAGGCTGGGAAAATGTGTTACACAACAGAACAGATACAATCGGATTAATATAAAGTGAGTTTTTGGTTGAGAAAGTAGAAATTAGTATACAATGCAATCTTTGTTAGAATGGAGGTTTTATATCAGTCTGTAACCGAACCAATGTCACATTTCTCAAATATATTCCATTCTATCCTCAAAGTATATGGCATAATCACGTTGACATAATAGTTCTTGTTAGATCACAAAAGTTAAGCGAAGTTGAACCAGGTGAGTATCAGATGGGTGACCATTTGGAAATACCATGTGTGGGAGGACAGCATCAAGATAATCTTCAAAATGAATAAGGACCACTTGATTAGTACATGCATACATCATAATCACATTGACACACTGGTTATTGTAAGATCACCGAAGTGAAGCGACGTTGAGCCTGGTCAGTACCAGATGGGTGACCATTTGGGAATACTAGGTGCTGACCAGGATATACATGTGGCTGGAGATCGCATGTGAATTTGATATTCTGTAGAAACTTCCTCTTTCAGTGGAAGTCAGATGCCTGTCCAGATATTACCAGATAAAGAAAAAAGATGATATTCTCAAAGATACTTTTTATTCTGAAACATTGAGAATTATTGTCTTATTAGTAAACACCCTCTTTCCAAAATCGTGTCAAAAAATATTGGGAAGAAGTACACAAAAATTGGCATAAAAACCTTGTATGATGCTAGATGTATCATAAGTGATAAAAATTAAACTTCTGCTGATCCTACTACTAATACTACTACTAACAATAATAATAAAAAATAAAATAATGGAACCAGTTTTGGCTAATACAACACAAAATAGTCATGAAGGGTCAAGGAGAATGGAAATACCGAGATAGGGAGAGCACGAACCAGACCTCCACTGGAAGAGTGCGGAGAGTACTGGGACCTTGAGGGAGGCTTATTGCTACCCAAATCCCAGAGAACACCAATGGGTTTGGTCAGCGAGAAATCAATGGTAAGTGGTTGTTGCGACAACGCAGCATCATTTGCAATGGTTATCAAAAGATGTAGAGAGTACTGGAAATCTGGGGAGACTTGTTGTCACTCAGACTCCAGGAAACATCACCAGTTATTATCAGTGAGCTATCACTGATGATGACCTGTGTGCGAACTCCTAGTAATTTAATGATAATAATAATTTATTACTAATGGAGATTTGGTATCTATCTGAAGCCGAAACTATACTATTACTTTTATTAAATTATACTATTGTACTATCTTTTAATGCTCTTCCAGCACCAACGCTTGGATCCTTACTTTGCCTCAGTTAAAATGAATGACGCTCTCTTTGAGGAAACCCCCTACTTTGATAAGCTTCTAGGACTAACTTTTTCTCCAGACCTGAAATGGAAGACTTACATCAAATATGTTGCTGGAAAAATGGTTGGATCATTTTACCACTCTAGAAAGTATCTCACTCCTGAAGCAATCCTCTACCTGCATAAGAGCCAAATACGTCCTAAGATTAAGTATTTTTGCCACATCTGGGGAGGTGCCGCATTGAGAGATCTTTCCTGCCTTAACAAAGTACAAAATCGATTTCAAAATCTAGTGGGAGATGTCCTCTTCTCTTCCCTAGTCTCTTTCTCACAGAAGAAACGTTGCTAGTCTCTCTCTACTCCATTGCTTTTTTTCATGGTAGCTGATCAAATGAGCTCCAATCTCTGGTTCCTCCCTGTATAATATTCACGGCAAAACTCGTCTAGCTACAACCACTGTAAAGAATTTTCGTTTCTTTCTCCATGTACCTGGAGCTAAACGGAACATGAGCAGAGTTTCTTTTCAAGAACTACCTGTCTGTGGAACACAATACCATGGAGCTTCTGCCTAACTGACTACAACATGGTCGTTTTCAAGTCCAATGTAAACAAATTTTTATTTAGCCATCCTCTTAAATAATCTAATTCTGCCCGGTTTCAACCATCGTACCTACGTGTTTGTCATCATCCACCTGACAAGCTCATTAACCCTTATCCTCATGTGGCCTTTGGACCTTGATAAGCGGTGATTCATTAGTACAATCAAAATAAAAATTCAGTTTACTATACTATTTTCTATTACTGAAACTAATGGAGATTTGGTTTCAGTATGTCTGAAGCCAAAACTATACTATTCTATTAAATTGTACTATTGTACTTTCTTTTAATGCTCTATTAAGTTTACTATACTATTTCAGATTAATGTACTATCTTTCAATGCTCAATTTAGGGAGAAGGGTAGTGTAGTATCAATTCTGTTGTCAAGAGACCATCCTCTCAGGTTTTACCTCCCCCTCGAATGTTCGTTCGTCTCGTCATGATACCATTCTTCCTAAGCTATAATATTATTATTAATAATAATATTAATAATAATAATATTAATAATAATAATATTATTAATAATAATAATATTAATAATAATAATAATATTAATAATAATATTAATAATATTAATAATAATATTAATAATAATATTAATAATAATAATAATAATAATAATATTAATAATAATAATAATAATTCTATTTAAGGCCTTAGTCCAATTAGTTCTAGTTTTAGTGTTGTTGTTTCGAGGGTTACACTGGATGACGACCTGGGAAGCCTCGTTCCTTCCTCTGCCGGACGAGGGAGCTTCACTTGACATTCCGGACCTATTTACATCGTTTTTGGTTTGATAATTTTGAACAATCATATTGGAATAATAAAAGGGAATGATTTGCGTAAGGTTTTCCTTCCCTAGTATTTTATTGAGACACTATCGCTAGGAGAGTTACTAACCAAAGCTGAATGAAGACACAATGCTACCAGATATCAACCTTCTATTTACAACTGCGATTGGTTCAGATCAACAATTTGCTTCGCTTAGAGAGATTGCCTTCACTATGGCTTACGGGAGCCCACTTTATCCCCTACTAGTTAGACTATGGAAATGTAAAGAAGTCAAAGTGATTCCCATTGTAATTGGAATGCTTGGGACCATAACTAAAAGACACCGTAATTGGCTTAAACAGATTGATGAGACAATTTCTTTTCCATTTCTGCAAAAGGCTGGCCTGTTAGGAACAGCTTGAATGTTTAAAGTCAAGAGAATTGAACAGAAAAAAATCCAATTAAAACCATCCGAAAGTTGAGACTACTATGAAATAATAATAATAAGAAGATGAAGAAGAAAAAGCACGATCACCACAACCTCATGTTACTCACCATGTTGCCAAGAATATATATTCCAAAATTCATAATGATAGTTTCATTAATAAATAAATAAATAACATTTAAAAAACGTGATATATATGCACCCCCGTAATGTAAACATTTACAAAAAATATTTTTTAGAATATACATCCCTAAATTCATAATTATCCGTTCATTAGTTTAGGAGATTACCCTGTACATTGATATATATATATATATATTTCTTTGTTTATTTTTCTTTACCAAGGCCAAATGCCACTCGAGGATAAAAATTTACAAGATGAATGAATTGCCAGTTTAATGATTTAGAATAGTAGGAGAGTATTGAAAATGATTTACAAATGGAATTAACAAAATTTGATCACTTATGGGGACAGTTTATAGCAAGTATTTCTTTACATTAAATTTGAAGCAAGGTTGCAGAGTCAGAGGTTTTGGAAGGTGTCAGAGTCAGACTCATAAAAATGCTAGGAGTCAGAGTAGGAAGTTTTTTTTAATCTCTCAAGTGTCAGACAATCCAAATATTTGAAGACTTTAAAATAAGGAGCCTTAGTCAGATATTTCGAAATTCTAAGAGTCAGAATTAGAACTTATACCTTACGACTTTGCAATCCTGATTTGAAGATGACCATGTTGCAGTCTGCAGGGAAGCAGTACAGTGGTAATGTGTTGCACAGGTCGGAAGGTCTCTCTCATATATATATATATATATATATATATATATATATATATATATATGAGAGAGAGAGAGATAAGTACATGTACTTAACTTCATATAGAGATATTGACCGATTTCTTAATTATGATATGAAGAATAGATTGCATGGATAGTATTAGGAACTTTCAGAGGTGATATTTATAAAAAATTGAATTTACTGGAAGTTATTTCTGACATGTTAAAGAAAAGTAGTATAAGTGAGGGTGGGGAGTAAATGAAAAAGAGAAATAAAAAAAAAATTAAACATTTTACTTATATATGTTGAAAGTGAATTGTGTATTTTTGTTTGTTTTTGCCTGTTCATTGGCAGTTCTGTGCTTTTGGAATGAGATGTGGAGATATTTCCCAGGGTAAAATGAGTTATATGGTATGATTGATGGGATGTCTTTGAGGCCAGCTAGAGCCCAATAGAAAAGTGAAAGTAATTGGTTGGTTTAGTCATGTGATGTAGGAACGATTTTTATTTACCTCTGAGGAGCTTAGACTCATGGTCAGATGGGTATTGAAAAGCCAGCGCACTAGAGAAGTGCACTCTGGCCTTAAAAATACCTGAGCAGCCCTGTCAACATTCCCGATATCAGACGATTAGCAATAAACTAACCCCTTTTCAAAGAAAGAAGGTAAAGCCTGGGAGGGTGAACCTCCTAAGACAATACAGAATCATATCTCAACTCAACACAAAAAAGTTTACCAGCTTCAAAATGGCCCAAACTCTGTCGGACTGATTGTCGAGGATGGACACCAGCAGCAGTTGACTGGCAGTTATCAAGGCTAAAATAACACTCGAGGATAAGGGTTAATGAAATGGATAGATTGACAGTTAAATGATGATGAATACTATAGATGGATTGAAAATCTTCACTCAAAACAACAATCCATCCAAAAAATAGCAATTCTTCCCCCTTTGTCAGAAACATCGCTCATGGAATGTGAGGACTGAAAAACAAAATAGGAAGAAGCAAGAGTTAGAAGGATGCATGGTGTACTTTCTGCTCTCCAGTTTAAAACTGTTTTATTTATTTAATTTTTTTTATGAAAGTCGCTCCAGACAGTCATGAAGCCACTTGATGTAAGGAGCTAAAAAGAATGAAATATGATTAAGTTGCATAATAATAAAAATGGAAAGGAAGGTAGAATCACTTCAAAACAAGGTAGTTTTTTGTCTGACAGTGATAAATTCAGAGGTAAAATAATCGAACATAAAGTTAAAACATTAGCAAGACAGTGACAGCCCCAGTCATCCATGCCAGGAATACTTAGAGGAACACACATCCATGCACAACATGGCACTTGCGAATACCCCAACATTAAGCCATTGATAGAGAAGCCTCTCAAGGAGGTACCCCTTACTTCAGTCTCCTGTACTATCACCCTGGAAAGTGCCAACCAGAATTAAGCATTATGACCTCGCCCTCTCCCAAGGATACTTAACTACCTTCATTATCTGTCAATTATCAGACAAACTAAGCCTGAAAGAAACCCCACCACCAGCGTTCAATACCCTGGACTCCAAATAGGTTAGCCAAAAAATAAGCCCCCACAAGAGCCAAACAGGGAAAGAAGGGATTACAAGGTTGTCTGACAAAAAAAGTTTACCCCTAAATTAATTCCAGTTAGACAATATTACATGAGATATGAAACATGGGTAACATGTAAATACAGTTTATTATTTTATTTTTCACATCACCCTATGAAGAAGAATTTTTGTATAAACCCAATCATTATCTGACCCATCCCTCAGCTTCCAGTCACATACATTTTTGTTATTGAAAAATTTTCTGTTGACCACGCAGCCTATCTAATATATCCTATTGTTGCAATTCTTTTTGCTGACTCATTGGGTTCCATTGAATATTTTCTTCTTCATGGTGCCTATTTGTTAATATCAGTCTAGGTATCTTTTTTGTCTGTCTTTTGCGTTCTTTGTTTTCTGTTTGTAACTACAAAGTCACACTATTGTTTTTTCTCTCTTTTCTGTCTCTCTCAGTTTGTTTATTCTTATAGACGCCCCTATGAAAAGCATTGCATTATGGGATGTCAATGCTTTATAATCACACTCGTTTATCTGTAGCGACACTTTTAGCTGATAATTCAGCCATAATTAGGTTTGAAATGATTGTCATTTTCTCTAATGTTGGCTTGATGAGATTTATTAATCGTAAAAACAGATGTCATTCACTTGATGTTTCATATAACTTTTAAAGAATTATATTTATTCATTCGTTTGCCAGCAGGATTTATGGGAAATTTATAGAATACTAGCAAGAAGAGTCAGCGTTGCTCGATATTGAATAATTAGCCTATATAATTTTGCCTCCAGCCTATAATACAGATGTCAGTTTTCTGTTTATTATCAGAATTCCGGCTATTTTTAATCCAGAAAAAGCGGATTTCAGCTCAAACTGCAAGAGCCTCCATTGGATGTGAGTTCTCAGCTTTTTTGGTCGAAATCCGCTTTTTCTGTTTTATTAAGCAAAAAAAACTGATTTCTGCCAAATCGCTAGAGCCATAATTCCTTATTTTTTCGTCGCTATTTGACTGGATTTTATTTCTCTTTCTCTTTCTTCTTCTCTTTTGCTTTATATTTCTTTCTCTTTTCCAGTTTTTTCTCTCAACTACTTCCTTTCCCCATCTTGTCTTTTCTTCCTTTTCCCTCTTATGACAGTTATCTCTGAAAACTGAAAATGTTAATGTTGCCGTTAAAGCTAAGATTTCAAACGATTCATGAAGTGGGTAGAAGAGTTGGATAGCTTTTGTTTCATCAAAGAATGACTTCCAGTCTCCTCCCCATACATGTGCTCTCAATGTCTTTCTCTTAATTTTGACTGTCTTAGTTAGAACTGATTTGTGCTGTTCAGGAAAAAAGTTGTTATTTTCTGCACTACACTGCACTATCCTCCACACGCAGATACAAGGGGAGGGGCATAGCCCCCAGGTTGAGAAATTCATGTCGATTTCAGCTCCTTTTGTCATTGACTACTCACATCCTTGCAAGTAAAGTGCTATTAATTGAAATAAATTTGAGTAAATTTATAGTCTTTAACCCCATTGAGGCATATCCGACATTTCCTGAAGACCAACATTTATCTTCTTATTTTGTTTTTAATTTTAATAATTTGCAAGTTATAAAGCAAAACGTAATTCGTTTGGCGATTTTTGAGATGACGATTGATAACCTGGATTATTTGGATTATTCAGAATACTGTTCTCGTCTTAGATGTTATTCTCAAAACGTTTCAGCCGATGTAACCTTTGACCTTCTTCAGGTGCAACTTGTTGAACACTGGAATATGTACGGAATTTTGAACGGAACCCTTAATTTAATCCACAGGGGTAGCTTGTTCTCGTTTTGTCAGCCATGACTTAAGTAAATTTGCAATTGTATTCTTAGTATCGCACGCACTGAGGATTGAACCTTCAACCTCCAGAAGAGTGTCACTTAGAACTGATTATTACTTAAGACTTATATCCATTACACCAACAGTTCCGCTGACCCCAGAGTAATATAGCTTCTTTGATCAAAATGAAATATACTTATTCAAGTATACTGTTTCTATCTTCAAAACCCTAGGAGGAGTTCATAAACAAACAAATAAACAGAAATCAACTAAAACTTATATATATATATATATATATATATATATATATATATATATATATATATATATATATATATATATATATATATATATATATATATATATTAAAAGAATCCCCATCCAAGAACGGGTAAAATTAATGCCCAACTTTATATATATGCTCAAAGAATACCTCTCCCAGGATGGGTGAAAATAATTTCCCGAACAGAACACTTTTGATCCACTTTTACATCCCCTTATGAAGATAAAAATCAAGATGTAATGATACTAAACCTTATGTCTAGAATCCTTATCTTTATCCCAGTTAATATTTCACTTATTCAAACATCAAACGCATCTGCAGAAATAGATGACTTTCAATTTATTATTATTAAACATCTGCATTTGAAATTTATTCAAACGTTCATCACATGCTAATACAGTTATTCACAATCTAATATGAAAGCTGGTAAAAAGATTGCCCCGAAGATAGACTGTTTTGAAAATGTTTCGTGCGATAAATAAAATTTTGGCCTTTGGAATGTAACAAACTCTTGTTTACTTATATATATATATATATATATATATATATATATATACATATATATATATATATAATGCTACAATAATACCGGTACCAGGATGAGTAAAATTAATTCCCTGAACAGAACTGTTTTGCACTACATCAAATGGGAGAGTGTGTCCATATTATGAGCCCTAAAAACCATTTAAAAGAAACTGAAATTTTGGAAATATTGTAATACTTATTGTTAAAATTTCACACAAATCGGAGGTATCTGAATTTTCACGAAGGGCTTCCACCTAATTTATATTGCCGCAATGTTGCATCCTTATGCTTGTTTTACAACTACTTCAATGGATTGTGCTCCGATGAACTGGCTACTCTGGTGCCCCCTCGACGTAAATACACTAGACCAACTCAACAATCAGCTAAATTCCATCCATTCACTGTGGAGGTCCCGAGATGCCAGAGAGCCTTCTACTCCAATAGCTTCTTTCCTCATGCTACCGGCCTCTGGAACTCCCTCCCTGCTATGTGTTTCCCCAACAGTACCGACATGCAGAGGTTTAAAACTAATGTAAACAGACATCTTGCTACACTGCTCCCAACTTGGGGTGACACCCAAAACCTACACCCTAATTCTCAGTAACCCCTTACGTCTACAGTGGCGGCCTGCCTTGTTTGGGGTGAAATATATATATTTGTACATGTACGGCAGATTTTGTACATGTCTGTGTAAATAAAATTATCATATATAAAGCTCTATTTTGATATTGAGCACTTTTTATAAACCCGGTTAAAATTCTCTGGATTACCACCCTGTGAATATTTTTCACCTGGATTATTACCATTATTATTATTATATATATATATATATATATATATATAACTCTATATACCTAAATATTAACGTTTACAAAAAAATAATGTGCCCATATTACTCACCATGTTGCCTAGAATGTTATTACAAAATTCATAATGATCCTTTCATTAGTTTAGCAGATACCTAATAATTATAACTCAGTAAAATACAAAATGTATGACGAAATCAATATTTTGTAATCATGCTCCTAAAAATATTATTGTGTACATGTTTCAGAAACTTATCGTCCATTATATCATTTTCAGCCCAAAATTTCTTTATCAATTCGTTACAGGCAAAACTGGAATTGTTAAATGATCACAAACACATAAAACAAAACGTTTCCACCGATGGAACATCCAACCATTTTTCAGGTGTGTCTTGTCGAACTCTGAAATCTCTACGGAATTTCTGAACTGAACCCTTCATTTAATCTACGACGCTAGATTGTTCTCGTTCCTTCAGCCATGACCGGGTAGAAGTCTCAAGTAATTCTTAATTATATTCTTAGTATCGCCTGTACTGAGGATTGAACCTTCAACCTTCGGAAGACTGTCACTTAGAACCGATTATACTTAACACAGATTCCTGAGTTTAAAAAAGAAAACACACACCTAAAGAAGGTAGGAAGTTACATCGGCCGAAACGTCGTGAGAATAACATCCAAGATGAGAACAGTAGTCTGAATAAGCCGAATAATACATGTAACATGATGTAAACTAGTTAACAAACAAACAAATTTATGGATAAACACATAAATGTTAGATAAAACATAACCTTCTTATCAAAAGTAATAATTTAAATTTATTTTTTTGTTTGCAAAGAGACCTCCACCTCCACCTTCACTCTGCCACCTCTGATCTTTTATAAATTCTAATCTATTCTAATTTTTCACTTCTTATTGCATCGAATACATTTTATGGATTTCTATTGGTTTCTTTTATTGCTGCATTATAAATCTTTATATTTTGTTAATTCTTTCAATAAAATTGATATTACATTGTAAAACATTGATATTGTATTAAAATTGACTTCTGGTTGTTGTCAAATAAAGAAAACGTGAAAAGGCATCCATGTTTATTTTTTTTGTTGTAGTGTTGCTTGATGGGAAAATTAACTCTGCAGAGAATTTATTGCAATAATAACTGTTGAACATATTATTTTATTGGAAATACATACAATGTATATATGAGCGTATTTTTTTCATTTTTTTTTTACTCTGCTTTTATTATTATTTTTAATAACATTCGAAATTCATATTTAAAAATTTTCAGTGTTTCATAAAACGATATTTCAGACATTATCATTATTGAAGCAAATATACAGTTTGTTGCTCAAAGCTTATTGAGAATAAACTCATCAAAGATAATTTAAATTTATTTGAAGATTTTTTTGGTTTGCAAAAATGCATTTCCTCCACCCCACCCCCACCCCTGGTCATTTCTTATGTCAGTGTTACGGGACCGAGAGGGGTGATGTTCCCAGGCTATAAACGTGCAAAGTTGAATCAAGCGATGTTGCATGCAAAGGCAGAGTAATAATTAACAAACAAAATGAAGTAGTTCAAATAAGGTTTATTGAACGTGTGTGTACGTGGAATGGTGAAGTGTGTGATGTATGCATGTGTGTCGATGGAAAAACAGTTCTTGAAAAGGTATAAGAAATGAATCCGGCGTAGGAAAAGTCTTTGAAAGCCGTACACAAAGAAAATGAGTTGAGAACTCTTACCGTTGTTTGACCACATGTGTTGGTAGTTGTTATGCTGGGACTAGTTGAAGAGAAAAGCGTGAGACGAAACGCTAGTGTATTAGCGTCGTTCTGTCGACCAGAGAAGAGTGAAACGGAACGCTAGTGTCAGCGTCATTCTGTCGAGGCCAAAAGGCGAGTGAAACGGAGCGCTGGTGCCAGCGTTGTTTTGCTGAGGCTGGTCTGTGAAGGAGAGAGGGATTTTCCGTTTGCAACGGTTTTTATAGCCAAAAAGCATTCTGGATTGGGAGAAAAATTTAAAATTGCCTCAGTGTAGAAGGATTTCTCCTTTACTGACCGAGGACACAAAAAAATGAAGTGTAGTATCAAAACAGATACTACACTTTGTTCGCAGCCAATATTTTATAAGGAAAAAAACATTTTGAATTAATAACTAGAGTTAATTATGTGTTCTTGAGCATGGTGCAGTATAGGATGTAATTTCCCAGGTCGAGATAAGTATTGTGCCCCTAAGC
Organism: Sepiola atlantica; assembly: GCA_963556195.1. Lineage (NCBI taxonomy): Eukaryota > Metazoa > Mollusca > Cephalopoda > Sepiida > Sepiolidae > Sepiola > Sepiola atlantica. The sequence continues at coordinate 198,080,383 of OY744521.1, read as the reverse complement.
CATTAGCATGTCTTTTATTCAGACTAGTATTGAACCATAAGGGTTCATGTATTCTAAGAAGAAAATGTATGTAATTGAAATAAAAAATGATCTGATTAAGTTTATTTAAAATCAGCTACTTTTTCAAAGTCCGACCGAGTTTCTTATTTTGCTAATAAATTAGCAGTAGACTTGCTTATCTGGGTTGTGCCCTTTGATGTCACTCTCTACTTTCATACTTAATTAAAGTCCTAAAAAGTAGTTAATGAGATAATGATTTGCTTTTAAAATGAGAACAGTGTAATAGAGCAGGGTGGGAACTTTATTTTTGTTGTTGTTTTGTTTAGAGATTGACTTTTTGAAATGTTTCGCTCTAAGTCAGAGGCTACCATTACATCATTGGATCTCTATACAATTTACTTTGGATGGTTGCATGTGGCATATAGGTTACTAGTGTAGACTAGGAAAGCAACAACCCGAGTTTACAGCTAGTTGGATCTGTTATGATGACGATGAAGAAGAAGAAAAAGAAAAGACTAAGAAAAATTGGAATCAAGGGGAAGACTGAGACTATACAATGAACGGCAATGATAAAAACAGCTGGAATCTTACGAAAATCCTCGAATGCGGAAACCAACTGACATAAACTACAAACACTAACCAGCCACATGAAAAGTGCAACAGAAGTAAAACAAAAAGATGGAAGGAACACCACATGAACCCAAGGGAACTGAAACTGCAAGAAATCTTATTAACTATCCCCCCCCATAACAACAAAAGACATCAGTCTCGGCTGATACAACACAAAATAGCCGTGAAGGGTTTAGGAGGATGGAAAGACCGAGAAGGGAGACCACTTATTGCCATCCAAATCCCAGTGAAGACCAATGGTCGTTGCCAGCGAGAAATCAATGGTAAGCAGCTGTTGCGATGATGCACAGTCATTTGCCAAGGTTATCGAAAGAGGTGGAGAGTACTGGAAATCTGGGGAGACTTGTTGTCACGCAGACTTCAAAGAACACCACCGTTATTATTAATGAGTAATCTCTGATGAGGACCTGTATGAGAACTCCTAGTGAGTACAAATAATAATACAAATTAAAAACAGAAAAAAGAATGGAAAGACCGAGGAGGGAGAGCACCATCCACACTTTCAGGGCGCAGGGTGCTTGTCCAGATTAGGACCCAAGCTAAAATCGACTTGGCGTTGGTAGTTTCCGGATATTTATGTAGACGGGCAGAAAATGCTGAAGCACTTATCCAATCAGAATGCAAGAAAATAAGTAAACGACAAATTAACGTTTTAATTGATTGAATCGTGAAATCCACTAATTGGAAATAAAAATTGATCAAAGCGATAATGAATTTTAACGTACCCCTAACTCTAACAAGGTTTTAACAAATTTTATGTGTAAAAAAACATTTTTTCCAGTTGTACATCCAGCCTAGTTTTTTTTTTTTTTTTTACGCAGGCAACCAACTTTTCATTCAGCCTTTTCCGTCTGTTTACATAAAAATCAGGAAACTACCGATGTCAAGCCAAGTCGATTTTAGCTTGGGTTCTAATCTGGACAAGTACCGGGCATGGATAGTACTGGAGTTCTTAGTAGTCTTATTGCCACTTCAGATTCCAGAGAAAGCCAACAGCTGTTATCAGCGATTTTAAAGGAGGTTCTATCCCCATAGTTCCCTTAGAGAGGCGCTTAGATATTCAGGACCACTTCCATTGTCTTCTCTGGAAAATTATATATATAAATACACTTTTAGATTTCATGTCGATCCTCTACCCTTTCTTTCTGTAGGGAACACACACACTAACATTTATATATATATTAGCAGGAAGACCCGGCGTTGCTCAAGATTGAATGAGGATCACTACTATGTACTTTTTCACTCGGCTCATAGCACCATATTACTTTCTTTGTTTTTATTACCACCTCTTCCCATTTCGCGCCTTATTATAGTTGAAAGAACCTGAAATATTTGAAAACTCTCTGAATTAATGTCTTCTACATATAGTTTAAATTTCATTAAAATCGGATATATGCATTTGAAGTTTTAAGGGGTTTCTATCCCCATGAGTCACTTAAAGGTGGAGACACATAGATATTCGGTACATAGAGACTACCATAGAGATTTGGGACCACTTCCATTGTCTTCCTCAGATAATTTTATATACATGAGATAAATTTAATAAAAATAGGATATATTTGAAGTTTTAAAGGAGGTTCGTCCCCATAGCTCCCTTAGATAAGAAGGGCACTTAGAGATTCGGGGTCACTTCCATTGTTTTCCCCAGAAAATGTTATACATATGCTATAAATTTCATAAAAATAGGATATATTTGAAGTTTTAAGGGGGTTATGCCCTCATAGCCCCTTAGGGGTGCACTTAGAGATTTGAGAACAGTTTCATTGTCTTTCCCGGTAAATTTTACATAAGAATATACTTTTAGATTTTATGTAGATTCTCTAACCTTTCTTTCTATAGGGAAAACACAAACGTCACACACATACACAGACATTGAGTTTTAAGCGGTGGTTAATGTTTAGCACTTCTTCCATGGCCTTGTGGTAAAAGCTGTCAACTAGATGGTTGAAGGTTCGATTTCTTGATTGGGAGTGGTGCTAGTCTACACAGTCGCACTGAAGAGCTGTGATACAGCGAAACAGTATGTTTGTGGATGACATAATATATATATATATATATATATATATATATATATATATATATATATGAAGAAGAATGGAAAGGAATTAGAGAAGCAAAAGCCAAATCAAAATTCAATTCAATTGCTCAGAGCAAGGTATGTTCCGCAAAAAGGCAATTTATTCAAGTTAAATTTTCCTTAAGCCTAAAAGTTCGCTTTTAGTACACCACTTTATATATATATATATATATATATATATATATATATATATATATATATATATATATATATGTTAACAGAGAAGAAAGAAAAGAAGATGATACATTTGCATCATGAGGAATAATTATATTTTAAATTATAAGGATCAATAAAAAAAATTATAAGAAACCATACAAAAATGTCACTTTCTGAAGAAGTTCACATAGAATGAAATGCATTGAAAACATTATTTAAAAAAAGGTTTACATTTTGTTGAATATTTTCATCTCATTTCGATTCATGTTATTTCTATGTAATTTCGTATTGTAACTGGCAAAGATATGCTAAGTGATTTGGCTGACTGTCGACATACCTGTCTGTCTGTCTGACCTGAATTCTGTAAAGTTCATTGGAAAGCCAAAAGATAAAAAAGAAAAAAGAACAGCAAAAAAAGGAAACGAGCCAACAGCTGATAAGGCAGAAAGCATACATAATATATTTTATTCTTTTGTGAAAGGGGGTAAACATAATTTAATATAGAATAAGAAAACTTCTGTTCACTGTGGGGCGGGTGAAGTAAGTTGTAATAACAAAGGAAAGAACGGTTTCATAACTGTTCAGATTGCAAGAGTTTCTCAACCGAAAGATTTTACATCTGTGCCATTTTGAATTTGTAATGAATGAAATTCAGTCGAATGATTTTTGCGTTTTCTTTTAAAAAAGGAGAACAAAAAAACAACACACACACAGAAGTAATTCACAATAAGAACAAAATGACTTCAAAGAAGAAATCAGAAAAACGTTTACTTTCAATGTAAATGTTTTTATTGAATTATTAAAATCAAGCAGTTTTTTAATTTTTTTTAAGAGAAATACATTTTAAGGCAATGCATCGAAGTACTTTAATTTCTAAAAACTCTAAACAAAAGACGCAGCTATTAAAGATTATTCCTTGCAAAATTGTGCTATAAACAATATCGTGATTTTATACTAATACAAGCTTGCACTCTGGCGTTGCCCAGGAAGTAATGAGAATCCCATATGCTTCTGCTCTTGACCCTGAACACAATCATTTTTATCTTATTTTTTAATTTCTAAAGTAAGATGTTTTATTCGTGAAAAGTTATGTTTAATTTTGGTATAAGTCTTTGAGGAGTAATAAAGACAACTAAACACGTGTTGTTGGGTTGTTTAACTAAGCCACGCTGAAGAGTTGTAAAAGCAACTAAACGGCTGCCTGTGGATGACCTCAAATTATATATATATATATATATATATATATATATATATATAGTGTATGTGTGTGTGTGCATAAATTAAAGTCAAAGTATAGACTTGAGTAGAGTATAAATGGATAATAGAAAAAAACGCGGTACTTGTCCAGATATTGACCCTAATTTCTGTGACAGCCCGGCAGCAGCAAGCCGACAGCTAACGGAAGCGTCCGAGACCTGCCGAGTCGGCAGACGACAACAATGTAAGACGATGAATATACGTAAAGAAAAAGAAATGCATATATTTTTATACAAAAAAATGAAATAAATGAAAAAAACCCATAGCTGAAATAAATAAACTTTTTTTTATTATTATTTTTTAACCATTTTTAAAAAACTTTTTGTAGAAACGCTAACTTTTTAAAAAACTTTTTTAAACCATCTTTTTTTTTAACTAAAATAAACTGTTTTTATTTTAACTTTAAAACGCGAAAATAATAGAAACTGTTGTTTTTTTAAAAACTTTTTTAAACCATTTTTTTTTGTAACTTTCTTTTTTTTGCAATTACGCATTGTTTTTGTTTTATTATTTTAGCTTTTTTGGAAGGTTTTTTTTTTTTTTTTTTTTTACATGAAGCATTTTTTTCCTTCATTAGATTCTTTTCCTGGAGGGGTTAGGGCTTGTTTTTTTTTTTGGAGGGGGCTTAGCGAAATACAGGCAGAAGAGGAGGATGGGGTCGTCGTCGAGGATGTGGAAGGAGGCGGAGCAGAAGATTGTTCCAGGAATATTTCTCCGTCACAGTCTTTCGCGGTACTAGCCGGCAAAGTCGGCCGCCGCCGCATCGCATAACTTTTGCCAGCAGAGCTTTCTGCTGGCAAAAGTTAATGCACTGCTCTGGAGAGGCAATTGTACGACACAGCACTTCGAAATTCATTTTCTACAATTGCCAAGCGTCTCTCCTTCAAATCGCTATCGTCTGCTTTTGACGCCAGCCTCGTTTTCGATTCGGCAGGTCTCGGACGCTTCCGTTAGCTGTCGGCTTGCTGCTGCCGGGCAGTCACGGAAATTAGGGTCAATATCTGGACAAGTACCAAAAACGCTTCTAATGTAATGGGAATCTAGTATAAAATATTGACATTCCACACTCTCACACTGCAGGTATTAAAATCAGCTCAATGAGAGAACCTTCAGATCAAGCAGAGTTATAGTAGAGTAAGTTGAGACTTATTTGTCTCAACTTACTCTACTATAACATTATTTATTTCAGTTCCAAGAATTCAAAATTGGAATTAATAAGTAAAAAATAAGAAAATAAAAATATTCAAATCGTCTTAGAAACGGTCGTACACCTAATAATTGTTGATCTTGAATTCTTGTATGTAACTGGAATAAATAATGCTATAAATTTATTTGTCTCAACTTTCTCTCTCTCTCTCTCTCTCTCTCTATATATATATATATATATATATATATATATATATATATATATATATATATATACGCATACATACATTTTCCTACGATTATATATATGCATACACATTTTTCTAAAATTGCTTTGTGAAAATCATATTTGAATAGTTACAGATAATCTCAATAACATCTCATTTGAACGCTAACTCAGTCTAATTATATTAACTCAACAGTTACAATGGGGGTATTGGCATAGAATATTAATTACCCATTTAAATAAGTGACACTATAACACGTCCATAAATCTCTTAGAAAAATAGAAAGAAAAAGAAGCCAGCAATAGAAAGAACGAAGATAAAAACAGTATGAAAAAGAATAAGACAATAAGACCAGTATATGACATAGTGAGTATAAATGCATGCCATTGTTACTGTTGATTTAGTGTTGTTAGACTGGGCTAGTGTTCAGAAGAGCTGGAGAAATGTAAAAGATTATAAGTTTTGTAACATAAAGAGTCTGATTTACATTAATACCTGTATATATATTAAATAAATAAGGAAAGTGGAAAACTATAGAAATTTTTCTTAGTACAACAAAAAAAGTGAGAAAATGTCTCCCTCAAATGTTGTATTTCAAATGGTTTCGTTTTTTTGTGGGTTAAAGACGAAAATTTAAAGATTCAAAGTACATACACGTATATAATTTTCTAAACTTTTTGTTTTTGTTACTCTTGTCCCATATCACTACGTCACTTTTTACAGATGGTCCAGTGGAAATATTTACACACTCCATTATGTCACATTGTATAGTAGCCGTCCCCCAGCAGAACCTTACAACTGGATGTCAGGTGGCGCACACTCTCTACTTCTGTGTAGTAGAACCAGCACTTGTAGTCGTTGCAGTGAGACCACTGATCTTCTTAAAAACATTGGTCATCAACTCTTGATCTTGAGCAGCCATTATCACCATCTCCTGATCATAATAGAGCGATATGTGTGTATCAGAAAATCTGCAGATATTTTCATATTCATGCTAACATCAATGACAAAACTACAGGATGTATCTTTTGCATATATATATATATATATATATATATATATATATATATATATATATATATATATTTATTTATAAAAATAATTATTAAAGCTTCATTCTAGTTGAGCACTTTAAGAGAAATATGAAAAGTTTCTAATTAAGAAATATTGTGAAAGTTCTCTTCCTTGACAGATCGAAAACTTTCTGAAACTTACTATATTCGTAAATATAGGATTTATTTCTCTCACGTTTAATATCACTGTCACGATGGCCGAATGGTTAAGGATGTTGGATTGGAATTACCTGGATTCACGGTTTAAATTGTTTGAACGGCGATACAGTTATATAAGCTACACTGATGATTGTTAGTGAAAGTGAAACATATATGTCTGTGGATAATAAAAATTTATTTATAACAAATAATTATATATATATATATATATATATATATATAATTTCAAACTTCAACCGACCAACCATGAAAAGTATCAAGCTCTTTTGCAAAGACACTGTTCTTCCATGGTAAATATATGATGTGTCTTTTATTTAGGAAAATCAAAACCAATGGACCCTTTGCTTTCTTATTCAGTTGGAGTTTTTTTTTTAAATATGTTTCTCTGAATAATAATAAAATAAAGGAAACGAAAAGATGGAAAGAAAAGAATAAAATGAAATTAGCTTTTTTGCCTTTTGAAATTTCCAGTACTTGAAGTCCTTCGGATAATTCAGTTCACTTCCTTCACATACTTTCTTTCATTGTTAAACCTAAAGAGGGGGGGTGAGGCTAGAAAAAATGAACAAAAGAAATGTTATATGTATTTTAATTAGAAAAATTCTCTGCTGTTTTCTTTGAAATTAAAAGGAAATTATTTTCTTATGTTTGATAAAAGCAGGCATTTTTTTATCACTTTGTTTATTACTTCATAAAAACAAAAGATTAATTTTCTTGACTTGATTTCTTCGGTGCCAACAGAAATGCCTTTGCTGTCATTAAAGAATTTATGAAAAATTTTATCAAAACGACAAAAAGAATCTTCTATATAAGTATTGATTATTTCATTATAAACTAGCTGTCCTGATCCGGGGTTGCCCGGGAATGTTTTTATTTGCAATTTTTTTCTTCTTGTTGGTTTGGTTTTACCTATATTTAATTTTATGTTCGAAAGGAAGTAATTCTGTAATAGAACAATACAGATTTACTCCCCTCCCTGCCCTCCTTTAAGAAAAAATGACGGCTATATAAAAATAAATCTGACCGGATAAATTACTAACATGTGGGAATACAAATGAAACCACTAAGTACATCACGAAGGAATATCTAACATATAAAACCATATATGATTCTGCTAAATCGTATCCTTAAATGTTGGAGAGAAATTTTAGAATCGAAACTGGAATTATTTCAGAACTGTTAGGGTTAGAACAACAACTAATACATAAATTTGAACGAATAGAAACTTGCAGATGCCTTGACTAAGAGAGGAGTCTGACAACATTCTGGATCACATGTGATCCTAGAATCTCTTTTCCATAATAATGATGGCCATAACATCAAATGTATTTCATTTTGGGAATTATATATCATAATTGATGAGAAAGGAAGGATGAGAGTAATCCGACGTAATGGGAAATTCTTCACCACCACTGACTTCTCGCAGCCTGGAATCTCCTCCAGCGTTCACAGTAGCCACGGCTACTACTTTTCCTGTATCACTCCATCATATCAACCCAAAATTTCGATGTACTTGCATGACATTTTTCTTCAAATTATCATCCTGAGGAAGTCTTACAATAAAGACGAAACGTTGATGAATATATAAAAAAATATCTCTTGGTTTTTTTCCTTTTTCATTTCCCATATCATAATTATATATATATAATTATAATGGAGATTATATATCTGTCTGTCGTCTGCTTTCTGTCTGTCTGTCTGAAACCGAAACTATATTATTAGTTTTGATCGCTCTCTTTTTATATCTACTTGACGCCGAAACTATATTATTAGTTTTGATCGTTCTCTTTTTATATCTACTTATCAGCTCCTATATATACCCATTCCAAAACTTTCCCAAACATCATGCGTCTTTCAAATTTACATAATTAATTTGTTTTAAAGCTTCTAATAAATTAATATTTGCAAATATACACTCATGATTCTTTTTTTCCTTTCTAGATTTCCAGATGTATTTAAAATATTTTCCTCGGTAATAATCTTAATAAAAATTATAAATAGAATTAATTAAAGAGTCATTGATGGTAGTAGTTGTAAAAAAAATAAAATTAATAAATAAAACAACTTTTAAAATTAAATAAAACAACTAGCAAAAATATGCGACCGTTTGTTAAATTGTTACGTGAAAGTACAGAATAGTTAATCAACCCCCACCTCTCCATGTTAAAAATGGTTTTCTAAATTATAACGTTATTATTTCAGCCCGGTCTGTAAACTGCATAAGTACCCTTTTTTAATCTATTTTCTTACTAATTGTCTGGATTTTCCTTATGGGTTATGGTTACAACAACAAAAAAACTGTTTGAATTATCTCCCCTTTCAACTGACTCTTCTAAAATGAAAACGAAAATTTCATCTGTCCAAATAATACAGAAGCACCAATGGTTTAACATGCCATAAAACAAACAAACAAAACCTGCTACATTTATGTCAAAACCACAGCAATATTTCATTTATTTTTGAAATCATTTATATTAACTCCTAGTTGATTTCATTAACTTCAGGGAAACACCTCTCTGCATCTATTATAGCATAATTTAGCTATTTTTAGAATGCTAGACTAGTGCATATTGCCAAACTGGTGTTATTTTAGGCTATTCCTTATTCTAGACAATTACCTTACTAAGGTTTGGGTGTCTAGTTTACCCTATTACTTTACCCATACAGAGGTTTGGTCATACTAATCATGTTAGGCTGTTGCAGGTTTTCAAAATGGTGTAATTTCGTTCTTCTAAACTATATGCCTTACCAAGGTTTGGGAGTCTAGTTTATTCTACTATTTAATCCATATAGAAGTCATGCTAAGTTGATACAGGTTCGCAGGTATAGTGTTATTTCCAACTTTTTATTTTCCTATACTTATTTTTGTCTTACTAAGGCTTGTGAGTCTAGTTTACTCTACTATTTAACTCATACCATGTTTTAACCATACTTGTCGTGCTAGGTTGAAGCAGGTGTGCAAGCTAATGTTATTTTAGTTTTTTTCTCCTAGACTAATTACCTTAAAGCTAGTCTGCCATACTATTTAACCCTTTGCTAGAGGAAGGGATTATGGGTTCATGCCTTTACCTAGTGTATTAGTGAAAGGGGTGCAGTAAATCCTAAGATGGAGTACTGCTGTCACATCTGGGGAGGTGCCACTCTGAGCAATCGCCATTGCCTAGACGAAGTTCAAAATCGACTCTGAAATCTCTACTCTTCCTTACAGCTTCTTTCTCACAGAAGAGGCGTTGCTGGTTTCTCTCTACTTTATCGTTATTTTCATGGAAGGTGCTCGACTGAGCTCCAATCTCCAGTTCCTCCTCATAAGACATTCACAACAAGAACCGATCCTCTTATCACAACGGAAAAAGATTTTCCCTTCTTCCTCCATGTACCTAGCGTCATAGGGAATTTCTATGGACAGAGCTACTTGGCAAGGGCCTCCAGTCTGCTTTCCTGCAGACTACAATACAGTCGTCTTTAAATCCAATGTCAACAAGTAAATTTCACGAAACGTCTACATTTCGGTTTCAATTGTTCTATCTCATTAGCTCTTATCCTCGAGTAGTTCTTGGACTTGATAAGTGATAACCCCCCTTCAAGAAAAACCCTAACCACAGTCCATGCTGGTAAGCATTGCATCTACAAATAAAACATTTATTATAAATTAAATATTCATAAACGGGAGAATAAGAAAATTAATTATCTTAATTGTGAGAAAAAATATTTCTTCTATACTTTAGCACCGGGAAAGCAAACTAAAAACTTCCGAGATATTTGCATTGAAAAGAGATTTGTAAATTAACTTAATTAAATCTTGGACTTCAAAATATATGATCAGATTGGAATTTCTTGAAGTACGTAACTTCAAAGGATGCAGAAAATTCTTTGTTATTATTTTTTGCAATTTCTCCTTAAAGAAAATAATTTAAGATTCAGGCCCGTTTTCATTTATTTATTTTTTTGTTTGTCATTTTTCAATTTGAAGGAAAATTTCAGCTTCCAATCTTTTAGCACTTTTTCTTCTACCATTTTGATAGCTTAAGCAATAAAAAAAAAAAACTTGGAAGATTGAAATCTCACAGATAATCTGGAAATATCTGGAATAAAAATCAAGAGGAAAAAAGGCAAACATAAACATTACAATAATTTCAAGAATTCATCCTGCTTTACTTTTACTTTTTTTATTTATTTTTTTATTTTTTTAGATGTGTCCAAGCATCTATATAAGAGATTCTGTCCATCGGTCGGTCTGGTATGCTTAATTTTGAAATAGCATATTTAGATGTGTTCATATCTCTGTTTATATAAAGTTAGGTATGTGTATATGTTTATATATTTGTATGTACACCATTTACTTCTCAACTAATTAACTGATCATTATGAATTTTGGAACAATTCTTGTAGACGTGAGGGTAGGTTGTATAGGTTATATTTAGTTTAATTTAGTTTTATGCAAAGGGGGTAAAAAGGGGGTTGAAGCCCTTCATGAAAACATCTCAGATTTGCGTTGAATTTAATCCATAATCATTAGACACCAATGAAGCAAGATTCCTTCAGTAAGGATTCTAGGTATATGGTTTAATATCATTATATTTTGATTTTAATCTCCGTATGGGGTCATAAAAGTAGACTAATATTGTCTTGTTTGGGGAATTCATTTTACCCGTCCTGTAATGGGTATTATTCTAATATATATAGGCTGAAACTATTAGATATCAATTAATAAATATTCTTCCTATTTCAGTTTCTTTAGAGTATTTTAAAGGGTTTTTAGAGAGCATAGTATGGGCACAATCTCTCAATCGGAAATGCAAATATTTTAGATTTTTATTAGATTTGATTCATAGTCATGAGACATCAGTTAAGCCAGATTTCATAGATTTTAATTCCTTCTTAGGACCCATTAAGCTTAAGCCTTAAATTTTAAGTATTTTCGAGAATTAGGATAAGAATTTTAGACATAAAGTTTACTAGAATTACATCTTGGTTTTAATCTTTGTAAGGGGACATAAAAGTGGTGCAAAACTGTTCTGTTTGGAGAATTAATTTTACCCATCTTGGGACGGGTATTTATCTAGTTTATTTATAAGAGTCTCTCTGTCTGTCCATCCGTCAGTCTGTTAGGTTTAATTTTGAAATATAATTTTCATTGTTAAATCTGCAGATCGAAGGAATACATCTTAAGGACATCGTAACCTCTTACCCCCCACCCGCATACACCGTATCCCTCCACCAATCGCCCACCTAACTGATGTAAGGATGATAAAGTATTATTTTAATCATGCAAAACCCTAAAGAGATTTTTAAATTCAAAAAAAATTTTTTTTTTTTTCAATATAATCCTGTTGAAAAAAAAACAAGTTCAAAGACAATCATTATAAGAAAATATGTTTTAAAACAAAGGAAAACTACTTGATTACAAATATTCTTATTGTAACTAGCAAAAATATATGACCAGAGGGAGCATATTTTTACTAGTATATATGACGAACAAACATACTTCACTGCCTCACCCTCAAAGGAGGAGATAATGCTTGGGAGGATGGTATCATTATGAACGAACATATACTGCACTACTCCCCAAAGGAGAAGGTAATTCTCGGAAGGATGATCTCATGACAACAGAACAAATACTACACTACCCCGCCTCCCCTACCAAGGGAGGATGGTATCATGACAACAGGACAATTACTACCCATCCACCCTCTGCCCCCAAAAATGAGAAGGTAATCCCTAGAAGGATGATATTATGACCACAGAATAGATAGGACATTACCTCCCCCCCCCCCCAAAGCAGGAGGTAATGCCTGCTGAAGAGGGATGGTATTATTACAACAGAAGAGATACTACACTCCCCTTCAGAATTGAGCATTAAAAAAAATAGTACATTAGTCTGAGATAATATAGTAAACTGAATTGAATATTTAAAGATAGTAATAATATAGTTAATGGAAGTAATAATATAGTTAATGGAAGTAATAATATAGTTAATGGAAGTAATAGTATAGTTAATGGAAGTAATAATATAGTTAATGGAAGTAATAATATAGTTAATGGAAGTAATAGTATAGTTTCGACTTCAGACAGGTAGATACCAAGTCTCCATGATGTACTCCTTAGAGGAAGCTAGAAAATAAAGTGGGGGGAGTGTCATAAGATATGGGAGCATGTCTGTTGAAGAAATATATTGAAATACTTTTAGAATCGATTGGTTTTTAAAAAAAGAATGTGATTGTAGAATTTTTAATTAAAACAAAGGAAATATTATTTTGAAGATAGCATCCCCGGCCAATAAACATAGGAAAGTTAACAGAAGTTAAACAAAGAGAGGAGATAGATGAGAAATGGAGACATGCAGACAAAAGTAGTCTATGATCTTCTCACCAAAGATGATTAAGAGACAAATTGTCATACACTCTTTTTCGTTAGTTCTTCTCTTTCATTTGTGACCACAACATTATATGCTTATGAACCACGTTGCAGTCTTTAATTCCTTATGATGAAAAAGGGATAGTTTATATTTTGATCCAACTCTCTCCCATGTAAAAGGTCAACCACTTGATTTTGTTTGAACCCCCCCCCCACACACACACAAAGTACTACCAACCCCTTTCATTGATTGTTACACAACTACAAGGATTAAAGGACTTTTAGAAAGAAGAAAAAATACTGATAATAAAAGAAAAGAAGCAAGTATTCTCCACTCTGTATTGAAGAACAATGTGTATTTATTTGTAAATATATATCCGTCCCATCACTCAAAAATCTGCCCAACGAATAAGGGAAGGGAGAACGCACATCTATTTCCATAATGAGACATGTTCTTTCTGTTTTTCTTTCTGCTTTGCATACTGATTTATACGTTTTTTTTCTTTGCTTTTTTCCTTTTTTAAACTCTTCAGTTTGTGACGTTTCTTTCATTTTTATTCATTCTTTGATGTTAAAAAGTCCAGCGTTATTTTTTTATGTCTAACCCCCACCCCGCCTCCCAATAATCAAAGGAAGAAAATTAAAGGTAAATGCTTTTTAAAGTAAAGTCAACGATTTTCTTTTTTTTTCTTTAGGTCATCAGAAATGACTCAAGTGTCTTTTTTTTGTTTTGAACTATTGAAATAATAAAAAAGTATTAGAAAGCAAATAGCAAGTCAGGTAAACCCCCACCATCATAACTGAATTCAGAAAGTAATCCTCCACTCTAAATAAAACGTCAATGGTGGGTGTTTTTTTTTTTTAGACCATCAGAAACGATAATAAAAATTTATATGTGAAAAATTAAATTACTGATGCAACTCTATGATTTTTATATGAATATTAGCGAGAACACTAGCAAAGCATAATTTTTTGACAGAGGATATACATCTGTTGTTATAATTACAAATAGTTCCTCTGTCTAGAAGCATTGCAATATTTGAAAATTTCAAATGTTTAGAAACTAAAGCAATGTGAATTCTTTTAGAAAATAAATGTATTTATTTATTTAAAGTCAAGTAAATTTCGACGTTTATACGTCCTCATCAGGAATAAAAACATTTTTTTCTTTTTATTTCCACGTGAAATGTTGTCACTAGAAGAAGCTGTGTGTTGTTTTTAGCAGTGATATTTTCTGAAATGTCGGAATCATGAGGTTCGCACTGGAACACGTGTATGAATTAGAAATAGTTCCACAGTGTAGAGGCATTGTGATATTTGAAAATTTGAAACGGTTAGAATCCAAAACAATGCAAATATTTTTTTTTAAATAAATGTATTTATTTATTTAAAATCAACATGCTTTTAGAGTATAAATCTGGTTTATCAAAAGCATAAGGTTACTTATGCATGGTTGATACGGTTTGACTCTTAGGTTCACGCATGAGATAGATAGTGGATTGGTACTTTAGTCATGTCGATGGACTTCAGGTTAGATGAGATGTGGATCAGAATTTAGCATAGAAACAGATGTAATGTAAGGTTATATTAAAAAGTGGCTTTAAAGTCCTGGGTGATAGCTAGAGGTAATTCCTAGATAAGGAAATCAATACATAGCTAATTCAATAACATATATTGTCTTCATCGTCCTTCTTCAATAAGTTTAAGCTGCCTGTCGGAGAGAAAAGTATTCAAACCACTACAGCAACCCAGGCCCCAAAAGGCAAAAAACGTGCAGTCCTCATTAGTGGGCTATAGAACATTATCATCAATGCAAGAAAAGAAAAAATTTGAATCTGTTTCCAAGATTGGATAAATTATACTTGGGGGGGGGATTTTAACATGATTTTTGTTAAGTTTGATTTGTCTCTTAATTCAGGCTAAAATTATCCGATTTCAAAATGGAACTCAGTTTTCGTCAAGTTTTGAATAAGCACAATTTATTGCATGCCTGTAAAATGACTGGTTAGTTGATTGCTTTTACTATTTTATTGTCTGTGTTTTGCAAACCATAAATATTGGATGAAAATAGGCAGCGCTTCTCCAGTGGTACACTATGATGAAATATGACTGTTAAAAAAAAATAGCAAGAAACCTTTACGAAGTACTTACATTTCGACTTTTCCATTCACTAAATAATCCATCAAAATTCAGGAAATCAACCAATTTTAATAAAATTTTCAGTATTTATTAATTAATGATCACGGAATATAATAAATCCATTACTTTATTAGAAAGCTTGGTGCAAATGTATTATTTCCTGTAAACAAAAAACGCCGTTACTAAAGTTATCGAAAATATCAAAACATGTTGACCATACGATATTGTAAATATTTAAAACAAAGCATTAGAAAACTTTAAAAATTGCATGTAAAAAAAGAAAAGAAAGGAACACGATTTGATTTATACTGAAACTGATCTTTATTCAATATAAATTTATAGAAAATATTTAGTAGAATGTTTCTAATTTTCTTTTTCTGTTTAGCTTTTTCTTACTGATGTGATCATTTTTCATATCACAAAAATTGTTCAGTATAGAATTGGAGGAACTCCAGATAATCATTCTTTCTATTTTTTCAATATTATGACCCTCATCACAAGAGTCAACATGAAAAAGATTAGCTTTTTTTATGAAAATAAAGGTCTGTATATGTTTAAAATAAAATAAAAAAATATTTTGTATATATTACGAAAAATGCCCCATAACTCTGTTAATAAAATCATTATAACTCGAAGAAAAATTAATTTTGTTAATTAACAATATTATCATTGAATAAAGCATTGTTTAATCAATATTTTTTTGTGTGTAAAATTATTGATTAAATATGTCGTTATTATTTCATTTATTTAATCTACAAAAGTACAGAGAAAAGATAAAATATACTACACTTAATAAGACATCGAAAAAAGTAATTTAAAAAAATGGAAACAATAATTATTGGCTATACACTACTTTTTTATCAAATAATGAATAAGTAATTCAGACTTTTAATTTTTTATATAATTTTTTAAAAAATTCAAACTTATTTGCGTGTATCCATATTTGCAGTAATTCTTCTCTTTTGAAAATCCAAACACATGCAGTAGCCATTTTAACTTTGTGAATGATGAAATGAAATTTAAAAAGGGCGAAATTAAGTTAACCAACCACAATGACGTCAGAGGGGGGCAAGAAGTTAGTTGTTTGACCTTGTTAACTCTCGGTGGCCATGGTTAGGCCCAGAAAGGAGCCCCTTGATTTCCGAGAACTTATTTACTGAAGTAAAATGAAAACGTGAAAGTGATAAAACTCAATGTGTGTGATGTTTGTATGTTCCCTATAGAAAGAAAGGTTAGAGAATCTACATAAAATGTAAAAGCATATTCTTATGTAAAATTTACCGGGAAAGACAATAGAAGTGTTCCAAGAATTTCTAAGTGCACCCCTAAGTGGGCTATGAAGGCATATAACCTTCTTAAAACTTCAAATATATTCTATTTTAATGAAATTTATATCATATATATAAAATTGTCCAGGGAAGACAATGGAAGTGGTCCCGAATTTTTACGTTACCTTCTCTGTACTGAATATATACATGCCCTCACCGTAGTGACCCATGAGGACAGAACCCCCTTAAAATATGTATATCCGATTTTAATGAAATTTACACCATGTGTATATGACACTAATTCAGAGAGTTTTCTAACATTTCAGCTTCTAACGACTATATTAAGGAGCAAAACGAGAGGAGGGGGGCAGCAAAAATAAAGAAAGTAATATTGTGGTATGAATAAATATGGTGTTATAGTGAAAAAGTATATAGTAGTGATCCTTATTCAATCCCGAGCAACGCCAGATCTTCCTGCTAGTTTTAACTAATTGTGGGAAATAAAAAAATAAAGATTCTGATATGATATAAAGATATCTGGTTTTTAGTTTGGGTTGTTTTGCTTTACGGCATATCAACCCATTTCGGGTTATTTAATGCCAAATAGGGTCATTTTGGTAAAAGTTTTTATGCTCCAAGTTCTATATATCTTCAAATATTTATTCATGGTGTTTGGTTTGGTAGTTTTGCAGAAGAAAATTGTTCATTTTGTTTTTGGCTTTGCAGAACGTAATTGAGTTTTGCAAAGGGAAAGGAAATAACAATAACGTAAATGTTTGGTGGATTTTTGGAAGCCAGTATCCTCAGACAGCATTATCTGGTTCTATTTATCTTCCTCACACAAGGTAAGATGTGACACAAGGTCGGGAAAGTGAGAAAAAACCAGCGCTCGATAATTTGAGCACTCTGGCTGTTTAAAAATAGCCTGGGCAGCCCCGTCGGCATTCCCCGGTAGGGGCGCCTTAGGCAGTAAGCAATAAACTTACTCCTCCCCAAAGAGGGGAGGCAAAGCTTAGGAGGGTGCACCTCCTAGAACTGTACAGGACCGACAACCAATAGACTGGCGTAAATCCAGACCCGAAGGCCCGGACGATACCGGTTTATTAGGCGGGGTAAAAACCCCTGGTTACAGCCTTATCTGGTAGCACCAGGTAAAGATATCTCATGATTTTGCAACTAATTTAGTCTGCAAGAACAACTTATATGACGAATTTAAAATCTATATAAAAAGTTATGATGTTTTTTAAGTTTGTCTGTTCGTACGCAGATTGAAACATGTGATTAGTTGACAACAAGGAATAGTCAGAGAACACATTGCTGTGGCAGTAATTTTTATGATGTCAATATCCGAGGTCACATCTAATGTAAATTGAAAGGATTTGATTTAACTGGATACATGTTTTATGAATATAAAGAAATGAACATAAAAAACATTACATAAATATTTTTTAAGCTAAGTGACCTTCAGTTTTTTTTTTTTTGATAATCCACAAAAAAGTACACACAAAGTGTATTTAGCATCAGTTCAAAGCAAATTATTTTTGCATAAACATAATTTTTAATGTTTTCCTGCCAATAAAAACAATATGACAATACATTCATCATAGTTACTTGCTCTCTCATGCAAATACTAAGTAGTGTATTTTTTCCACAAAATTTCACAAATATTTTTGTTCATACTAGCTATAAAGCAGTCAAAGCTTAGTAAAGATGGAAATTGACATACCCAGGTGTTGCGTTTCAACCTTGTGTCATACATGCAGGAAAAACAAGTTGCTGTAATCGTTACAGAAACATTCAAATTCACAGATTGTATTCATACCTTGGTAGCTGTATATGTTCCTTGTATGTGCTTCTGTGTGATCCTTCTAGACTGAGGGCTTGCCATCCTGAAATCGAAGCTCTGTATTTATACATTCAAAAGGACTGTTGAGACAAAGCTGATGGAAGACAGAAGAGGTTTATTCGACTTGATCTTCGTACCAATTCACTACCAGTGAGGTGGGGGGGGACCGAGGAAGATGGATAATCACTGTTTAATCATATCTTGTCAGCCCATCTCATTTTTAATGTCCACGCGTTGTATGCTTCCAAACAGACTGTGCCTTCTTTCTCTCTCACTCTCTTAAAGCAGTGTGACGTCATACCCGTCTCTAGTAATTCCCACAGTCTAGCAATCCTCACCCTGAGTTTAGCAAGTTGACTCCAACTGACCTTTCATTTCCTGTTAACCCATTTTATATACTAGTGGTTTTACTTGCCCAATATCTAACACAGGTACTGTACCAGCATCATTCAGGGGGCAGGTATAAACTAGTTTAAAGCAAAGGAATTGAGTGTTTAACCGATAGAAATCTCTTCCAATTAATTTTTGAGCCGCCTAAAGAATATAAAAAAGAGACAAAACTCACTCAAGCAGGAGAAATGAGCAGCATCTCTCTGTGAGGGCAAGATGTGAAATTTCAAGTTTCTATTCAAAAATCTGGTTCCAGTGAGATAGGTTTGTTTTTGGTTTGTTTGTTTTTACTAAAAAGGGGTCATCATTATCAAAGGTCAGTTGCCAGTCAATCATAATAATTAATGACATGGAATGTCTGTCAGAACCAAGTCGGAATATTTGTGGGGAAGTTTCTAGATAGGAATCTGTTGACATTGGCTTTGAAGGCAACCAAGTTGTAATCTGCGGAAAAGCAGTCCCATGGCAATGTGTTCCACAGTCGGCAAGCCTTTGTAGAGGAGATGTGTCTGTGGAAATTTTGCTTGACGCTAAGCACACTGAGATAAAAAGGAAATTTTTTCTTTGTTGTAGTAGAAAGACGAGTTTTTGCTGTCTCAAAAAACAAATTGAATTCGCCTCATTACCTGTCACAAGGACAGATCAGTTGATATCTCTCCTTCAATTTCATACCAGTTAATGCACAAAAGCCTCTTTTTGAGCCGACTTAAGGACATAAAAGCGAAGACACAACTCAATCAAGCAGGAGAAAGGGGCAGCAGCATTTAACTTGTTCTTTTCCTTCTCCATGAGGGCAAGGTGTGAAATATCAAGTTTCTATTCGAAACTCAATCTGGTTCTGGTGAGATAGTTCACCACACAAAGAACAAATTCAATTCAACTCATTATCTATCACTAGGACAGATCAGTTAATATCTCTTCAATTTCATACCAGTTAATGCACAAAAACCTCTTTATCCTCACAACTCTACTTCAAAAGAATCGCCATTTCTCTATGAGCTGACAACTGAAGACTCACTTCTATCTAGTTCATTTTCTCATAACTTTCGACTACACACACCTAACATCACAAAACAAACGGTCGGACATTTCCTGAATAAATTATGTATTATTGTTCTCTTTCATGAAACTGGCTTGGCTTGCTTTGGCTTAACTTGGCTTCGCCTGTATTTTTATATTGTGAGTTTAGCACACCCGCATAATACAAAGCAGCTGTAACTGTAGACACTCAATGAGAGGTTTGTTTCGTCTGTTTTATGGCATATGGTGGGTAGTTGTAAATGATGTTTATTGGAGCTTCTGTTAAATGATGTTGTACTACATACAGTAGTTAATTGCTGTGATTTTGAAAGTAATATCTTTTTTTGTTTTCTTTTCTTTTTGTCTTTATTTTATATATATATATATACTAGCAAGGCTACCCGGCGTTGCCCGGCGCGATAGTGTAACATATTTCTATTAAAACTTCTATCTCTTTATCTCTCCATTCGTCTATGTATCTTACTCTCTTTCCCTGTCCACTGTCCTCCCCTCTTTCTCCTCCACCCAGCCTATTCCCCTCTCTGGATATCTGCACACACATACGCATAGAAAACTCTCCTTTATATAGATTTCTTGAGGAATGATTCGACATAAAGGAAGTAAGTCTTTGATAAAAAAAAAAGAATTACTTCCCTTTAGTACATAAAATGGCTAAAATACCGACGCCTCCATGACGAAATCTGGCAAAGAATAAATAACTTTTTCTACATTTTAGATATTATTCATCCAGGGCAATGATGATCAAGAATATACCAACTTAGTAGCTGTTTATTTTATAGGTTTTTAAAACTTTTAGCTGGACATAGACACATACAAACTGACAACTTGAATTAACTACTTGATACCATCCTCGAGTTTCTTCGGTCTTTCTGTACAAGGGTTTGTCAGGACAACCTGGCATGAGAATATTTCCCCTTACAAGTAAACCCTGACCAAATATTCAAAATAACATTCTGGAGCCCAAATAAGATCCCCTCGATACGGCTATACACTGGCTCATACGAGGAATGGTGCACCTTCTCCAAGTAATGTAACCTCAAGTAACAGCACTCAGCTGAATACTCCAACAGACTAGAATATAGTTAACTGGTCAATTGGGGAGAGAAAAATTTCTTCTTTTTTTTATGGAAGTCGCCCCAGACAAGGCATGAAGCCACTTGGTGTAAGGAGCTAAAAATAAAATAAAAATTACTCCAAGGTCAAAAACTAGCCAACGATAAGTGTTAAATGGATAGATTCCGACCCAGAAAACAGCAATTCTTCCCCCTTTTTCAGAAACATCACTCATGGAATGTGAGGACTAAAGGACAAAATAAGGGAAGCAAGAGTTACAAAGCTGCCGAAAGTAAACTCAATATCCACTTTTTACTCTCCTTTAATATATATCAGTCATCATCATCATCATCATCATCATCATCATCATCATCAGTTCAAAGTATGTTTTACATGCTGGCATGTGTTGGACGGCTTTCAGAAATTGATTTCCAAATTAACCTATCCCTAGCCAGGTCTTTATTTATACCTCTTTTTCTCAAATCCATATTTATCACTACCTCCCATGTTTTCCTAGGTTTTCCCATGCCAACTGACCCTGCTACCTCAACTGTTCTACATCTAATAACTCAAGAACTTCGAACGCGTTGCCCTTCAATGGCATACTTTTTAGTTCAACGGTTTCTTCAATTATAGCGAACTCTGGAAGTATGTTAACGATTTGGTGCTGCTGGATGGTGCATACGTGATCGACAATGTTTACCCACCGTTGGCTAGGGAAAAACGAATGGTGTTTCTTGAGATCCTAGCCATAGCAAGAATGGTGGTGGGGACGACGCGTTTGAGGGGATTGTATGAGGTTAAATCTTTTTCTCATCAGGATCTGATTTTACTAACTCAACGTTTGACAGGTAAAGAAGAACTTTAATAAGATATTCAAATATCTATGTATCTCATATAGAGATCAAGTGTTTGCCCCAGGAAGGGGCCCCTTTATTTCCGAGAACTTTCACTGAAGTAAAATGAAACAAACAACTGCCCTTTATATAATAGACTAGCGAAAATAGACTCCCTAACGGTCGTCTATTTTTGCTAGGCTGCTTGGGTGCTGAGACAAAAAAAAAAAAGTCCGCAAATACCATTTTGTTTAAAAAGGAAAAAAAAAAAAAAATTTTTCTCCCGACAAAATTTTTTTTTTTCGCGCCAAAAAAAAAAATTGGGGGGGGGGGGGGGGGGGGTGAAATAAGAAAATTTCAGTAATCGTATTGAATGTAGTCGGGCTACATTTAATAAAATTAATGAAATTTTCTTATTCCATATCTTTATTTGGATCTGCATGGAGTCTATACAGAGCCAAGTGTTATATAGCCCTTTAATAGATCTAAACAACCTGCATCTTCTCACTTGCATTGCCCCTGTTAGATGTTAGACGGGAAGTTGCCAGCCGACTAGAGATCACAAAGGCTATCAGTGATGAACGCCATCTTCTTCATGGACGTCAATGGACGGTCCAACGACTGAAGTGAAAGGTTCCTTCGCCATGTCGAACCCCTAACAACATCTCAGGAAGAGACCATCTGTAGACTAGACAGCTTGAGAATGACTCTTCTCTTACTGACATGGAAATCCCCCCTTCTGAAGCCCTCCCTCAGGGTACAGAGGCATCTTGGCCCCAATGTAAAATACTCAACCGTCTGAGAACTGGAATAGGGCGATTAAAAATTGCTATGAGTAGATGGGGCTACAAAACTGACCCAACCATCTGTGAATGTGGTGAGGATGACCATACGATGCAACACTGCCTTGTCTGCTCTTTACTTCCAAACCGGTGCAGCTTGAAAGATCTTGCAGAGTCAAACAATAATGTAAAGGACTGCATAAAAAAGTGTGAAACTGTCGTATGACCACATGCTTCAAATACATGCAAAGAAGAATAGGTATACAGATGTTGTTTGCTTTTTGATGCCAAGGGCGACAATGTGGTGTCTGAATACTCCTATCTCTCAGAAGATTCATGGAGAATAATAAGGACAATTCTGTATATTTGATTTACTTAACTGTGCATCCATTTACTTATCTATAAGTTGCTTCTTGCTATCTTTACGTCTAAACGCCCTTATCTATCCAGATTTCACATGACAATCCCAATTTTTAAAGTTCTAAACCGCAACTGATCTAACTTGAAATTCTTCTATGTCACATGGTTGAATTAACTAATCTGTGATCTACTCTAGTATCAGGCAATAGGTTGATCTTAAGTAACTTTATTCATTTGGCAAATTAATCTACTCTAACTGTGAACCTTTGTTTGTGTGCAGTCACTGCAAAAGGTCGTGATTGTCCGCTCATTGTCTCAATCTGATTTTGGTGCTTGATTTCGACACTAGCCTCAGTGTCAATCAGGTAGTTTCGGTAACTGCTGTAACAAATGGAGTTTTCTTCCAAATAAAATTACAACTCTGAGTTTTAAAACAAGTAAAAATGTTTTATTTTGAGAGGTTTAAAATGACACTTGATTTCTCTACAAAACAACAGACTTGCCATCAGCACAACAGTCACTTCAAACCAAATACAGAACAGACGGGTCCATTTTAAATCCTGACTGTACCCAAAGCCCAACGAAAACAAACCACCTCCCTGATGATGAGCAAAGCCTACAGCCTGCTCGCTGGCTAGGATCAAACAACAAATCTGTCCCCTCTCTGTGTTGCTCAGAATATATATATATATATATATATATATATATATATATATATATATATATATATGTGAGAGAGAGAGAGAGAAAAATCATAATGGCAGTCCTGTTTTGAACCACACAGAGACCACTGTAGAATGATCGGCTGTTTAATCACTGGACATAAAAACTGACTGGCCACGGGGGTGTCTATCAGTAAAAGTGAATATAACTTTTGTTTGATCTTAAGTGGCTAACAATTTTAGCATGAAACCGCGTCTTTAAGAGGTGATTACTTTTAAAAATTGCCTCCCATTTTCTGGGTGGTCAAATCTAAAGTCAGATATTCTTCCCATCACAGGTCTGACGTTTGCATGCACCCCCATTGCATCATTGTGTATCTTTACATAACTTGAAAAGCATATTACCTATAAGTAATAAGCAACACAAGTTTCATAGAAATCAGCTCAGTTGCCTTTGTGTGATGTTGTTCACCAACCAATCAAGAGACGGGAAGCTTTTAAAACTTTGCAGAATAACTAATAATAATGGACACTAGTTAAAGAAGTCAGATTATTGTTTATATTTAAGAAACTTTGAAAAAAATATACCAGTAAACAAGTAATGTTTTCTAACATCTAAATACAAAATTAGCTTTAAAAGATGAATGAGTATTTTTTATTATGATAAAAAAAAATGATGCAAGGATTATAGAAAATGTGTGAGGAAGGACATTTTGAATTTGGTGACAATCAATAATCTAAAACGGATTTATTCCATTATATATATATATATATATATATATATATATATATATATATATATATATATATATATATATATGTAGAAGGATGAAAAGGAATTAGAAAAGCAAAAGTCAAATCTTTTTTCAATTCAGTTGCTCATAGCAAGGTATATTCTGCAAAAAGGCAATTTATTCAAGTTAAATTGTTCCTTAAGCCAGGCTTTTCAAAGATCAAAATCTTATCATCAGAGGAAGACGCTGGGATAGATAAGTTGGCAAAGGCCAAAATTTAAAATTTGAGAAAGTAAAATAAAAGTTGTAGGGAAAAAAACACAAGGCAAAACTCTGCCCGACACATTCTGGTATTTTAATTCTCTCTCCCCGCACTCATTGACTTGCCCCCACACCCTTCTATCCCATTTCTAGTTGAACCCTAATTCGCGCTAACGTCCACTTTTAACTTTAAGCGACCTATCCCCCACACTCACACTCTTAGTTTTAAATCGCACTTTTTCATCGCACCCGCACCCTTCTCCCCCTTCGCACCCCCTTCACCTTCCTTTCCTGCCTACTGGTCGCATACGAGTTTTTGCCTTTCTTCAGACTAGTCTTGTTTTTCAACGGGCTTGCCGTTAAATATTAATTGGCTGTATTTTTGCCAATTTAAACCTATTCCATGAATTTTAGCCCAGGAAGTCTTTTAAATGGCGAATACTTTCCACCTCACGTTTTACTGAGCCTTGTTGCATCCACGAATGTACCGTTTATTGGACCTTTTACCCTCTGGATTCTACCTATCTTAGCCGCACCTGAAGATGTGGTTTTTTGGAATTTAACTTTGAATCCTCTCTTGTCACTTCTCGTGCCTTTTAACGACCTACCTATCTACATTTCACTTTCTCCGCTGGATTTTTTGACACCGGACTTTTTTGCAATCGGACATTTGCTTGCACTCGGGCAGAGTTTTGCCTTGTGTTTTTTTCCCTACAATTTTTATTTTACTTTCTCAAATTTTAAATTTTGGCCTTTGCCAACTTATCTATCCCAGCGTCTTCCTCTGATGATAAGATTTTGATCTTTGAAAAGCCTGGCTTAAGGAACAATTTAACTTGAATAAATTGCCTTTTTGCGGAATATACCTTGCTATGAGCAACTGAATTGAAAAAAGATTTGACTTTTGCTTTTCTAATTCGTTTTCATCCTTCTACCTATCTATCTGCTCTATCCGGTATATTGAGCTGTATACTTTTCACAATAAGTTTTACCTTTCCTAAAAGTTCGCTTTTAGTTCACCACTTTATATATATATATATATATATATATAAAGCTGGATACAAATCCAATGCATGTAAAGTTGGATACAAATCAGTCCGACAGTGGCTTTGTTGTTGTATGCTTCTGTTCAGTCCAAGGAGGTTCATCCTCCCAGGTGTTACATTCTCCCTGAGAAAGGGTTAGTTTATTGCTAATTGTCTGAGGCGACCTTACCGGGAAATACTGATGGAGCTGCTGAAGCATTTTTTGTAGGCCAGAATGTGCTTATCCTAGTGCGCTGGCTTCTCAAAACCATACCTGATCTTGTGTCTAACCTTCTAGCAAGGAGGTAAATAATTATATTTATATATATATATATATATATATATATATATATATAAGTATTTCATGTATCTACAAAATTTTATAAGGAGATATAATTTTTTATGTATCAATTTTCAGTATTTACTTCAACAGTGCTCGATACATAAGTAGAGCTAGGTAGTAAGCTATGTGTTGTGGACCTGGGTAAAGCTGAATAAATGACACAGGAACACATGGTTTAAATGAACAAAGGTATATATTATATAATAGAAAGAAAGATATTACAAGGAGATGTTGCTCTCAACCGCCATTGCTGGTTTGCCTGGGAAGAAGAGAACAAGTGTCACGTGCTTCCCGTATTTATAAGGTGGACGAGTCCATTAGTTCTCTGTAGGTAGGTACAGCACCATAACACCCCCCTTCCAAGCCTTACCTCCTCAGGAGTCTTAATAACGTTTCCTTTTCGGATCTATCTCTAGGTAGTCCGGAGCCATTCGTTTTCTTTTTGGTTGTCGTTTACGTGTGACTACCTGGGGTGCTGGTAAGTTGAAGGTGTCATATATCACGTCCATCACGTCTTCTCCTTGTGGGGCGCTGTCAGTGTCATCTGACAGTCTTTTTCTGATCTGATTTAGATGTCTCTTATGCAAGAACCGTGGTCCTTTTATGATATAGACCATCGATCCGATCCTCTTTTCAATTGTACCGGGTTCCCAGAATGATGCATTGTTTTTGAACATCTTAAAATATACCCTATCTCCTGGGTTGTATTTTTTCTTTGGTACCGTAGAGATTCGGTCATAATTATTATGTTTAGGTAATAATTTATCAAACACGGACTTCACATTCCGCGCAAACATCATCTCTGCAGGGGATAATGATGATGCTATGTTCATGTTTTTTCTAATTCTATATACCTGTAAGAATTGTTGTAAAGCCTTCTCCTTAGGAGTATCACCAGCCTTTTTTAATGCTCTTTTTAATGTGTCTACGAAGCGTTCCGCCTGGCCGTTTGACCTAGGATGATACGGGGGCGTCGTTATATGTCTGATTTGAAACGTCGCGCAGAACTCCTCAAAATCTGATGACGTGAACTGCGTCCCATTATCACTCACCAAACAATCCACTACCCCAAAACGGGCAAATAGTTCATGTAGGAATCTTATCGTAACCTCTGACGTGGGACTCTTGCAACATAGTACCTCGGGCCACTTTGAAAAACTGTCGACTACGATTAAGTAGTAAAATCCTTCCAATGGTCCCGCGAAATCCACGTGAATTCTTTCCCACGGACGGTCGGTCTTTGGCCATGGGCTATGCTTTATATGCGGTGCTTTTGCCGCTAAGGCACAGCCTTTACAAAGCTTTACTGCTTTTTCAATGTCATTGTCCATACCTGGCCAGTACACAAAACTCCTCATTAACCCCTTCATCCTGGTTATCCCTGGATGGCCAACATGAAATTCTTTCAGAATTTGCTTTCGTAGTTTTTCTGGGATGACCACCCTTTCGTTATGCATGAGTACGTCATCACAGAGTAAGAAACTCTTTGCCGCATGTAAATCCTTATCTACCAATTTCATTTTTGTTCTGGTGATAAATTCATCCTCTTGAGCTTCTTTTTTTATCTCGTATAGTGTCACCGGGAGCTCTCTCACTGCGTTGCACAAAATCTCTTTAAAATCTCCTTCTGTTTGAAGAGACGCAATCACTGTGTCTTCTAGAGTCTCTCTCTGTTTTGGCACTAATCTCGACAATCCATCTGCATGATAGATTTTATTTGAATGCAAATGTTGCATTTTAAAGTTGTAGTTTAATAAGATAGTTCCCCATCTTTGTAGTCTATTAGCTGTATATACAGGTAGGCCTTTTTTAGATCCATAAATTGTAATTAGCGGCTTATGGTCTGTCTGTAAGGTAAATTGTCTACCATGTATGTATCGGTGAAACTTTGTTACTGCAAATATTATTGCTAGGGCTTCTTTCTCGATTTGAGAATACTGTTTTTCCGCTGGGAGCAAGGTCCTTGATGCATGTGCAATAGGTTTATGGGTTCCATCAGGCATTTTGTGTAGGATACATGCTCCTAAACCATATGAACTAGCGTCGCTAGCTACGATTATGTCCAATTCTGGGTTGTAATGTGTTAGAAATAACTCTGACGTAAGTCTTTCTATGATTTTATTAAATGCATCCTGACATTCAGGTGTCCATACCCAGGCTTTACCTTTTTTTAATAGCTCATTTAATGGAGCACGCAAATTATGCATTTCTGGGATAAAAGCCTGGTAGTAATTTGCTAGGCCCAGAAAACTCTGTAATGTCATGACGTTTTCTGGCGCCGGCATGTTTTTTATTGTGGTAGCCCTTTCTGGGTCTGGTCTTCTGCCGTCCTTGTCGATCACATGACCCAGATATTTTATTTCCTCCAGGAAAAAATCACATTTTTCTTCTTTTACTTTGAACCCATAATCTTGGATTCTCGAAAACACTTGATTTACATGTTTTTGGTGTTGTTCGATATCTGCTGTTAATCAAGATGTCATCGAGATACGCTATTGCGAAATCGAGTCCGCCCAGCATTGTGTCCATTACTTGTTGGAAAATGGCTGGCGCGACCTTAACTCCGAACGCTAATCTTTCGAATTTATATAAACCACGATGTGTGTTTATACATAACAGCTTAGAACAATCTTTATCCACCGGTATTTGTAGGTATGCCTCACTTAGGTCTATTTTTGAAAAAAGTCTTCCTCTATTTAAGCTTGTAAACACTTCTTCCGGGGTATGGAGTGGGTAGTGATAGTCCGCGAGGGCAGTATTCAGTCCTGTTGAAAAATCTGCACATACACGAATCTCATTAGATTTTTTCTTTACATAAACCGTGGGTGCTGCCCACTGGCTGTGTTGTACTTTTGATAAAATACCCATCTTTACCAGTCGGTCTAATTCAGCGTTTATTTTTTCAATCGAGGCGAAGGGTACTTTCCTTTCTTTCCTAAATACCGGCAGTACATTTTCTTTTAGACGGAATTTTGCAGTCATTTTAGTGCAGCATCCAAGACCGCCAGAAAAAACCTCTGGAAACGAGTTTTTTAATTCTCGTTGTAGTTTTTCCGATTCTGTTGCGCGACTATTTATTTTTTTACAAAATGTATTTATCGGCAACTTCCATAAATCAAATGCCTGCATAAAATCTGAACCAAAAAGATTATTCGACTCCTTCAGTACCAGTAGTTTGAGTTTTTTAGTATTTCCCATTAGGGACACATTTGTGATTAATTCTCCTTCAAATGTAATTCTTTCACCAGTAACTGTGCTTGCCAGCCTGTTTGTTCTTGATAGAGTAGGTTTATTTAATCTCCTCCATGTATGTAAATTTATAATGGAAACGTCTGAACCAGAATCCAATTGCAATTTTATATTTTTATCCAGGATTTTCACCTGTACATATTTTCTTATGTTCATGCCAGTTTCCGTCTTTGTCCTAGTGGCTTGAATCCGCATTTTATTTCCTCTGCCCGTTCTGCAGTGC
Source organism: Sepiola atlantica (assembly GCA_963556195.1). Classification (NCBI taxonomy): domain Eukaryota; kingdom Metazoa; phylum Mollusca; class Cephalopoda; order Sepiida; family Sepiolidae; genus Sepiola; species Sepiola atlantica. The sequence goes on along the minus strand of OY744521.1, from coordinate 198,051,092 downwards.
GAACTTTTATATCCAACCTTTTTGCATTTCATACAGGTTTTAAAACGGAATGGGCACTCATTGTACCAATGTGGATTACCACAGCGTGAACAAGGGCTTGGTGGCAATTTATTTATTTTTTTACTGGTTTGGTTTGTCTTTGTTACATCAAAATTATTATTTCTTATTTTTCTATAAGGTTGAGCTTTTGTTTTTTGATGTACCTTTTTTATGTGCGCAATGCCGGACAATTCAATGTCTTTTGAGTCCTGTTTTACATTTACAAATCTTTGACAGTCCTCAGCCAACTTTTGCAGCGTAAGGCTTGGTTCATTCTCTAATTTATTTAGAGCTCTACGCCTTATCTCCGTGTCATTTCCTGAGATTAAACCTTGTACAAAAATTAGACACTTGAAATTATCTGCACTTAATTCAGTTAGTTTAAAATCGTCACAATGCTTGTTCACTATCGATGCAAAAGTAGCATAGTCTTCTTTGTCTTTCTTTACCAGGTTCATGCACTTCCATCTTTTGTGGAATAGTGTAGTTCTTGGACTAAACAGTTCTGTCAATAAACCAACCGCTTCTATGAAAGTTAGCTCGCTGGTTTTCCGAGGCAAAATGAAATCCACGAATTTCGTATGTTCTGTGGTATTTAGTTTTCTAAGAAGGAGGCGTAGCTTCTTCGCATCACTCCAACCACCACAGTCAATTTTATATAGGTCTTCATATCTTCGGAAATATTCTTCAAATGTATTATTTTCCGTGTATGAGTAATTATCAATACTGTTCCAAATTTCGTTCTGCGAAAACGTGTCGTCTTTTTCATTTTTTTGGTCACTGCGCGATATTGTTTGTATCAGAAATTCCAATCTTTCATCATACTCCTTTTTGTGTAATAAAATATTTTGGTTCTGTTGTAATAAAAGCTTTTGAAATCTTTCCTCAGTTTGTTGTTGCTGGGAGATTTGGAATTTCGTTAGTTCGGCGATTATAGACTTAATATCTTCCATATTCAACCATTTAGTTTCTGATTTTATTTAGAAAATTAATATTTTCTTATTATCTTATGATTTTATAAGAGTTCTTTTCTTTAAATTAGCGTTTGCTAGGCGCCGTTTTTAATTATGAAAAGATTATGAAACTTTTCCTTTTCTCTATATACGCGTATATTCACTTATTTTTTTATTTTGAAAATTAATATTTTCTCGTTATTTAATGAATTTATAAAAAGTTCTTTTCTTTAAATTAGCGTTTGCAAGACGCCCTTTTAGTTATGAAAAGAGTATGTAATGTTCTTTTCTTATACACGTTTTTAATTTTAACGAAGAGAAAAAAAAATCTGTTTCACAATTAATTCTTTCTGCATTTTAAAATATTTCAGTACAAGTCGGAAAAGAGAGAGAGAAAATAAAACTGACCTTTTTTTTTATCATGCGTCTTTTTTTTTTATGGAGTAACGCACGTGTGTTCATTTCATGTTTTTGTTTCTAATCTGTTTTTAAAATGAAGCACGTGGTGTCGGTTTCATTTTTTTTTGTGTGTGTTCGTCAAATAAACTCGCTGTGACGTTCGTCTAAAAAAAACAATACTCGCTTAATCTTGGTGTTCGATATTTCTTTTGTTTTGTTTTTTTAGTTTTCCAACCCAGAGAAAAAAACGCGCATTCAATTTCAGTTGTTTTTGTTTTGTTTTTTGGTTTTTTTTTTAACTAGTTTTCCCAAACTAGAGGAACGCGCACCCAATTTCAAGCTGTTTTTTTTTTTTTTTCGATAAGCAGTTTTAAAACTTAGAACACAACAGGTCTATTTCAGTTTTCTTTTTCTTAAAAGAAAACAATTTTCTCGCACTTAAGAATTCAACGTGTTTTTTTGGGGGTTTTTTTCAGTTGAGTTTTCTTTTCTTCTCTCGACCGTACGGCAAAAACCTTTGTTTTTTTTTTTGTTTTTTTTTTGCGTGCGGTTTCCTGCATTAACCTTGTGAGTGCATTTTCACGTGGTATTTTCAGGTTTTTTTTACCCAAGAGTTCGAATTGCCTCGTCGCCATTTGTTGTGGACCTGGGTAAAGCTGAATAAATGACACAGGAACACATGGTTTAAATGAACAAAGGTATATATTATATAATAGAAAGAAAGATATTACAAGGAGATGTTGCTCTCAACCGCCATTGCTGGTTTGCCTGGGAAGAAGAGAACAAGTGTCACGTGCTTCCCGTATTTATAAGGTGGACGAGTCCATTAGTTCTCTGTAGGTAGGTACAGCACCATAACACTATGAAAATATATTTATGGCAATTAAGCTACATAGAGGCTCCCGCGTTTCATCCCCGGGGGGTGGGGGAATCTTCAGGTTAAATGCATGGAGTTATTTTTGCCGGGTGTTTTTATATACACGGCTAGCTAGTTAACCAATCAGATTCTTTGTTGTTCTCTCAGTCAATCGTTGGGCTTCCCGCGAACAAAGGTCATGTTAATGTAACTTCCTATCCTGTTCTATATATATATAATGATAGAGAAATAAATAAATACATTTTATTACTTTAATCAATAATGTAAATAAATATAACATTATTCTGTTGTTCTCATGTTAATTGGTGTCCATATTTGAGAGCAAGAAAACTAAACAAATTATTTAAACATTCAAATCATATAGGTCTGTCCACGTGATATCTTACTGACCCTGATGATGACCGATACATTTTAATAATACAAAATACATGCTAAAATATTGCTCAGTTTTTGGATTGAGGTATGTTTGAAAAACTTCCATTTTAATTGTTCTAATTAGGTGCAATTTGCAATTCAGAATAAGATCAGAATAGACAATCATGAACAAAGAGAAATATGACCACAAGTAGTAATACTATTTAACCTATATCTGGAGAGTGAAAGAGTGAAACAGAGACAGGAGAAGAGATATAGCGAGCAGAAAGACACTAATTTTGGATGTTGTCTTTTTATTATGTTATATTTAACTGGCTTTGCAAACTCACATGTTCCTGATTCAAACAATCTTACCAAACAATCTTACCAACCAATTGCCATGGCTGATAGCACGCTTCCCAAGAATCTAACTTAAAAACTCGTCGGCCTAATATTCACAGGTAACATGAATTGGAATAAATACATAGAAAATACTGCCAAGTCTGCTACAAAAAAAAAGATGGGCTCTGTCTACCAGGCTAGAAAACTTCTCATACCTGCCAGCATTCTACATCTCTACAAAGCCACCATTCGCCCATGCATGGTATATTGTTGCCACATCTGCGCTTGTGCACGAACCACTAGTCTGTCCATCTTGGACAGGGTCCAAAAAGAAGTCTCTAAACTAATAGGTCCCACGCTGTCAACCAAGCTCGAGGCCCTGTCGCATCACCGCAATGATGTATCCCTGTGCTTGTACTTCAACGAAATGTGTTCTGACGAACTTGCTACACTTGTGTTCCCTCAACGTAAATACACCTGTCCAACCCTACAAGCGGTAAAATCACACCCCGTCACTGTAGAGGTACCCAGATGCCGGACAGCTTTCTACTCTAATAGCTTCTTTCTTCGAACTGCTTGCTTTTGGAATTCCCTCCTGCTCCTTGTTTTTCTGACTGTACCAACATGCAGAAATTTAAATGTAATATAAACAAGCATCTCACTTAGGATGCCCCAATAAAACTGGCCCCTAATATACAGTAGCCCCTTACGTCTCAATGGCAACGTGCCTTGTTTGGGGTGAATAGAAGTTTTTTTTTAATTAAATAAAAAAATCTAATAATAAATAGACACATAATGAATTTTGGATGTTTCAGTTATTCCTTATCTCAAGAATTGAGAAAAGAATAGTTACATCTCTGGATAAGTTTGATGAAAATAAAATGCAGTTTGTGACCCATGCTAAAACTGACTTTTTGTCGGCATCTTCCAGCTGTTTACATAAACAGCTTGAAGATGCAAAATGAAAACGAACCGGAATCAAAATCAAAATAAGGCGACGCTATTAAACAGGAAAAAATAATTGAGCCACATTGAAAGCAAGAAAACAACTATCACTTTATGTAAAATTTTATGAAGAAATATTTATTGTTTGACAACGAAAATATAATGAAACAACTGTTAAGCATTTTTTTTAAGCAATTTTTTTTTCATGAGAAAATTAAGGTTTGTTTAATTATTATCATTATTTTTTGTTTCGATAAATTGTTTTTTTTTTTTGTGCTGGTACAGCTTTTGAACCATCCTGACAAGTTTAGGGTTAGGTTATGGTAAAAAAAAAGAAGTTTTTTTTACCTTTTTCTTTAGGGTCAGAGTTTCCGAAAAAAAATTTTGCAGATTGGCATTAGCACAGACGAATTTTACAATTTACTCAATTCATGATTGAAAATTGTTGCACACTGTCTCGCAATTTAATTGGCTAAGCACTTGTCAGCTTCCGGCTTTATGTAAACAGCTAGAAGATGTTGACGAAAAGTTCCGCCTAAGGTCACACATGCAGGATTGCTCAGCACTTGTTTTACTCTCAACCCACTCATTTAAAAAAAATGTGTGGATTGAGGAGAAGTGCGGCTGTTTATTGCTCAACACTTGTTTTATGAAAAAGCCCCATTGCAAAATCACCTTTTCAGAAGATATCTATTGTCTCTAGAGACAGAATATTTCTTTGTTACTAAAATTTGTTAGAATCAAACGCAAGGCATTGATTCCTTTTCTTTCTCTTCCCCTGCAAGCCTTTTCCTTGATAATTTCATTGAAAACTCACTAAGACCTCTTGTTTCAACAACTAAATAAAACCAGAGAGAACGAAGTATCCATATTTTTGTGAACCTTTAATAACATTTTACCAACAAACTTACTTAGCTATTTCTGAACACTTCTAATCCTTTTAGATAGGAATAACCAAAGCTCTTTATGATTAGCGAGTCCGCAGAATCCAAATGGAATTTGTGTTTCCACTAACCATTTCTTCGAAGGGCTATTATCGGCAGGACTTAATTTCCTCCAGGATATGGATATACATATATATAATATATATATAATATATATATATATATATATATATATATATATATATATATATATAATGTATATATATATATATATATATATATATATATATAATGTATATATATATATATATATATATATATATAATGTATGTATATATATATATATATATATAATGTATATATATATATATATATAATGTATATATATATATAATGTATATATATATATATAATGTATATATATATATATATATAATGTATATATATATATATATATAATGTATATATATATATATAATGTATATATATATATATATAATGTATATATATATATATATATATATAATGTATATATATATATATATAATGTATATATATATATATATAATGTATATATATATATAATGTATATATATATATAATGTATATATATATATATAATGTATATATATATATATATATATATATAATGTATATATATATATATATATAATGTATATATATATATATATATAATGTATATATATATATATAATGTATATATATATATATATATAATGTATATATATATATATATATATAATGTATATATATATATATAATGTATATATATATATTTATAATGTATATATATATATATAATGTATATATATATATATATAATGTATATATATATATATATAATGTATATATATATATATAATGTATATATATATATAATGTGTATATATATATATATATATATATAATGTATATATATATATAATGTATATATATATATATAATGTGTATATATATATATATATATATATATATATACATTATATATATATATACATTATATATATATATACATTATATATATATATACATTATCTATTGTCTCTAGAGACAGAATATATGTATATATATATATATAATGTATATATATATATATAATGTGTATATATATATATATATATATATAATGTATATACGTGTGTGTGCGTAGCATTGTGGCTGCAAACAATATCTAAGTAACAGAATACATTCGCTTAGCAAATGAGTATCGACATCTCTGAAATAAGAGGCATTTGGGATACGGCAATGGTGATCAATAACCAATATCGTTCGCTTTGCCATTCACTTGTAAGCAGTGATTTACATCGTCTCTAGATCTTCTTTCCATGCTGATAACTCGATGATTGTATCTGATGGTAATTCTACTTTACACGTTATTAACGAGAAAGGGATGTGAAGAAATGGTCCATTACATGAATAATCTCGGAACTATTTGAAAACTCAGAAATAAATTAAAAAAGAAGGATTTTTAATAGGAGAAATTCAGACAAAAATATTGGATTGACATCTAAGATCTTGCCGTTTTTTTTTAAATTTAAATTCAAGAGGTTTAATCTAAAATAACAACTAATCGATCAATAATGTATTCTCCCTTGATTTTACAACTTCTTCCGAACGTTCAACAAGATTTTCAATACCTCCTTGGTAGAAATCAAAAAGCAAAAAAAATAAAAACAAAACGAAGAGGGTGACGAAAATATTAATTTTTTTTAATTTGGCATTCAATTTGATCTGAAAAGACACAAAAATTAACTTAAATTGACTAAAGAAAAAGTAGATTACAAAATAAGTAAAAAAAATAAATAAATAGATTCCAGAATTTGAAAACACAACAGATTTCAAAATTAAAAAAAAATGTATGAGAACTTTGTTGCCAACTCAAACATTTTAAAAACGAAATGAAACTTATAAAGTTAAAGTAAAATGTCTGTCTGCATTCTCTATAGACTCATAAACTACTGCAATGAGTTCAACCAAACTTGACATGGCTATAATCCAGTAACGTTAACTCAACCATGAAAATCATGAAAGGACGAACAAATCCACATCTCTTTTCGAATCAACTCCTTTAATAATGTAAAATATGCACAGTGATACCAAATATGAGGAATATATATATATATATATATATATATATATATATATATATATATATATATATATATATATATATATATATATTATTAAAAATAACCGACAATTTTTGTCTGGCTATTTTAGTGTTGATCCCTTCAATTTTCCGGATTAAAATCTTAATCTCGGAAGGAAATTGGCTGATGAAACTGCCATAGTGTAAATGTTGGTCCAGAGTACTTTCTGACCCGTCTGGGTCCATCGTCAGTGGAATGCTGCCTCGATACACATATATATATATATATATATATATATATAATATTTGTTATTGTTTATTATCTATGTACGTATACGTTTCGTCCTTTATAATCGGGACTCATCAGCATAGAGATATGACTATTCACTACCGGCAAGGTTGTAAGCAGATGACATAGTGGACGACATGCCCCAAACTGTTTTTTGGTGCTCAGACATCTCACTACCCCGTGTGAGCCCACCATGGCTTTGGAGTGAGTGCATTAGTGTTTGTTTGATGACAAGATCGGAGCCAAGACTAGCCCAGTATTGGCTACTGCGTCTGATTACGTGAAACCCAAACAGGAACTTTTTATGTACTGCAGGGTTGTCATCTTTCAAGACATACATCTTCTGGGGATATAGACGAACCGACTTCAGATAATTTGGATGACCAATGGCTGCAAATATTGGCAGGCAAGCAAACACGGCACTAAGACGCAGTTCCCAAGACTCCATTCGATCAGCTGCAACAAGATCCCTAGCAATTCCTAGGAATCAAACCGGGCTTATAAAAGAGTGCTCAATAAAAATATAGAGCTGTATTGTGAATGCTTTTATTCAAACATGTACAAGGTCTGCTACACTGGCATGTCGATGTTATCGATCTACAGCTCTCAAGAGCTGAGGTCTCATCAGGCAGATAATTTTTTATGATCCAACCTGGTCGCTGAATTCCAGGAAGAATGAAGTCAAGCAAAGAAGAAGAGGAGAAAGAAAGAAAAGTCATGTGACCGATTTTTAAAATATAAATGCCGTTAGAAATTAATATTTTCATTTTTTTTTTATCCAACGCTGAGCTTGGGTAGAAAGGGGGGGGGGGGGGGGCGAGGAAAAGAAAAAGAAAAGGAAGAAAAATATATTTGCCGTTAGAAAAGTTTAATTTACAGCTATTTGTATTTTTATTTTTTATTTTTATCCAACGCTTAGCTAGGGTAGGAGGGGGGGGGGTGAAGCAAAAGAAAGGGAAAGGGGAGACGAGTAGAGGGAGGTTAGGGGTGGGTGTCTATAGCCATTTAGGATTTGTTGCGGGCTGAGAATGGTTAATGTAAGATTCGAGTTAAATTCATATTTATTTTTATCCAGCGCTGGGCTGGATAAGAGGGGGTCGTGGGAGATGAAACAAGAGAGAAAGAGAAGATAAAGAAAGAGAAAGAAAGGAGGTGTCAAGATTGTATGTTTGTAGCCATTTAAGAAAGTTATCGTGTCTGCTCTTGAGAGCTGTAGATCGATAACATCGACATGCTAGTGTAGCAGACCTTGTACATGTTTGAATAAAAGCATTCACTATATATATATCTCTCTCTATATATATATATATCTATATATATATATATATATATATATAATTTCGTATTCAGATGATTTGAAAAAATACTCCCAATTTAAATGACGTAAATTGTATAGTAAGAATTATCTTCTAGTAAATTTAAGTATTTTATTAGTAAACAATAATTATCATTGAGTTTTTCAAGATGGCTGCTTGCCTCGTTGATACGAGCCGTAAGGAAAATGTACTGTAAGTTTATTTTGGGATTTGGGATTTTGGACATTTGTCTTTCATGTAACACCACAATGTATAATTTTTTAAACTGAGGACTTTTTGTCCTTACTGAAGGAAAGACAGATAAAATATTGACATACAAATGTTGGTTGGACCCCTATGAACGAAACGAATTCGTAAAAAAATTGTACCAAAGATTGATTGTTTTGAAAAATGTTTTGTGAGAAAAATGAGATCTTGGTTTTTAGAATGTAACAGAATCTTGTTTACTCATATATATATATATATATATATAGTAAGCAATGAAATATATGCATTTAGCCTGACGATTCCCCCCAGGAATGAAACACGGGAGCCTCTGTATAGCTTGATTGCCATATATATTTTCATTGCTTACTACTTAGCTCTACTTATGTATCGAGCACTGTTGAAGTAAATACTGAAAACTGATACATAAAAAATGATATCCCCTTATAATATTTTATGTGGATACATGAAGTACTAATATATATATATATATATATATATATATATATATATATATATATATATATATATGTGTGGGTGTGTGTGCGTCTCATCTGTCTTTGTAGCTTGTAAATTAATTTTCTGAACCTTCAGATTTTGCACACGGTAAGCATTGAAGTGAATCTAACTTGCTTTGCTTTTATTCCAGTTTAAAAAGACAAACAATAAAACTATTGGTTGTTATTTTAGAATAATTCAAAAGCAACAAAAGAAAGAGAATAATAATATTGGATATTCTTAGGCTACATCCGTTCGATCTGCCTTTTTAACAACGAAAATTCTATTTCCAAGTGAAGTTAAACAAGCCAATATGCAGACAGATCCTCTTTTATAGATGCTTGGATTAATCTAAAATATGATGCATTCATTTAATCTTTTTGTGATCAGAATAGTATTTCAAACTGAAGTGTGACCGGCAGATAAATTGATGGACGGAGCTTCTTCTAAGGATGAGTGGGTATATATAACAATGTGTGACAGACAGGCGAAAATGCTATTTCAAACGTATGTGTTACAGAGAGACGAAAATGCTGTTTCAAATTTATTTGTGACAGACTAAGGAAAATGCTATTTTAAAACTTATATGTGACAGACATGAAAATGTTATTTCAAACTTATGTGTGACAGACTTACGAAAATGCTATTGCTAACTGAAGTGTGACACGCCAACGATAATGTCATTTCAAGCTAAAGTGTGGTAGGCATATGGACGAACAGCGCCTTTTATAAGGGTGAATGAATGTATATGAAAATGCTAATTTAAAAATTAACAAACGAAAATACTATTTCTAACTTAATTGTGACAAACCAAGAAAAATGCTATTTCAAACGTAAATATGACAGACTGATCGATAGATCTAACTTTATATATTACATACTTGGCAAGATCTATACTTAAGATGTATCCGTTCAATCTGCACATTCAACAATGAAAATTCTATTTAAAACAGAAGTGTGACAGACCAACAGACCAAGCTTTTTGTAGAAATGCGAGGATGCACTTAAAAAAAACCCAAAGAAAAATTGGCAATCATTTTCGAATAATCCCAAAAGAATGTAAAAGAAAACGATGTTTATTTTCCTTTAATCCCTGCCAATTTTAACGGTTTTGCTTTTTTTCTTTTCATGAACAAATCTTTATTTGAATCCGTTTATTAGTGTTTAGCCTTTTCTGTTAGAAGGTAACCAGTGTTAAGCAGTAATGATCTACAGAAACTTGCTCAGGGGCTTCTATTCCCAGTGCTATCTAGATGAAACAAAAACTGGTAATGCAAAGTTCCTAGGAATTTATATGCTATTAACCACCCGGACAGAAATGATGGCTTTAGAATCAAATAAATTAATCTTGTGAATGTTCATACATTCATCTAAAGCCAGTTTCCAGCTATGAGGTGTCAGTTCAGAGGAAAACACTCAGTCGCCCACTGAAGAAGAAATATGAAAATGAGCTCTTATGTTATTTGATAGTCAGTATGTGTGTATGGAAAATAAAAATAGAAGAAGAAAATGTTCTTACTGGCTGAGTGTCTCCAAAGTGGTTGACGTGATAGACTGATTTCAGCATTGTATCGTTTTGTCGACCGCAAGCAGGTCAAAGCTCTTTGTGTGTGGGGGGGGGGGGGTCAAAGCTCTTTGTGTGTGTGTGTGGGGGGGTCAAAGTAGCAGCAGCATGTGTTGTATACCATCTCACTTCTTTGATGGTCGGTATGAAGACTTAATTGAAGAGAGGAAGGGATTACTACTTCTGGGGTGTCATTGGTTTGACCCTGCTGGATGGAACACATCTCTGGTGGATGATTCTTCATGTCTGTGGCCGGATTATCATTAATTACAAATAATTGACACAAAGGCATTTCTACCAGAAATCTCTATTTAATAATAAATATTTTTTAATTATTTACTAATTATTTTTAATTATATATATATATATATTCTCTCTCTCTATCTATCTATCTATCTATCTATCTATCTATCTATCTATCTATCTATCTATATATATATATATATATATATATATATATATATATATATCTTATATATATATGTATATATATATATATCTTATATATATATATGTATATATATATATATCTTATATATATATGTATATATATATATCTTATATATATATCTTATATCTTATATATATATATATCTTATATATATATGTATATATATATATATCTTATATATATATATATATCTTATATATATATAGAGAGAGATCTTATATATATATATATATATATATATCTTATATATATATATATATATCCTATATGTATATATATATATATATATCTTATATATATATATATATATATCTTATATATATATATATATATCTTATATATATATATATATATCTTATATATATATATATATCTTATATATATATATATATATATATATATATATATATATCTTATATATATATATATATATCTTATATATATATATATATATCTTATATATATATATATATCTTATATATATATATATATATATATATATATATATCTTATATATATATATATATCTTATATATAAGTAATAAGTAAGAAACTAAAAGTAAAACTTTTAGTAGAAAGAACCTATAGTGAAATGGTAAAAGCTCAATATACGAGATAGAGCAATTATAAAGTTAAATGGACGAAGAGTGATAAACATGCACGAATGTCCAAATTTATTTCAAACTTCAAATGTTCAAAACAGGGTATATTCTGTAATAAAATTATGTTTATTGTTCTTTCCTTAAGCCAAGGCTTTTCAAATATCGAGATCTTATCATCAGAGGAATTATACAGATAGATAAGTTGGCAATAGAAAAGCCAAAGTTCAACATTTGAAAAAATATGAAAAAATATTCAGAAAAAGATGGGTGAGAAAAAAAAGTTCGAGTAAAAAGATAATGGGTTTGTCCGGATGGTAAATTGTCCGCCGATATGGTGTCCAATGGAAGAGGGTTTCAATGGAGAAGAAAAAGTTTCGTAGAGGCATCATGGGTAGGCGTTCAAAAAATAAGTAAATCCAATGGTGAAAATTGAGTTCAAATTAGTTGATAGAGCGTACTTAAACGGAATTAAAATGAAGATATCTGGCCATTTAGAGAAAGCTTCCAGGCCGAAGACAATTCCAAGTGAAACGTAGCGATGGAGGATTGAAGTGGTTCTGAAAGAAGCCCTAAGTTAAAATCAAGGTCAAATTAGGAGATGGGAAAGAAAGATTAAGTTGGAGCTAATGGTTGGAGGGTTAAATGAACAGAGCATGACAGCTGATGGAAAATGGGGTGAGGTGGTAGTGGGAGGGAGTTCAGGTGATATAGTTATTTTTAGCATATGTTACGTCCTGTCAATAGGGAATGGGTCGATTTAGGTCAATTGAGAGTAAAATTATTATTTGGAAAAGAATTTTAAAAATGAGGTCGTAATTTAAAGACGGATTTTGGAAGAAAGGCAATGATAATTTAGAAATTGAAGTAAAAAGTCGTGTCCGGTGGGAGAGGTGAGGTTTTCTAGAGAATGGGACTCAGTAAATTAAATTATGAAAAAGTGCTAAGCCGGGCAGAGATATAGTGTATATATTTAAAAGTTTTAAAGATGCTACAGAATTTAAAAGGTATTCCCAGTTGGTTAAGAGAATGATTAAATAAGGGAATGATTAAATAAACCAGCTCAAAAGTAAAGTTGGAAAATTAAATAAAAAGATAAAAAACTAAAAAAGCTCAATGTAAAGTTAGAAATTTATTCTGTCTCACTTAAACAAATTTAAAGTTTAGGGTTGGGGATCAATTTGGGGAAAGACAACTTATTATCAGTTGTAACAATTGATATCAGTTATGAGTATTCTAGGGTATGGTTTTTTTGAATCATGTAAGATGTAAGTGTATCACAAGTGCGTTAAGGTAATGAATAGCTTAATAGGGGGAACCAAAAGGATCAATTAAGGGAGTGACTTAGGAGCGTGTTTAAAGGAGAGATAACTGAAAGACTACGAAAAAGGTATAGTCAGTGGGAAGATGTATATACAGGGTCGATGAAGTGGATATAAGGGGGATAAAATAAAGAGTATGATAGGAATGGAAGGGGTGGAAGAAATATAAGCGAGGGTTAGCAAATAGAAAAGAAGAAAATGAAAGGAAAGAAGGGATTATAGTGTAGAGTAGGAATAATGGCATTTAAGTTAGGGCGGGTAAAAGTCGGTAGGGAGTAAGGAGAAATAGTGTTAGTTTTCTAAAAACGACAATGGGTTAATATAGTTATTAGGAGTACTTGAGAGGATATGTTATGTTTATGGGATGGTTATTTGTGAGGTTGGAGGAGTTAAGGAATAAAGATTTACTAATTAATAAATTTAGAGTTTTTTTTAAATTTTGATCTAAAACTAGAAAAAAAGGGGGGGTTGTTAGTTGGGAGGAGGGATGTCAGAGGGGGTTATGAAATTAATGTATTTAAATTTTCGTTTGTGCCTGCAATTAGAGATAAGCTCATTTTTAGAGTTAATCATTTTTAAGCTTTTAGGTGCTGTGGCTATCATAAATGTTTCCAGTGTACATAGTTGGCAGAAAGAGGATCCTGGAGTGTAAGAATTAGATCTTTTTAATACAGTCCAACGTAGGGAGTAGGGAGTATTATTAGTGTTAAAGTTTTTTATTAGATTGGATAGAGAGGTGCTAGTGGTATTTAGAGATGGGCGGTTTTACCGAAAAACCGCGGTTTTTCGGTTTCGTCTCCATACCGAATACCGAATCGGTTTGTTTTTTTTAAACCGTAACCGTTCGGTATTGTGTTTTTACTACAGTAAGCCACCATATACAAGGAAACACGGTTGAAAAGATTTTCCGATTTGAATAAAATTGAATATTACCAAAAAATGTTATATTAGTAAGAGGACAGATTGAACAAATATATTACTGCAATTACTGCTATAAACACGAGGCGATTTTTGTTTATTTTCATTCTAGAACGAATTTTAAACATTTTAAAATATGAATATAGAAAATGTTGTTACATTTTTCGTACCCAACTAGTAAATAAATTAATCTTTCATCTTTTTTTATGCATTAAAATTATAATTGTACGTTGTTTTGTCTTTCGGTAATAGTAATTTTAAATTATCTTATCCTAAAAAATATTGTCCTTTTTTTGAGCGAAAGTCAACAAGGGCTACTAGTATTGCTGATATAACAATCAATCAGCAGCAGCGTCTTGTAAAAAAAGATAAAAATACTATTTGTGCTTAAAAAAGTTAATCCTATTTGGTTCTTTTATAAAAAATACTTTAAAAAATACTGGTTTTCACTCAACTTTCGAACTTCTAGTAGTAATGAATTTCTAGTCGCCAATTTAAAAAAAAAAATTAAGATTCTACTTTTTTAGGCGATTACGTCTTAAAGTCTTGGCGAAAAAAAGAAAAAACAAAACAACAAAAAATAGTTTAGAATTTAGAGTGGGGGATCAGTTTCGCATATAAATTTAATGTAAAATGATCTCCGATTTCCCGGCCATTCTTGCCTTTTAGTGAAATTTATAAAATAAATAATTACTCTACCATTAACTCTAGGTACGACTAACAAGCCCACCTCCTAAAAATGCCATCTTGAACGTATCGTAACATTAACCTTAAGCCACTCCTAAAAAAACTCCCTTAACTCTAACACTAAGTCCGAATGGCAACCTCCATCCAAAACAAAACCTCTTCCTTAACCTTATCACTAACCCTAAGTCCGAGTAGGAAGCCCTAATCCTACAAAAAAGCCCATTAAAACCACACATAATCGTCTAAAAAAAAAAAAGCACACGCCCATAAAAAAAAACGCACAGGATTTATTTGCCATAGAAAAAAATTGATTAATGCCCTAAAACGCTAGAATGGCCCGGAAATGGTGAATTATTCTGCATTAAATATATGTGAAACTAATCCCCCACTCGAAATTCTAAATGAATTGTTTTTTTTTCTTTCTGCAAAGTTTTCAGGGTGTTCACACTTAATTGCCCCTAGCCCTACCACTAACCTGAAGTTCAAGTGGTAAGCCCCCCTCCTCCCACAAAAACCCTTATAATCGTCTAAAAAAAAAAGAAGAAAAAAAAACAAGAAAAACGCACAGGATTTATCTCCCATAGAAAAAATAATTAACTGTCCTAAAACGCTAGAATGGCCTTGAAATGGGGGATTATTTTATGTGAAACTGATCCCCACTTTAAATTCTAAAATAATTGTTTTTGTTTCTTTCTTTCTGCCAAGTTTTTCAGGGTGTTAACATGTAATTGCCTAAATAAAAAAAGTAGAATCTCATATTTTGGGGAGGTAAGGGGGTGAGTTAGCAGAAGGTGTAAATCTACAATAATGCTAAAGAAATCTTGCAATATATTCATTTTTAAACAGTCCTAGTATTAGATTTTAGTTTCTTGTACATAAAATGTATTACAATTCAACTTTGAGTTTTCTAACTTTTTTCTTTTAATGGATTCATGGTATTTTTAAGGTATTGCAGCATATTTATGTGCACTTAGTGCAGATTACTTGGAAACCATTAATTTCTGGAGATTTTCAGTGGCATATTCTGATTCCTTGTACAAAAATACACTTATATGGTAAATTTCATTGCTTAATCTTGTGTTTTAACAAAGATATAACATTTTTACTGAAAAATTAGTGTAAAAAATGTGACGAAACGCATATGGTATTAAAGAGGGGAAAATATCCAATTGTGCGAGGCACAAAAATAGTCATAACTTCCTTATTTTTAGTCAGATTTAAAAAATTTAAAAAGATTCTTTCTTAGATCATCAAGCTCTTTCTATATATGCAATTATTGAGATATTTTAAGCAATTTAAATTTTTTCATGTGTATTGTAGGAAGAAATCTTTGTTTACAATTTGTTTATTAACATTTTGAATTTTCAAATGAAAAAAAGAGAAATACGACAGACAACATGACATCGTATTTTTAGCATAAACTATTTTCAAATGAAAAAGAAAAAATCAAACGCGTTCCGTATGATGTCGAAAATCTATTTGATTCAACTCAAAATTGTAAAATAATTATTTGTTTGTTTCAGAGTTATCTAAAAAAATATGTTATTAAAATGAAATTTTAAAAAAATACTTGTAAAAGTAAATAAACGAAAAGTAGTGAGTAAGTATAAACATTTAAAAAGAAAAAAAGTAGTTGCCAATGCTAGTGTCACTTTATTCGGATTTTTAAAATTATTTTAAACATTAGGCATTTCATTGTTTACTTTTGAAAAGCCACTTCATACATAAATTGTAATTTCTAGAGAATTATCTCTCAACTATACCGTTTTCTCTCCCAAAAATTGGTTATTCAAAAAGTAGACTATGCAACGATTTATATTTTACTAAATTGTTAATATGGTATTTATTTAGAGTTGACAATTTATTCGAAAGTTTAATTATTAAACTTTAATCCAAGTCATGAATTCTATGACTAAAATTACCTTAAAGCTTAAAAAATGACTTTAGGTGAATTAATAATCTCTACTTTTTTTTAACCATCCTTCCTTTTCCTTTGGCGCTGTTTTCGGGTGTACTACTAGTCTTTTAAGCATGTCTATAAAGTTTTATTACCCTGTCTTAAAAACAAATATTAACCCCAACACGCACCAGTTGACAGAACTTCGAGCACACAAAATGACAGACATCCCAACAGTCAACACCGGCAATTCGAGAAGTATATGGTGTGTTTATTTTACGCGACAAGACACAACGTCTTGCAAACATTTTCACCTATTAAAAAATTAAAATTTTTATCTGTCAAATAATTTTGACAATATTTTATTTTCATCATCATTTTTGCTTAATTTTATTTGTAAAATTATTTTTTTTGTTTAAATAAATTTTCGTTTTTTAATTTCTTGCATTTCTGAGTTATATTTTAGCTTCTGATGGGTTAAAGAAATAGATAGAATGTATATTCAAACTCAGTTTTATTCTTCAGAAATCTTTCATGAATCTTTGGTCACTGTTTTAACGAGTTAACTGTTAAAAAGGTATCAGAACTTTGATTACAACAGTCAACACCTTAAAACTTATATGATTCATATCATGGAGAATGATTCAGTCACAAAATTATCGAAACAGTGGCATAATTCAACTAAACGTTGAATAATAACTAATCATCACACAAGAGAATGAATAGCTTCCATAGTAAAAAAAATTTTTTTCAAAAAAACCGAAAAACCGAACCGTAAACCGAGGTTTTAAGGGGAAAAAACCGAAACCGATACCGAAACCAAAATTTTAAAACCGCCCAACTCTAGTGGTATTGTTATTATTGTGTTTGAAAGAGTAGATATGGTTAGCGATTTGGGTCTTAATGGGGAAGGCGCTTGCCCCAATATAAGTGTGTAATTTGTATGGGGTTGTTGTTGTATTATTTGTGTTATTTATAGTATCGGGAATGTTTAGGGTGTGTATGCTCAAGTTCTGGGTCAAATTTAAGTCAGGATTGTTAGTTGGAGAAAATGAGATATTTTGAGGAGTGAAGTCAGACCCATTATTAGTTAGTGGGGGTTGTTGGTTGGTGTGAGAGGTGTTATTTAGGGTATCGTTAGCTATAGGGAGTTGTAGAAGGGAGGGTTGCAAAGTGAGTGGGGGATTTGTGTGTTGGAATTGGCTTGCACCATATTGTTATGGGGGAATTGTTTGACAGTGTAGGCATAGATAACGTTACTTTGTATGCAATTACCATTTAAAGGGCATTCTCTAGATTTCTGGCAGTTACAATTATTAGTGGGGTGTATAGTAGGTACTGGTTGTTGGGCAGATTTGATTTTATATCTTATATATATATATATATATATATAAAACTCAATGTCTGTGTGGATGTGTGATGTTTGTGTGTCCCCTATAGAAAGAAAGGTTAGAAAATCTGCATCAAATCTAAATGTGTATTTTTATGTAAAACTTCTCAGGGAAGACAATAAAAGTGTTCCCAGAATCTGTAAGTGCACTTCAAATATATTCTATTTTTATGAAATTTAAATCAAATGTATAACATTTTTTGTGGAAGACAATGGAAGTGGTCCCGAATCTCTATGTTACCCTCGAAATGGCAAATATCTACATGCCCCCACCATCTAGGTGACTCATGGGGGCAGAATCCTATTAAAACTTGAAGTGTGTATCTCCGATTTAAATTTAAACCATACGTATAAGACACTAATTCAGAGAGTTTTCTAACATTTCAACTTCTTCCGGCTATATTAGGAGGCGAAACAGCAAGAGGATGAGGGGCAATAAAAATAAAGAAAGTAATATGGTATTATGAGCATAGTGAAAATGTACGTAGTATTGATCCTAATTCAATCCCGAGCAACGTCGAGTCTTTCTGCTAGTATCTATATAAAGTTAGGTATGTGTATTTGTTAATATATTTGTATGTAGGGGAACCTGGAGTAAAATGAGATAGTGAGGTAAAACAAGATCCAAAGGTAACTGAAAGAGAGTCTGATAAAGAGATCACGTGGTATCGCATTGGCAGCAACGTCTGGCATCGTTTGTCTCTGAAAGCTTACATACAGCACTCTCACTCTACCCAAATGCCCAAACACATGTATTTGGGGATTTTAATGCACACCACCGTGACTGGTTGGGATTCTCCAACGTTGTTGATGCAGCTGGGAACTCTACATTTAATTTCTCCTCAGCTCACGACCTCTCACAGACTGTCTCTTTTCCGACCTGCCTTCCTGATCGTGCGGACCAGCAAGCCTCACTTTTCGACCTGTTCTTGATCTCACTACCCGAGGCTTGTGTGGTGAATGCCCATAGCCCGCTCGGAAACTCTGATCACGTTGTGGTAATGATACTTATCACCTTACAAACTCGTCCAAAAGCTGAAGAGCCGCTGCTCAAAACGACGAGAAACTGTGAGCAGGCTGATTTTGAATCCCTCTGGGATCAGATAAGCGACGCCCCATGGGGTGTAACCTTCTCACTTCCTGCTGATCAGTGTGCTAACGAGCTAACCGAATGGGTCAAAGCAGGCATTGATGATTATGTCCCCATGCGAAAATTCTTCAGCAAACCCCACTCTCCTCAATGGTTCACCTCAGAATGTGCAGCTGCTATTGCTGAGAGGCAGAAAACATTCCGAAAATTCGACCGCCATAAGTCAACTGCGAACAGTCAGAAATTTATAGTGGCAATAAATGATTGCAAAGTAGTGATAGATGAAGCAAAGAGAAGGTATACAGAGATAACCAAAATACGCATTCAGTCACAGAAACTAGGTACTCGTGATTTCTAGAAAATCTACAATAGTGTGATGAACAATTCCTCCACAATCAAATCACAACGATGTTGTTTGCACGGCAACTGATGAGGCTGAACTACTTGCCCATCATTTCGCCTTAAACTCCACTTTGGACTCAGCAAACCACTCCCTCCCTGAATTCTTATTGCGGACTGAAGCCACACTTGAGAACCTGGTCATCACCCCATCTCAGGTCAGAGACATCATAAAAAACCTAGACACCTCCAAAGCCTGTAGGCCTGTTCTTATACCAGTAATAGTAATAAAGAAATGCTCTGCTGAGCTGGCCCCTGTCCTCTCCAAACTGTACAACAAATGCCTTGCTGAATCTTGTTTTCCTGATAGTTGGAAAATTTTCTCTGTAGTACCGGTCTTCAAGAATTCTGGAGATAGAACTGATCCTCTAAACTACTACTCAATCAGTCTACTCCCGATCTTTGTAAAAATCTTTGAATCATTAATCAATCTAGCGATAGTCCGGCACCTAGTTAATGCTAAACTTCTTTCTGATCATCAATACGGATTTAGATAAGCACGATCTACTGCAGATATTCTAACGGTCATCTCCGAATGCATATATCATACACTGAACAAAGCAGGTGAAACTAGGGCGATAGTGCTTGATATATCCAAGGCCTTTGACAAGGTCTAGCATAAAAGGCTTCTCCTAAAACTGCACTCATATGCTATTATACTGGACAAATATTTAATATAATTAAATCCTTCCTAACAAAACGAAAGATGGCCGTTCATCTAAGCAACATGACATAAATGCGGGTTTACCCCAGGGATCCATCCTTGGATCTCTACTGTTCCTGATTTTCATAAATGACCTCCCTGATGTCATTGAGACTGAGATAGGAATATTTGCTGACGACACCACACTCTACTCCCGTCATGTGAGCAAAACCGATGCGCACATATCTGAGGCAATGCCTGAATCCTTAGAAAATGACCTCCAGTCTGTAGTGGATTGGGGTAAAAAATGGATGGTAACTTTTAATGCCACAAAGACAAAGCTACTTTCCTTCAATAACTACAAGAAACCTCTTCAACCACCGATTATCATGGCAAATAACACCCTACCTGAGAGTTCATCATTCAAACTCCCCGGCCTAACTTTCACAGATAACATGAATTGGAATAAATACATTGAATACATTGCCAGGGCTGCTGCAAAGAAGGTGGGCTCCCTCTACCGTGCTAGTAAACTTCTCACACCTGACATTATCTTATATCTCTACAAAGCCACCATCCACCCATGCATGAAGTATTGTTGCCACATCTGGGCTGGGGCATCATCCACTAGTCTCTCCCTCTTAAACAAGGTCCCAAAAAGAGTCCCCAACTTAATAGGTCCCTCACTATCCACCAAACTCCAGCCCCTGTCCCATCGCCGCAATGTTGCTTCCTTGTGCTGTTTTACAAGTACTTCAATGGATTTTGCTCCGATGAACTTGCTGCTCTTGTGCCCCCATGATGTAAATTCACTCGACCAACCCGACAATCTGCACAAACCCCATCTATTCACTGTGGAGGTCTCCAGATGCCGAAGAGCTTTCTACTCCAAAAGCTTCTTTCCTTGTGCTGCTGGACTCTGGGACTCCCTCCCTGCTCCCTGTTGGTACTGACATGCAGAAATTTAAAACTAATGTAACAGACATCTCGCTGCGCAGCTCCATATTCCTTAGTTTTGGGATTGAGTTATATTTGGAAAAAAATATCCACTTTATGTATTCTAATTAGCCTTACTTTGCAATTAACTCACACAATGCCCCATCTCCTACTTAGTTTCTTTCTATCGCCCGTTTATCTCTTTCAATTGTCGTCTTGGTTAACCTCTGCTCTTACATTATAAACAATAGGAAGTATCACCGCAGCATTAAAAGCAGTTGAAATTCAAAAGTAATTGTGAAGGTTTTAAATTGGCGGATAGAAAATCATTTCTTCTAGAATTAGAGTTTATAAGTAAAAGTCTAGTATTATGGTTTATTTGTGGTTTTAAACTAAAGAAAATAATATTTTTTCGACCACGCAAATATCGTATGAACGAAGCCCGCCATTTGTTGATCGACCCAGAACGCATAGGTTTTTTTTTTCGGAAAGGGAGGGGGGGAGGTTAATTAAAAAAATAATGTAATTCTGTTTATTTTATTTTGAAATTTAACTCGTGGGGAGAAGGTCAAGTAGATATTGAAACTTCTCTTCATGGACGAAAGGATTTTGTATTATTAACCCATTCATGCATGACACATTCTACATACTGATCTACGTATTCTTGAACCACGTGCCTTCAAGTTGACCTGACTTCCGAAAGGTCCATAAAGATTAATACTGGAAGCAAAACGTATTGCTCAATGTCTCTGACTCTCACAAAAACAAATATAATTAATCGAATCAAAATTGATAATTTATGACAACTTTGCTATATGTTTTTGTGAAACAACAGTATGCATGAAAGGGTTACAAATATCTGCGAGCTGACTGAAAATTTTGCCTCCAGTAAACGCTTCCAAATGTGAGATCTCTCGGCCTGATATAGGTATGGTCTTGACTCTGTACAAAACGATTCGTTTTTTAGGAGTCTTGTATCAGAAGCTAAGCAGAAAACATATTTTAGTGCATTACCCGTCTTTTAAAGGTTTCGTTTGTCTGTTTTATGGCATATCAACCCATTTTTAGGTTATTTAATGCCAAATCAGAATACTTACTGTAATCAGTTCATTGCATATGATTAATTGATATAAGTTGCTAAGTGGGGTTGTAAAAGTACAGACTAGTTAACATTTAATAACTCGTAAACAAAGTAAAAACAACACATACTTGATATCAAACGCATTAGAATGAAATTTCTTACCTAACCCGCCTAGTTTTAACATTTATAACACTTTTTATTTCATACTTTTTCTTCTATAAAATCTGTTTTCTCGATAATCGACAGTTAATGGCAGCCAACATGTGTAGGCATGGCAGTTGTTAACTGTACTTTCGATTGTTGAGAAGATAGATTTTATAGAAGAAAATGTATGAAATAAAATTTAATACACGTTAAGTCTAGGCGGGTTGGTTAGAGAATTTCATTCTTATACGTTTGATATGAATCATGTATCGTTATTTTTGGGTGATTTATTTATTTATGAGTTATTGAGTGTTAACTATTCTGTACTTTTACCATGATTTCATACCTTTTCCAACAGTTCTAGTGGATAAAATACCACAGGGATTTGAACTCGACTTGACCGATTCCATAGTTTACTATCACATCCATTAGGCTTATTATACACCCCATCATTTATAGTGATAACTACCTACAAGAATAAGATACAATGATTGTCAAAATATGATACAGCTCAGCTCCATTGGATTAACATAGACTAAAGCCAATAAACCAAATTTAGCCTTTTGTTTAATTTTCAGTGCGAGCAACAAGCAAAAATAATGGTGAGGGTCTTAAGTTCCCCACTCACCTCTGTGGCTCAGTGGATGGAATTTAAGCCTATCAGATGATTTATTTTTAGTTGATATAGATAATGTTGTTTTGGCACAGAGATGTGTAATTTGGTTGGCTCCTTGGTTCAAACGACTAAACACTTGATTTAACAGAAGTGAAATCAAAACCCATAAGAGAATAACAAATTTGCAGACTGCCTTTTATTTCCCTCGGATTGAGAAACATTATCTTCTGTTTTGTGTGTGGAAGTGGCATGTTTTAATAGTTTCATTTAAGTAGAAACGAATCTTTATGTACATAAAAACATTGCACCCTTCAAATGGTTGAGCTCTCAGTTACTGCTTTACAGCATTGGCAAACTATTGATTTATATATTTTTTCATTTCTTCATTGTATATTATACATATCTATCTATCTATCTATCTATCTATCTATCTATCTATCTATCTATATATCTATCTATCTATCTATACTAGAAGAATACCCGTCCCAGGACGGGTAAAATTAATTCCCTGAATAGAATAGATTTGTACCACTTTTATGTCCCCTTATGAAGATTAAAATCAACATATAATTATACTAAACCTTATATATATTAAACATATATATATATTTTACTAGAAGAATACCCGTCCCAGGACGGGTAAGATTAATTCCCTGAATAGAACAGTTTTGCCTCATCATTATGTCCACTTACAAAGATTATTAACAAGATATAATGCTACTAAACCTTATGTTTAGAATCCTTATTCCAATTTTGATTAAAATCCATTACATGATTTTGATTCTAGAAAATGTCTAAAGTTTAATTTAAGAGGTCTTAAGAAGAAATTTAAATCCAGGGAATCTTGCTTAATGACTATCTGAAATATGTGAAGTTTGAAATAGGGGGTTGTGCCCATAATATGCCCTCTACACACCCGTTTAAATACCCCAAAGAAGCTGAAATTTGAGGAATATTTAGTAATTGATGTCTAATACCTATTGTTAAAATTATAAAAATTTGGAGGCATCTTTTTTCACAAAGGGCTTCTTCCTCATTATTACCGCCTTTACATAAAACTAAATTAAAGTAAATATAGCGCACAGTATCACCCATTACGCCTAACAGCAGTGTTCCAAAATTCATAATGATCGGCTAATTAGTTTAGGTGTGAATCCTGTACATACAACTATATAAACATATATACATACATAACTTTATATAAATAGAAATAAGTGTGAGTGTTTTTGCATTTCAGATGACGCGATCACCTAATGTCTCTACAAACTGTCTTTGCTCCCCCCTCCCTCATCCTTTTATCTTTTGCCATTCATTTATTTCGTATGAATCAGATGATTCTATTGTTGGCATTGGTTTCCCCGATATCTTTCTAGTTAGAATTCTTCCTAGAAAGACATCGGGTACTTACATCATTGACCACGTGAAGGTTGCCAACATCCTAAGTGAAAGTGTTTCTATGGAACGAACTGGATTCGAACTTGGCACACTCAGGTTTCCAGTCCGTGTCGTTAACCACTTAGCCACCGTCACCTCCATCCTTTTATCTTGAATGTACGTTTGATTGCAAACTCATTCACAGCGACAAAAAACTCATAAACCGTTCATCATTGATGAAAACCTAGGATTGTCTTCTTTTCTTTCTTTTTTTCTTTAAGAAATACTTTATTGTCCTCTTCCTTATCTAGTAAATAATAAATATGGCATATTCTTAAATATAATGAACTATCCCATCGAGAACGACACATGAATATCTGATAATCAGCTGATACCCACAGATTCATTTAATTATAGTGGATCGTTCAATTGTGAACAAGATCCATTCTCTCCCCCAGGCAAGTAATCACCATGAACCGTGTGACGCATATTAGAGCCCTTCCTGGTTGCAAGTCGTAATTCAAAGTTTTCATTCTCGTATTTCTATTACTCATTATTATTGTCTCTATCTATATGAAATTAGGTATGTGTATATGTTGATATATTTGTATGTGCAGGATTCACTCCTAAACAAATTAACTGATCATTATGAATTTTTGCTAGGCGTAAGGGGTCGTAATCTGAACTGCATTTAGTTCAATTTAGTTTGATGCAAAGGTGGTAAAAAGACGGTTGAAACTCTTTGTGAAAATTCAGATACTTCTGATTTTGGTAAAATTGTCACAATAAGTATAAGACATTAATTAATAAATATTGCCCAAATTTCAGTTTTTTTGGAATATTTTCAAAAAATTTTAGAGGACATAATATAAGCACCCTCATACCCCCAGTTTAAAATTCAAATATTTCAGATTTGCATTAAATTTGATCCATAGTCATTAGAAACCAATTAAGCAAGATTCCCTGAATTTCAATTTCTTCTTAAAACGCCTTAAATTTTAGACATTTTCTAAAATCAAAATCATGTAATGGATTTTGATTAAAATTGGAATAAGGATTCTAGACATCAGGTTTAGCAGCATTATATCTTGATTTTAATCTTTGTAAGGGGACATAAAAGTTGTGCAAAACTATTCTCTTATTTCTTCTTCTTCACCAGTTCTTCTTTTATTAATGTGCAGGTTTAAGGGTATCATCCACACTGTTGTGCTTGCGTCCAGGCAGTTGGCGCACTGCACGGATGGAAATATCCATCATGGTTTAGTTGAAGCAAAATTTTTATGGAGGATGCCCATCCTTGCCTAGCACTTTTTAGTGATTGACACTATGTTTGTCACTAACCAAGGTCAATACTAACCAAGTCAGTCAGTTAGCTTTTATGACGGCCGACACCTGCCAAGTTTAAACTTTACATCGGGCACTGTATGCATATCATGGACATATACCTGACTAGAACATATCTCACATACACCTTCTGAGTAGACTGCCAGTTGGTCCGGGACTGCTTATTGGGTATTTGCAGCTAACCTTTATATATGAGGGCCGTTCGCCTATCCGCCACCTAGGGATATAATTGCACCACCCCACTGTTCTGTTCGGAGAATTAATTTTACCCGTCTTGGGACGGGTATTCTTCTTGTGTGTGTATACATATATATATATTCTTTTTTATATATGAATTTCGTTAACACAAAGGTTATAGCTCAATAATGTACAACTAGAGCTCTTAATTTAATGTCATATGAAACCTTAGTTAATTCAGGAAACAATTTTCCATATATTCATCAAAAACCGCATACAATTGTTTCTGCCTTTCTCAGTAACATACATTTTGATTATATACAAAATATCAACGATGTCAGTGTAGAAAAGTTCTTCCATTCAACTGTAAAAAACTGAAGGGCATTTAATTTTTATTTATTTTTATTTATCCTGACAATATTTTTCTAAGGGAAATACCTGCTTAATCCTAATTTTGCATTTGAATGTTTATATCAGGAAATGTCCATACTTCTTCTTTCGTTTGCTTCACAGCATCTCACTGTTAGATCACCAGCTCGGTTGAGAAAAGCCATGCTAATGTTTTGTTGTCTAGCGCAGCTATGACGGCTTCGCCGCTGGGTGGTCGATGTTTAAGGCATGACTCGATGATGTGGTCTACTGTCTGTTCAGAGTGACCACAGTCGCAGACAGCCGAGTTCCTGAGTCCCCATCCTTTCATGGTCGCGGCGAAACAGCCGACACCTGTCCTGAGGCAGTTGAGCATTGTCCACTGCCGGCGAGGGAGGTCCGTGCCTGGTAGGTTATCCGGGTCCTCCACAAATCTGTGAAACCTTGATTTATCTGCTGCCTGCAATGTTTCAGCCAGATTCGTTTCGTGACGTCATCGGGTGTTGAAAATAGGAGCTGGTGGGCATGCTCCGAGAATGGGCGTCGTGACTTCAAGCGAGCTCGTGGAGCGGTCTCTGTGGCGACCCCAGCGCGTCGAGCATGTCCATACTAATTTAGACCTTGGAGAATGGGAATAATATCAGTTTCCATATGTTTGAAGAAAAAGGTCAATTTTGAAGAGGTCTAATGTCCATACTATGTATGTTTAACTTTGTTATGCACTGATGAAGCCTCCTCAAAAAATAATCGTTGCTATTTTGTATATCATGAAAATGTATGTTATTGAAAAAGGCAGAAACAATGCTATGCTAATAAAAAGGTTTTTTTTAATGAATATATGGAAAATTGTTCCCTGAATTAACTCAGGTTTCATATGACATTATATATGGGTAGTAAGGAAAAAGAAAGCTTTAAATTATTTTTTTACTATTTTTCTAGTTTCTGAGCAGACTTATATTATTGGCTGATATTTAAAAAAATATATCTGTCTAATATGAGGTAAGGTAAAAGTAGTCAAACAATGTGTTAGCCATTTTGTTTTTATTTCTATATGATTATGATAAGTCTTTGCAAAAAGTATCATTTTCGAATTATCCTGAAGCAAAAGCAATCAGATTTTTTTGTTTTTCATTTCTTTGAACCCTGGCATATTTTCAGAGAATTGATAATCTATTATGAGGATTTTTATCCGAAGCTGTTTGTTCTGTATTTCGATTGAAACAATTCAATATACACAAGAAGGCAAATGATTAAATGTTGATTGTAATTCTGGTGTCTTTCATATCGAGTTGCTTTAGTTATCGATTAGAATCGTCTAAGAATCTCTATAAGTCTGTTGATCGGTCACGCTTAAGTTTGAAATAACATTTTGGAGTCTGTCAAATTCAAGTTTTAAATAACATTTTCATTTGTCTGACACGCTTAAGGTTGAAATAACATTTTCTGAGGTTTGTCAAACTCTAATTTTAAATAGCTTTTTATTGGTCTGATACGCTTAAGGGTGAAATAACATTTTGGGGTGTCTGTCAAATTCAAGTTTTAAATAGCATTTTCATTTGTCTGATACGCTTAAGGGTGAAATAACATTTTGGGGTGTCTGTCAAATTTAAGTTTTAAATAGCATTTTCATTTGTCTGATACGCTTAAGGTTGAAATAACATTTTCTGAGGTTTGTCAAACTCTAATTTTAAATAACTTTTTATTGGTCTGATACGCTTAAGGGTGAAATAACATTTTGGGGTGCCTGTCAAATTCAAGTTTGAAATAGTGTTTTCATTAAGTTTGAAATAACATGTGTAAGTGTCTTCATAAATATCTTGAAGAGTCTCTGTTTGTCCAGTTATCGGTCAGTTATGCTCATGTTTTAAATAGTATTCTGTTTGGTATGCAATGCCCAAGTTTCAAATAGCATTTTTTATTTAATATTTAAGTTTCCAATAGCATTTCATTACGCAATGCTTAAGTTTGAAATATATTCATATAATGTTCAAGTTTCATATAGAATTTTGTTTATATAATGCTTATGTTTCAAATTTATTCTTATGTAATGCTTAGATTTTGAATAGAATTTTATTATGTAATGATCAAGTTTCAGATATCATTTTGTTATGTAACGTTCAAGTTTCAAATAGCATTTCATTGTCATGATCAATTTTGAAATATTATTTTATTATGTAATATTCACGTTTCAAATATCGTTTTGTTATGTAATATTCACGTTTTAAATAACATTTTTTTATGTAATGCTTAAGTTTTAAATATCATTTTGTTATGTAATGCTCAAGATTAAATAGTATTTTATATAATATTTAAGTTTGAAATAACATTTTGTTATGTAATGATCAAGTTAAAATAGCATTTGATCGTGTAATATTTAGGTTTTAAATATTATTTTGGTATGTAAATGCTTATGTCAAATATCATTTTGTTATGTAATATTACAGGTTTCAAATATCATTTTCTTATGTAATATTTATGTTCCAAATATCATTTTCTTATGTAATATTCAAGTTTCAAATATCATTTTCTTATGTAATATTTAAGTTCCAAATATCATTTTCTTATGTAATAATGCACAAGTTTCAAATAACGTTTTGTTATGTAATGCCCAATATTCAAATATCGTTTTGTTATGTAATGCTCAATTTTCAAATAGCATTTCATTATGTAATGCTCAAGTTTGAAATATCAGTATGTAATATTCAATTTTCGAATCTTGTTTATGTAATGCAGACGTTTCAAATAGCCATTTCTTAATGTTGTAATGCTGAAATTGAAAATACAACTTTATGTAATGTGCAAGTTTCAATAATATTTTTTCAGATAATGTTCAAGTTTCAAATAGCATATTCGTCACTAAACGCACAGATTGAATGGACGCATCTTAAGAATTTCCGTTCTTGTTTATTGTTTGTTTTGTCTCATAAATTTTGACTGAAGAATATTTTGCTGGAAGAAAGATTAAAAGATTTACAGATAAATCTTTGGCATCTTTTGTTTGTTTCTTCAAATTTTAGACTAAGTTGATTTAGAAAAGAAAAACATTTTTCTAAGGAATCTTGAAATTGCTTTCTTCATTTTATTCTTTAAGTAAGTGAAAACTGTTTATTTTTCATGACCATTTAACATTTTCTGTTCATCTTATTAGGATTGTTTTATTTGAGCATGTTTGAGGCAGACTGATCGTGAGACAGGAATAAAATCATTGAAGATTATGGTCTGCTGTAACACATCTTTTTGCATAGAGTATCTAATTTAGGTTGAAATAGAAAACAAGCCTGCCACGGAAATAGCCTGGAAGAAATACACCAAGACTTTCCATTGCAGAAAACTGGAAGAATGACCAACAATCAATGTGCCAAATATTTTCTGGGTGAACTATCCCAGGAAGATATAGATAAGGAAGGCTCTGTAGACTGGCTGAAAATAGAATCATTCCACTATGATCAGTAGAGAATAATAATGGCTGCCCAAGATCAAGACTTGATGACCAATGCCTTTAAAAAGATGAGGGGTCTCAGCAACAACAAATGCAGGTTCTGCTACACAGAAGTAGAGTGTGTGAGCTACCTGACATCCAGCTGTATGGTTCTGCTAGCAGATGGTTATTATACAATGAGACACAATAGAGTGTTAAATATAACCACTGGACCATCTGTTAAAAGTTGAATATCCAGTGTAGCAGCAGGTCCTGGGAACATATACCAGAAAGTACAGTTGGAAAGAAGTCATACACCATCCACTATGACTATGCAATTCCTACAGCTACATATCTAGAAAACGGAGCTGATAAACTTGACATAGTGATATGGGACAAAAGGGGGAAAGTAGCAACTCTAGTTGAAATCTGTGTCCCTAATGATGCTGGCTTAAACAGAGCTGAGAGGGATAAGATAACGAAATACCAAGGTCTTATGTACGACATGAAAAGAAACTGGAATATTAGGAAGATCTCTATCATTCAAATAATTATAGGAGCAACCGTACTCATGAAAAAGAATTTCAAAAACTACTTGGCAAATATACCCAGTGAACCAAGTGCAAGAGATATACAAACAATTGCACTTAAAGGGACGGTTAGAATCTTAAAACGATCTCTCGGTTGGAGTGTATGATATAGCGGGTGAATGTCTGGCATCTGATAGGATACCCCATCCCCAGACAAAAACAAATGAAATAAGAAGATTGAAAAATAAAGTATCTAATGTTATATACCTTTAGTTGACATTGTGTATGATGTTCACTACCAGAGATCAGGGTTATCTATTTGGTTGCTAGACAATCATACAAAAAAAGGACAATGAATTCGTTGTAGCTTAACATCTATATAATAATATGCTAAGTCATTTCATGTTCGTACATACGTACATTATCACCCTCCACCCGGCCGTTGAAGATACAGGTTAAAAAAAGTAATTTTTAAATTTCATCTGATGTCACTGTTGTGTTAAACATAAAGCTCAAACTAAAATACTATTTCTTAGCCTTCGGGCTAACATCAAAGTATAGTATCTGTTCTGTCCAAAGATGGTGCAATAATATTGCGGGGTCTTCGTTCGCACCAGACGTCCATAGAATGGAAACATTTTAAGCACAGCAACAATATACAACAGATGAAGGATATAATTGTCTCGCCAATATATTTTATTACACATTACTATGGATGTATTTCATTATCTAGGAGTTGCTTCTGGATATCTTTAGACAGGTATGAGTGGTCTAAGTGCTCATCTAGCAGGATCTCACATTACATTATTTCCTCACTAAGTTCTGATTTGTAACTTATACAAAACTCTCTGGACAACGCTTCTGAGACACAAGGTAAAAGCAATGGACTCAGTACAGATACTTGATGTACTCCCACTTAAACAGTAAAGCTGTAACTAAATGTGCTGTTAATTCTAATACGATTTTGATCATTTCTGTACTTTTCTTGAACAACCTTCACCAGCCACTCATTTGCCCTTAATTTATGCAAAGCGCACCAGACAACCTATCTTAGCAATCCACAAAAGCAAAAAACAAGTTATTCCTATTATTTCTTGCATTTTTTAGGGATAAATATAGCATCAGTGGTACTATTCTCAGGCATCAAACCAAACTGCATTTCATCTATGCTCATCTGACTTATTTGCTGCTCAATTATTCTCTGAATCACTTTCAGGATCTGATCGATCAACTTTAAACCTCTCTAATTATCTCTATTCGAAGTTCCTCTTTTACCTTTGTAGCAATTTACAATTGTACTAAGATTCCAGTCTTTTGCAAAACACTTTCTTTCATGATCTGATTGTTCAAGTCTGTGATCATCTTCATGCATGTTTTACCCGCAGCCATCACTATTTCTGCAACAACACCTGTGGGTCTTGCAGCCTTACATTTCTTCATCTTACTCACAGCTTCCCATACCATTTATTCCTCAATTCTTATAGCTCGGACGGATACTGCTTCTGCAACTTCGAAATTTTCTTGGTCCCATGAAAACTCGGTATTTACCAATTTCTCATGATAGCATTTCCAAGCATCTCTCTGCTCCATTGTCATTTCGAATGCACTTCTCTCCAACAATATCCATATTTGTCTTTGTCATCTGTTTAGCTATCCTGAATACTTCTTTTTTCTGGTCATCCATTTGTCTTGGAAACCTAGCCTGGCTTTGTAGATTTCTTTTCTTTCTGTCGTCTTTAATACCAGATACATATTCTTATTCACTAAACCTTGTCTGCACTCATTCTATCGTTTCCACTTTTCTTTGATACCCTGCTGAACTTCCTCAGTCCACTACCCTGTTTTGAAGGCCATTTTGTCAACCCACAAGTCTGGTCTGTTACCTCTAACAGTGTATCATTCAACTTCTTACCCTGTTCTAAAGTGGACTTAGACTCTCGTTTCACATGTTCTTCATTCAACCTCCACACCTTTCTCCTGGATATTAACATGTATTTGTTGAATATATATATATATATATATATATATATATATATATATATATATATATATATATATATATATATATGTATATATATATATATAAAGTGATGAAGTGTATAAATTTTGTATATTTTAAAAGTTTATTAACTCATCAAGAGTTCAAACAAGGAATACGAATGCAAAAATACCTTTAAGCCATGGCTTTTCAAAGATAAATCTCTTATCGTCAGAAGGACTGACCAATAACAATTGAATATTAATTAATTATTCGAGGTGAATATCTTGAAAATGCAAAAGTGAAAATTTTGAAAATTGTTAAAGAGAAAAATGTCTCAATTTAAGTCCTGAAACAGATCAAACATGCCTCGACCTATGGCAGAATGTTGTATCAAATTTAAATGATCCAAAATGTTTAAACAGTCCAAACAAAAACGTCGAATAATTTTCTATGAGTTTCACAAACCTTGAGTGCTCCAAGAAATTGTATTTTAAGGTCACAGATAATTCCGGACTTTCAGGGCCGAATGAACGTTGAAAATTACTAAGAGAATAATAGAATTGTGTATAAATCCCTGCCTCAAAAATATACTCAACTTCCTGCATGTGACTTCACTTCTGCATTTTCAAGATATTCACATCTAATAATTAATATTCAATTAGTATTTGTCAGACGATAAGAGCGTTATCTTTGAAAAGCCATGGCTTAAAGGTCTTTTTGTATTTTTATTCCTTGTTTGAATACTTGATAAGTTAATAAACTTGTAAAATATACAAAATTTATACACTTCATCAGCTTATTATCCATATATAAATGCTCTATTCACTATATTGAGCTTCATCGTTCGTGATAAGATCTAACATAATTCTTTATCTGTGTATTATCCATATATATATATATATATATATATATATATATATATATATATATATATATATATATATATATATATAACAAGAAAGAATTAGCATTGCAGTCATAAAAGTTGGTGAGGGAATATGTGATACTTGTGTATCTGTGTTTCTTCTGAGTCTTTCTATCAGTATATATTTTTCTATTTCTTTCGATGTCTGTTTTTATCTGTCTGTTAGTTGGACATTGTTCTGTCCGTCTTTGTCTGCATATTGGTTGTCTTTCAATCAATCTTTTTCTATCTGTTACTCTGGAGTCTTTCTATCAATCCTTATCTGTCTGTTACTTGGGAAGAAGTTTTCTGTCAGTTTATCTGTCTCTTACTTTGGAGTTTTCTATAAATATTTGTCTGTTACTTTGGAGTCTTTCTACTAATCTTTGTCTGTTACTTTGGAGTATGTATGCCAATCTTTGCATGTTACTTTGGAGTCTTTCTGCCAATTATTGTCTGTTACTTTGGAGTCTTTCTGCCAATTATTGTCTGTTACTTTGGAGTCTTTCTGCCAATTATTGTCTGTTACTTTGGAGTCTTTCTACCAATTATTGTTTGTTACTTTAGAGTCTTTCTGCCAATTATTGTTTGTTACTTTGGCGTCTTTCTGCCAATTATTGTCTGTTACTTTGGAGTCTTTCTGCCTATTATTGTCTGTTACTTTGGAGTCTTTCTGCCAATTATTGTCTGTTACTTTGGAGTCTTTCTGCCAATTATTGTCTGTTACTTTGGAGTCTTTCTGCCAATTATTGTCTGTTACTTTGGAGTCTTTCTACCAATTATTGTCTGTTACTTTGGAGTCTTTCTGCCAATTATTGTCTGTTACTTTGGAGTCTTTCTGCCAATTATTGTCTGTTACTTTGGAGTTTTTCTAACAATCTTTGTCTGTTACTTTGGAGTCTTTCTGCCAATTATTGTCTGTTACTTTGGAGTCTTTCTGCCAATTATTGTCTGTTACTTTGGAGTCTTTCTGCCAATTATTGTTTGTTACTTTGGCGTCTTTCTGCCAATTATTGTCTGTTACTTTGGAGTCTTTCTGCCAATTATTGTCTGTTACTTTGGAGTCTTTCTGCCAATTATTGTTTGTTACTTTGGCGTCTTTCTGCCAATTATTGTCTGTTACTTTGGAGTCTTTCTGCCAATTATTGTTTGTTACTTTGGCGTCTTTCTGCCTATTATTGTCTGTTACTTTGGAGTCTTTCTGCCAATTATTGTCTGTTACTTTGGAGTCTTTCTACCAATTATTGTCTGTTACTTTGGAGTCTTTCTGCCAATTAGTGTCTGTTACTTTGGAGTCTTTCTGCCAATTATTGTTTGTTACTTTGGCGTCTTTCTAACAATTATTGTCTGTTACTTTGGAGTCTTTCTGCCAATTATTGTCTGTTACTTTGGAGTCTTTCTGCCAATTATTGTCTGTTATTTTGGAGTCTTTCTGCCAATTATTGTCTGTTACTTTGGAGTCTTTCTGCCAATTATTGTTTGTTACTTTGGCGTCTTTCTGCCAATTATTGTCTGTTACTTTGGAGTCTTTCTGCCAATTATTGTCTGTTACTTTGGAGTCTTTCTGCCAATTATTGTCTGTTACTTTGGAGTCTTTCTGCCAATTATTGTCTGTTACTTTGGAGTCTTTCTGCCAATTATTGTCTGTTACTTTGGAGTCTTTCTACCAATTATTGTCTGTTACTTTGGAGTCTTTCTGCCAATTATTGTTTGTTACTTTGGCGTCTTTCTGCCTATTATTGTCTGTTACTTTGGAGTCTTTCTGCCAATTATTGTCTGTTACTTTGGAGTCTTTCTACCAATTATTGTCTGTTACTTTGGAGTCTTTCTGCCAATTATTGTCTGTTACTTTGGAGTCTTTCTGCCAATTATTGTTTGTTACTTTGGCGTCTTTCTAACAATTATTGTCTGTTACTTTGGAGTCTTTCTGCCAATTATTGTCTGTTACTTTGGAGTCTTTCTGCCAATTATTGTCTGTTATTTTGGAGTCTTTCTGCCAATTATTGTCTGTTACTTTGGAGTCTTTCTGCCAATTATTGTCTGTTACTTTGGAGTCTTTCTGCCAATTATTGTCTGTTACTTTGGAGTCTTTCTGCCAATTATTGTCTGTTACTTTGGAGTCTTTCTACCAATTATTGTCTGTTACTTTGGAGTCTTTTTGCCAATTATTGTTTGTTACTTTGGCGTCTTTCTGCCTATTATTGTCTGTTACTTTGGAGTCTTTCTGCCAATTATTGTTTGTTACTTTGGCGTCTTTCTGCCTATTATTGTCTGTTACTTTGGAGTCTTTCTGCCAATTATTGTCTGTTACTTTGGAGTCTTTCTGCCAATTATTGTCTGTTACTTTGGAGTCTTTCTGCCAATTATTGTCTGTTACTTTGGAGTTTTTCTAACAATCTTTGTTACTTTGGAGTCTTTCTGCCAATTATTGTCTGTTACTTTGGAGTCTTTCTGCCAATTATTGTCTGTTACTTTGGAGTCTTTCTGCCAATTATTGTTTGTTACTTTGGAGTCTTTCTGCCAATTATTGTTTGTTACTTTGGCGTCTTTCTGCCAATTATTGTCTGTTACTTTGGAGTCTTTCTGCCAATTATTGTCTGTTACTTTGGAGTCTTTCTGCCAATTATTGTTTGTTACTTTGGCGTCTTTCTGCCAATTATTGTCTGTTACTTTGGAGTCTTTCTGCCAATTATTGTCTGTTACTTTGGAGTCTTTCTGCCAATTATTGTCTGTTACTTTGGAGTCTTTCTGCCAATTATTGTCTGTTACTTTGGAGTCTTTCTGCCAATTATTGTCTGTTACTTTGGAGTCTTTCTACCAATTATTGTCTGTTACTTTGGAGTCTTTCTGCCAATTATTGTTTGTTACTTTGGCGTCTTTCTGCCTATTATTGTCTGTTACTTTGGAGTCTTTCTGCCAATTATTGTCTGTTACTTTGGAGTCTTTCTACCAATTATTGTCTGTTACTTTGGAGTCTTTCTGCCAATTATTGTCTGTTACTTTGGAGTCTTTCTGCCAATTATTGTTTGTTACTTTGGCGTCTTTCTGCCAATTATTGTCTGTTACTTTGGAGTCTTTCTGCCAATTATTGTCTGTTACTTTGGAGTCTTTCTGCCAATTATTGTCTGTTATTTTGGAGTCTTTCTGCCAATTATTGTCTGTTACTTTGGAGTCTTTCTGCCAATTATTGTCTGTTACTTTGGAGTCTTTCTACCAATTATTGTCTGTTACTTTGGAGTCTTTCTGCCAATTATTGTTTGTTACTTTGGCGTCTTTCTGCCTATTATTGTCTGTTACTTTCTAGTCTTTCTGCCAATTATTGTCTGTTACTTTGGAGTCTTCTGCCAATTATTGTCTGTTACTTTGGAGTCTTTCTGCCAATTATTGTCTGTTACTTTGGAGTCTTTCTAACAATCTTTGTCTGTTACTTTGGAATTTTTCTGCCAATCTTTGTCTGTTATTTTGGAGTTTTTCTGCCAATTATTGTCTGTTACTTTGGTTTCTGTGTTACTTCGAATTTTTCTGCCAATCTTTGTCTCCATATTAAATGGCAGAATTATTTGTGATACATTGATGTCAGCCATTAATATTAACATATTGAATTAGCAATTAAAGTTGTCTGACACTGTACTGGAATTTACATTTTTGAAAAATATACTACTAACAAATTCTATATGAAGCTCAACAAATGTTCCATCTGAACTTACAAATAAATCTGTTGAGTGTGTCATGCGCAATATTGATGTCCATAAAAGTCAGATAATGACAACACATTGGAGTGAACTTGTCTTGTTTTTATTATTAGGGAGTCTGTGTTTGAGGCGACATATTGATAGTCATCTGTCTGCTATGCAGGTGTTGTTTCATCAGTGAACAACAACAAAGGACTTATTAAAACCGACAATATTTTCTTTCTTTTCTCTCTTTTATTACCTAAAACTTTCTTTTTGCAGCTTCTGCTGTCATAAACTTATTACCTCTGCCAAGGAGGTTATTTTTTGGTTGAATTTATTTGCAACTATGTTTGTTTGTTTGTTTGTTTGTTTGTTTGTGTACAACCTAGCATCTGCATGGCTTGACTTGTAATCATCACCAAACTTGGTCAAAATATCGGTCATGCTCTAACTTAGAACTTATTTAATTTTGAGATATCTAGGACAAATATAACAGGCAATGAAGCAGAAAAACTGAAAGTTACATTCTTAATCCTTATGTTGAACTCTGCGTATTTTGTGAAATGTGCATTCCAAGGTAGTTTTTTTTACTGGTTAATTATGAAGAGGGTAAAAAAATATTATTCCATTTATGTTTGGGAATTTTTGAGATGAGGGTTGATAATTTGTATTATTCAGACTACTGTTTGCAAGGACTCATAGCGCACAGGATAAAAGTTCTAAGTAATAATCAGTTCTAAGTGACAGTCTTCTAGAGGTTGAAAGTTCAATCCTCAGTGCAAGCGATACTAAGAATACAATTACGAATTACTTAAGACTTCTACCCGGTTATAGCTGACAGTACGAGAGCAAGCTACCTCTTTGGATTAAATAAAGGATTCTGTTCAAAATCCTGTACAGATTCTCAAGGTCGATATGAAAATACCTGAATTCAACAAGACGCACCTGAAAAAGATTGGAGGTTACATCGGCCGAAACGTTGTAATAATAACATCCGAGATGAGAACAGTAGTTTGAATAATCCAAATAATGTAAAGTTTTTTTGTTGTTTTTTTCAATTTTGATTTTGTAATTGTGATTTTTATTTCGATAATTATTTGAATTTTTATATTTGTGACTTTGTTTCTCCAAGGATTTAAACTATTAAATCTGACTTGTAGCATTTCTAATCCCTGTTTCCTTCTCTACAAGAAATTAAATCTTCGTTGAATGTTAAGAATTTGAAGAATGCCAAGGTCAATAAAACCACAAAATACAAATTATTGTTTTTATCTTTTTTAAAGATACTTAAATGTCAACCATTGGGAAATTGTATGTCACATATTGTGTCCCTTTTTTTCAGAGAGTTGTTGTTGTTGGGGAGATTGAGAGAATAAAAGCCAAACTGGAAGCGAACGAGAACACGGATGTTTTGCTTGAATGCTTAAATACACTCAGTGAAAAGATTCCATCAAGAAAGATCTTGGTCGAAACAAAAATTGGTATGTGTTAATTTTTATATTATAATAATAATAATAATAATTTTATATACTTTAATATACTTCCCATTTTTCTTAAAATAAATCTTTCCCACTATTAAAAACAGACCTTGTGATGAAAAACCAAACAACGCAGAATAGTTTTAATTAGAAAAATCTGCAAAGTGTGCACGAGTATTATCCGTTTGTTTACAGTCATTTACAGGTTCAACCGGAAGTCAAAGAAGCCGGTGTTGACCCACATGCATCCTTTTCTTATTTACTGTTTCTGGGGTGTCTGAAATCTAATTGATCCTGTATGGATATTGTTGTAGAAAACGTTATTGAAAAAAAAATTTTTTTTAAATAAATGTAGAAGAATCTGGTTTTTGTGCTTTGATATTTAGTTGTTTTTAATTTGCATCTTCGTTTTATTGAAAAATGTCTTTCTGGATATTTCATTTTATAGTTGTGTATGATTTGTGTGCCCATTTTGTGGGCAAATGTTATATTTTGTTGCAGATTTTGATTTCTGTGAGGAATTCGCATATTTCATTGGTATTTATCCTTTCAAAGATTTCTCAGGTTTCTTTTGTTGTAATAGTTTTGTCTTATTTCATAGGATGTTATTTATTGGGACTTGGTTTCCACAGATGCATTTTGGTTGATCCTCTTTTTTCAGGATAGGAGTGTGTTACACAGATTTGGTTTGTTTTGTTTTATGGCATATAGCTGGATTTTCCCTACATTAAGATCTGACCTTATGTCTAATCTGCCATAATGGGGAGGCAAAAAGTTTGTAACTTTTTTTTTTAATTAAAAATGTACTCTTTTTATAAATTTCTACGGTCGGTTTTTAATGTGGGGAAAATCCAGCTCCCCCAAAAAGGGGCACTCTGGATTGGGACAAAATAAAAATTGCCTCAGTTTATAAGGGTTTCTTCTTCACTGATTGCGGACCGCAAAGATATGTGGAAATTACAGAAATTAAGTCTTTCATTTAAACTTTCTGCATTATTAGATTTATTTTAAAGATAAATGTGTTTTCTTGAAGCTTTATCGATTTTGTTTTATTTCACAAACAAAGAATCTATTCTCTGGCGATTTGCGTTGCCTAATGTTCTTCCAATAATAGTTTTCTTGAAATATACCCCCACCCCCTTCCAGTCAAAATCACCTTATCTGCTTCTTTTTTTTTTGTTTTGCCTTTTACGATGACAAAAAATCTGGGGCCTTTTCAAGTGAAACTAAGTAGCTTATTAGCAAGGGAATTGAGGGCTCACCATTTTCTTAGAACCGAATATCACTTCCCGCTTCGGGATTCTTGCTCTCTCTTTCTGAGTTTCAAAAAGGATTTAGCAGATTAGGCGTATTCAAGGCTGCGACACGAGACTCGGCTGATAAAACCTACCAAAAAGCAATAAGTTGTTCCGCATCTTTCAAGAGATTCTTATCTATTTATGTCATACGGGGTTTTTAATATATTTAAATCTTAGTTAACTGTTTTAGATTTATTTGACGGGATATTTTTGCTTTCAACTCTGGATTTTAAATATTTATTTATTTTCCTTTCTTGTCAAAACCTTTCCCAATCCTTGAGTTTTAATTTATTTTTTGTTTGTTGTGCCCTTTAGTGTGTGTGTGGAGGGGGGGGGGGGCGTCATCGTCATCATCATCATCACAACGACGATGACGTCTATACAGTTTGAATGTATTTGTTTGTTATGCCCCTTTGGGCACGGGAAGAGGAGGAAGATCGGTTTAATGTATATACAATATTGTTAAATTTGCCATGTTTTGCTAAAATACATTACTATCATCTGACATTTATTAAAAATTAAAGTCAAATCTAGATTATCAAATTCATATTTATTTTTCAATATGTTTATTTTCTTAATCATCATCAACATCATCATAACTATCATCTGTTTAACGTCTGTTTTACATGCTGGCATGTGTTGGACGACTTTTAGAAATTGACGTTCAAACAAACATGTCTCTAACCAGGTCTTTATTTATCCCTCTTCCTTTCAAGTCCATCCTTATCACTTCCTTCCATGTTTTCCTTGGCCTTCCCCTACCAACTGACCCTGCTACCTCAACTGTGCTGCATCTACTAACCCCAAAACTCTCATCCATTCTTTCATGTGGCCATACCATCGAAGTCTCTTGTTCTGTACACATCTCTATACTGTCAAGATTTAATCTTCCTCTGAGATCATCTGATCTGAGCCTGTCTTTAAGACTCACATTGCACATCAATTGTATCATTCTCATATCATTTCTCTCCATGCAACGCATGTCCTCAACCCTCACTGGCCAGGTTTCACTTCCATACATCATCACACTGCGTACACATGCCTGATAGACTCCTTTCTTGCTTGGCAGTGGTAATGCTCTGCTTATTAGTAATGGCAG
Source organism: Sepiola atlantica (assembly GCA_963556195.1). Taxonomy (NCBI): domain Eukaryota; kingdom Metazoa; phylum Mollusca; class Cephalopoda; order Sepiida; family Sepiolidae; genus Sepiola; species Sepiola atlantica. The sequence goes on along the minus strand of OY744521.1, from coordinate 198,010,499 downwards.
CAGTTCTCTGAACTTACTCGATCCACTTCTAACTCTTGCAATCACACCAGTAGCAGATCCTCTCTGTGCTCCAATGATATCACCAAAACTTCTAAACAACCTCAATAGCTTCACCACTGAAATATACTTTCTCCACATCTGAATTCTCATCCGTTTCCATTGTCTTACACGTCTTGCACACAAACTAGTTTTAATCTCTCAACCTACCACTAATTCCACTACACTTCTTGCGCATACTTTTTAGCTATCTTCTCAATTCAACCATTAGGAAAATTCCCTTTTCGGCATAAACATTTACACTATTCACACGACATCAAATTACAGAAATAATTTACAAAAATGCTTCCTTAATTCTTTTTATTACCGTTATTTCGATTTAGCATAATAGTTTGAGCGTTCACTAATGGGCCGGGATACCGGGGTTCAATCGTCGGTCAAGTAATTCCAAAGACTAAAAAAATGGTGCTTCATGCCTCCTTGCTAAACACTCAGCATTATACGGTGAGGATCAAAGGTAATTGGTGTAATCCAGGGAAAGGAGTTGCGTCCTCCTCCACATCTCGGTGTAATAGCCAATGAAAAGAGAGCCTTCAGGTTGCCCTTGACTGTAATCGAACTACTTACGTTTCTGAATTCATCTAATTCTATCTTAATATGACCTATGCTATTGCTGTACTTTATCTGATCTGAAAACTTGTTCCAAAAATATATTTCTTAATTAGCAAAAAAGATTCAATTGTTTAATATATCTAGTATTTGAATTCAGCCATGGTCGAAAAAAAACAAAAACGTTTTCACCAGTTAGAAATGGCATTAAATATTTTGAAAACTTACATTAAATCACTTCTCTTCATTCTTCTTTCTAATAAAGTAATACATTCTAATTTGTTCTAGCTTTATCTGTAATTGTAATCTTTTTTCTCTTTTTATTATTTTTTTTACTCTTCTTTGTGTACCTTCCAAATTATATTCCAATTGTCATATTTAGGCACCCAAGTCTGATTGCAATATGTAAGGTCTTATTAGAACTTCATATATTAAAAAAAAAAACGTTTAGCTCACTTGAAATAATATTTCATTAATGTTCTGTTTTCGTTTAACCAGTCTGGTGATACCAGATCAGGCTGCCCTGTGGCTCCCTGAGACGAAATTCACCTACATTGACGTTTTTTTTTTTTTTTTTTGTTTGTAAAACTTAATTATGTTCTACAAAACCAAAAACAAAAACAACAGCCCCTCTCCCTTTCTCCCTCCCTTTTTTTATTTTTATTTTTTCTACCCTACTCCCGGTCCTGGATATGACCTTAAACTACATCCGATGATGAGATCCGGCTTACGGACTTTGGGGAATGTGGCGCCTCCTCTTAATTACCATTGCTCCCAGGTCCACCCTGACCCGGAGTGGTAGTACCTGTTAGGGTCCCAACTATGGGTTAAATAGAAACATATATTAAAAGGGGAAAGAAACAAAAAAGAGAAGAAAACAAGACCAGATTCGGCATTAAATAACCCAAAAAGGGTTGATATGCCGTAAAACAAAACTACCAAACCAAACTACCATTCGTTTAACCAGCTAATTTTATATAATTATTTTAAAACATGTAATCACATTTAATTATATTTAAATAAATTTGTAAAATTAATTGATTCAACAGATAATTCTGTTCATTATGAATGGCAAGTTCGAATCCAGTTGATTCTAATAGTACCACTTTCACATGGATGTTGGCAACCTTCATGTGGTCCTTCCTGTAAATAATTAAGTCTAGAAAGAATCTGGGGACCAATAACAAGCCGGTCAAAAAAGTCATACCCTGCTGATTCACACGAGTTTATTTTGACTTTATCAGTTGAAGAAAAACGGTTAAACTATTTGAGAGTGCCAAGAAAGGAGTTAAATGATTTGATGTTTTATACATTCTTGCTCATTTGGCATAATGTTTAGGATTCAATCCTCAGTCATGAATAGTAGTTGATTCCCTTGTTGCTTAAACACTCACCACTATAAGGTGAGAGTCAAGGGTAAGTGGAGTAATCCTTGGAAAGGAGTGGCACGCTACATTACATCTCAGTATAGTAGTCAATGAAAAGGGAGCCTTCGAATCGCCCTCGACTACGGTCGACCACTCTACTTTTTACTTTTAGTTCCTAATTGGGGAGGGAGCATCCTATAACCACTAGATGCCTTAATGTTAACCTTCTGTTATATATCCAACCCTTCATTACTAACACAACACCCCTAAATTCTCTATTCTCACAATTTTCTGATAGAAAATCTCTTGAACCTGTGACCTCTAACTTTTTAGTAAACATTGCAAGTTCCCCCCCAAAAAAACCTAAAAACTTTTTATTAAAAATTGCAAGTTCCCAAAAAAAAAACTAAAAACTTTTTATTAAAATTTGCAAGTTCCCCCCAAAAAAACCTAAAAACTTTTTATTAAAATTTGCAAATTCCCCCCCCCCCCACCCTAAAAATAAAACTAAATACACTTTAAAAAATTTTTTTATTACACAACATTTAATCCTATAATATCCCGACTTTTCAAGACTTTACTCTCAGAAAGATATATCTTGGTATGCTTACCATTTTTTTTCTTAAAGCACAAGTGGAGCTGAGCCAAGGCCAATGTGTTTAGCTTCAGTTTTATCTGAACGGACAAATGAGATTCTTTCTTCAAATGATTGTGTGTTCACTTTAGTCTAGACTCTTAATCATTAAAGAAATTCTTTTTTGTAGTTCATAAAGATTTGAAGCTTTTCAAGTGGTGCGCATCTCTCAAGACTGATACAGTTTCACAAATTCAAAGGTCTGCAAAGTCTTAGTATTAGTAATAGTCAATTAAAGCAACCATGCGGAAATAAATGATTCTATGCATAATCAAAAAAAGAAATACCTCTTCTTCACTGCAAATTCGTCTTGCTCAACATAACGCTGCAAACAATTTAATTCCAGTTTTGTCTGTTTGAACACACGTTTTTAAGGATGTCGAGGCTCTGAGTATTGCTACGGTCAAGAGGAATTGATCACAGATTCTTTATTTCTTTTGTAACCATTTTGAACCAGGTTGTTTTTGGTCTTACTTTTTTTACTAACAAGTCAACGCTCATCAAGACCTAAAAGCCACTCGAGGACAAGGGTTAATTGTTTGTGTCAGGTGGATGGTGAGACAAACATCTTGAGGATTGCAGGTTTTAGGTTTTACCAAAAGCTCGGAATCCAAAAAGATAATTTTATATATTAGAGTATTGACACTTGAGAATGACATAGTATCCAATTTTCTGTGCTAGTATAAATTAGACCGCTTTCTCTAACATCGATATTATTGAATATTCAATATTCTATCGAAAAATATGAAACATTATTTCTCCTGTGATCACATGTTTTGATTCCATCTCTCTGAACATTTGTTTTTGATCTATTTGAAATCCTCTTCGTCCAGACATATCTGTCATTTGATTAAAATAAGTAACATTTTCATTCTAAATAAGTATAGTTTTAATTTTATATACAGATACATTATTTAGAGAGAGAGAGAGAGAGAGAGAGAGAGCGAGAGAGAAAGAAAGAAAGAGAGAGAAACGTATACATACCTACTATCTGGTATGATAACTCATCTGAGAAGTAGCTGTCCGTTCCTAAACTCACAAGTAAAAGTGTTTACTTCCCTTAAAACATCTGACATTTGGATTCAATATTTTACAATAGAAGGGTAGGTAGGGCAATTTTGCGGAATCTAATGTTGTTGCATGCAATGAAATACAATTCAAGATGGAGATGGTAAGATAAGACAAATAAAAATTAATTCAAAACAAGTCAATGTACAAAAGACATCAATAAATAATTAGCAATAAAAAATGTAATCCTTTTAAGTCTTGGCAAATTTAAATAAGTAGTAATAATCCACACATATCCATAATAATAGTACTAATAAATCGAAAAAGATTTTTAAAAATGTTTTATACATACTAATGAGACACCACTTATCAAGGCTCAGAGGACACTCGAGGATAAGGGTTAATGAGATTGTCAGTCGGATGATGAATGAAACCATGAGGATTGGAAACAATGGGTAAAAAGGGCAGAACTTGACTACTTAAGAGGACGGATCAACAAGTTTTTGTTAACATTGGACTTGAAGACGATCATGTTGTAGTCTGCTGGGAAGAAGTCCTGTGGCAATGTGTTCCACAGATGGGAAGTTTTGGGAAAGAATTTCCGTTCATGGAAGTTCCGTTTTTTTCTAGGTACACAGAGGAAGAAAGGGAAGTTCTTTGCAGCGGTGATAGGTAGACGGATACTTACTGTGAAGGTTTTACGAGAGGAGAGATTATAGATTGTAGCTCAGTAGAGCACCTACCATGGCAATAACGATAGAGTAGAGGAAGACTAGCAACGTCTCTTCTATGTAGAGAGGAAAGTAGAACATTCCCCACTAGTTTGGGAAGTCGGTTTTGCATTCTGTCATGGCAAGAAAGAGTGCACAGAGTGACATCACCACAGATGTGGCAACAGCACTCCATCTTAGGACGAATCTGACTCTTATACATTTAAAGGATTGTGTCAAGAGCCAGGTACCGTCTAAAGCGGAAAGGTGATCCGACCATTTTTCCAGTGACCTTACCAACAGATTTGATGTAAGTCTTCAATTTTAGGTCCAGAGTAAAAGTCAGTCCGAGTAACTTATCAAGACAGAGGACATCCTCAAGCAAGGTGTTAAAGTTGAGGGAGCAGACAAGCACCTGCACATTCATCCAGAGTCACTAGTGAGTTCTTTGAAAACAAAAATCATTTACTGGGAATAACACATTAAATAACATATTAAAAAAAATCACCATCCAGTCGAAACTTTAATCCTAATGAAAACCTATCTATCATAAAAATGGACTTATACTTAGATAAGAAGCAGTATAAGACCAAAGCAAAGTTTAAAAAATCGGTCCAAAATGCTATAACAGAAATGATTCCTCTAAGTGAAGAATTTAACAAGTTTAATGGCAGTGAGGAAAATTGAGCAGAAATAGTAGCATATTATAAACTAAAATATTTAAAAGATAACAGTACTCACACTAACTACAAGCAATGAAAAATAAAGAACAATAATCAAAGAACATTAGTGAAGCGGCAGACATTTAAAAAGAATATAGCAATCATGAAAAAGACAAGAAGAAATACTTAAGCATGGAACAGGCACTAAATATTGTAAGAAAAAAGAAGATAAACATTTTTAAAGGAAAATATGAACTATCATCGTATTTGTTTTTAATTAAGAAAAAAGAGACTTTTTAATGTTTTTCCTATTAACGTCCTACGGAATAAAGAATATCTGGATTGTCTAGATAGACTTAACCACCCTCGAAAGGTAGAGAACTGTCGCTACTCATACTCATTGGTCTTTTGGCTAAGATCAAAGTGTAGTATCTGTTTCGATGGATACTGCACCCCATAGACTGGTATTGTCTTGGCCTTCGGGGCTTGATTTACGCCGGTCTATGGGTCTGTCCTGTGCAGTTCTAGGAGGTCCACCCTCCCAGGCTTTGCCTCCCCTCTTTGGGGAAGAGTAAGTTTATTGCTTACTGCCTGAGACGCCCCTACCGAGGAATGCCGACGGGGCTGCCCAGGCAATTTTTAAACCCCACTTTCCCGACCCGAACTTGGGTCACATCTTGCTTGGGGGAGTAAGATAAAAACTGGCCTTGTGCCTAACTCCTGGAGAGGAGTAAATCAATACTCATGAGTAAAAGTTGATGTCCTTAATGTTTTGTTTAATGTTATGTTTATGGTTTCTTATATCATGTCAACAGTATTTAAATGTGTAATTGTACTTGATTTTAATTTCCTCTGTTATTCGTTTGATAGTAGTTATGTTTCAGATCTAACTAAATACAGAGCTACGAGGTAAAATAACCTTATGGCCTAACAAACATAATAGTTAGGAAAAGTAGTATTTTCAAGATGGCTGACTTTGAAACCTTGAAATGTTCATTGTTTGTCAATTAATAATCCTAAAAAATGTTTAAAGAAGACTGATTTTTAGCACTATTAATTTTTGAAGAATGGAAATAAAATAAATGTATTCACATTGCAATAATTTGAACTTTGTTTCAATTGGTTTGCTATTTCTAAGTTGAATGCTTCTTGACGATGTAGGGAAGCGATCCTCAAAATATACCGGGGTTATGACACCACTAAGTTATTTCCCCTTTTTATATACTGAAATGGGTAAAGAGGTCTGACAGAATATAGAATATTTGGGTTATTCTATCTTAAAATATAGAGTAAAAATTAATGTCATTAATGTTTTGCGGTTTGTTGCATTTTGTCAACTGTAAATAAATGTGTAATTATACTTGGTTTTAATTTTCTTCTATTATTCGTTGCAATGATAGTTTGGTTTGGGACCTATATTTCTCCTATGAACGTCCTACAAAATGAAGAATATCTGGATTGTCTAGATATCATTAACCTATCTCGAAAGGTAGAGAACTGCCACTACATGTGAGTAAAAATTAATGTCCTTGATGTTTTGTATGATGTTATGTTAACGGTTTTTTTTTACATGTTGTCAATTGTAAATAAATGTGTAATTGTACTTGGTTTTAATTTCCTCCATTATTCGTTCTTATAATATTATGTTTGAAACCTATACTAAATACAGAGCTGTGAGGTAAAAGAACCTCATATCCCAACAAACATAATCTGAGAGCGAGAAAAATAGTATTTTCAAGATGGTTGACTTTAGAAACCTTGAAATGTTCGTGATTTGTAAATTAATAATCCTAAAAAAAAATGTTTAAGAATACTAATTTCTTATATTGTGTACTTAATACTAAAAGTTATCTATAGGCTGACCACCGAAAGAAGGGTTTCATTTTTAGTATATCATGCTTAATATTAAAATTTACCTAAAGAACCGGAAGGAGGGTTTTATTTTCATGAAGGTGTATAAGCAGGAAGACTTTCTGACAGTAAAACAAATACGACTGATGTTAGGTTTTCAAAGAAGCAGGCAATACACAAGCTGCTCACTGGAGATAAGTAAAATGGATTTTTGTTGGCCGATATGAGATCTTGACAAAAATGATTTTGGAGAAAAATGTTAACACTTTTTTCTTTCCTTTACTGGCAAATATTGCGATGCGCCTGTTTTCTGTCCTAGTAAATCTGAGTGACACTGTCCATCACAATTGCTGTCTCATAAATCTGTGTATCTTTTGCAGCAAATATAACAAGCAGAACTTTACACTTTGTGACTCTCTCTCTCTCTCTCTCACACCTCCACCTTCCTCTATCACTCTCCTTTTCTACCTCTCTCTGTCCCTATCGCTCTATCTCTCTACTTATCTTTCTCTTTATCTCTAATGTTTATGAGCATGACAGACTTATATTTGTTTGGTTCTATGGAATACTAGCTGTCCCTAGCCGGCGTTGCCCGCTAAAGTTTTTACTTGCAATTTGTTTTGCGTTTCTTATTTAAAAACTATGCCCTTTTATTATTTCCTAAATTTTATATTTTTGTTCAAACGAAAGGGAAGTAAGTCTGTAATGGATGAAAACAAAGTTACCTACCTTTTTTTCTCCAAAATATTAATTTTTCTCTTCAAAACAAAGAAGTAAGTCTGTAACGAACAAAGATAGTGTTACATATATTTTCTTTTTTTCGAAATGTTGTTTTTCTCTTTGAGACGAAGAGAAGTAAGTCTGTATTGGACGAATGCAGGTTTACCTCCCTTTTTAAAAAGGAAAACTGGTGGCTATATGAAAATAAATCAAATTGGATAGTTTATTTTCTGGAAGAAATTAACGCATATTACATTTTATTTCTTATAACCACATTTGACATAATAAAACTGCTATTATTAAATAAATATTGATTTTGTAGGGCAGAAGCTATCAATGACAAAGTCGAGAATCCGACTGACTTAATTTGATATATTAGATTATGTAGCGAGAAGTGTTCAGTTCAAACAAAAAATAAAACAATATGAGATTGTGCTTTATAACAGGATATGAATATACAAGTCAAAGAGAACACAAACAAATAAAGTTGATTTTAAAAGTCAATAGAAAACAACAAAATAAAAGAGCAAATGTAGAATCAGCCTCTTCCTCTTCAATGGCAGCATCCATGTTCTGTTGGTTCTATCTTAACTTGATCACAGACCAACGAAGTTAAATAAAATATATCATTTTGTTTTCCTAGTAAGGAGTTTTAGTGATTCTTTCACTCTATATGAGTTCTGGATATGGTGTTAAATTACATCAATTTTGAAACTTTAGTGAGTAAACCTTTAATACCCATTTAAAATTTTGTTCACTAGAAACAAGGGGGCAAATTGCCACTGAAGCTTAAGAGGCTACTGTGATAGAGGCCAAATTTATAAAGGAGCAACCTGGGTGGGGAGTTGGACAGCAAGATGTTTGTTCACATTACATTAAAATTTCTGCATGTTGGTATAGTCGGAGAATTATGGAGCAGGTAGGGAATTCCAAAAGTTAAGCGGTCCAAGGAAAAGAAATTATTAGAGTAGAAAATCTTCTGGCATCTAGAGACATCTACAGTGATAGTAGGGTGGACTGGGGAATTTACGTTGAGCAGTACAAATGTAGTAAGTTCATTAGAGCACATTCCGTGGAAGTACTAGTAAAACAAGCACAAGGAGGCAACACTGCGGTGATGCAACAGGAGCTGGAGCTTGGCAGACAGTGTGGGACCTATTAGGTTAAAAATTCTTTTTTGCAACAATACTCCATACACGGGCGAATAGTGGCTTTATAGAGATATAGAATATTGACAGGTATGACAAGTTTTCTAGTCCAGTAAAAGAAGCCTATCTTCTTTGCAGCAGACTTGGTAGCATCTTCTGTGTACTTATTTCGCTTACCTGAAAATATCAAGCTAAGGAGTTTAAATGTTGAACTCGGTGGTTAACCACAAACCCACTCTAACCAAAAATGATAAAACCTTCAGAGTCCAATCTATCTGTTGTGGGAATTACATGAAACATATAGTATACACATATGCATGAGTATACACATGCGGTTACACCATAGATCACTTTCTACCAAAATGACTTTTCAAAAGTAATGAGGCTTTCTACCAAAGTGACTTTTCAAAAGTATTAGGGCTTTCTTCCAAAGTGACTTTTCAAAAGTAATGAGGCTTTCTACCAAAGTGACTTTTCAAAAGTAATGAGGTTTTCTACCAAAATGACTTTTCAAAAGTAATGAGGCTTTCTACCAAAGTGACTTTTCAAAAGTAATGAGGCTTTCTACCAAAGTGACTTTTCAAAAGTAATGAGGCTTTCTACCAAAGTGACTTTTCAAAAGTAATGAGGCTTTCTACCAAAATAACTTTTCAAAAGTATTAAGGCTTTCTACCAAAGTGACTTTTCAAAAGTAATGAGGCTTTCTACCAAAATAACTTTTCAAAAGTATTAAGGCTTTCTACCAAAGTAACTTTTCAAAAGTATTAAGGCTTTCTTCCAAAGTGACTTTTCAAAAGTAATGAGGCTTTCTACCAAAGTGACTTTTCAAAAGTAATGAGGTTTTCTACCAAAATGACTTTTCAAAAGTAATGAGGCTTTCTACCAAAGTGACTTTTCAAAAGTAATGAGGCTTTCTACCAAAGTGATTTTTCAAAAGTAATGAGGCTTTCTACCAAAATAACTTTTCAAAAGTAATGAGGCTTTCTACCAAAGTGACTTTTCAAAAGTAATGAGGCTTTCTACCAAAATAACTTTTCAAAAGTAATGAGGCTTTCTACCAAAGTGACTTTTCAAAAGTAATGAGGCTTTCTACCAAAATAACTTTTCAAAAGTATTAAGGCTTTCTACCAAAGTGACTTTTCAAAAGTAATGAGGCTTTCTACCAAAGTGACTTTTCAAAAGTAATGAGGCTTTCTACAAAAATAACTTTTCAAAAGTAATGAGGCTTTCTACCAAAATGACTTTTCAAAAGTAATGAGGCTTTCTACCAAAATAACTTTTCAAAAGTAATGAGGCTTTCTACCAAAATAACTTTTCAAAAGTAATGAGGCTTTCTACCAAAATAACTTTTCAAAAGTAATGAGGCTTCCTACCAAAATAACTTTTCAAAAGTAATGAGGCTTTCTACCAAAGTGACTTTTCAAAAGTATTAAGGCTTTCTACCAAAATAACTTTTCATCCTCCTTGACCCTTCATGGTACCAGCCGAGACTGATGTCATCATATGCTACTCAGTTAGAGATTGTTGTAATTCTTTACGGTGGTTGTAGTTTGTCTTCTGATTGAAATTTTCAGAAGGTTACTGTCTACGAGAAAAGGCATCTTTTTTTATTAACTGGTAAGTCAACACTTATCCAGGTCCAGAAGCCACTCAAGGATAAGGATTAATGAGATTATTGGTTGGCGGTGACACGTTGCAAGTGTATTATTATTGGTATATCATAAAACCAAACAACTAAACTTTACTCTACAGGAAGCCTCTGTTAGGTCTCGAGAGACAATGGATACCCCCTGTAAGGGTGTCTGCACTGGGAGTTTATTGTGAAGCAAGGGTTGCGTAATCCAGACCACAACTCAACTCACTTGAATCGGCATTGTTTGAATCCAGTGGGAAAGAGAAGTCCAAAATGACTAGAAACAATTTGGGATAAGCAGAGAGCCCTCCCACATACACGACCTTGTATTTCTAAGTGTTCACTCGTTTAGTACTGATCAGGCTCAACATTGCTTAATTTGGATGATCTAACAGGGAATGGTGTGTCAACCTGATTATACCGTATACAGAGAGCGGGTATTCAAATTCTGGTTTGCATTTCTGTAGATTGGTCATTTTTTTGTTGTTTTTTTTTTCTATTTTAGCAAAATGTAAATCTTCCACGAGTCTGGTAGAAATAGGAATAATTAAACATTGTGTCAATCATCATCAGAATAATATTTCTATGATTTCGATTATTGATTTTTGATCAATTGAAATAAATTACACTGATTTTCCCAAAAGAAAAGAGAAAAATATTCTCCGAGGCAGGTATGCGAATAGGTTTCTTTTTATTCATTTTTATACGAGGAATTACATTTTCATATGAGGAATTCAAATTTCTAAACAGTTTTGGCTCTACCCTTTTTTCTATCACATTTTTACTATAATGCATATATTTGTCATAACGAGTTTCATACAATATTAAAAAAAATGCATATTACCGAGAAAATATAACATAGATACAGAGCACTACTATTAATTGTATAATACGTCAAAAATGATATTTGAAAAAATGCTTCTCCAATGTTCGCACTCGCTATTTGTTTAGATATATTACTAAAATATTCATATATAAAATCATAGAATTATGTCAGTAATTAAATTTTTCATATATAAATTTATTGTTATCAATTCTGATGACCTCAACAAAAAAAAACTGGCAACTGTTGACTTTTATTTAGAGTACAGGCTTTATTACCGTATTCATTTCAGACGGTAGGGATTGTCTCACTTGCTATTTGTTTTCTCACTTCCCTAAATACTCAAAGTGTTTTTATCTGGCACGTTTTTACTGACGTGATAGAATTATTGCACGATTGGAGTTGGAGGGAAGTACATTTATATATATATATATATATATATATATATATATATATATAGTGTACTATTCAAATAATTCAAAACATTAATTAGAATTTCAAATATTCGAATCGAGTTCCAGAAATAAATACTCAACACGCCCCTTTATGTACGTACGTTTCTCAGAATAAGCTTTATTAGAAAAATTATATTTTAGTAAAATTTCCAACAGATAGATAATTCTACTCATAATAATTCTTGGAAACGTACATACATACAGGGGATGGATTGAGTATTTATTTCTGAAACTCGATTTGAATATCTGCAATTCTAATTAATATGCTTTGAATTTTTTATATAGTACACTATATATGAAAGCTCAAATTGATATAACCGATTGATTAATGAGCTTAAGATTACCTGTGATATTGAGACGTCTTATGGGTATGAAATAATATCTATAATTATTACAGAAATATATATATAAATGAGTCTCACCCAAGGGGATTTAAAAAATATTTCATTTCATTAACTGGAATTTTTTCTGGTATATATATATATTGTGTGTGTGTATTTAAGCAGCATTTTTTCATTAATGCAAACATTGTTAAAATAACAGATTTCGTCTGTTTAATTATACCTTTTTTTATTTTTTCAATATATATATAAATTTCTTTAAGTTTGCACAAAGGTTTATATAGTAGCTCAATAGTGTATAATACGACTAGAGCTCTTAAGTCAACATGATATAATCCTAGTTCATTCAAAAACATTTTATTCACAAACAAGTGATCCTGCCCAGTTTTGTAAATATACACATTTATGGCATACAAAATTTACTAAACATTCACAAAAAGGCTTCAGCAGTGCATAACACAAGCACACACACACACACACACACACACACACACACACACACACACACATATATATATATATATATATATATATATATTGGTCTTTATTATAGAATGAAGGATTTCCTCGTCTTGGTTATTATGTTCACAGTGTTTCGATTGTTGTACTCTCCGGGATTCTCTATTTGAAGAAACATAAGAAGAATTAAATATCTAAACGGCAAGGAATGTGGAATAAAGTCTTACTGTTTCGTCACTTTTCTCACACAGTCTACATTTACTGTTTTTAACGGCAAGGAATGTGGAATAAAGTCTTACTGTTTCGTCACTTTTCTCACACAGTCTACATTTACTGTTTTTATTATTTACTGTTATTATTATTATTATTATTATTATTATTATTATTATTATTATTATTATTATTATTTATTTATTTAATTATTTATTTATTTATTTTAGGTATTTATTAAATCTGTTAGCAATGCAGAAAAACCGGAATTGTTTCTGCATTGCTATCAGCCTTCATAAATATTGACCTACTTATTTACCAGAAATGCTTCAAGCAAACTACCATTCTCTTTTATTATAATTGTTATTATTAATAAAAAAGACATTGGAAAATGAAATATAAATTTGACAATCTAGACTTGACTTTCATTTTTAATAAATGTATGCTGATGCAATAATGTACTTCGTTTTTCTCAGTAATTCAGTGTTAGACTTTTGTTATCTGCCATCTGGTTTTCAGTATTTCTTTTTTTTTTTACTAATGAGTCAGAATGTAACATAGCATTATACCTTCTTTGAGGTGAATAAAAAACTTTTTGTAAAATTGTATAGCTTTCTGTTTTTGCATACTAAAAAGTACTCATTTTTGTGAATAAGTGTAGAATCTACCACTGACGTCATTCCAGCAGGATGAGTAAACATAATTCCGTTTTTCATTTTCAAACGATCACCAAAATTTCAAATTGTGATTTGCAGGATTGTGTAAAATTTGGCTGTCCCCCAAATTTTATTATTCGGTTCTTGCGGTGCATACATACAACTCATTTATTTGTTTAAGAAATAGATAAATGGTTAAGCAGTTGTGGACTGGTCAGAGTGTCAGCTAGACCAATGGCAAGCGTCATCCCTCCCTCAATATCCGGTAAACATGCAATAAAGAAACAAACCCTGACAACTGTTTTAGGAATAGTAAAAAAAGAACAGGACACATATAAGCAGTGCATGAAATAGAACAAAGCATGAGAGATAGTGAAAGGACAGGTATAATTTCCCCCCCCCAAATTTTAATTTTACCATTTTTTTTTGTATGAATATTTAAAACAAAATGTATTTATTCATTATCAAAATTAAATGAAAGCATTTTAGTTTTGTGTATTTTTTTTATTTATCAACTGGCAACCAATAGTTTTAGACTAGATGTGGTCCGGTTATGTCAAATAAATATGTCTTTATATAATTACAATACCTGTCTCAGAACAGGTAAAATTAATTTCTTAAACAGAACAGTTTTTAACCATATTTATGTCCTCTTACAAACGTTAAAATCAAGATATAATGCTACTAAACCTTATGTCTCGAATCTGTCTTCTAATTTTCATCAAAATGATTTGATTCTAGAAAATGTCTAAAATTTATGCCCTAAACTTGAAGTGTCTTAAGAAGGAATTGAAATTCAAAGAATCTTGTTCTTTTTATCTTCAGAAAGGGCGGATTCCTTGATCTTCTCTGTTAGACTTGTTATATAATGGGACGCATGTGATGATGGATGTACAGAGAGATCGCTTAACTTGCGTGATTTGTAACGGAGTCATCTCGTGCAACTTTGGTGCGATGTATTCTCACGATTCGCGGTGACAGTTGACGAGACCTCGGGTCGGGGGTTGGGTCGCACCTGTGCGTTGATCACAAGATTTCGTGACGTCACAGTTTTCCCAGTGAGAAAACTGCAGTGAGATTTCAGTTCTTGACGGGAAGCCGACGAGTCAAGTCGCCTTAGCCATGTAGCGATTAAATAAGATAGGGGAATTCAGATCCCCAAAAATGAGAGTCAGACGATGTCCCCCTCTTCCTTCCCTTGCAAGTGATTAAGTAATTAGTTAATTAACTAGCGTAAGCTTCTCTCTCTCTGTTTTAACGAACTTGCTTCGGTGTCGACAAGCTAATAAATGAAAATAAATGGCTCGGAACTAAAAGAGAAGGCTTGTTATATTTTGTTATGTGTAGATTGATTTCAGTTACAGAGAGAAACCACCGGCACGAAATTGTGACAACGACAAAGCGTCTGCAGAGAGTGGAGGCGACGACGGGTCAGCTGCTAGCAATAGTAGCTAGGTTGCAGACAATTAAAGCAGAAAGAGAAGAGACAAAAAGAAGAAAGGGAAATATGATTCCCGAATTGATTTTACTGATGTGTCAGCCGAAAGGGAGAGATTGAAACTGGGACCGACTAGCAAGACCACTCGACGTCGCCCGGATCGAGAAACGACTTATCGTCCCGTTAGCAAGCGATGCCGTTCGCTGGATCAACAAGCGAGCTGTTGTACTACACCAGATTCCGACATACAAACGTATTATTAAAAACCAAATATTCAACAGACTCTCATTTGACAAACTTAGAATAATAAGACCTTCTTCTGTGCAACTGACCCTGGCTGGGTTTTTAGGCCTCTGATATATTTTTTTTTTATATCGCTGTACAGGATGGAGCTAGCACTGTTTTTTTATCAATGCCTGATGGCTGTCCCTAGTTTGCCCCTGTCATTGTTGGAGTGTCATTTTCAGAAGCAGGAAGGTTTACACCATTGGTTACCTGTTTTTGCCTGGTGTGTAAATATGGTGAAGGCCCCTTCTTATCCTGGGTGCCAGCTTGCCAGTATTTAGTCTTGGTGTTGTTCATCTTTTTCAAAATGCCCTTATTGTCAATGGCTTCTTATTAGTTATTCAAAGCTGAATTTTATTAATAGAGGGAGTGTCCACGTTTGTAACCCGGGGGAGGGGGGTCATGTTAGATGGCCTGCTGAGATGGCCCACCATTTTGGTTATGTTTTGAATAATTGGTCAGGGTTTACATCATAAGAGAAGTATCCTCATGTCAGGGTGTCCTGAAAACCCCTAGTACAGAGAGACCGGAGACACCCAAGAATGGTGTCTAATAGGTAATCACTTTCTTGCTTAATTTGTGTCTCATGACTCTGAATCACATTTAATGCAAATCTGAAATATTTGAATTTTCAAATGGGAGGTTGTGCCCATACTATGCCCCTCTAAGAACCCTTGAAAGTACTTGAAACAAAATTAAATTTGGGGGATATTTATTAATTGATGTCAAAATAGAAAACAAAGAGTATCTGAGGTTTTACGAAAGTCTTTCACCCCTTCTTTAGTCCTTTTGCATAAAACTAAATTAAACTAAATATAGCCCATCTTTGGACCCCTTACGCCTAGCCGCTGTGTTCAACAATGCAGAAGGATCGGTTAATAAGTTTAGAAGTGACTTCTATATATAAAAATATATAAACAAATGCACATACATAATTATTTAAAAAATTGACTTTCCTTTTTTTATTTCATTTTTATAAAGTGACATTTAGAAATGTTACTAAATTGAAAGTCTTTACTTAAGTCATTTGTATTTCATTTGTATTTCATTGCAATAGAAAATCTCCCTCCACTTTATTTTGTGGAAGAAGATGTGTTATTTGAGGAGATTGAAATTCTGAACATGCTTTCGCTGTTTTGGTTGCGTAAACTGGAATATTGCGGTGCCTCGAGCTGCGTTCGCTTTTGCGCTTAACATTTTCACAGATTTTATAGCAGTTGCTGCCACGGTTGTGTTTATTCATTTCAGTATTTAACTATTCTCTTCCTTTCTTTCGGAAATAATATATATATATATATATATATATATATATATATATATATATATATATATATATATATATATATATGGAGTGTATTTATGTGTGTGTATATATACATATAAAGATATGTGTAAGTGTGCATATATACGTGGTGCGTATATATATGTATATATAATGTGTACATATATATATATATATATACACACATACATATGTATATATGTACATATACATACTTTTATATCAATATGTATATATACTCATATGTATGTATATATGTATATATATATAAATGCATACATATGTACATATATGTGTATATATAAAGATATGTGCATATATGTAGATATGTATATATAAAGATATGTGCATATATGTAGATATGTATATATAAAGATATGTGCATATATGTAGATATGTATATATAAAGATATGTGCATATATGTATATATGTATATAGAAAGATATGTGCATATATGTATATATGTATATATAAAGATATGTGCATATATGTATATATAAACATATGTGCATATATGCATATATGTATATATAAACATATGTGCATCCATATATATACATATACACGTATCTGTATATGTATATATAAACATATGCACATGCATATATGTATATATAAACATATGTGCATCCATATATATACATATACACGTATCTGTATATGTACATATTCACATGTATACACATACATAACTATATGTATATATATGTACATATATATGTATATATACACATATTATTTTCTCTTTAGATGCAACCTCATATGAATATGAGAAACTTTGTCCGTTGTTCTGTTTCAAATAGCATTTTTATCGCTAAACGTGCAGATTGAATGGACGCACCTTACATTAGATTTGTTTCCATGCATCTCTATCAGAGGCGATGTCTGTCGGTCGGTTTGCTTCTCTTAAGTTTGAAATAGGTTTTTGTTGCTCTATCACACTTAAGCATGAAAAAACATTTGGATTGGTCTGTCAAGCTTTTATGTACGAACAAAACAATTGTATTGGTCTGTCACACTCAAGGATGGAAAAGCACTTCAGCATGCAATAACAGTTTTATCGCTGAATATACACAATGAATGGACGCATCTTCGGAGTGGAGCCGTTTTTGTTTAGCCATGAGCCACTTGCATTTGACCCGCAATGCCAATCCCAATTATGCCCCCCCCCCCGGCATTCACGAACGAAGATCTACACGAGAGGCCCGTCCGCAAATACGTTCAACTTTATCCTATCGTTTTTTTCTTTTAGCTTTTTTGCTGGTTTTCTATTCAGTGAAGGTTTATTCTTTCCGAAGATTCAAATGTCAGCTTATATAAAGTGTAAACTCCTTCTTTATCTTCCCAAACAACTAACACTAACAACATCATTGAATCGGGCCGAGCTAAACAGCTTCTAACTCCCACACTGTCGAGATAGGTACGATTTCGTTTCCGATTGGGAAGGAGGGGCTTTCTTGCAAGATCTTCTTTAGCATCGCCATTCTCTTTTTGTTTTGTTTTGTTAATCTGACAAGTCACGGTTTGATTGTATAATCGCCATGGCTTCTTTAGCCAATGTGGATAAACTCAATACTTTTGGAATATTTACATCGAAGAAGTAAAAGGAAATAAAGGAATGGATACATTTGTAGATACGTCCTTGCACTTAAATAAAAACCTTTGTCTGTTGGGCAATCTGTCATGCTTAAGTTTTAAATAGTATTTTCTTTGATCCGTCACGCTTAAGTTTAAAATCACATTTTCCTCATTCAATCATGCTTGAGATGAAAATAGCATTTTACTCAGGAACGCTCAACTTTGAAATAGTATTTTCTTCATGCTGTTACACTTAAGTTTGAAATGTTAAGTTTGAAATAGCATTTTACTCATTCCGTCACGCTTAATTCTTAAATAACATTTTAATTCATTTATCATGTTTAAGTTTGAAATAACGCTAATCATGTAGTATAGTTAACAGAGCAGAAACCGTGAAAAAACAACAACAAAATATACAATAAATAACTGTTACCAAACGCAATCAAATTTATTTTTCTACCGACTTGCATAGTTTTAAACTTCTTAAAGTATTTAAAAGTTTTTTGTCAGTATAAGATTTTGTTGATAACCCATCTTTTGGAGATAGTAAAAAATCCAATATGGCCGATTCATGTGTTGGTGTTGGTATTAGTGTTTCATTCCTTAAAAATTAGTTTTAAAAATATTTATCTTACTACTATTCCTAAGTCCGACTGGCAACTCCCCAGCCTTAGAATTATCGCTAGTGTAAGCCTTTGTTTTTTTTAGTAGTTTTTAAGCTTGAAATTAGCGACCATCTCCAAATAAAATCGACCGCCATTTTTTATTTACTCGTGTTTGGCTAAGTAAAAGTGACAATAACACATTCAGGGATAATAAATCTTACAATCAGTTTCCTCACTTGAAAATTTTACAGGTTGGTAGAAAATTAAATTTTCTTGCTTTTAGTAAAAGTTATTTGTTGTATATTTTGCTTGTTTTCGATGTTTGCTCTTTTAACTATATCATATGAATACCGAAATAACATTTTCCTTGTTCGGTACTGCTTATGTTTGAAATAGTATTTTCCTTTCTTATAGCATGCGAAAGATTAAAATAGCATTTTCCTCGTTCTGTCATGCATAAGTTTGAAATAGCATTTTCACCAGTAAACTTGCACACAGAATGGATGCAGCTTAAGAATATCCGTTTCTTTTTTTCCTCTCAAGTATTAAGCTTTTATCCTTATTAACTAAAATAGGAAATATTTATCTTCATTTTTCTATTGTATGTCGTTCATATACCTCGTTGTACAATGCAAAAATGAAGACAGATATTTCCCACTTTAGTTAATATCCATAACCGCTTAATCCCCGAAAGGAGTAATATATATATATATATATATATATATATATATATATATAATGTGTGTGTGTGTGTGTGTGTGTGTTATTCTTTTCCTTAGATCAAATATATATATGTATATATATATATATATATATAGGTAAAACTTCTGAATATATATCTCAATCACAAGCCCTGGTATGTATTAACTTGGCCTGAAAGCAGAAAATCTTCTGCTTAATCTATGATCTATTCTCATCTTTCTTTCCCGCAAAAAAAAAAAGTGTTAACCCTCCTTTGAATTCATAGTTGCTTCACATTAAGCTATTCTAACTACTCAGATGTGCAATCTGGAATGAAGCAACCTTTTTAATTCTTAGGAATTATTACTAAAACTGGTCTCTTAAGTAAAGTACCATCCGTTTATATATATATATATACTAATGATAATAGAACTAACGATAAGTGAAGTATCGTAAAGTGATCTATCGCAATAAACTAAAGCTCAATACGTTGAGTAGAGCAATCAATTTTAAAGAAGGAAAGATGAAGATAAAAAATTGCATAAAATTACATCAAATTGATACAAATTTTATTACATCGAAAGTTCAGATGCAAGGAGTTACATTAATCCTTAAACCATGGTTTTTCAAAGATAAAACTCTTCTCGTCAGAGGATAAAATTCGGTAATGTGGTATTTATAATAAATGAATATTACCTAGTTCCATTTCACTTTGAAAAATTGAAGAATAAAAATAGAAAGGTTTGGGATAAAGAAATAAATGGCTGAGAGGGAGAATGGTAGCAGTATTGAGTAGCCATTTTCGAAGACAAAAGGGGACGCTATGGTGCAGATAGTAAAATAGCAAAAGTTTGTAGATTTGGAGAAAACTTTTTTATCTTCATCTTTCCTTCTTTAATATATATATATATATATATATATATATATATATATATATATATATATAAACTTAAAGAAAGAGGCAAAATGCCTTCAAAAAACATGTTAGATGCAGATATTTTTATTAAAATCAAAATAAAAAATCAAAACAATATTTTTGGTTTTCTTCTTCATCTTGACTTTTTTATCTAATATTTCGCTTTATATAACAAGCCTCGTCAGAGCTTTAGACAAATAAAAGGTATTAACCTTTTTTTTTTTTCTTCGTAACAATCCTTCCTGGTCTTGTAGAAGTGACGTCCGATGTTGTGTGGACTAACGGTGCAAATGTCTGTTTTAAATTGAACTTAAATCGCGCATGGTCGCTGGTAGGTATACATTTGGGAAAGTTCATTTTTTTAAGCATCTTTAAAATTTTAAACTTAAAGAAAGAGGCAAAATGCCTTCAAAACCCCATGTGTTAGATGCAGATATTTTTATTAAAATCAAAATAATATATATATATATATATATATATATATATATATATATATATATATTTTGATTTTATTCCATTAGTTGCGACAAAACAGGTTTTGTTTCATTGGTGCGAATAGCTACCAACTCATCGGGCCGGCGAAAGGAATTTGCTCTGAATTTTCATTGAGCACTCTCATAAACCCGGTTTCAACTTCCTTCGGATTCATACCCCCTGGATATTTGTAACAAGTTAATTATATATATATATATATATATATATATATATATATATCAAAACCTGCAGCAATTAATTTGGATGGGAGGCCATTAATTAAATAAACATTTTACTCAGAGAATTCAAAATTTTAACAACAAACTTTGGTAAACTTTGGTAAATGTGTAGATTAACACACTCAGCCCAATTACACCCCCTCTAAAAAATTAGAGTTAACTAATATATTTTTTAACAGTAATCCTAAGTTTGACTGGCAAGGTCGTAAAACCACACACAATCGCCTCAAAACAAGAACGTACAGAATGCATCTCTAATGACAAAAAATGGTTAACTGCCATAAAATCCTAGAATTGCTCGAAAATGGAGGATCATTTTACGTTAAATTTATTTGTGAAACTAATCCCCCTGTCCAAATTCTAAAATATTTTTGTCGTTTCTCTTTCCGCCAATTTCAATTGCTTAATTGCTTAAAATTAAAATAAAAAAGGGACCTATAGTTTAAAAAAAAAAATTATAAGATTTATAAAAAAAAAAATTAAATATGGGTAAATTTGCAAATACAGAACCTCTGAAAAAATGGCATGCATATATATATGTGTATATATATATATATATATATATATATATATATATATGAAACAGTTTTTCATGGTAAACAACTGATGATCCCTTAAATAATGTTAGAAGCAAACTAATATAATAACTATAAAAATAAATTGACTTACATGAGTGATTTTCCACTGAACGACTTGGGACTAAAAGTTGTTTTTTTATTTTTTTTTTATAGTTTTAATGGTTGAGAAACTTCCAAGACTATATATATATATATATATATATATATATATATATATATATAAATAATAATAGTAATAATAGGAATAAATAATAATAAATAATAATAAAAAATAGTAAAAATAAGAATTAATAAAATAAATAAATAAACAATAAAACCAAATACACAAACGATAGAATAAAATCAACTCAACCACACACCCTCTCTTTTTTTCATTCGCCCTTAACGATACCTATAAAACATTAACTCAAGTCTTCTTATTTTAAAAAAACCTAATCCTGAAGACGACAAAGAAAGTCAAAAACGCTCGAAAAAAAAAAAATGGCCGAATCAAGAGCAATCAGGGAAATACTCTACGGACTGCCACCTGAAACCAGAAGGATAGCTCAACGGTTTGAGAACCTCACGAAGAAGATTTACAAACGAAAAAGTTCTGTGACGTTCAACAACGCTTGCTTGGATATCTATATATATATATATATATATATATATATATATATATATATATGAAACGTACTATGTTCCCAATTTCCGGGCCATTCTATATTTTTGTGAACTTACCAAAAGTTTTTATTACTTACACTAAGTCCGAGTAGCAAGGTCATAAAACGACATGTAATCGCCTAAAGAACATGTAGCGGTTTTAACTCCCATAGAAAAAAAGAGTTTAGTTAACTGTCCTAAAATTGGCCCCCAAAATAGGGGATCATTTTACATGAAATTTATATACAAAAAATTTCCCCCACTTTAAATTCCAAAACTAATACTTTTTTGTCTTTTCATCTTTCCGTGAAGTTTTTCACGCGTGATCGCCTAAAACAGGTATAATACTTTTGGGGTAGATGGGGAGTACTTTCGGTAATTTCGTAATTGGAACAGATCACAATGCTACTAAACTATTGTTTTAATTTTTCAATCAGAATAGTGATAAGATCTTTGTACTATTTACAGAATAGTGATAAGGTCATTACACAATAAGTTTGTTTTTAAACTTTAGAATAAAGGCATTAACTTAACTAATAAATAAAGTTATTTATTTATCTTTCAGGGAAAATGTAAAAACTGAAAAAAGGGCGATATAAAGCGATCAGAGAAAAAGCGAGCGAGACAGCCACACTCTCTCTTCACTCCCCTTTCTATTCTCATTTATGCTTCGCTCGTGGTGAGCCACAACCTTCGGTAAGGTCGTGAGCGAGCGCTGGTTGTTTAAAATTAAGCTGTTTTAGTTTTTTTCCGATTTATTTATTAAATAACTTTAAGTAATTACTGTCAATATGAACGAAACTATTGCATATAGATAACAAACATAAGCAAATGCAATTCCAAATTAATAATACCAAATGTTAATTAATTATGAACGGTTTAAAAAATAGTTAGGCTAATTAGGAAGTCAAAAGGTTCTTTCTTAATTGTTTATCTGCACAATATATACAGAGTATCAAGTCTTTATGCTGTATTCTTGATTGAAATAACAGCAACCCGTGTTAGTTATTAGATAGGAGTGATAAATGAAAAAACTTTCGCATTTATTCATTTAAGTGTATATATATATATATATATATATATATATTAATTGAATGACATAATAAAATGAGAAATTAATCAGATTTTATTAAAATTTAAAAACAAGGAGTGATATTGCGTCCTTAACTCATGCGTTTTCAAAGAAAATCTTCTCTTCAGAGCACTATTATCGCAATGAAATTACTGCAGGTAATAAAATTAAGCTTTGAAAATATATAAAAATATATAAAGAATACATAAAAGTATATAAAACATTAAATATATTGGCCAAAAACACACTTTTTTGTTAAACTTTTACAGTTCATCCAAGTCATAAAGTTTAAAACTTTTCATACTCCAAACTTTATTTAGATCAGTTGAATATTCAGCATAATTGCTGGGGGATATTAATGGTTTTGTTTTCTTCCGATTTTGGTGAATTTATTTTCGTAAGACTAAAGATTCTACTTATATAGGCGATTACGTGTGAACATTCAAAATATTTCGGAAGACTGAAATACCATTTATTTAAATACATTTACGTAAATCTTTACTAGCACACCGTCATAGTTTACACCCTAAAAAACTTTGCCACTACTGCAGTTTAGCAATTTAAGCGAATTTATTTGTTTTCATTTTTGAACAATTATGTTAGCGACAAGGGCAGACAATCACGGACATTTTGATATGAATGGGGATAAAAAAATGCCTATCATCAATAACATCTCAGAAATAATACTGTGTCTCTTTGTTTAAAGAGCAAAGAAAGGATCGTTTTGTTAAATCCTATTTCAGTCACGTACATTATTCAGAGTGAAGGAGATTTATGCATTATTTTCTAAATTTTTTTAATCGACAAAACTGTCAGCGGCATTTTTTGTGTTTTTTAAAACAAATAAGTGGTACCAAACGCAATCAAATTTACTTTTCTACTGACCTACATAGTTTTAAACTTCTGAAAATGTTTTAAAGTTGTTTTTTTTATTTCAGAGATAGTGAAAAATCCAAAATAGTTGCTATTGATGTTTAATTCATTTAAATGCAGTTAAAAATTACTTACAACTAACCCTAAGTCCGACTAGCAACACCCCGCATTTAGAGCTATTGTAGATTAGTGGTATTCATGCGTACTATGGGTTAACAGAATATACAAAAAATACAAATATTGTTACTGCCTTTAATTTTAATGTAGAAAAAAATCAGCGATGCAAAACTCGGTTTAAAATTGCTTCCATTGCCGATGTGTTAAGAAAAAAATATAGAAGAGTTCTGAAAGAAAATATAGACGAATTCTGAAAGAAAATATAGAAGAGTTCTGAAAAAATATATAGAAGAGTTCTGAAAGAAAATATAGACGAATTCTGAAAGAAAATATAGAAGAGTTCTGAAAAAATATATAGAAGAGTTCTGAAAGAAAATATAGACGAGTTCTGAAAAAAAATATAGAAGACGGACACACAGATGAACGGACGGAAATGCCTCAAAACATAGGTCTCCCGATTTTATAAATCAGGGGACCAAAAAGAGAGCGGTCAAAACTTATAATATAGTTTAATACCATTAATAGAAGTAATAGTATAGTTTTGTGCTTGAGACAGACAGACAGATACCAAATCTTCATTAGTAATAGATGTATATAAATATATATATATATATATATATACATATAAATATATATATATATATATATATATATATATATATATATATATAAATATATAAATATTTTTCTCAAGAAACTTCTGTATTTAAAAACGATTTCTACTTTTTATTTCTTAATACGTACGAATTAACCAATTGCTTATTAAACATTATAAAATTCTCGGGGGTTATTTGGGTCACGGGGTTAACTTACGCTTCCAAATTCTTGAACATTTCATATGAACATAATATTATATTATCATAGTCATCTTCTATATAAAATTGAATGTCTGTATGTTTGGGTCCTTTTCAGTTATTTTTCAATGTTAATAAGTACTAATTTGGAAATTATCTAATGTATTTATGTAATGTACAGCTACTCCTCAAAAACTAAGCGGCGACATGTCAAAAAGTTGACATCTTTAGCACCGTACATATCCTGGGATCATAATATCTCAAAATCGCAAAAAACGATTCACTTGCTGAGGGTCAACCGGACCAGTTTCCGACAGAGGGTAGCATTTTTCCCATATTTTTCAGACTTTTTTTCAATGTTAAATAGTATTAATTTGGAAATAATCTAATGTATTTATGTACAAATCCGATAAAAATGCTGAGTCACTGAAAACATCCCATAATCCCTTGCCGGATGTACCCGGTCTTGCCCTAAATTGTGTCCGGTTGTATCAGGTCATTGATTTTCAAACGAATGTTGGTGCTTCTTAAGTATAACGGTCCCTAGAAATATTGGTGTTTCGAGCCATTTTTTTTTTCCTTGAACTTAAAATATTTCTCAGGGTTGTGGGAGAGTGAAAAAAATGTTGGCAGGTGAGGAGGGGCTGGAGATATTAGGGGGTCGGGGAAAATTTTAGGGGTCAGACCAAATTTTTTAGAGGTCGGGCCAAATTTTTTTATTTTTTTTTAACTTAAAATATTACTCAGGGTTGTGGGAGATTGAAAAAAAAGTTTGGGGGGGGGGGGGCTGGAAGGATTAGGGGGTCTGGGGAAATTTTAGGGGTCAGGCCAAATTTTTTAGGGGTCAGTTAAAATTTTTTTTTTTTTTTGAATTTAAATTATTTCTCAGGGTTGTGGGAGATTGAAAAAAAAGTTGGGGGTGGGGGGGCTGGAAGGATTAGGGGGTCGGGGAAAATTTTAGGGGTCAGGCCAAATTTTTTAGGGGTCGGGCCAAATTTTTTTTTTTTTTTTAACTTAAAATATTTCTCAGGGTTGTGGGAGAGTGAAAAAAATGTTAGCGGGTGAGGGGGAGCTGGAGAGATTAGGGGGTCGGGGAAAATTTTAGGAGTCAGGCCAAATTTTTTAGGGGTCGGGCCAAATTTTTTTTTTATTTGAACTTAAAATATTACTCAGGGTTGTGGGAGATTGAAAAAAAAAGTTGGGGGGGGGGGGCTGGAAGGATTAGGGGGTCAGGGAAAATTTTAGGGGTCAGGCCAAATAATGTAACTGGATTTTCTTAAAGAAATATGCTATGTAAACAAACATTTTGGATGAAAGTTATTAATTATTCTTACATTGTATTTTTGATCCCGAAATAAAATTATATTTTATTTTTTCAAGACTTTAAAATCGAATTTGAATGCGATGACTTAATCGCTGGCGGCCATGTTGTAATTTCCTATAATTTGCTTTTTAAACATAAAATACATATTTAGTAAAAAGAATTTACGTGAATTACATTATTATAAGTTTTTAACACATTTAAAACGATAAGAATCATATGGGGGGAAAAGGAAAATAGAGGTTTGAAGGAGGGAGGGAAATAATGAGGTCCAGGGAAAGAAAGACGGCTAAAGAAAGAAGAGAGATTGAAGTTTTTATATAAAGATGTTACACACACTCTTCAATTTCTACTACTTTGTTTTTTTTTATCGCCCCGGGCAACGCCGGGTAGCGCTGCTAGTATTATATAAATAAAAAAAATACATGTTTCATTCTTCAACTTTACAAAAAAAAATTCTTAAAATAACATTTTGTGTACAGAAACGTTTTCGTTTATTTTATCTTTTAATCGCAACAGAAATTGGACATTCAATCAAGAAAACTTGTTCTAATTAGTTTATATATATTAAACTTCATCCCAGATTTCCACATTTTATTCAATGGCCAATACGAAATAATCATTTGCTTACTATGTATATGACCTTTTTGCATTCTGTCGATTATTTACAAACGTTAAATCATTCTTTCATAATTTTCCCGGACAATATCGGGCCAAGGGTCCTGCTAACATCTATCGATTCTAACCATTCACTCTCTAGTTTGGGAACCCGTCGCTCTATCTCTCTTTATTTATTTATTAAAATAAAAAGTTTTTTAATTTATTCATTTTTACTTTTCAAAATATACATAAACTTAAAGTGTAGTATCTGTTACTTAATCTTTTCTCCTCTCGCTCTGTGAAGGAGAAATCTTTCTAGACTGTAGCAATTTTTATTTTTTGGATAACCTTTCCTCTATTTAACCATTTGTCGATTTAAGAAGAAATATTTCGAGACTGTGGCAATTTAAATTTTTTCTTCCAGGAGTTGGATTTTCAACATATTAAAAAACCACCATTATATCAATCTCCCCTCGTGGGAAGGCCATGAAATAGGGTTAACAGTCGAGAAATCGAAAACAAAATAAGTACAATGAATGCCATTCTTCAATCGCCATATATTTCAATCAAAACTAGACTGATATTTTCATATTACACTACGGATTGGGATAAAAATTGCTTCAGTCTAAAAGGATTTTTCCTTCACTGACCTTGGAAGCATTACACTACTCAGTGTTGCACAACCCCAACTTCGGTTGATTGAGGATCTTGGGATGGAGTAATACCAGTCGAGGATTTGTTCTCGACAATCAGTTCGGCAAGAACTGAGCCATTTTGGTGGCCTTTTATGTGTCAGGCTGAGATATTGGTCTTGAGTTGTCTTAGGAGGTGCACCCTCCTAGGCCTTGCCTCCTCTTTTTGTGGAGGAGTAAATTTATTGCTTACTGCCTGAGGCACTGTGACCAGGGAATGCTGACGGTGCTGCCCATGCTATTTTTGCTAGGCCAAAGTGCTCCTTCTTTAGGGGCGTTGGCTTGACTCTCTCCCACCTCCGGACTGTGTGTCACATATTTCTACAGTGGGAAGGAATTACATAGCTACACAACTCCAGCCCGTTCAGGCTTTAATTAACTTCGGTTGATTGAGGACTTCAGGATGGGATAATACCAGTCAAGGATTAATTCTCGACAATCAGTCCGGCAGGAACTGAGCCATTTTGGTGGCCTTTTATCTGTCGGGCTGAGGTATTAGGTCTTTGGTTGTTTAAGGAGATGCACCCTCCCAGGCCTTGCCTCCCCTTTTTGGGGAGAGTAAGTTTATTGCTTACTGCCTGAGGTGCCCTGACCAGGGAATGCCGACGGGGCTACCCAGGCTATTTTTGCTAGGCCAGAGTGCTCCTTCTTTAGGGGTGCTGGCTTGACTCTCCCCCCACCTTCCGACCTTGTGTCACATATTCCTGCAGTGCGAAGGAATTACATAGCTGCACAAACCCAGTCTACACTGGCAGTCAGGACAGACGGTCCACTTCTCTTGTTTCTCTGTTGTATATACTTTTCTCCAATATACCCTGTGTCTGCGTTATCATTCCAACCCCTAAACAGGGGCATAACAATTGGCAATGAGATATTTAAACTTACACGGGACCCCACCATCACTACAATTTCCAACGAAATATTCGAGCTTACACGGACTCCACCACAACAATTAACAACAAAGTATTCGAACTTATACGGGACCCAACAACAAAAACTGGCTACAAGATATTTGAATTTACACCGGACCTTACAACAATTCACGAAAACCCTGAAAAAAAAACATAACAAAAACTGGTTACGAAGTATTTGAATTTACACAGGAAACAAAAACATTAAGGATTTTTCTTGAGAACCTTCAAAAAAGGACCCCACAACGACCGGCAATGTGGGATTTCAAATTTCAAACTTACACCACTAAAGTATCCAGGAGAACTTTTTAAAATGGATCCCAAAACGGGCGACAAAATTGATTATGAAAAACCTTAAAGGAAAAAAAATTGGAGAAATCAACTACAAATTCAGCAGACAACGTCCTATTTTCAAAAAACTGGCTTACCGATGGAAAAAAGGAAGAAAATACACGTAAGACCAACTTATTATTCTTTTAATTGAAGAAAGGTCAGCGATTTTTTTTCTTAATTGCTATTCCAATACTGTTTTAATATTTAACAATAAGGGAATACATTTTTTTTCTCTCCCCAAAAGAAAGAAAGTTACTTCTGCAGAAAGCAAATTCTACGGCTACGGACTACACGTAAAAGCGATTTTTTTTATCGAGAAAAAAAAGGTTTTATACTCTTTTACAACTAAGATTAAGAAAAAGAACTTTTTTAACAAGCCGTTCCCATTTACTTTTAAACAAAAAAGACACTTTAAAATATGGAAGAATTTAAAGCGATGGTTGAAGAATTAGTAAAATTACAAATGCAAAAACAACTCGAACATACAAAAGAGGCAGACGAGAGACTACAGAAAACTGAAGAAAGATTTCAAAAGCTTCTTCTAGAGCAAAAGAAAAAAGCAGACGACAGACTACAAAAGACAGAAGATAGACTCCTCGAAGAAAAGAAAAAAGCCGACAACAGACTTATAGAGCAAAAGAGAGAAACTGACAAAATTCTTTTCGAACACAGCAAAGAAGCTGACGAAAATATTGACATATTAATGCAAACAATATTGCTTAGAGGCCAAAGTAACGAAAACGATAATGGTTTTTGCAGAATGCCGTGTGGAGTGCGATCGATAACTTCACGTATTCCCCTGATGAGAAGATTTTTGCTTCGTATTTTAAAAGATATAAAGACTTATATAAAATTAATTGTGAAAACTGGGTAGACTCTAAAAAGGTTCGCCTGTTACTTAGAAAATTAGGTACCACTGAACATACTAAGTTCGTGGATTTCATTTTGTCTCGAAAGACAAGCGATTTCACTTTTGCGGAAGCCATCAAACTTTTAATAGAGCTGTTTAGCCCAAAGACTTTGTTATTTCACAAACGCTGGAAGTGTTTAAACCTGGTAAAAAAGACGACGAAGATTATTCAACGTTCACATCAATAGTAAATAAGCACTGCGACGACTTTAAATTATCCGAACTTAGTGCTGATAATTTTAAATGCTTAATGTTTGTTCAAGGATTGGTATCAGGAAAAGTTGCTGAAATAAGGCGTAGAGTTCTAAATAAATTAGAAAATGAACCGAACGTAACACTTCAGAAATTAGCTAAGGACTGCCAACGATTTATTAGTGTTAAGTAGGATTCGAAAGGCATCAAACAATCGAGCATTGCACACATACGAAAAGTATGTAAAAATTTAAATTCAACTCTCATCCAAAAACTATTCAAAGCAAAAAACGGGATTTTCATGCCTCAAAAACAAGCCAGCCTTATAAAAATAAATTACCACCGATCCCTTGTTATCGGTGTGGAAGCCTGCATTGGGTAACAGAATGCCCATTTCGTTTTAAAACATGCCTGATTTGTAAAAAAATCAGACACAAAAGTTGGCATTGTAGAACGATGAAAGGAAATAAAACACGGGTAAAGACTATCAAACATGACGACAATATTATAAGGAGATATGTTCAGGTTAAAATCTTAAATAAAAAAAGTAAAACTACAATTAGATTCGGGTTCAGACGT
Organism: Sepiola atlantica; assembly: GCA_963556195.1. Classification (NCBI taxonomy): domain Eukaryota; kingdom Metazoa; phylum Mollusca; class Cephalopoda; order Sepiida; family Sepiolidae; genus Sepiola; species Sepiola atlantica. Next base: position 197,980,103 of record OY744521.1, on the reverse strand, counting down.
GTCAATTATTAACATGCAGACATAGAGAAGGTTGGGAAAACCGACCATATTAAGAACCAATCAAATTGCCAGAGCTATGACTGGTGAAAAAATAAATTTCGAGGGTGAAATAGTTGCCGACATGACTTTTAACAGAACGACGAAGAGTAAGAGTAAAAATTTAGATATTAAAAGACAACTATTCAAATTATGGAGATTATCAACCGAGAATTCTTGCCGGAAAAAAATAAATCTGACGACCGGTTCAGGAAAACGAAAAAAGGATTTTGTTTCAACCATTAATCGTATGAAATGGACTCAAAATAAATTGCCAGCAGAAATGACAGAAATTAAATCACATAAGGAAACAAAATGCACTCTGAAAAAAGCGAACACGAAACTGAAAGAAATTAAGCCAACTTATTTGAATAACCAGTGGAAGGTTAATGAGAATGAACTCAGAGTTAAAGAACTACAATGAGAATGAACTCAGAGTTAAAGAACTACAATTACTAAAGTTACAAATCGAAGAGTTTTCTGAAGAACTAAAAAGTATAAAAGATAAGATGACTTGTCTTGAAGTTGAAAGTCGAAGAAAAGGTGACTTCTTTTGTTTCAAAATTTAAAGATGTGTGCAAAAGTCAGACATGTAGAATTAAAAAGCTGGAGGATATTAAATCCAGTCAGGACAGACGGTCCACTTCTCTTGTTTCTCTGTTGTATATACTTTTCTCCAATATACTTGTTATACCTACACCCTGCGTCCATGTTTTCATTTCATCCCCTAAACAAGGCCATAACAGAAAGCTTCACATTTACTTTCATTGGGGGAGGGGAAGCAATGGTTTTCCTTTTTACAAATAACCCACTACTTACAATCGTAGGGGGGGGTCACCCAAAATATAGAGAAATCTATTTTGTTTGATTAAAAACATGAATAAATCCTATTTTAATCACTTAAATTACTTACAGAGTTCTTTTCAAGTTCTTTTTAAGAATTGCTTCTCTGTCTTCTTTGGTCTAAAGAGGTTGACTCTCTATAAAGAGTACAACCGAAACATGTATGCACATTGTAACCAATAATGTTTGTATAAATAAAAATGTATACTATATATATACATACATATATATATACCGTATTTCTTGCTTTTTCGATGTACAGCGTCGCTGTTGTTTTGATCTGAAACTTTTCCATAACTGACCACGTATATTCCACGCACGTGACAATTTTAAATCTGAAAGTGTTCCATCTTTCCAACGGGCAATATTTTGAAATTCCTGGCGGTTGTTCTCACTCATTAAGCTATACGACTCCGCTGATGAAGGTCCGATTTTCTCGGATATGAAACCTTGGTCCGGATGTTGTTGTAACACTTTATTTAATATTATATATATATATATATATATATATATATATATATATATATATATATATATATATATATATATCTGTAGAGTGGATGGGATGCAACATCCAACACTTTAAGAAAATGATTACATTTAAAACCAAAACCATTAAATGGATAAAAGTCCTTTATTGGCTCATATAACTGACGTTTTGGTCAATGTGATCTCCCTCGGGGGATATTCTCATGACTAGTGTTATTTTAATGGGAGCCAATTTATAAGAATTTCTTTTTTCAAACGATCATAGACATAAAAAGAAGTATGGCGTCTTAAAACGAAATTGGTCCGAAAATGTGAAAATTTGAAAAGATAAGTTTTTAGTTCTGAAAGTTCTTTTAAAATTTTTTTTCACTTATGTATAAATCGGTTCGTATCACTCATCAAAAGGAAAACCGTTTCAACTAAACGCGGCAATAAAGAACTTTAAACATTTAAATATTTTTTTTTTTTATTTGAATAATGTTATATATATATATATATATATATATATATATAATTTTGATAAAGCCAAAGACGATATATGCTTTTTTTAAAATAAACATTTATTTACCTTAAAGTATTTATAAATTTTAATTTTATTTTAGCTTTCTCAAAATGTTATATTCAAATGCATAATGATATTTATTAAAAAAAGTGCCAATATTTCTTATGATATTATCATGTGAGCCACGTGCAGCACTAGAGACTTCCAGATCGTCCAGTAAACACCTCAACGGACAGTCACGAGAGATTTCTACATCGCCAAGAACCCCCCCCCCCCCAAAAAAAAAAAACGATGATTTATGAAAGAAAAATAGTGCTTGAAAATGTTTTTTTTTAAACCGAAAGCTTGCACGAATATTTTAAGGTAAATAAATGTTTATTTTAAAGAAAAAAAAAGCATATATCGTTTTTTACTTTCTCAAAATTTAATATTAAAATGTGTAAAGATATTTATTAAAAAAAGTGCCAATATTTCTCATATATATATATAATATTAATAAATAAATATTAATTATTTATTACCTACAGACATCGATGTTTAATGCTAATGCAATCTTCAGTGTAGGAAGTTAATTTCCGACGGTCGGCGGGCTCGAACTCCGATCACAAATCGCCACTGATTCGTAGTCAAGAGCGTTCCCCCGTTGGCCATCACAAATTAGCTAATAATTAAGGAGGAATTTTACTTTGTAAATACCGAGTCGGCGGGTATTTTTACAACGAGCAGCGAAAGTGATCAACAATAACAAACTGTGTTGGATCTCGCAATTAAGCTATTAGTACTGCTTGTTATTAAACTCACTCAGAGTGCCCGGCCTTAGTATATATATATATATATATATATATATATACATATATATATATATATATATATATATATATATATATATATATATATATATATATATATAGGGTGTTCGGGATAAATTTGAGATTTTGTAGAAAAGAAATGAAAGAACATCATATCTTGGCCAATAATTGATGTATTCTCAAAATTCAAAAGGGCATGTCTTAGAGGATCTACTGAATACAGATCACTCAAAGAAGCTGCCCTAAGCTTTCACCACGGTCTCCTGGCAGAACCTGAATCTGGACGACACTGCCTTCATGGTGTCCTTCAAAAAACGCCTGAACACGAGTTTGCTCCTGGCAATCAGCTCATCCTTGGTGTTGCAGGTGGTATGGTTGGTGTCTTATTCAACTGCGCTCCACACATAATAGTCCATGGGGTTGCAATAAGGCGACTTTGGAAGCCAGATGTTGGGACTGGTGAAGCTTTTCACAGAGGTGTAACACAGAGCTGAGTCCTGCTGCCACACATATGGCATTTTCGCAGCCACACAGCGCTTGACAACAGTAGATAACAACTCAATGTACCCATCTGAATTGAGTCTGAGTCCCTTTTCGAAGATGTTTCCTTCACTGGAAAACACTCAAGGACCATTACAGTTTGAAAGAAAATGGTCTTCATGACACATGAGACTTTGTGCTGATTATACGCTAGTCACCTGTTGTTCTGCATGTTTGCAGCTAACTCTGGCAGAAGTTCTCGTCTGAGAAGAACCAGAGCATCTTTGGTTCAACTGGTTGTTTGAGCTTATTGGCTTTCGTAAGGCGGTTCTCTTGAGACTTGGCATCAAGTAGCTGGTGCTTGTGACTCTTGTATGAAGAGTAGCAAAGATCCTCATCCAGTAATTCTGCATAGCCACCACTCCGATGCTCATCTCTCTTATCAAGGTCGACATTATCTAGATCCTAGATCTTGCCACACATTTTTATTTCAGCTTCTCAATGAATTTTGTTGTGTGGACACAGTCCGAATGCCTGATATGATCCTTCCTTTTAGCCACTATTTCCACATTTCCAACACAATTCTCACATTTCACGGCCTTCAAAGTATTCAAAGACCTTCAGCTAAGATGTTGGAATTTTTTAGTCCGCCGCAGATCATCATCATGCAGGTGACTCTCTTTTAATATTCTGGTGCTTTTCTAGTCATCCATGGTCTCCAGTTCTCAAATACACAAATAGTGCATAGGAACAGCTATCCGTTGCACTTTGCCATTATTAATTACTTTAAATGGTTCTGAAATGAAGGCATATCAATAGATTATCAAATTTGTCTTGAATACCTTATACATTTAGCAATAAGGTGAGGGAGGTGTGTATTTAGATGGAGTTTAAAAAAGATAATGCAGTACACATGGGCAGGGGTTGCTAAATATCTGTTTGTGGCAGGCCTACTATTTCTTTGATGTGGCCCTGACATTACATGTTGCCATGCTTGAGTTTCTACTTAGGAAGCTGGTGTTCATGAGGCCTGAGATTTGCCCAATGCTATGATCAGACCCTTCAATGGGCAGAGGGACGTAAATAGTATTATTTTTTATTATTGGGTCACCGCTTATCAAGGCCAAGAGTCATTCAAGGATAAGGGTTAATCAGACGGAATGATTGTCAGCTTAATAATGAGGAACACTATGGGAGTACTAACATAGATCAATTGTATGAACTGCGTTTGATTACTTATGGAGCAGTTTATGACAAGAATTTGTTGACAGTGGATTTGAAGATGACCAAGTTGTAATCAGCAGGGAAGCAAACCTGCAGTAATGTGTTCCACAGGCAAGAAGCCTTTGCAAAGGATCTCTGTCCATGGAAATCCCGTTTGAAGCTAGGCACATGGAGGGCGAAAGAGAAGTCTTTTTTCCATTGTGGTAGCAATACGAATTCTTGCTGTGAATGTCTTACAAGGAGGAACCAAAGAATGGAATTCAGTCGAGCATCTTTTATGAACATAACAATAGAGTAGAGAGAGACTAGTAATGAGAGAAAGGGGTTATAGGGAACAGAAGAAATCCCCCGGCGCACACACACTAGATTTCAAAGTTAATTTTGTACTCTTTCAAGGCAGGAAAAACTGCTCTGAGCGGCACCTCCCCAGATGTGGCAGCAGTACTTCATCTTAGGACATATCTGACTCTTATATAGGTACAAGATTGCATCTGAACTCAGGTACTTTGTGGAGCGGTAGAGTAATCCAACCATTTTCCAGCAACCTTAGCAACAGACTGGATATACATCTTCCATTTTAGATCTGGAGTGAAGATTAGTCCTAAGAGCTTATCAAAACACCCTTGTTTTGATAAGCTCTTCAAGGAAAGAGCCATTTATTTCGACTGAGGCAAAACAGTGATCAGAACGTTGGTAGTAAAAGAAGTTTAGAAGTGTGTTGCATTTTCTACCTTGTGTCATACACGCAGCAACCAAGTTAGTGTAATCATGATACAAAAATTAAAGTTCACAAATTGTTATGCGTACCTTAATTGCTGGTCGTTCTTGCTGCATGTTCCTTCACTGTGATCCAGACTGAAGGAACACCGTTCTGTAATTAAAGCTTCTTATTCATACCTTCAAAAAGACTAACTTGACAAAAAAATTATCAATTAGTTATATCTTGTCAGCTCATGTCATTTCACGTCCGATGCCTATTTGCGCTTCCAAATGGGCTTTCTTTTCTATCACCCTTTGAGCCATGTGAAAGTCATATCTGTTTTTAGTACATTCCCACAGCCTAAGCAATTTTCAACTCGGGATCATCAAGTTGACCTCTGCTAACCTCTCAATGCTTCCATTGCCTGTTATTCTCAACTAAGGGATCTACCCACTCAATATCTAACATGTGATTTTTTCCCAAGTGCACCACATGCTCCAGGTCTGAAGAGATGTATGAAATGAATATATTTCAGAGTTTTCTTTTAGATTGGTTACATTTAACGCACTTTTAGAGTAAGAGGGAAGGGAGAATACACTTGGTAGTTCTGATTTTCAATTCCAATGTTCAAGAATAGTATTATTTCATGGTTTTTCTTCTCCTCGACTAGTTATTGTTACTACACCTTATATTTCCATGTGGATGATGCCCCTCAACCTGCCCATGAAAAAATAAAAAGAAAATCGATGAAGAAGAATTTTTGTTTTTGAATTAAACTTTGTCGGCTAAACGAATCATTTAAAAGGAATTCACGGCGAGGTGAGGTGAATGTGCATATATTAACTTCAAAAACACAACAGTTTTCCTTGCCATCCTGTAAAAGAACTTCCTGTGAACTGACCAACACGTTGAGGTAAAGAATGAATGTTACACAAAGTTGAAGATGACTAGCTTTTCACAACGGTTTCATATTAATTTTTTATTATTATCAAATAACATTCTTTGATAACCAGCAGAAAATTGCGCAAAATATAAAAATTTAAATTATAATAACACCTATAATTTTACATGCGTTTATAATTTCCACTTTTTTTTGTCAAATGTGAAGGAATTCGTTATATTTAGCCGAGAAATATACTTATATATATATATATTATATATATATATTATATATTATATATATATATTTATGCAAACATTAAAAATAATAGATTCGTCCGTTTAATTTTTAATTTTTCAATTTTTCTGATGGTCTTTTTTGTATTAAAATCAAAACAATTAATAAATGTTCCATAGGTTTAACGAACAACTTCCTGGAACAATGCGAAAAACGTTCTCTGCGCGTTTCTCCGCTGTCTTTTTAAAAAGTATCTTCTTTCTCCAGCTTTTTTGTTCATTTGCTTTTGACACCTAAGGATGATTCGACGAAGAATCGAAAACACCTAAATACACACAGAATATATATATATATATATATATATATATATATATATATATATATATATATATATATTGTTACAAATGGAGGATGGTTGAATCGAAATTAGCAGAAAAATAAAATTTATTTTATAAATATTAAATTAAGGCGAGCCAAATCTATCCTATACTATGTCTTTTATATTTGTCTTTTGAACCCAAGCAAGTCATAACGGGAGAAATGTTGTATCCGGTTGGACCGATGTTGTCAACCAAATCCCCTATCCTTGCACTCATGAGAAGTGAATCGTTTGTCCAATTAGCGACACCCCATCCCGTCTGAACCTAACTAAGAGGAAAAAAGATGACACAGATATTCGGCTGTCGTCTCCTAAAACATTTACTAACAAAATCAAACCAAAGGTCAAAGTATCCTCGCCTTTTAACTCTTATTTCTGGTTAGCAACACCCTTTCCCCCCCATCCTAAACCTTTAGACGAAGAGAAGTTAAACTTCGGCCAAACATCTGGTGTCATCTCTAAACGTCCACAAATGCTGTGACCACAAGTCAGTGCAAATGTACCGTCGCCTGGTAGCTCAAAAAAACCCTTCACACACCCACCTTCTCTGCCCACGTATATCGGAGGAGAAGATATAAAAAGCGAGTTGGCGAATCGACCATGGAGTTCCTGTAAGTTGAAGAGTGAGTTGCTGGTCAAGTAACCCGTAATCACCAGCGTATGCACTGTGAGCTATGAAAAGGAAGAAGAAAAAGACGAAGAAGAAAAAGAGCCTTACTCTATTACCAAGCTGATTGCCCCGAAATTTTCTTGGATGAGTGTGACTTGTGACATTCCTGGATAATTGAACTTTTCAACTCCCGTGAGGAGTCTTGTAACAACCTTCAACATTCTGTGAGTGAGTAATCCTTTTTCCTCCATGATTTGTTTGGGACACTATTTTGTTCATGGACTTTGCTCGCTATTATTTAACATTAAACATTATCCCTCTCCCCTAAAATAATACTTTGCTTTTCTTGTTGTTTGTTTTATATATGTTTATCCCTTCTCCTGTTATTCTATAAATAAATATTGTTTAAATCTTAACTTGGTGTTTAAGTCATCTTTTACATGCTCGTTATTCTTCCTTATTTTTCTATGTGATGTCTTGAATTGGAGAATCCCCTTTCCCCTATAATCAGTTGACAATATTGGTCCCTAGGGACCTACAAGCCACTTTCAAACACTTTTAACTTTTATTTTATATTTATCATTGTCACGCGCTCGAATCCCCTTCCCCCTGTATTCTGGTGATAATATCGGGACCCAGGAACCTACAAGCCACTTCCGGACACTTTTACCTTTTTTCATATTTATCATTGTCGTACGTTCGCCGCCGTGGTCCTGATGAAGGCTGTGTGGGACAATCTCTCTCTCTCTCTCTCTCTCTCTCTCTCTCTCTATATATATATATATATATATATATATATATATATATAATATTCATAATTAAATATTAAATTATATTTACCTACAGACGACATCATTTCAAGCTTTGACTCTCATCAGTGAAGGGAAGTGATAATTTCAGACGGTCACAAGGCACGAACCCGGTTCATAGAGTCACCTTTGACTCTGCACGCTTTCACTTTATCCTCTCGGATATATGTAATTGTCAAGTGATACAGAGAAATTAAGTTATATTTATGCCAATTGCGGCAAGTGATAAACATCAAGACATTCTATAAGACTCTACGAATCTAATCAGAGTCTCGCTATATATATAAATGGCTCAAGACTGTCTCTTATAATTACAGATTAGTACCTGTCTTGTAAGGCCACAACAATAATCAACATTTTCATATAAAGCAAAGGATAAGTTTAGGCATGAAGAATTGAAGAATTGGACTCTTAGTTATTCCTTGTATTTCTCACTGTGATAAATCTCTGTGAGAAACAATGGAAATTGCATTCTGAATGCAACCGTTTCCTCAGAGTCTCTTTTCCTGGCACTAATTAACGTTTTTGTTAATTTTGTGATGTTGCCCTGTCCACACTGATTACCCGCAGCGAAATAATACCAAAATAACTAATGTCTTCAGAAACAAGATTCAGTCAAAAAGATAAAAAAGCCAACATCGATAATTAGTATTTTATTCGATGCTTAGTTACAAGAAAGAAAGTAAAAAACTGTGCACACACACACACACACACACACATATATATATATATATATATACACTAATTCATATATTTACATACGTGTATATCTCTATATACTCATATTACATATATGATACATGTAAATACGCACACATATTCTCAACATTCGTTTGTGTTATACATATACACTAATATACATATACTCATTTATAAATAAATATACTTATATATACACACACATATACATATATATACACATATGTCTATGATTATACACATATATAAGCACGCATGTAAATGCACACACATTTTTTTAACATTCGTTTGTGTTGTTACATATACATATTTTCATATATACACACTCATATATATATATACTCATATATACACACCCATAATATATATATACGCACATATATACACATATGTCTATATAGATGAACACACACATATATAAGCACAGATATGTATGCATGTAAATACACATTCTTAAACATTCGCTTGTGTTGTTTTACAATAAAGTGCTCAATATTTTTTTTTATTTGATTCTAATTTTTAAAATAGAGAAAAACGATAATAATGATCAATTATGACAAACACGTTTTATGACGCATGCAAACTTTTAATACACCTTTTTTATGGAGAATAAGAATAAGAAGTTCAACCAGGGTTTTTTACCTCGCCTAATAAACCTTTGGGTCTGGATTTACGCCGGTCTATTGGGGGTTGTTGGTCCTGTGCAGTTCTAGGAGGTGCACCCTCCCAGGCTTTGCCTCCTCTCTTTGGGGAGGAGTAAGTTTATTGCTTACTGCCTGAGGTGCCCCTACCGGGGAATGCCGACGAGGCTGCCCAGGCATTTTTTGTAGGCCAGAGTGCTCACCTTCTCGGGCGCTGGCTTTTCAAATCCCACTTTCCCGACCTTGTGTCACATCTTACCTTGTGGAAGGAAGATAAATAGAAGAAGTTCGTTTATACTGGGGTAATTTTTATTTTTGTTCCATGGCTATAACTGCCACGAATGACTACCACCATGACTGCTATGACACTTAGTTGTAACTCTATTCATAGTCTCTGAAAGAGTCCATCGACACCTGAAATAGGGTAAATCAGAATCACACCATAACAATATGTATGTTTGTGTGTTTCTCAGTTTAAATTTGGTTTACAGATCCATCTCAAAAAGGTGCACAAAATGATGTAGGTGGGGACGTCAGCAGCAATCAAGGTCCAAGCATGCAGAGCACTCTGCCTATTTCTGACCAATTTCAGAGAATTAAAACTTCATACAGCAAGCAAGTTGTTTAGTGATTGGTGTTTGCGACTTTGACTTCTTCATCTAATATATAAAACCACTTTTATTCCCAGGCAACGCTGGGTGCCTTTGCTAGTGTTGTATAAGACAGACTTAACAGTTAAAACAGAGCATTAAAAGTTTTATTTTAGTGTTTTATCTATTTTATTTAACTATAGAATCCTTATCACTTCCTTCCATGTTTTCCTTGGCCTTTCCCCGTAGACTGACCCTGCTATTTCAACTGTCCTACATCTACTAATCCAAGATCTCTAATCCATTCTTTCAACATGGCCATATAATCGAAGTCTCCCTGTCTGCACACATCTCTCTATACTTTCCATATTTAATCTTCCTCTGATCTCATCAGATCTAAGCTTGTCTTTAAGACATCAATCGTACCATTTTCATATCATTTCTCTCTATGCAACGCATGTCCTCAACCCTCTGCTGCTAGGTTTCACTTCCATACATCATCACACTGTGTACACATGGATAAATAAAGACCCGGCTAGAGAAAGGTTAGTTTGGAAGTCAATTTCTAAAAGTCGTCCAACACATGCCAGCATGTAAAACAAACGTTAAACCGATGATGATTATGATGATGATAATGATGATTTTACTATAGAATAAAAATAATTTTGGAAAATCTTCATAAGTTCAGCTATTACCGTCTAACCATCCCAGCAAGAATGTTATATTTTCATTTGCATTTGTCTGTTTATTGGCAGGATGACAAAAAAACTACTCGTCTGATTTTCACTAAAATTTGGTGGGAAAAAATGGCAAATAGAACCCATTAAATTTTGGTATGGATCCAGGAATGTTTTTTCACTTTCTTTAACACTGATATAGTATTTTCGGGTATTTTCTTTCTAATTCTCACACTTAATAATGGATAGCTGTTGATGAAAAAAAAAATGTCTGCTATCTAGGGTGATGTTGAATTTAGGCCTTGATGATATGCGCATAATAAGGTAATGTCATAATTTAACTACCTTGTTGGTGATTATCTCCCCTGACTGAGAACGATCTGTAAAGTGATCAAATGGCTGGAAACAACAAATAAGGCCTTCTTCTACCTTTGCTTATTATTTGCGTGTTATTTGCGTGTGTGCCACACCGTGCATATGATGTCCCCTGTATAATAAGACCATTAGTCTTACTCTACATGCCCCAGCTTCATGAGACCACAAGACGTTTGGGTGATGGTCAATTGCAGGGACTTCCTTCATGTGATAAATCCAACATATGTTGTGATAGAGTTTAAAGTGGTCATGATATTCTTGTATTGCAATGTTTGATGATCGTTAATTTGTATGGTGTTAGATTTCATCAACCTCCATCTGAGCCACCTGTGTCCTCTATCCCCATTTCCCCTGCTGTGATATCTGGGGTTTACGGTAGGAAGTGAACAACAGACTTAATGTTAATTTGAATGCGTAAAATCAGGATGTTTCATGATATACAATTTGGCATGTTTCTTGTGAGCAAACTCTTCTGTATGTGAATATTTCACCTTTTATATGTGTTTGGTGGATACATAAGCCACCTAATAATACTTTTAAATATTTTTATTTTTAAAGAGAAATAACTTTATACCCCAAAGTTATCTCCCTTGCTAAAAGACATTTTGAAGTATGAGTTATCTTCTCCTGCAATTGACTTGAAGTACAGAAAATATTCAATGGAGATATGCTACCGAAAGCATCAATAAAATCTTCCTCATTTCATAATAATTCTCTCAGTAGTAAAATTGTTAATAAATCATTTTATTGTTGATCTCCATAGTATCGTTTTCATCCATTTATTTCTTCATATTTGTGTTTTACCTCTCATAAACCATTTCAGTACAATATGTCTAGCTTGTCCTCTGTCATAGGCCGGATTTGGTGACTAATGGTCACAATGTCTTCATCTCGGCATTTAGGGATCTTCTGTTCTCAGTTTCAATCAAAGAAGTAATTTGGTGGGTGCGGAGGCTAGTTAGTGTCATTAATGTGTATTAAAACCCATTTTCAAGTCAAACTCGTTTTAATTAAAACATGCCAATTTGGCTGCTAAGCAGACTTTCAGATCCACTTAGATATGAAGCCCTTCCACACCCTTTGCAGGGCTTCGCATTTTGTTGGGTTGAAGGGGTCTTGAAATTTTGGAATGGTTTCTCACGGTTTGACCTTCGCATACTGGATAACATCACAAAGTGTATAGTGTTATGGAGTTGAAGGGTCAACATGTCTGTCCTCTCTAGGTTGAAGAATGTGTTAAATTTCAACTTGACTGGTGACGGTTGCTCTGTCACAAATTGTCCTGCAATAATACCCCTATTTACTTGCCTCTCCACGAGCAGGAAAGTTAGATACAATGTCGTTTTTGGTACTTTTTTACATTGAGACTCGTGCTAAAAGTCCCTCAGCGTCGGTGCTTTCCAGCTGTTTACAGTAAATGCAGGAAAGCCCCGAAGCGAGGCGAATAAGCAGACGACATCTAAGCATTCAAACTGAATGAAACACTGAACTTGCAAACTGGTTGAAACGCGATGAAACTGCCCTAACCCTAATTCCTAACCCTGCCCTAACCCTAATTCCTAACCCTGACCTTACCCTAATTCCTAATCCTAACCCAACTTCCTTAATCCTAACTCCTAATCCTGCCCTAACCCTGAACCCTAACGAAATAAACAAAAATAGTCAGTAAAAATAAAAGTTGACAAAAAAATAATAATTTTCGCAAAAAAATGTTTAAAAAAACACTTACTTGATTAACTTTTCACTGTTATTTCTTCGTTTAAAAAAATTCTTTTGTACAGGTGTTAAATAAGAAAAAAACAAATAATTTTTTTTTTTTAAAATTTAAACACAAATTTTTTTCTTGTTTTGTCCTGCTTGTAAATCCGGCCTCGTTTGTGTTTTTTTTAACTTTTCATTCGGCACTGTCCAACGTTTAACATAAACATCCGGAAAGCACCGATGCCGAGGGTTTTTTAGCGTGGGTCCCAATGTAAAAGAGCACCTCGTTTTTTTCATGTGGGTAAAATACAGCTCTCCATAAATGGGGCACTCTTGATTAAGACAAAAATAAAAATTGCCTGTCTTGAACGATTTCTCTTTCACTGACTGCAGAATGAACACCCTAACCCTTGAACGATTTCTCTTTCACTGAAAGAAAACTATTAAATAACCGGGAGTAATGTGTTATAACCGCTCAAGTGTATTGTATAGTTAGACAAAGAAATGTCTCATTGTATTTACAGTTAAAGAAATACAAATTATATATGATAAATACATAAAATAAGAAAATAGGGTTTTATCATTTATGCATTTATCATATATAGTTTGTATTTCTTTAAATAGAAGATGAAGTGTAGTATCAGAACAAATACTACACTTTTCTCCTAGCCAAAAGGTCGAGGAACAGCTTCCCAACCATAGTTAATTTGGATAAGTGTCTACAAATTCAGAAATTTGGCCATAGCTCATAACCAAGCCGAAAGATAAGTAATCAGCTTCCTTTATTTTTGCCGCATAGAATGAAAATTCTGCGTGTACCCTTCTTTGTGTACTTTCCTGGCAGTGACAAGCTATAACGTGGCAGAGTTGAACGTTCAGCAACCTGTTCATCTCTGGGTTACACGCTGTCTTCAGCTCATTCCAGATAACTGCCAGGTCAATAAATTTTGCACGTCTCTTTATAATGGTCCTATGCCTAGATAAATATCGTTTGTTGGTTCTATTGTATGTAATTTCTGTCTTCCGACATGAGACGTGTGCGGCTGGTCTCAAAGTCTTTCCTTTCATAGTTCAATCAGTTGCTGCATAAGCTGCAACTATTGCTGGCGCATAATCGGTTTAATTACCATATCCCAATGTTTTTAAGCAGTTAATTGAATGTCTGCAAATTTTGCATTTCGAAAAGCAAATTAAAATCCTATCAGCAACACTATGCTATTTGCATCATTGAATGTGGCCAGTTTAGCCCATTTTATGGCCGGCTTTCTGGTGTTTCTCTAACGGACGCCCCCCCCCCTCCTCCTCCTCCCATATACTAAGTTTGGTCAAATTGCAATCAAACTCAACCAAGCATTATGTTTCATTCTTTGAGACCACACCTGGCTTGAAACCGATGGTATCATGTTGATTTGATCTTCTATAACATTATCAATAAATAAATATTTATATTAGATATCTATCTATATTGAACAATAAGAATACCCGTCCCAGGACGGGTAAAATTAATTCACCAAATAGAACAGATTTGCACCACTTTTATGTCTCCTTACGAAGATAAGCATCAAGATATAATGCTACTAAACCTTACGTCTAGAATCCTTATTTTAATTTTGATCAAAATCTATGACATTATTTTGAGTCTAGAAAATATCTAAAATGTAAGGCTTAAGCTTAAGGGGTCTTAAGACGAAATTTAAATTCAGTGAATCTTGCTTGATTGATGTCAAATGATTATGGAGCATATCTGAAATATTCTAATTTTCAAGGGGAGGTTATATATTATAATATATTATACCCTCTAAATCTCTTTAAAATACTCCAAAGAAACCGAAATTTTGGAGAATATTTACTAATTGATGTCTAATAAAGTATCTGAATTTTCATGAAGGGCTTCCACCACCTTTTTACCCTATTTGCGTAAAATTAAATTAAACTAAACATAGCCCACATTACCCACCCTTACGCTTTACAGCTGTGTTTAAAAATTCATAATGATCAGTTAATTTGTTTAAGGGTGTACATACAAATAGATAACTATATATAAATAGAGATCACGTTTAAATCACAATTGGTTGATCTTTTTGGCAATGTTTTTTTACATGCCTCTTTTATAATTCTTTTAAAAATAAGGTTCCCCCCCCCCCCTAGTCAAAACAATTTATCGATCTATGATCTTTCCTCTATGGCAGAGTGTGGAACTATTGTATTTAAACAATCGAAAATAACAAAAAATAGCTGTCTATTTTAAAGTTTCCTATTCTAAAGTGTGTTAAAATAATGTTTAGTTTTATGTTTTTATCATAAAAATATTTATTTTGTTATTTTTAAATTATAATAGGCTAAAAGTTTTGACTTGAGTCATCCGTCAATTGATGGCGATACTAAAGGTTTGACCTATTTTAATTGTTACTAATCAGTTTCTATAGAGGTCTCAGGATAGCTCTTTAATACTTGCTCTTTAGCTCTTTATAATAGCTCACTAATAATTGCTCTTTAATAATAGCTTTTTAGTTCTTTAATAATCGCTCTCTAATAATCGCTCTTTAGCTCTTTAATAATCGCTCTTTAGCTCTTAATAATAGCTCTCTAATAATAGCTCTCTAATAATTGCTCTTTAATAATAGCTTTTTAGTTCTTTAATAATCGCTCTTTAGCTCTTAATAATAGCTCTCTAATAATAGCTATCTAATAATTGCTTTTTAATATAGCTTTTTAGTTCTTTAATAATCGCTCTCTAATAATCGCTCTTTAGCTCTTAATAATAGCTCTCTAATAATTGCTCTTTAATATAGCTTTTTAGTTCTTTAATAATCGCTCTCTAATAATCGCTCTTTAGCTCTTAATAATAGCTCTCTAATAATAGCTATCTAATAATTGCTCTTTAATATAGCTTTTTAGTTCTTTAATAATCGCCCTCTAATAATCGCTCTTTAGCTCTTAATAATAGCTCTCTAATAATTGCTCTTTAATAATAGCTTTTTAGTTCTTTAATAATCGCTCTCTAATAATCGCTCTTTAGCTCTTAATAATAGCTCTCTAATAATTGCTCTTTAATAATAGCTTTTTAGTTCTTTAATAATCGCTCTCTAATAATCGCTCTTTAGCTCTTAATAATAGCTCTCTAATAATTGCTCTTTAATAATAGCCTTTTAGTTCTTTAATAATCGCTCTCTAATAATCGCTCTTTAGCTCTTAATAATAGCTCTCTAATAATTGCTCTTTAATAATAGCTTTTTAGTTCTTTAATAATCGCTCTCTAATAATCGCTCTTTAGCTCTTAATAATAGCTCTCTAATAATTGCTCTTTAATAATAGCTTTTTAGTTCTTTAATAATCGCTCTTTAGCTCTTAATAATAGCTCTCTAATAATAGCTATCTAATAATTGCTTTTTAATATAGCTTTTTAGTTCTTTAATAATCGCTCTCTAATAATCGCTCTTTAGCTCTTAATAATAGCTCTCTAATAATTGCTCTTTAATATAGCTTTTTAGTTCTTTAATAATCGCTCTCTAATAATCGCTCTTTAGCTCTTAATAATAGCTCTCTAATAATAGCTATCTAATAATTGCTCTTTAATATAGCTTTTTAGTTCTTTAATAATCGCCCTCTAATAATCGCTCTTTAGCTCTTAATAATAGCTCTCTAATAATTGCTCTTTAATAATAGCTTTTTAGTTCTTTAATAATCGCTCTCTAATAATCGCTCTTTAGCTCTTAATAATAGCTCTCTAATAATTGCTCTTTAATAATAGCTTTTTAGTTCTTTAATAATCGCTCTCTAATAATCGCTCTTTAGCTCTTAATAATAGCTCTCTAATAATTGCTCTTTAATAATAGCCTTTTAGTTCTTTAATAATCGCTCTCTAATAATCGCTCTTTAGCTCTTAATAATAGCTCTCTAATAATTGCTCTTTAATAATAGCTTTTTAGTTCTTTAATAATCGCTCTCTAATAATCGCTCTTTAGCTCTTAATAATAGCTTTTTAGTTCTTTAATAATCGCTCTCTAATAATCGCTCTTTAGCTCTTTAATAATCGCTCTTTAGCTCTTAATAATAGCTCTCTAATAATAGCTCTCTAATAATTGCTTTTTAATAATAGCTTTTTAGTTTTTTAATAATCGCTCTCTAATAATCGCTCTTTAATAATCGCTCTTTAGCTCTTAATAATAGCTCTCTAATAATTGCTCTTTAATAATAGCTTTTTAGTTCTTTAATAATCGCTCTCTAATAATCGCTCTTTAATAATCGCTCTTTAGCTCTTAATAATAGCTCTTTAATAATTGCTCTTTAATAATAGCTTTTTAGTTCTTTAATAATCGCTCTCTAATAATCGCTCTTTAATAATCGCTCTTTAGCTCTTAATAATAGCTCTTTAATAATTGCTCTTTAATAATAGCTTTTTAGTTCTTTAATAATCGCTCTTTAATAATCGCTCTTTAGCTCTTAATAATAGCTCTCTAATAATTGCTCTTTAATAATAGCTTTTTAGTTCCTTAATAATCGCTCTCTAATAATCGCTCTTTAGCTCTTAATAATAGCTCTCTAATAATTGCTCTTTAATAATAGCTTTTTAGTTCTTTAATAATCGCTCTCTAATAATCGCTCTTTAGCTCTTAATAATAGCTCTCTAATAATTGCTCTTTAATAATAGCTTTTTAGTTCTTTAATAATCGCTCTCTAATAATCGCTCTTTAGCTCTTAATAATAGCTCTCTAATAATTGCTCTTTAATAATAGCTTTTTAGTTCTTTAATAATCGCTCTCTAATAATCGCTCTTTAGCTCTTAATAATAGCTCTCTAATAATTGCTCTTTAAAAATAGCTTTTTAGTTCTTTAATAATCGCTCTCTAATAATCGCTCTTTAGCTCTTAATAATAGCTCTCTAATAATTGCTCTTTAATAATAGCTTTTTAGTTCTTTAATAATCGCTCTCTAATAATCGCTCTTTAGCTCTTAATAATAGCTCTCTAATAATTGCTCTTTAATAATAGCTCTTTAGTTCTTTAATAATCGCTCTCTAATAATCGCTCTTTAGCTCTTAATAATAGCTCTCTAATAATTGCTCTTTAATAATAGCTTTTTAGTTCTTTAATAATCGCTCTCTAATAATCGCTCTTTAGCTCTTTAATAATCGCTCTTTAATAAATTTCCTACTAGAGGAGAATATAAATTATATTATCTAAATATTTCTAAATGTCTGACTCTTGTCTGAAGCTAGTCGGCTGGCTCTCATATTTCCCTGCTAAAAGTTGTGTTTGCTAATTATATTTAAATTGTTTTAATGGCTGTTACAAATCCAGAAAACCTAGATCATGGTTACACAGCTTTGAATGATTTTAGATATGAGTTAGCGGTAATCATTACTATTACATAAATAAATTAGTAAAAAACGATTTATTTTGCTTTATTCTCTGCGTCAAAACAAAATTAATGTTTAATAGAAGTTATAAGCTTTTTATATGTTCCATAAACATCCGATCTGAACAAAGTAGTCATATTTGTTTTGTCAGATAATAACGTAAATAAAGATAGCTACTTTGCTCAGATCTGATATTTGCAGAACTTAAAATGCTTATAACTTCTATTAAATATATAATTTTTAATGCAAATAGGTCACAAATGAGTAGCTAAACCAAAATAAATTGTTTTTGACTAATTTCCCAACAGTAATTTTTAATACAATAATTTAAGTCGGTAATAATAATGATTATCGAGTTGTCTGAATTAAAGAAGACTTTCTATGTTCTTTATTCAGTGCAATTATAGTTTGAATATTGTTTGAATATTGTTTGAATATTGTTTGAATATTGTTTGAATATAGTTTGAATATTGTTTGACTATTGTTTGAATATAGTTTGACTATTGTTTCTTTCAGCAGTTCTTACATATTACAGTAAAGTACATGAACTCTCCTTTCGCATGAATGTTTTTATTTCTGGACTTGTCGAACACATGACAAGCATTCATCTCGGACCTGACATGGAAGACTTACATCAAATCTGTTGCTAAGGTTGCTGGAAAATGGTTGGATAATTTTACTGCTTCAGAAATTACCTGACTCCTCATGCAATCCTCTATCTGTATGAGAGCCAGATTCGTCCTAAGATGGGGAGGTACTGCTGTCATATATGTGGAGGTGTCGCTCGGAGAACCCTTTCTTGTCTTGGCAGAGTGCAAAACCAACTTCACAATCTAGTGGGGAATGTTCTCTTCTCGTCCCTACAACCTCTTTCACACAAAAGAGATGTTGCTAGCCTGTCTTTACTGTATCCCTATGTTCATGGTAGGTGCTCGACTGAGTATCAATCCCTGGTCTCCCCCTGTAAATCATTCACAGCAAGAACTCGTCTAGCTACAACCATAGCAAAGTATTTTCCCTTCTCTCTGTGCGTAACAAAAACCAAACGGATCATGAGTTTGATTGTATTTGTGCAGTTATTCTCTTTTTCATTTATTTCTCAACATTTTGTTGCATTCGATCCAAATTATTTTTATTGTGCGTCTTCATTTTTTCCCGATGTTTTCCCGTTATTCAATAAATTTAAAATCTTCACTTTTTTCTGAAGACGTTCCTTGATCTGAACGAAACCAGTAAATCTCTTGTTTTTATGATTTCTTCCTGTGTTTAATTTGTTTTTCCTTTTGTCGTTTTCTTAAATCTTGTCTCCGTGGCATTTAATTTTATGAGATATCATGTTCTTTATTACTCATATATATATATATATATATATATATATATATATATATATATATATATATATGGCTTTTCCAGCTTGCTATTGCTTGCAAAGTTTTCTACGTTAAATACTTGAAACCAAAATTTTATATAATAAACATTTCATTCATAAGTTTCTTGCATACACAAGACTTTCGCATTTATTCATATAAATGGATAACATTAACATTTATTCATATAAATGGATAACATTAACATTTATTCGATATAAGTATATAAATATTAACATTTTACTAATTTTGAAACAAATTTATTTATCTTTGAAATAAGACCGTACAGAAATGAAAAGAAAGAAATTCGTCTGAGCGATAGTGCATGTGTGTGTGTGAGAGAGAAGGCAAGCAATCACTCTCTTCCCTATTTATGAAATCTTTCTTTCTAACCAGCGATTTTATTTAATTTACATTACCCCTTTGAAAATCAATGAACAAATATTTTAAGAAAAAGTTTCAGTAATTTATTCTTTTTTTATTAAATCACTTTAATAATTACTGTCAATATCAACACAACTATTGCATAGATATAGGAAAAAATAGAACAATAAAATTACAAATGAATAGCATAGATTTATAGGGGCATCCTAAGTGTGGAGTTGTGAAGCGACATGTTTGTTAACATTATATGAAAGACAACTCAGTTTGAACCTAAAAAATTACTAACATTTGGTGGGCTGCATTAATTCCTTTGCCGGGCCACATGCTGCTCGCAGGCCGTAGTTTGGCTGCACCTGAACCTCAGACTGTACTGATTAGCTGTAGCAGAGTTTGATGAGTGGACCATTTTCACACGTATTACTTAAAGGGATTATTTCCTTTTAGCAATGGCGCCCAACAGACACACAAGAATACAACACATAACCGTTTTCTTTCTCCACACATTTATCGTTATTATTTCACATCGTGCAAATCTAAATGGCCAGCATAAGTCTTTGTGGTAATATTTTCTAAATGTCTTATATCAAGATTGTAACAGCATTCTCCAAGCAGCAAAAGATGTAATTTTGTTTCCTCTTTTATTAAAAATGAGATGTCAGCTACACGAAAACCTCATAGCTTTTTTTTGTTGTTGTTTTGAAAGTAAACTAACCTCAAGTAGATTGAGTAATATTTGGTTGATGTTTCGAGATTTATCATGGCTGACTTTCAATTCTCTGTTTGGTATTTGTGATTTCAAGTGAATATTGAAGAACACTCTGCCGATTGATGACATCTCATTGAATTGATTTCAAAACTAGTGTCAGCCATATTGGAAAGCAGGTTCACCCTTGACTTGCTGACAAGATTTTCGTCATGTCGGTGTTGGCTGTTGTCTCTTTAATTTTATATGGATTGTTTTTCCACCCCTCCATGAATCCACTTGTAGTTATTGATTCGGTTTAAACTCAACCAACCCCTCTTTTATTTTGTACATTATTTTATGTCTCAACTTTTAACAAAGTTTTGCAAAGTTCTTGTCTTCAAAAAAGCAACTTATTTTATAGTCGTGTTTCTTACTTAAATTGCTTTCGACATTATTGACTAAAGTGCCAGAAAGTTAGAGAAAGCCAGAAAAGAATTTGTAGTTCCTTTCTTTATCCAGATAACTGACATAGTATGGAGTCAGTTGAGTCAGAAATGCTATATGATATCTATGAAAGGGAGATTGCTTATTTATTGATATAGAAACGTATATGGTATGAGTGAAAATGAAGGGGTTATTTATTGTCATAGAAAAGTATAAGGTATGAGTCAAAGGGAGGGTCATTTATTGCCATAGAAAGATAAAGGTATGAGTGAAAAGGGAGGAGTCATTAATTATTATAGAAAAATATAAGGTATGAGTGAAAAGGGAGGGGTCATTTATTGTCATAGAAAAGTATGAGTGAAAGGAGAGAAGCCATTTATTATCATAGAAAAAGTATGAGTCATAGAAATCTAGTCATGAATCATGTTAAACAATTTTTTTGTGTGATTATGTGTTTCAGACTATTGTAAGTTCAATCCCTGGTAAAGGAACTTAAGAAAAATTAACCTTTAAAAAAAAAAGCTCATGTCTGTGCTCAGGCTCATTCTATTCTTCAAGTAAAGCAGGTGATAGGAACACTGAGAATGTTCAATCACCAATAAAATAAAATAGAATATACTTATACTTGCTTTTAAATGTCAAACCAAGTGCTAGACTTAGAATTGTTTTTGGATTTTCTCCTAGACCGATGCTACACACACACACGCAACCACACACACACGCAACCACACACATAGTTAATATCTTGTATCAGGAGAAAAATAGACCAGAGTGCTCAATTGTAGGGCAAGAGCATAATATATATTTTATATATATTACCGAGGTATTTGACAATGAATCTATTCTTGTGAACATTGTTGTTGATTTATGTTTTTTGCTGGATACCTATGAACATTCTGTTCTGACGATGATCCGATGTTTGAAAAATGTTATGTTTAATTGTATGACTAAAAATAAATACTGCTTTGAAACAGCTGTAAACAACTATAATACCTTTGTGGTTACTCTTTATTTGGAATGTCATTTAAATCCTAAAAAATACACGCACACACACACACATACATACACACACACACACACACACACATATATATATATATATATATGCATATAATTTATTTGAAAACTATATGTTACATATTTCAGAAACGTACTGCAGTTTCATCCAGATGAGCTGACTTTTAACATTTAAAAAAATTCTATGCCCAGTGGAATCGTCAGCATTCTGAATGAAGTCAAATCACGATGAGAAAATCTAGTCATGAATCATGTTAAACAATTTTCTCATTGCGATTCAGAACGCTGATGATTCCACTGGGCATAGCATTTTTTTTAAATATAAAAGTCATCCCATTTGGATGAAACCGCTGTACGTTTCTGAAATATGTAACATATAGTTTTCAAATAAATTGTATTAGCTCTCACCCCTCTGCGATCGAGCACTTTATTTCTTTTCAATATAACCTGACACACAATATATATATATATATATATATATATATATAAAATATATATGTATATATATATTTATATATCAGCAATAAACAGTCCAAAAAGGGTGCTGCAAAACACACAAACCCAACCAATGAATAAATCGTTTCAGATAGGTATTGTGTTTTAAATAACCAAAAAAAGGTTAATAAAACATCCAAACTAATTGATGAATCGTTTTCAATGTTTACTGTGTTTCAGCATTAAATTATAAAAAAAAATGATTGATACACTGAAAAACACAAAAAAACAAGCCAATCAATCATTTTGAATGGGTATCTTGTTTCAATATGAAATAATCCCCCAAAAGATGAAATAACCCCCAAAAGAACTGATATGCCATAAAGCAAACAAATCAAACCAAACGGTGTAAAAATTTGATTTAGGTTTCATTTCCGTTCAGTTATGATTTCGGGTGCATTTCCATCTTTTGTGGTACTTGTAAGCATTTGGTACACAAAGCACAGTGGAATTACAGTTAGGTTGAGAGAGGATAACTTTTATATATACCTCCCCTTTGAGGGGAGGTCTACTGTCTCACAAGTCACAATCAATTAAAATACATGAACGTTCATAACATATCCTGTCAGCCATTCGTTCCGGCATACATCTCCGACATGATCCTGCCCGACTGAGGAAATGCCGCCTGCAAACAAGTTCGTTCATACCAAGAAAAAGAACCGAGATAACAGTTGAAGACGAAAAGGTTTATTCACCTGAGATCGTCTGTTCTAAATCACTAACCAGTGGGTCAGGGGTGGGAGAGAGAGAGAGAGAGAATTACTGGTTAATCACATTTGAACAGGACATTTCTTAACACAGTGTTCACACCATAAAGCTTCTGATTAAACTGCTACTTCTGTCCGTCCCTCCCTCTTCGGGCCATATGACATCACATCAGCTTCTATCAATTCCCACAGTGAGTCGAGCTAACCTAACAAATTCATACTCGCGCAATAGTGTATATGCAAGAAGTGTAAGACAATGGAGATGGATGAGAACTCAGATGAGTATAAAATATATTTGGATGGCGAAGCTATTGAGGTTATCAACAAGTTTTGTTACCTTGTTGATACTATTGGAGCATAGGGTAGAGCAGGTGCTAGTGTGATTGCAGCAGTTAGAAGTGGATGGACTAGGTTCAGGGAACTTTTTGCCTTTACTAACCAGCAGAGCGTTACCACTGTTGACCAAAGAAAGAGTCATCAGGCATGTGTACGCAGTGTGATGATGTATGATAGTGAGCCTGGCCAGTGTGGGTTGAGGATATGTGTTGCATGGAGAGAGATGATATGAGAATGGGATGTTTAATATGAACCTTAAAGACAAGCTTACTTTTGCTGAACTCAGAGGAAAATTAAATCTGGACAGTATAGAGAGATGTGTGCAGAACAGGAGACTTTGATGGTATGGCCACAATAAAAGAATGAATGAGAGTTCTTGTATCAGTAGATGTAGAAAAGTTAAGGTAGCAGGTCCAGTTCACAGGGGAAGGCAAAGGGAAACATGGGAGGAAGTGATAAGAATGGACTTCAGTAAAAGAGGGATGAATAAAGACCTGACCAGAGATAGGTTAATTTTGAACTCAAATTCTTGAAATGCCAAAATGTAAAACGGACGTTAAACTGATGATGATGATAATAATAATGATGACGATTTCGATTTCGAGAAAAATAATGAAAAATAATAAAAAGGAAGAGTATACTATATAATCATAATTTCATCATATGTTGCCTAGATATCATACAATGAAATTATGATTTATAGTATAATAAAAATAATAATAATAATAATAATAATAATAATAATAATATATTATAATTCAATAGATTATAAAATTATGACATAATTAACATTTTAAGTATTATAATCAAACTCCGAAAATCAACACTTAACAATGTTTGTCCATATGTACACGCGTTTCCCAAAAACCTTTTATTATCACTATAACATCAGAGTAAAACTTAAAAATCTTAGATGATTTTCCTTATCCGCATATAGACTTTATCAATTACAATTCAGATAATATCCATTGGATATATATGCAACTAGTCCAGACAGTGGGACCAAAAAAAGTTTTTTTTCAATAATTATGATAGGCAAGACATCAAAATCACAAAACGTCTCAGTGTTTGGATTCTTTAATTAAAACTTTTCCAGCGTTAAATAATCAAAAAAGGGGTTGATATATTGTAAAACAAGCAAATCAAACCAAACCTTGTACAAATTTGATTTCTGTTCTGAGAAAACAGTGCGAAATCGAAAAATAAATTAAAAAGAAGAATAAAATGACCGTCTTCCAAATTCTTATTTCTTCTCGAAAAGAAGCACTTATTAGATTTTCCTTCAGTGGAATAGCAGCCCTTTCGGCAAACAGATTGTGCTGTTAGGATGGAGTGGAGGAAATCTGAGATAAGTGACTTTATTTCAAGATACTGATTTCTTTCTTTCCTTTCTCATCATTACAATTCGATATTATTTTAGACAAATAACTTTCAATTTGTCTCATCTCGAGCAAATAAATTGCTTTTATAAATGGGCAACATCGAAATAATACCAATCTTTTGAATGCTTATAAAAATGATTGATTACACAAATAAGGATTATTAGAAAATTATAGATTTGTTGATTTTGTTATTCAAGTGTGAAATTATTTTACTTTTTTTTCCCCCCCGTATCTTTTTTTTATTGCTCTCCCTTATTTTCAGTACAAGTTCTTCAATTTATTTGTTAAAGTTTATTTTTGTAAGTAGCAAGGTGATCTAATAATATCAGGAAATTTTGAAACACACACACACACACACAAACACACACACACTCTCTCTCTCTCACACACTCATTCTATAAAATAAATTATCATCTGATAATAATCAAAGCCAATGTGTATTTCTTTATCAAAAGAAACTTTTGAAACAAAAAGTGAGAGACAAACAAGAGAGATGAGGACAGTAGTCCGAATAATCCAAATAATATGAATTATCAATCCTCATCTCCAAATTCAGAAACATAAGAGAGATTCTTTTGTTTAGAATTTTGGATGTTATAAGCATCTTATCTTGTCTTCTTTAGCGACTGGTGTAGCATTACAAGGAGCAATTCTTTGATCTCAGCATTGTTCAAATGGTGACTCATCATCTAGGCAGATGGAGTCTCATTGTGTTGATAACATGTAGCAGTAGTTCGTCCTCTCTCCCCAACGTTTTCGTTGTGTTGCATGTTGATTACTAGCAGTTGTTGTAAGTAATGACAATTGAGAAGTTTTAGTTTTATTTATTTTCCAGTCTACATGCATAATACACCGATCCCATACACCATAAGGGAATGTGAGCAGCTCTTCTAAAGCACGACTATTCTCTCTCTCTCTCTCTCTCTCTCTCTCTCTCTCTCTTTTTCTCTTTTTTCTCTCTCTTTCTCTTTTTTTCTCTCTCTCTCTCTAACTAAAAAAAAAAAAAGATCTTCTAAGCTTATCCGCTACATGTCTCTGGCGACTTCCTGTCTGATGCAATATCCTGACACATAGTTCTAACTTTTACTTTTGACTTCTAATAGAATTTTCCACTTTTAATCTAACCTTATGTGAAGAATACCGTTTTTAAGATTCTTTTCACACACTTGCATCTAAATATTTCTATACTAGTGGCTTGTGATTTATTTCCTATTTTGGATTTCAGACGATCTCACATTTACCTTCCTCATTGATGTGACACCCAATTTTCTCAGCCTTCGGACTGGCATGAAAGTGTAGTATCTGTTCTGTCCTCGGTCAGTGAAGAAAAAATCCCTATTTTCATCGCAATTCAGAGTGACCTTTCATAGGGAGCTAAATTTTCTCCACATTAAAAATCAACCTCGTGTCAAACTCTGCCCTTGTGAGGAGGCACCGTAAATAGGGACACCCCTTATCTAAAATGACATCATCGGATTTCCGGTCCACTGCTCCTCGGACTGATTAGTTCGCATTGAAAGCTTATCAGTCCAATCAGTATCGATTACTGAACTCCACAGAGCTATATAATAGTTACACATGCACATTAAATACAACCATGTGTCACATTCAGCCGTCATGGGGAGGCAGGTAAATATGGCCATTCCAGACACTCTTTAATTGCTAATGGGAATGTGAGCAAAATGTGGCAACAGACCGGAATGCAGGGAAAACTAACTCCCCTGAGGTGTTACTCTGGTCAGGTACAAATATAACTGAGAACGAACCTGTTGGTATTCTTCAGTAAGAGCGTCTCAGGCGACTGCAAAATACTTCTCAAGATATATAATAGAGAGATAAAACTCCTTTTCAAACCTAAAGGTTCATAGGACCCGCGCTTGACCACGGTCATCATAATAACCAGTTCAGTGCACTGGAAAATGATGTCATGCTATAAAGTAATAAACGAAATATGTCGAACAGTCAGACTATGGGCATTTTGACCCCTTCCTTCACTTAAAAATTCATCAAAATTCAGGAAATCAACCAATTTTAATAAAATTTTCAGTATTTATTAATTAATGATCACAAAATATAATTAATCCATTACTTTATTAGAAATCTTAGTGCAAATTTATGATTTCGTGTAATTTGCTAGACAACAAAGATTAAAGTAATACTTAATAATAAAATGGTGTTTAATGTTTAAAATATGAAAAATTTTCTTTGAAAAATAATTTGTCTGATTTGATATTCATTCATTAAATAAGTTCATCTTTCCGAATTATTTTTAATGCTATGACAACCTGGTCTACATCGAATGAAAAGGCTATCAGTTATGCTGGATGGAAATATCTCTTGCTTTATAAATACAAGAAGACAAATCCCTATTCTTAGACAATTTTATTCTTCATATGAACATTTCATTATTATTAGTTTTAGCTGAATAATTTGATAAGAGTTGCTCTCATTTTCGAAAAGAACAAATAATGTTTCTTGATTCTCACATTAATCCAGAATGCTGAGTAGCAATTTCAATTTCTAGCTATTAAACTACTTTTGTATTTCTATTATACTAAACACGGAATTCTCTTGTGACATGATACACCGAAACAAGAAAAAAGAATTTAGCCAGTAAAAAAGTTGAGAAAAACGGGTGGTGGAGTATTACAAATTAGCACCTAAAACTTTTTTAAAAACTTTTCAATAGTGAAAATTAATTGTGCAGAATAAAGATATTTGTTTTCATTTGTGGAGAGTTACAGTAGCATCAACGGCAGACAATCCTGGATTTTTAAAAACTTAAAATCAAATCAAATATGAAAAGTAAATAAAGCATGAAATATTATGAATTCAGTAAAGCAACACAAACTCAATAATTCAAAATAATTAATTAATAGAACATTTATTTTGTTTTTGTTTTTGCAAAACGAACGGTTTATTTACAACGAGCTAGACCCGTCCCCCGGCGTTGCCCGGGAGAAATATAAAAGAATGAATTAAAATTTGACAACATCCGACAGAACGCAAATAGGTCACATCGGACAATTTTAATGTTTAGAATAATTGTTGGTTTGGAATTGTTGAAGAGGAAGAAAGGAGGAAGAAAGGAATTAAGGAAGGAAAGATACGCGGTTGTAGGAGTCTTCCTGCCCATCCCACGGTACCGGTATTTCGCAAACACACACTCTATCTATGATAATGGGCACTTTTAAAATTAAAGAGGCCTACAGAGTCCTATTAAATCCAATCCATTCTATTATCTTTGTACAGAAATTCCATTTTTTTGTGAGGAAAGAAAAATGAAAAAGGAGTATGCCTCCTGAGCACTACTGAAACACACAAATATAATTAAGGAGGCCTACAGAGCACTAATAAACCATATGTGTTCGAAGAGAAATGATGATATTCACAATAGCTAAAGTACTACCTATACCATTGATTTATTTTCAAGTTACTACATAAAAACGGTGAATTTTAAAAATCCGGCCCACAGTCCTCCCTCCTCCCTTTCTCATAGGCAGAAGTTTTTAACCATGTAAAAAAAAATTGCGTGAATCGACTTGGATCAAACCCTAAACCTTTCAGTCTTGGATCTATGGTGATAACCATTTAGCCACGAAAGCGAGTAGAAAATCTATTGAAAAATAGGTCAGTTAAACTAAGCATGTAGCTGGCATGCGTTTTATATTACGATCTGCAAGAAGGCGACCAATTAAAACAGTCATGTTTTTTTACGCGGGAGGGAATTTTTATTTTACAAACGGACAATTTTTTTAAGAAATTAAAATTTGTGAAAACAAACAGTTCCTTTGAATATGTGATTATTTTTTCAAAACGAACAGTTTATTTACAATATATTATTTGAATATGTCACTTATTTCGTTTTATTGTCGCACACATTTGGATGAAATTTATTAATTAGTCTAAAATTGTATTTTATTTAATTCTAACTTATTTTTTAAAGACTTGAAATACGAACTTTAAGGCAATGCCTTAATCGTTGATGGGTATGTTGTAATTTCCTAGTTTCTTTCGTTCTTTCGTTCTATAAAAAGGTTATACACTTGAAAAAAAGAACAAGTTAACAATGATTTCCAAGTGAATGAATAATCTTTAGGAGGGTAGCCGTGTTCTTGACAAGGAAATAAAGTCACAATAGCTAAAACAAGTTAACAATGATTTCCAAGGGAATGAATAATCCTTAAGGGGCAGTCTGCTCGTTCTGATGACTTGCTGAAAAAGGATGGATTCTCACACATGCGCCTTCAGCACTTCCGGTCCTAATTGATAGTGGTTCTTACTAATCACTATCAATGACGTCACCAGAAAAACTCGACTCAGTGAACTGGCCTGGGTTTACAACAGCCGTGGCTTGACCCCAGTTATGCGGAACGGATGGCTGAAACCATTTCTGTGACCTGACGCTCTTCTGCCACCTCTTTTGCCACTCCCAACAAACCTTGTACCCATTTATACATCTAAGTAAAGCGATTGTTTACAGCGGCTAGACACGCATGGTCAAATGGGCACACGTTTAATTACTAACCGTGCTTAACATTGCTTAACTTCTGCAATCTAATGAGAAACGGTGTGTCAAATTGATTTAGCCATAAACGAAATGTGAGTTATAATAAAAATAACAACATTTAAGCAGGATGGAAGTGAGGAAACAAAACAATATATGGCATAATTATATCGACTCACAAGTTCTCATTAAATCACCAAAGTGAAATACCAGATGGGTGACCATTTGGGAATACCAGGTGGTATATATAAGGGGGACGGTAACACTTCCTTGCAAAAAACTGTTAAACCAAACGTCGTTAAAATCACGTTGTCTTAATGGAATATACATGTGACTGGGGACTGTTTGTCAAATTGATACTTCTTAGAAACTCGCCCAGAGTGTGTGCCACACTAAGCCATGAAAAGAAAACCAAAAAAAGTGTAGAATATACTGTTTCATTGTTGCTTACCATTGGATATATACACAGGTTTTGTTGTTGCTGGCTCCTGTCCTTCAGGTGTGATCGACGACACATAAACGCCGGATTTAAGGGTTTATTAAACATGACAAAGACAGAAATTTACTGTATTGTTTAGAGTTGGAGAGAATGTCTAGGGTGAATTGGGAATATATACCATAACGACTTTAAGCCACCTGTGTCAATTGCCCCCCCCCCTTACTAGTTCAAGCGGAAGAGGTAGAATCAGCTCCAAATCTTTGAATAGGCTGGAAGTGAGGAAGCCAAAAAGGTGTAGAATACTTTGTAAACTAGAATATGTTAAATCTCCTCTTGATGAAGCAAATATTTCAAAGTGTCAGAATCGGATCAAGCAATGTTTGAAAATTGAGTTTTCTAAAGTAATTATAATGGACAAATCTGGGTGAGAGTCGATAGATATGATGGATGGACTAAAGGGTGGATTTTATCTAATGCAGATGTGAGTGTGGTTAAAAGAAGGCAGCAAGGACGCGATTGTATTAGGTCGTTACAAAAATAATGGCCGTCTGAAGCGCTAGGTTTTAAAAAGTAATTTTAACACAGAATTCGTCATTTATTTCTGGTAAATTGTAACATATATAATAATTAATGTGTTCTCAATAATAATTTGTAACTTTTTTTTTCAGATAAAAAGTATCTTTGAAGCATAGAAGACGTTCAATGATAAACATGCCAAAACATAGCTTTAGCCTTCTTATGTTGCCATGAGTTCAAACTTGGGCACAATGTCTCCGAAACTTCTGCCAATATCAATAGAGAATGGGGAGATTGATCCACAAGCGACCGGACAGTACGAAGGTGGTTCCAGAAATTCCATAGTGGAAATAAGAGCCTTAAAGATAAAGAAGGTAGAGAACAGCCGTGTAATTTTGACAATGAACAATTGCAAGCACTTGTTGAGCAAGATCCACGTCAAAGTGTCAAAGAAATGTCTCAGACACTTGCTGTCAGCACTGCAACAGTTTCACGTCATTTACAGAGTATTGGAAAGGTGAAAAAATTTTCAGGAATAAATGTATGTTTCTGAAATCGACCATTATTTTTGTAACGACCTAATATGATGTGATAATACGAGCTAGAAGACCACCAAACCCTTATTGAACCATTCAAATATGACATAAACTGAATAGTGCCAACTATTACAATTTGATTGATAAGAGTTTCTATGCATGACAATACTCCTTTATCTATATCTAAAGTTACTCATGTTGTTTATTTACTTATAGATATAAATCGTTATCCATGGACACGTGTTTCGCCGTTTTTGCGGCTCATCAGCATAGCTGACTATGACAGGGTTCGAATTTACGATCACTGGGACTCTAACCGAGTGCGTTAACCATTACACTACGAGAGCCTGTCTGAAATTACGTGATAATTTATCGTTTATAAATTTATATCGTTATTTTTGTTGTTATTGTTTTTTTGGGTTTTTTTTTTAGCGATAATTGTACTACTGGTAATATTATCTTCCCTTCCTTTACACATGCATGAGAGTTTACTCCCCTACGTATGCGATGTCGCTCCACTTTTAGGAACGTGTACATATTTATATATATATATATATATATATATATATATATATATATATATATTGTTGTTTATTTTCTTAAAGATAAAATAGTTATCCACAGACACGTGTTTCGCCGTTACTGCAGCTCATCAGCGTGGCTGACTATGACAGGGTTCGAACTTACGATCACTGGGACTGTAATTGAAGAATAAAAACAGAAAACAATAACAACAACAAAAAACAATAGCAAAGAAGTTGCCCATGAATATTTTAAGTGTAGAAGATTTAGATGAAAGAAGATAAGGGAAAAGCCGCCATCAAGTTCTGATCTGTATCTGTTCGAAAGTCTCTGGTTAATTGTGAAGGTGAAAGTCTATGAAGGTAGCAAACGAACTGATAGCTATGAAGACATATCGGAAGCCATTAAAACCACCATGTCAGAAATTAAACCTGTTGAAGTGTAACATTTAACAAAATCAATGGATAATAGATTAATCACCGTTAATGAGAAGAAGAGTGATTATATTTATATGTAAATGCTTCAAAGACTTATTGCTTTATGTCGAACTCTAGAACCTATACAGAATTTAAAACTAAACCTCTTATATAACCTACGGGGTTAGATTGTTCTCGTTCTGTCAGCTTAAGTAAGTAATCTTTATTTGATTCTTAGTTATTATCGCCTGTAGTGAGGATTGAATCTTTAACCTCCATAAAACTGTCGCTTACAACTGATTGTTATTCAGCACCTTTATCTGTTGTGCCATGGGTTCATGTGGGCTTCTACCCGATCATGTCTGACAGAACAAGAACAACCTACCTCCGTTGATTAAATAAATATTTTAGTATAAAATTCTCTATAGATTTCTGACTTCAATATAAAGATTCCTGAGTTTGAAAACCTGAAGAAGGTCACAGGTTACATCGGCTGGAACGTTGTGAACATAACATCCAAGATGAGAATGTTTTTTATTTGTTTTATTGTGAGTGTTCATCGGTTTTCCATGATTTTATTACCTTGAAGTAAAAAAGTAATTTTTGCTCTTGTATAATAAATTCAGACAGCAATTTTTTATTAAAAAAAACAATGAATCACTCACACTCACTCACTCACGATCCAGGTTTATCGTCTGTGTTCCCTTTGACAAGAGGTTCCATGCTGTCTGACTGTCCTTATGCTAAGTCTCCAGCGATCACGATTGTGGGCATTGACTGTGTCCATTTGCTACTGTTTACGACTTTCATTTTTCTATCCAGTCTTCGGTCTCTGCAAGTGCTGATATACCCCTTGCTTCTTTCAACATGTCTGAACCAGCAAAGACACTTTGCCGTTATTAGGACATCAAATTTAGGGATGACCAATTTTTCAAGTAGATTATTTGACCTAAAGCTCTGGTTCTGGTCTGGCTTTACATTGCATATCCACCTAATCATTGCCCTGTCAGTTTTCTGTAGTCAGGCAAGTGAGGGCCCACCACTTACTGCCATACAACATCACGCTCCTTACACAGCTATCATAGACCTTAAACCTGGTAATAATTGAGATGGCTCGGGATGTTAGCATTGGGAGAAGTTCTCTGAACTTTCCTCAAGAATGACTTTAATTAAACATGTTGAAACCAGTCAGAGTTAGACGGAGTCAGAGGTTTTGGAAGGAGTTTGAGCCGGACTCGTAAGAATACTAAAAGTTGGAGTCACATTTTTTTAATCTACAAAGAATCAACAGTTTGAATATTGGAAGACTTTAAAATAAGGAGTCAGGGTCGGAATTTTTGAAATCCTAGAAGTTGAAGTCTGACCTTTTACCTTCTGATTCTGCAACCCTGGTTGAAACTCATTTGCTGTCTTAATATATCGTTTAAAATTTGACAAAAGATTTTCAAAACAAGTTATTGGGGTTTATGTATTTTGTATAACTTCAGACGGACTCTTTAGTAGGAGTTATATTTGAAGCTTTTAAATGTATTAATGTGTCACAGTTTATCACGGCCCAAAGACCACTCGAGGATGAGTTTGTCAGATGGATGGTAAGACAACACCATGCAGATTGCTGACAATGATTGAAACTGGGCAGAATTTGATTATTTAAGAATTTGTTAACATTGGACTTCAAAACGACCATGTTGTAGTGAGCTGGGAAGCAGCCCCATGGTTGTGTTCCTCAAGACGGGTACTTCTTGAAAAGAAACTTTGCTCATAGAAGTTCTGTTTAGTTTTAAGTACACAGAGGAACTAGACGAGATGGTTGTTGTGAATGTTTTACAAGATAGGAGAGCATCAGAGATTAGAGTTCAGTCGAGTACCTACCATGAACATCACGATAGAGTAGAGAAAGACTAGCAACGTCTCTTCTGTGAGAAAGAAGTTGTAGGTAAGAGAAAGGACATCACCCAATAGATTTCGAAATCGATTTTGTATTTGTCAAGGCAGGAAAGAGTGCTCTGAGCGGCACCTCCTCAGATGTGGCAACCGGACTCCATCTTAGGACGTATTTGGCTCTTATACAGGCAGAGGATTGCGTCAGGAGTGAGATACTTTCTAGGGCGGTAGAATGATTCAAGAATTTTTCCGGCGACATTAGCAACGGATTTGATGTAAGGCTTTCATTGCAGGTCTAGAGTGAAAGTCAGTCTTAAAAGCTTATCAAAGCAGAGGGCTTATTCAAGGAGAGGGCCATTCATTTCAACTGGAGCAAAGTGAATCATCTAATTATTTTTTTTAGCACACCTTGTATTATTAGTATTATCATTATTATTACTATTATTATTATTATTATTATTATTATTGTTCTTCTTCAACTGGGCCAAAGTGATTCATCTCATTACCTTTTTTATCACACCTTGTATAATAATAATAATAATAATAATAATAATAATAATAATAATAATAATAATAACAATAATAATAATAATAATAATAATAATAATAGACAAAAAAGAAAAATGCATGGACAAAAATTATTCTAAGATTTCTGAATTAATTTGATTGGATACAAAATAGTTACAACAAGCGGATGCCGCCGAGCACTTTAAAAATAGTTGCTTTATGAATTCCGTTTAATTAACGAGAAACTAATTGTCATTCAAAGCAAAATCAACAACGAGAAGAAAAATAACAAAAGAGAAAAGAAAAGATGATTTATTGATATTCAATTAAGTCATAAACAATTTGATTTTTGTGTACTTGCTCTTTTTTTACACTGCAAATCATTTTGTCATGCCTTTCTTAACGTGCAAGAAACGGATGCACGTTCACAGTCGTTTTCAGTTTGCTTTTACGTGGAGATCGTGCGCGTGTTGCTGTTGAAAATGAGAGACAAACAATTGCCTATACTGAGAGGTGAGGGGTGGGGGGAAATAATACAAATGTTTGCTGTGATTTGAAACGCACATTTGCACATTTTAATATTTTACAAAAGATAATGTCGCATTAAAAACAACAAAAAAAAAACGAACTACAGAGTATGCCTTAAAGTAAATCAATTAAATGCTATTCGCACCAACTTATGGTACAGTTGTGAAACCTCACAAAGAACTACATCATCATCATCATCATCATCATCATCATCATCATCATCATCATCATCATCATCATCATCAAGGTTTTTTATCACTCCTAGAGGAAGAACCTCTCTCTGATTTCTTTTCTCCTTGTTTTATCCCTGGCTAGGCGTGGTCAATATGGCTGTTGAGGTTGTCTCTCCACAATCTCCACTGGGATTTTGTGCCTTCCTCTAGGTCTTTTCCATTGCTTCAGAGTCCATTCTGTCGCTCTATTTATCCACCTGTTGTCTGTACATCTCGAAAGGTGATCTGCCCATCAATGTTTTGCCATTCGTATGGTGATAATGATGTCATTTACTCCAGTTTGCTTTCTGATCCAGGTGTTTCTTTTTCTATCATGTAAACAGATTCTGAGCATAATGCGTTCCATTTTGCATTGTGCCACTCTTATCTTTTCTATTGCTGCATTATTAAGTGCCCATGTTTCGCTAACATATGTCATAACAGGCATGATATATTCATTGGACACTTTCTGTTTAATATTCATAGTGGATTTTCTATTTATCATGATGTTGTCTACTTTGAAAAAGGCTGTCCATCCAAGCTTAATTCGCTATTTTTTTTAATGGAAATCACTCCAAACAAGGCATGAAGTATGAATGACTAATATGAACAAAATAAGAGAAGCAAGAGTTACGAGGCTGTCGAAAGTAAACCCAAGTTAGTCACTTTCTACTCTCCTCAGCCATGATATCAGTATCGCTTCTCACCGTCTTCGCTAGAGAGATGTAGTTGTCAACTTTCCAGACATTTATACCTCTCACTGTGACTGGGACTTTCGTGGCATATTTGTTGAACATGACCTTGTTTTTTCAGTGTGCATTTTAAGACCCACTAAATGGCTAGCATTGTGAATGTCGTTAATTCTTGAGATGTGATATCGTCGGCAAATTCTAGATGAGCAAAGTATTCTCATATCTTAGTAGAACTAGAAGAATACCACAACGAGTGAAATTAATTCCTCAGGCAGAACAGTTTTGCACCAACTTTATGTCCCTTTATGAAGATTAAAATCAAGATATAATGCTACTAAATCTTATTATTTAACACTTAAGCTTAAGGAGTTTTAAGAAGAAATTGAAATTCAGGGAATCTTTCTTAATTGATGTCTAATAACTATGGATTAAATTTAATGCAAATCTGAAATATTTAAATTTAAAAATGTGAGGTTTTGACCTTATTACGCCCCTCTAAAAATTCTTTAAAATACTCCAAAGAAACTGAAATTTGGAGAATATTTATTAATTTATGCCTAATACCTATTGTTAAAATTTCACAAAAATCACAGATATCTGAATTTTCACAAAGAGTTTCCACCTGATTTTTACTCCTTCTATAGAAAAACTAAATCTAATTAGATATAGCCCACATTACACACCCTTATGCCTTGCAGCTGTGTTCCAAAATTAAAAATTAACATGACTTCACTGCATCCCGGGCATCGCCGGGTGGGTACAGCTAATTACCTATAAAAAGAAAAAAAATACAAATATCTGTTTTGATTTGAAACACATCTCAAGTTCTTTTTCAAAAGTTAATATCTTGAAAATGTTTTTAAAAAGTATGGAGTATGTCTTAAAGTAAATAATTTGAATGTTCTCCACAATACCACCCTTACTTATGGTCCAGTAGCAATATGTGGATGGGGGCTTGATTATGAAAAATTAGGACCAAACTAAATTTACATAATTAAATAATTTACATTTCAAAGAAGTAAAAACTGGATTGAATAATGAGAAAATTGTATTATTTGTACTACTATTCTCATCTTGGGTGTTATTTTCTCAACGTTTCAGCCGATGTAACGTCCAACCTTCTTCAGGTGCATCTTTATAACTTGGAAATCTTCATGTTGAACTAGGGAACCTTTCTGGAATTTCGAAGTGACCCCTTTATTTAATCCATGGGGGGAGATTGTTCTTGTTCCATTGACATAAAGATTTCCAAGTTCGAAAAACTGCAGCGGAAGATCGAGGTGTACATTGGTTGAAACGTTGTGAAAATAACAACAAAGATGAGGATAGTAGTCCGAACAACCCAAATAATACACATTATCAATCTTTATCTAAAAAATTTTGAAATATAATTAAAATATAAAATATTGTTTCTGAATTCTTTTAGATGAGGAGTGATAATTTGGATGATTCGGATTACTGTTCCTCTGGCTTTCTCCGGGTGCATCTTGTCGAACTCGGGAATCTATAGAAAACTTTTAACTGAACCCTTCATTTAATCTACGGGGGTAGATTGTTCTCGTTCCATCAGCCATGACCGGGTATAAGTTTTAAGTAATTTTAGTTTTATTCTTAGTACCGCCTATACTGAGAATTGAACCTTCAACTCTAGAAGACTGTCTCTTAGAACTGATTGTACTTAGCATTTTATTTGTTGTTACTATGGGTCTATGTATAAATTTCCGAATTCATAAGTCACACCTGAAGAAGGTCGGAAGTCACATTAGCTGAAATGTTGTGGGAATAACATCTAAGATGAGAACAGTAATCCGAATAATCCAAATAATACAATTGTTTTAAAATCAGAGCATGTCCGTGAGATTAAAAATTGACACGATGCCTCAAGTTTGGTCGTGGCTTATGATTTTTTGTTCAGAAAAATCCTTTTTGAACTCTAATAGTTTAAAAAAACAATGATTATTTATTAAAATTTTAACCACTTTATTTGAAACGCACATTGTTGATCCGAGAATTAAGTTAAGATGGTCAACAATTAAAAAAAAAATCTGATTCCTAACATTCTTACGATTCCGACTCTGACTCCTTCTTCAATGCAAAATGAGTTATCCCCCATTCTGATTAAGTCTCTGAAGTATTTTATAATATGTTTCCACTTGAAAACATTGCAAATCAAAGGTTAAACAGTTCATCCCAAGAAAATTTAAGTGGAAAATTTTCAAAGTAAAATTGGTCCTCATTATTTTTTAATTGGAACATTTACATTTTTATTCTAACTTTCAAGTGGATGTTATTTAAAACAATATTTTTCCGTTAGTTTTTGGTTTTAAATGTTTCCTCAGATTTATATATCTCTATTATAGGCTTTTTTGTCTGTTTCACTTAATTATTTTTGTCTGTCACGCTTTAGTTGCTTTGTCTGTTACACTTTAGTTGCTTTGTCTGTCACTCTTATTTATTTTCTCTCTGTGACGCTTAGTTTTTTTGTCTGTCATGCTTAAATTGTATTTTGTCTGTCACATTTAATTGTTTTTTGTCTGTCATGCATAAAATGTTTTTTGTCTTTCATACATAAATCATTTTTTGTCTGTCACACTTAATTATTTTTTGTCTGTCATGCTTAAATTGTTTTTGTCTGTCACACTTAATTATTGTCTGTCACGTTTAAGTTGCTTTGTCTGTTACACTTAATTATTTTTGTCTGTCACACTTAAGTTTGTTTTTTCATTAAATCCTCATCTTTTAAAAACTTTATGAAAATGTGTGTATCGATTGTGACCCTGCATATGTGTGTGTGGGTTCAGGATGAAATCAAAATATAGCATCAGTTTTGTTTTCGGTTGTGGAAGAAAAAATCCTTCGCGACTAAGGCAATTTTAATTTTTGCTCCAATCCAGATTGCCCTGGATTTCCCTCATATTAAAAACCGACCTTGTTTTTAGCTCTGCCCTCATAGGGAGGCAAGTAAATAGGGACTCAATAATTTTTAAGTTATCTAAAAAATGCAATTTTTTTTTGCTCTATTCCGCTTAAGCTCGAAATACTATTTTCGTCAGTCTGTCGCACCTAAGTAAGCATTTTCTTTGCTGAACATATAGATTAAATACGCACATCTTTTTTAATGTGTTGCTTATCGCACGGCTCCATTTATTGTCGTCTGTAATGTTTCATTAGTCTTTCTTTTAGTTGTGTTTCACTTTGTCACAAC
Organism: Sepiola atlantica; assembly: GCA_963556195.1. Lineage (NCBI taxonomy): Eukaryota > Metazoa > Mollusca > Cephalopoda > Sepiida > Sepiolidae > Sepiola > Sepiola atlantica. The sequence goes on along the minus strand of OY744521.1, from coordinate 197,941,282 downwards.
TTTTAAATTATTCCCCTTAGATTTTAATTAGTTTTTATTTTATATTTTTTGTTACGCCCCTTGGAGGTGTCAGTCATATGATGGTTAATGTAATATTTCCGATATTTTAATTAAAATGCTAGTTTCATTAATGTCTATTTATGATGATAATATCTTTGTTATGTGGGTTGAAGGGGTTCTTAATGTTTATTATCCTGCTTTTTATTTATATGAATTAAAATGAAATTGTTTTTGTTAATCATGTCGGTGTCACCACAATTACGGGGTTGAAGAGGTTCTTTTTTTTCTTTTTAACTAATGAGTCACACTTATCAAGGCCAAGAGGCAGCTCGAGTATAAGGGTTAATGAGTTTGTTAGGTGGACGGTGAGACAACACCATGAGGACTGGTAACAATGGTTGAAACTGGACAGAATGTGATTATTTAAGAGGACGGCTCAACAAGAATTTATTTACATTGGACTTGAATACGACCATGTTGTAGTCAGTTGGGAAGCTGCCCCGCGGTATTGTGTTCCACAGACGGGTAGCTCTAGGAAAGAAACTTTGCTCATATAAGCTACGTTTAGTTTTATGTACACAGAGGGAGAAAGGGAAATTTATGACAGTTTTTGTAGCTAGACGAATTTTTATTGTGTATGTTTTAAAGGAGGGGACCATAGATTGGAGTTCAGTCGAGCACTTGAAATGAAAATCACGGTACAGCAGAGAAAGACTAGCAACATCTCCTCTGTTAGAAAGTGGCTGCAGGGAAGAGAAGAGGGCATCCCCACACTAGATTTCAAAGTCGATTTTGTACTCTGTCAAGGCAGGAAAGGGTGCTCTGAGCAGCACCTTCTTAGATGTGGCAACAGTACTCCATCTTAGGATGTATTTGATTCTTTTATAGGTAGAAGATTGCATCAGGTGTGAGATACCTTTTGGAACGGCAGATCCAATCATTTTCCCAGCAATCTTAGCAACGGATTTGATGTAAGTGTTTCAGTTCAAGTCTTAAATGAAGGTCAGTCCCCAGAAGTTTATTAAATCTTACTCAAGAAGAGAGCCATTCATTTTAATTAGGACAAAGTGAGCATCCGAGCGTTGGTGGTGAAAGGAGAGAAGTTTGGTTTTAGACGTATTAAAAGTAACCAGCTACCTTTTCCCCATTGCACCATGTGCTCCACATCTGAAGTGTGAGAATCAGAAAGATCTTGATCACTAATGTTCTTCGAAGTGTTGCTATATATAGTTGTGTAATCAGCATAAATGTCAACAAATGATCTTAGGATGTGATTTGGGAGATCATTGATGAAGATCAGGAAGAGGATTGGGCTCAGAATAGATCCCTGACGCACGCCGACGTAGATACTATGTGATTCAAACTTCTGTCCATCAACTACTACTTTTTTAATGGTTACTATCCTGTTTGTTATGTGTGTAATCAAAAAGCAATCGTTTTTGTTTTCGTTACTAGATGAAGGAAAGAGAGAATTGGTGCAAAACTAGAAGTTATTTGTAGAATGTTAAGATAGTCTTTCGTCTTCATCACTGCAGAGATTCAAGTTTGTGTTTTAGTTTTGTTTAACGACATAAACCTCTTCCAACTACATCTTTATAATTAAACATAATTGATTAATCGTAAACTTAAAATAACAATTGCCGACACCCTTAAGAAATAATGTTGAATCGCTTCTGCTTTTGTCGTTGTTATCTGCAACGCATACGTGTCTGCCATTTTAATTTAAATTGTGTGGCCCAGATTAATGTTGTTGTAAAATAGCAAGCAATAAGGATTCACAGTTCAGTTTTTTTTTTTATTAAAATCCTTAGCCATCTTGTGAACCAGGACACTGAATCGCCATAAGTATGTACTCAAACTGTCTAAGGATCTCTACAGTGAAGGGGTGGGATTTAGCTGATTTAGATGAACCTTCAACTTCTAGATGACTGTCACTTAGAACTGATTATTACTTATAATTTTATCTATTGTGCCATGGGTCTATGTACAAATGTCTGAATTAGTATTTTCATTTAGGGGGTACAAGTGTAGTAAGTTGGTTAGAACACATTCCATGAAAGTACTTGTAAAAAATCACTTGGTGATGCGACAGGGGCTAGAGCTTGGCAGACAGACTAACCTATTAGGTTAGAAATTATTTTTTTGCACCGTGTCTAAGAGGTAGAGGCTAGTGGTTGGTCCACCAGCCCAGATGTAGAAATAAGTCTCCATGCACGGGCGAATGGTGGCTTTTTCAGATGTAGGAAACTGGAAGGTGTGAGAAGCTTTCTAGGCCAGTAAAGGAAGCCTCGGCAGTATCTTCTATGTACTTATTCCGCTTCATGTTGCCTGAAAATGGCAGGCCGAGGAGTTTGAAGGTTGGAGTTTGGGGAAAGATGCTATCAGTCATGACAATCGATGGTTGGAGAGGTTTCTTATAGTTGTTAAAGGAAAGGAGCTTTGTCTTGGTAGCATTACTAGTAGAGGTATAGGTTCACTTAAGTAATGTTTAATTTGGTTTTGCACCTTTTTTTATGGAAGTTGCTCCAGACAAGGCATGAAATCACTTGATATAAGGAGCTAATCATAATAATAATAAAAAGGGAGAGGAAGGTAAAGTCTCTTCAAGATAAACCAAACCTGAAAGAAATCCCCAGCATCAGCGTTTAAGCTCCCTGGACTCCAAACAGGCTAGCCAAAAACTAAGCCCTTCAAGAACCCAATAAGGAAGGAAGGAGTTACAAGGCTGGCTGACAAAAAAGTTTTTCCTAAATTGTTTTGTGAGATTTGCTAATCACGTTCTCCCCAAATGAGTGAGTTCTAGCAGTCTGGGATTGAAGAACACTGCATCGTATTACAGCCACACGAGAGCTGCTCGCCTTCAATATAGAAGAGTAAGGTTTTTTTTTTAACATGAATTCAAACTTGTAAATTTTATACAATTCTCTGGATGAATTGAAAACATTACTTTTTATGAAACAGCAATATATTACTAACGATAGCCTCTATATGTGGACCGTTTTCAGCGATAATATTATTAGTTGAGGTGTGAGCTCACTTAGTGTATTCAAGTTGAATTTCGTTTTGCGACTTGCTACATTGTTTTGTGAGCTTTGCTAATCACCTTCTCCCCAAATGAGTGATTTCTAAAGATGCTAATTAACTTCTCTGTGAGGTGAAAAAAATACTTGTAAAAGAAAACTACTTTTAATTTAAAAAGAACATGGATATTCGTGAAAATTGAGCAAGTCTTGCTGCACACAACGATGCGTCTCCACAATAAGAAAAACAGACAAAGTTCAAGAAGAGAAAAGAAAACAAAGAAACGCCTTGTTCAGCTCCATTCTGCAACAGTAACAGAAGCCGTGTGTGTATTTTTGACTCAAAGCAGCTGACCGTGTAGCTATTTTAGAACTAAATCTAACGAACTTTCCAGTTTTTTTTTCTTTTTCATTAAGTGATTTTAATGAATGTTGCAATTAATTTTGATCAGTGTACATGGAATAAAAATGTTGAAGAAAGTTTCTTGTGAGAAAAAAAAAATAGTTAAAACAAAAAACAAAATGGTAAGCAGCTTAGTTTGTCTAAGAATACAGTTATTCTTTTCCTTTGGGTTAATTTTTTAAATTTTCGTTTCCATACGTTTTCCTTACTTGATGTTTTAATTTGAATCTTTGAAAAAGCAACAACAAAATAAAGAATTCTGATTTCTTTCTTCAACAATACATTACCACTATTTTAAACAATTCAATTGAGTGATTTATATTAATTTTAATGTTTGGTTTATATTTTTATGAATATTTGCAGAAGAATACAGAATAGGGTTCAAATATTTTATTAAATAAAGAATTCTGATTTCTTTTACAGTATTTTAAACAATTCAATTGATTTTGATGTTCGGTTTTGATTTCTATGAATATTTGCTGAAGACTATAGAAAAGGGTTCAAATATTTTATTAAATAAAGAATATAGAATATTTGCTGATATATTAGATATTTGCTGGAGATTATAGAAAAAGGGTCCAAATATTTTATTGAATAAAGAATATTTACTGAAAAATATAGGAAAGGGTTTAAATATTTTATTAGCTTATAATATAGAATATTTGTTAATTAATATAGACTATTTACTGAATAATATAGAATATTAACTGAAAATTATATAAAAAGGTTCTAAATATATTGTTGAATATAGAATATTTGCTAAAAAATAGAGAATATTTGCTGAACGAATATAGAACAAGCTCCAAATATTTTAATAAATAAATAATATAGAATATTTGCTGAAAAATATGGAACAGGGTCCAAATATGTTATTTGCTAAAAAAATAGAGAATATTTGTTGAAGAATATAGAAAAGGATTCGACTATTTTTTTAGAAAAGGAATATAGAATATTTGCTAAAGAATATAGAAAGAGTTTGTTCCAAATATTTTATTAGCTTAATAATGTATATTTGCTAAAGAATATAAAACACTTTCTGAACAATATATAAAAGGATCCAACTACTTTATTAGATAAATAACATAGAATATTCATTAAATAATATAGAATATTTTCTAAAAATCATAGAATATTCACTAAGTAATATAGAATATTCACTAAATAATGTGAACTGTTCACTAAATAATGTAGAATATTTACTAAACAATGTAAAATATTTGCTAAAAAATATAGAATATTCACTCAATAATATAGAATGTTCACTAAATAATATAGAATGTTCACTGAGTAATGTAGAATATTCACTAAATAATAGAGAATATTCACTAAATAATATAGAATATTCACTATGTTGTATAGAATATTCACTAAATAATATAAAATATTCACTAAATAATGTACAATATCCACTAAATAATATAGAATATTCACTAAATAATATAGAATATTTGCTAAAAAATATAGAATATTCACAAAGTAATATAGAATATTCACTAAATGATATAAGATTATTCACTAAATAATGAAAATATTCATTAAATAATATAGAAATGAATAAAACAATGTGTATTAGTTGCTAGCTGCAATACCCATCCCATAATAGGTTCACATAATCACTTTTTGTTGTGTATTTTTGTCATTTTCATCTTTTAGTATTCTATATAGTGTTTATCAAGGTATAACGATTCAATGGGTGTATACATAATTTTGTTGTGAATTTTTGTCATTTTCATCTTTTAGTATTCTATATAGTGTTTATCAAGGTATAACGATTCAATGGGTGTATACATAATTTTGTTGTGGATTTTTGTCATTTTCATCTTTTAGTATTCTATATAGTGTTTATCAAGGTATAACGATTCAATGGGTGTATACATAATTTTGTTGTGGATTTTTGTCATTTTCATCTTTTAGTATTCTATATAGTGTTTATCAAGGTATAACGATTCAATGGGTGTATACATAATTTTGTTGTGGATTTTTGTCATTTTCATCTTTTAGTATTCTATATAGTGTTTATCAAGGTATAACAATTCAATGGGTGTATACATAATTTTGTTGTGGATTTTTGTCATTTTCATCTTTTAGTATTCTATATAGTGTTTATCAAGGTATAACAATTCAATGGGTGTATACATAATTTTGTTGTGGATTTTTGTCATTTTCATCTTTTAGTATTCTATATAGTGTTTATCAAGGTATAACAATTCAATGGGTGTATACATAATTTTGTTGTGGATTTTTGTCATTTTCATCTTTTAGTATTCTATATAGTGTTTATCAAGGTATAACGATTCAATGGGTGTATACATAATTTTGTTGTGGATTTTTGTCATTTTCATCTTTTAGTATTCTATATAGTGTTTATCAAGGTATAACGATTCAATGGGTGTATACATAATTTTGTTGTGAATTTTTGTCATTTTCATCTTTTAGTATTCTATATAGTGTTTATCAAGGTATAACGATTCAATGGGTGTATACATAATTTTGTTGTGGATTTTTGTCATTTTCATCTTTTAGTATTCTATATAGTGTTTATCAAGGTATAACGATTCAATGGGTGTATACATAATTTTGTTGTGGATTTTTGTCATTTTCATCTTTTAGTATTCTATATAGTGTTTATCAAGGTATAACGATTCAATGGGTGTATACATAATTTTGTTGTGGATTTTTGTCATTTTCATCTTTTAGTATTCTATATAGTGTTTATCAAGGTATAACGATTCAATGGGTGTATACATAATTTTGTTGTGGATTTTTGTCATTTTCATCTTTTAGTATTCTATATAGTGTTTATCAAGGTATAACGATTCAATGGGTGTATACATAATTTTGTTGTGGATTTTTGTCATTTTCATCTTTTAGTATTCTATATAGTGTTTATCAAGGTATAACGATTCAATGGGTGTATACATAATTTTGTTGTGGATTTTTGTCATTTTCATCTTTTAGTATTCTATATAGTGTTTATCAAGGTATAACAATTCAATGGGTGTATACATAATTTTGTTGTGGATTTTTGTCATTTTCATCTTTTAGTATTCTATATAGTGTTTATCAAGGTATAACAATTCAATGGGTGTATACATAATTTTGTTGTGGATTTTTGTCATTTTCATCTTTTAGTATTCTATATAGTGTTTATCAAGGTATAACGATTCAATGGGTGTATACATAATTTTGTTGTGGATTTTTGTCATTTTCATCTTTTAGTATTCTATATAGTGTTTATCAAGGTATAACGATTCAATGGGTGTATACATAATTTTGTTGTGGATTTTTGTCATTTTCATCTTTTAGTATTCTATATAGTGTTTATCAAGGTATAACGATTCAATGGGTGTATACATAATTTTGTTGTGGATTTTTGTCATTTTCATCTTTTAGTATTCTATATAGTGTTTATCAAGGTATAACGATTCAATGGGTGTATACATAATTTTGTTGTGGATTTTTGTCATTTTCATCTTTTAGTATTCTATATAGTGTTTATCAAGGTATAACAATTCAATGGGTGTATACATAATTTTGTTGTGGATTTTTGTCATTTTCATCTTTTAGTATTCTATATAGTGTTTATCAAGGTATAACGATTCAATGGGTGTATACATAATTTTGCGACACCTTGTATATAGACTCTTCTACTCCTCTATCAATCTTGTTTGCAAGTCGAAATTAGTAGCTTGAACGATTTATAATGATTCAATGGGTGTATACATAATTTTCGGACACCCTGTACATGGTTAGATGCATCTATGCGTCTTTATAAGAGACTCTGTCTATCAATCCGTCAGTCGCTTGATTGGGCTTAAGTTTGAAATGCCATTTTCATAGCAAACATTTAATGGACGTATCTTATGAAATATCAGTTCTTTTATCTATGCTTGTCAGTTCAAATCGTGAAATGAGAAATAAACTTGAAGCTTTTTATTAGTTTTGTATAGCAAAGAAAAAAAGTCACGATTGGCATATACATGTTGTGATGGCAGCAATAGGTGGCGAACCCGAGTGACGTCTTTATGTCGCCTTGCAAATGACTTCTCAAAATACAAACATAAGCACAGGTCTGTCGGTGATTCGTTTCTTCTCTCCGTGAAAAAATAAGTGCTCTCGTTAAAAAAAAGATAGTGATTGACGGTAATTTGATTTGTGACGGTTACTGGTTCGATTTGCAGAAGACAGTCAGTGGTTCAATTCGTGTTAGATAATTGGCTGTTCTTGTCACAATGACCAGTGGTTGCATTCATAGCAGACACTAGTCCAGATCGGTGAAAATCTATTTTCTATTTATTCGATATATATATATATATATATGAGATTTCGTTTCCAACACGGCTAAAAAAAAAAAGTCGTATCTAGCAAAGTGTTTTTTTTCTCAATTTTCTACAGCCGTTTTCTGATTAGAGCTATACAATCAAACGAAGTTGGAATTTTACACACAAAATATATATAATAATAAATGATAGTAAAATGCACTTAGCTTAACACTTTACTGCAGTTTCACATCATCAATTATCAGAAGAGTCTCGACTGTTATCAATCCATTAATGCCAGTCGGAGCATGTGAATTTTATTACACATCCAAAATATAATGTAATATATATATCTCCGCTTATATCGCATTGTTTCCAGTCGTCCTAGATTTCTCCTTGCCATTGGAATCAGGCAGTGCCAAGTCAGGAGAGGAATATTTGAGGATTGTGCAACCCTGACCTCACTATTACATGTGCGGCACCTTTACAGGGGGTATCCATTGTCTTTCAAGACTGAATGAAGGCCACACACACACACGAACACACACACACACACACACATTATATATATATATATATATATATATATATATATATATATATAATCAACTTCTTTTGTAATATAGTAGGAAAAATCCCAGCAGAATGCTCGATTTATTGAGAATTAAAATTAAAATTAAGAGTGTAATATTTATTTCTTTTTTGGTACAGAAAAATTAGTACAACATTAGTACCGTCGGTTTCAAGCTCCGAAGGACTTAGCCATCCAGCTCTCTTCAGCTTATGTTGTCATCTGTTTTGGAAATGTGAAGTCACGTGTCACTCTCGTTTGGACGCGTTATTTGCTTAGAGTGTTATGTATATTTGTTTAAATTTAGTGTAAGGGAGGTTTAAGAAGGTTGTAAAAAATGGGGGGGGGTGAAAAGTAACAGTTGAGATTTAAAAATGGAAAAGATATAAAAATATAAAAAAATAAAAAAATAAAAAATAAAAAATATTTCTATATAAATCCCGTGAGTCAATGTTTATGAGTAGCGTATATTTGGCCGTTACTGTTTTGAGGGTTAATAATGTGTCTTCTAAAGGAAATAGAGAGAGAAAATGGGTTTAAGGATTATACTTATGAAGAGATGAAAAGGTTAAAAAAAAGTTTAAATCCTGGATTAAAGGACTTTAAATCAAGATATAACCCGGGCAGTTTGTCGATCGGTCTAAGGGCAGTAACTCTGCAGGGTTCTTGAATGATTTGTATTTGGGAATTAACATTATTAACTAAGGTAAAGGTTTATGGGAGTAATAATATTGGTATGCTGATTAAGACTGGTTTAAAGATAAGAGTAAGAATTGGGTCGGCAAGATTGAATCTGTTTGGGAGATACGAGAGGTTAGCATTATAAGTAAGAAATGGTGGGGACTTATGGGAGTAATAATAATGTGAAATGGGGGTGCTACCCTCTTAATGACTGGAAAAATTATTATTGGGAAACTCATTAATTATTGGTCTTGAGTAGTGATGTTGATATAGGCCGATTAAGGTATTTATATTTTTTAAATTTTATTTATGTTTATGAAGGGGTGATAGTTGGAAGTCGGTATTTAGTGGGGCAATTATGGGGTTATGTATTAGACAGAGAGGGAGTGTCGCTAGACAAGCACTATTTATAAATTGAACTTACCAATACATAAGCCTTCACCATACCTTAGTTAATAATGTTAAATCCCAAATACAAATGATTCAAGAACCCTTTTTTAAATCTCAACTGTTACTTTTCACCCCTCTTTTTCTTCAACCCTTATAAAACCTCCATTACGCTAAATTTAAACAAATATACATAACACCCTAAGCAAATAACGCGTCCAAACGAGAGTGACACGTGACTTCACATTTCCAAAACAGATGACAACATTAGCTGAAGAGAGCCGGATAATTCTATTTAATTCTTCTAATTAGCCGTAGTTTATGATTAACTAAACAAGTTACCCACCTCTCACTTAGCTATTTATGTATTTCTCTTACTCTGTCGCACTGTATGTTGATTCAACTACTCTCTAATATTTCTTAATGTCTTTGTGAGCATTTAGAGAAAGAGTGACTTTCTCTTTTCAGCTAGTTTACATAGTGTGTTCGTACACACCATAAACACGTATTTAAATTAAATAGCAAAATGATAGGTCTTTTTACTTCTATATCTTATTCATATAAAGTTATATATGTGTATATGTTTATATATTTGTATGTACAGGATTCACTCCTAAACTAATTAACCGATCATTATGAATTTTGGAACACTGCTGCTAGATGTAAGGGTGATCAATGTAGGTTAAAGAGTTAAATTTAATTTAATGCAAAGGGATCAAAGAGGGGGTGGAAGCGCTTTGTGAAAATTCAGATACCTCCAATTTAATAGAAAATTTAACAATAGGTATTAGACATCAATTAATAAATATTCTCCAACTTTCGGTTTCTGTAAGTATTTAAGAGAGGGTTTGCTAGGCATAATATGCACACAATCGCATATTTGAAAATTCAAATACATCAAATTTGCATTGAATTTGATCCAATTAATAAAGAGTTCCTGAATTCCAGTTTCTTCTTAAGACGCCTTAAGCTTGAACCTTTCACGTTAGACATTTTCCAGAATCAAAATCATATAATGGATTTAGATTAAAATTGGAATAACGATGCTAGACATGAGGTTTAGTCTCATTATATCTTGATTTTAATCTTCGTAAGGGGACATAAAAGTGGTGCAAAACTGTTCTATTCTGTTCATTAATTTTACTCGTCCTGGGACGAGTATTCTTCTAATTAATTTATATTTGTTAAGACAAACATATTAACCGCAAACCTATTTTGAATCTAAATCCGTGCTCAACTTAATAAAAAAGATGCAGATGGTTTTCTAGCGGCAGATGATAATTGTCGCCTCAAGAGAGAAGGCGTTTTATTGCAGCAATCACAGTGAGGACACAACTATAACACCAAGAACAAAGGATGTAAGTAAAAATCGATATATGTGACACGGGGGGGGGGGCGGCAGACTAAATATAATAATGATATGAGATAAAGTTGTAATAAATGTTTGTATCACAATTACTTTTGTGTATATTGTTATGATTAGCCAGAACTGTGCGACAAAAAATTGCTGTCATCTTTTATTCACCTAAAGGAGGATGTATATTAGCTTGTTTGAATATCAGTAAAACTGAAAAGAAACAAAAAGAATTGCAGAGCAATAACGGAACTGAAGTAATCGCCCATGCTGTGTGTAGGGGTGGGGGGGGTGCAGGGTATGGATGTAATCTTAAAACACGTTTCGCTTCTCTTTTATTACATTTAATGCTACCAAGATAAAACTACTTTCCTTTAACAACTATAAGAAACCTTTCCAACCACCGATTGTCATGGTCGATAGCACCCTTTCTTAAAGTCCAACGTTTAAATATCTTCAGTCTGATATTCTCAAGCAACATGAAATGGAATAAGTACATAGAAGACATTACTAAGGCCTCTGTAATGAAGGTAGGCTCCCTCTACCGGACTAGGAAACTTCTCACACCTTTCAGGATCCTATATCTCTACAAAGCCACCATTCGCTTGTGCATGGAGTAATGTTGCCATATATGGGCTGGTGCACCAACCACTAATCTCATTTATTCACTTAAATTAGACAAGTCTGAATATCGGATGTTTTAGGCTGTCAAAATTTGACCTTTGTGAGTTGAGTAATGAATAAATGATTTTCGGATGAGTAATTATCATGCCAAAAATGAGGATAATGTGTGCATGAGGTGATGTCACAGGAGACACATCAAAAAGATTGAAAAGATGACAGCTTTATTGGAAACTTTGGCCATCCTCAATGATGGGGGAAAATGTGATCGTTCGTTGTTTTTCCTTTTCACTTTCCATGAAAATCGTATCTGCATATAAAATAAAAATTAAAACTATACTTATTTAAAATGAAAATTTCCAGGGAGAACCAACCGATTGTTCAGAAAGATAGAATCAACAACTCAAAAACACAGGAGAGATAAGGAAACAAACTCTCCCTTCATATTCCCAACCTTATTTTTTTAATTTTTAAAACTTTTTTTCACCCCAAACAAGGCATATTGCCACTGAACAGGAGCCAGATTTATAAGGAGGCAACCTGAGTGAGGAGTTGAGCAACAAAATGTCTGTTCACATTTCACTTATATTTCTGCATGTTGGTACGGTCGGGAAACAGAGAGCAGAAAGGGAATTCCAAAGGCAAGCAGTCCAAGGAAAAAAGCGGTCAGAGTAGAAAATCTTCCAGCATCTAGGGACTTCTACAGTGAAGGGATGGGATTTTGCTGCTAGTCAGGTTTGTTAGGCAAATTTTGGTACAAATGAAACAATTTCATCAGAGCACATTCCATGGAAGTACTTTTAAAACAAGCACAGGGATGCAACGCTGATGAAATTTTACTGGAGATTGGCAGTATGGAACATTATGTTAGAAATATTTTTTTCACCCTGCCCAAGAGTGAGAAGCAGTGGTTGGTCACCAGCTCTGATGTGACTACAATACTTGATGCACTTGGTGGTTTTATAGAGATATAGGATACTGGCAGATGTGAGAAGTTTTCTAGCTTAGTAGAGGGAGCTGACTTTCTTTACAGCAGCCTTGGTAACGTATTCTATGTACTTATTCCAACTAACGTTGTCTGAGAATGTCAGGCCGAGGAGTTTGGACGTTGAAATTATATAACATTTGTTGTGAAAGACAATATATATTTTATCGACTTGTCTGTTGTCTTTCATTATTGGTAAACACAGCTGAAAATGATTAAAAATACATACTGCTATTTTTCCCCCTTTTTTTGTGGCTTGAAGTCAACAGGAAAAAACAAATTCTTACCAAGGTTGTTTCATATTTCGGTAACAACCTTTATTGTTTTAGGCATTTCTATGAAAAAATGTTGTCCGTTAGTCTGTCACGCTTAAATTTGAAATAGCATTTTCGTTGGTCTGTCACACTTAAGTTTGAAATAGCATTTTCGTTGGTCTGTCACGCTTAAGTTTGAAATAGCATTTTCTTCTGTCCATCTGTTTGTTGCATGCTTAAATTTGAAATATAATTTTTGCTTGTCTGTCAAACAAAGTTGAAATTGAACTTCTGCTGGTCTGTCAAACAAAGTTGAAATATAATTATTGCTGGTCTGTCAAACAAAGTTGAAATATAATTATTGTTGGTCTGTCAAACAAAGTTGAAATATAATTATTGCTGGTCTGTCAAACAAAGTTGAAATATAATTATTGCTGGTCTGTCAAACAAAGTTGAAATATAATTATTGCTGGTCTGTCAAACAAAGTTGAAATATAATTATTGCTGGTCTGTCAAACAAAGTTGAAATATAATTATTGCTGGTCTGTCAAACAAAGTTGAAATATAATTATTGCTGGTCTGTCAAACAAAGTTGAAATATAATTATTGCTGGTCTGTCAAACAAAGTTGAAATATAATTATTGCTGGTCTGTCAAACAAAGTTGAAATATAATTATTGCTGGTCTGTCAAACAAAGTTGAAATATAATTATTGCTGGTCTGTCAAACAAAGTTGAAATATAATTATTGCTGGTCTGTCAAACAAAGTTGAAATATAATTATTGCTGGTCTGTCAAACAAAGTTGAAATATAATTATTGCTGGTCTGTCAAACAAAGTTGAAATATAATTATTGCTGGTCTGTCAAACAAAGTTGAAATATAATTATTATAGTAGTTCCTACATTTCTATAAAAAGCTCTGTCTGTATATCGGTCAATCTCATAAGTCTGTCATGCTCAAGTTTGATAAAATATTTGGTGGTCTGTCATGGTCAATTTTGAAATAACATTTTATTGGTCTGTCATGGTCAAGTTTGAAATAGCATTTGTTGGTATGTAACACTTAAGTATGAAATAACATTTTGTTGGTCTGTCCTCAACTTTGAAATAGCATTTGTTGGTCTGTCACACTTAAGTATAAAACTGTATTTTATATGCATTCACACATAATTATAAACGGCTCTGTCTAAAGTTTAAAATATAATTTTCATCACAAAATGCACAGATTGAATGGACACCTCTTAAGAATATTCTTTCATATTTGTTATCCACTAGCTGAGGTAACCGTCTACATTGGGTGAGAGTTTATAACTTTTATCTTGAAAATTACATTGCCTTCATTTCTTTATTTGCAAACCAGATTGGATCGCTACCCCGCTGACCATGATTTAGCCGTGGTCATTTGATGGCTTGTAGTCTCCTTTGCTTTTGCCAGTATTACAAAGAAAGTATTATTTAGACGTTTCCCTGTTAAGATTTGAGTCTGTCTATCCTACTATTTTTCCAATAGTTAGAGGGGGGGGGTGATGATGAATTCACACCTTTTCTATGAAGATTAGGGAAAGTAACTTTAAATACTTTCCTAGTGCCAGTACTACAGAGAAGACATTATTTAGAAGTTTTCCTTCTCCTAGACTTATTGCTCTGGTGCAGTGGTTACCAATATGGACTGTGGACTTTGTGTGCTGTGTTAGAGTTCTCTTGAGGCTATTGCATAACTTTCACTAATACTCTTGGAAAAGTTTTGATCCTTCCTCCTTCTCCACCTATGGTTGAAATAGTAGTATAGACTGAATTTATTTATAAAGCTTCCCTCAAGTAAATATACACTGTTTGTATATTTTGGGCTTTACTTTTTGCTAAATAATTTATTAAAAATAAATTTGTGATCATCTATAAAGAACAATAAGCTTCCTTGCCTGTTTCTTTGTCCTTCATTCAATCACTTCTTTTGGATCATCATGGCTTTTCCTCTCTCCTTTGAGACATGTCCTCTCTCTTCTCTTTTTAGCCATTTTCTCTCTCCTGGTTACTTTGAATCATAATATATGCCATCTCCATTCGTTTCTGCACCATGATATATACTCTCTCGTAGACCATGATATCTGCCTCCTCTCGGGCTATGATATCTGCCTTCTCTCTTCTCTTCTGAGCCTTAATATATGCTGTTGCCACTCGCTCCTAGGCCATTATATATATATCCTCTTCTTTCTATTCTGGGTCATTCTATCTGCCTTCTCTCTTCCTTTCCAGATCATACTATTGTCTCTCCCCTTTTTCTTCTGTTTCATACTATATACCCTCTTCCGTTAAATAGCCACTATTCATATTGGATTAAATGGTTTCTCAGAAAAAAACTTGATATTGTTCATTTGGTTTATCTTTGTAGTCTTATGTTATGCTAGGATGGAACCGAAGAGCATTGGTTTTTCTATCTGTTCTATTTGGCACAGGATAAAAAAAAAGAGTGCTGAGATTTTTTGGTTTCTTCCTCTTGTACTCACATATAGTAAGTGACATGCAGAAAGGGGGGGTGCGGTGCACCCGAGTATCGAAATGGGGGGGGGGGAGCATCCAATGATATTCAAACTATCTCCCTTTCTCATAATATTTTTCAGTACGAGGACTTATTCCTGAGTCTTTGGGGTTTACAATCAAAGAGCTGGCTCCAAGCATCAGCAAGGCATCACCAAATCTCTGCACATCAGTGCATATAGTCACATGACTTTTTCAAATCTTTGTGGTATGCGTTCTGCACACAGCAAACTGTATATCTGTATCCTGTTTCTGTCAGTTCAAACAGATATAAACCTATGAACGACATTGCAGTTGATGCATACACTTTCTCATTTATTTTAAAGATTTCTTTCCACACAAAATGGACTTGGATATGATATTGATTTTGTTATTTTACCATTAGTGTTCATTCATATGGGAAGGACAGGTAAATTACTTCCCTTCGTCCAAGAGAAATAGTTAAGAACTCTATTTATGTCGACCGTTTTTGTGCTGCAACAGCATTGTAGCGTTATTCCCAATATTTGTCTCTTTATCTAAAGAATTCTGTCTGGAAATTAAATGGTTTGGTTTTGTGCACTTAAATCACAGTTTGTTCTTTCATTTTTTTTTATGGAAGTCTCTCCAGACAAGACCTGAAGCCACTTGATGTAAGGAGCTAAAAAGAATGAAAGATGATTGCCACAAAGACAGGAGGTGCCTATTGACCGTAGTTTTGAAAATACCAATGTAGGAGGAAAATAATCAGCAGGAAGAAAGTTCCACAAGAAGATACTGGAATAGAAAGCTGCATTATAGCGAAATATCAGAACAGCAAATTGATGAAGACCACTAGACCAATGAGTCAAACGAGCTGGAACAAAGGAAGCAGGGAATAAATCAGACAATTCTGAAAGACACATGCCATAATAGTACTTATAGAAGAAACTGAGACTAGCAATAAAATGTCTGTGAGAGAGAGGGTGTAGAAAAAGAGAATGGGTAGTGGAATATTTTGATATGTTTATTGTTGCCACAGTTTCTGCTGAAGGAAGCGGATTAACCTTTTCTACTGATTTATCTCATCTCATGCTCTTTCTTGTGTTCTTCTGATAAGTAGATCAAGAGGAGAAAGTTCATGAATTCTAAAATGGCTCCCCGTCCCTCCTGAATTCAATTCATTATGCTGAGACGTTTCTTTGGTACTTTTCGTAACATAAACTGTCTTTTACAATGATTTTGTTTATGCTCAAGTTCCTGAATATTTCAGGTTGATAATGATAATCACATTGACAGACTGGTTCTCATTAGATCACCCCAGTTAAGCCATGCTTAGCCTTGTCAGTACTAGATTGGTGACTATTTGGGAATACCAGGCGCTGTATGTGGGAGGATAGCGATACCTCCCTGCAAATAAAACTAATAAAAAATAATCTTGTTTTCTCTTACCAGGATATACATGCGACTAAGGACCGCTTTTTAAGTTAATATTCCCTAGAAACTTCCTCCTTCGAAAGAAGCTGTCTGAATTCATCCAGGGTGAATGCCGTATTGGGTACAGCTATAATAATGTTGACTTACAATTACTGTCAACAAAAGCAAAAAAAGGTATAAAAAAACAAAAGAATTACTAAAAAAAGAGAGTCTCTTCTTTATGTTTATTTGCCTCCCTTACAGGAGATTAGGCACAAGGTCAGTTGGGGTTTTGAAAATCCAGCACATTAGGTAAAGTGCACTCTGGCCTACAAAAAATGCCTGCGTAGCTCAGTAGAGGTGCTTTAGGCGATTAGCAATAAACTAATCTCTTTTCAGAGAGAAGGTAAAAGTCTGGGAGGGTGGACCTCTTAGAATTAAGCAAAATCATACCTCAGCCCGGCAGAAACAAAGTCACTGTCAGACTGATTGCCAAGGACATATCCTCGATTGGTACTAAAGCTGTAACGGGTATGGCTTAAGTTTTTTGTAATGTCTTCCTCAATATTTTTAATCTGTGTTTTTTTAGCGGTCACAATTAAACTACATCAGGTGTTGAGATTTAATTTTTAGAGCATTGAGGAGTGTAGTTTCACCTTAGATACCATTTCTCCAAGCTTCAATGTGATCTGAAGTGATAGATATGTCAGCGTCCCATCTAAAATTAATAATAATATCGATTTCTAATTATTGAAAAAAAAAAAGCAACAAAATCCTCCCCTCTTTCAAAAAATAAAAGATCGAATTACTAGAAAATGCAGAATGGGAAAGTCCCTTCCTTATGTGTTCCTCAATGTTCTCAACCTGTGTTTGCTGGTCCCCATGCAATATGCAACACACTAGGCATGTTGAGCCAGCTTCTTTTCTTTTCTTTGTCGTTTTCTTTTTTTTTTTAACGTGCAGTTTGAGGGATATCATCCACATGGGTGGGCCCCCATCCAGATAGCTGGCTAGCTGCACACATGGAAATATCCATGAAGGTTTATTTGAAGCAAGAGTTATACGGACGATGCTCTTCCTTGACCAATGCTTGTTCATGATTGACACTAAGTGCATCAGCAACCAAGGTCAACAGCCCAAACTTGACCAAATCAGTCAGTCAGCTTTTATGGCGGCCGACACTCGCAAAGTCTAAACTTTACATCATGCATCTGTATGCATTTCATGGAGATATACCTGACGGAAGCATGTCCCACATTCACCATCTGAGTAGACTGCCAGTTGGTCCGGGCCTGCTCATTGGGTATTTGTAGTTAACTTCCATATCTGAAGGGCGTTCCCCTATCGGCCACCTAGGGACCTGGTGGATGGGAAATAGTCGCTTCACACCAACCCTCTGAAAAAGGAAATTTCTAGAGAATATTAAATTTACAAGCCATCCACAGTCGCATGTATATCCTGGTCAGGGGAGATGATGATGTTAGTTTTTGCAGTTCGGAGTTGCCGTCCTCCCACATATAGTGCCTGGTATTCCCAAATGGTCACCTATCTGGTACTGACTAGGATCAACATTTCTTAACTTTGATAATCTAATGAGACCTACTATGTCAACGTGATTATTACATACTTTTTGGTGTGTAAAATTAAACTACATCTGGTGTTGAGCCCTCAATTTTATAGCCATGAGGCGTCACCTCTTAAATACCATTTCTCTTAGGTGTACTGTGACCTGGAGTGGTATTACCTGTCAGCATCCCATCTATGGGTCAAATAAAATCTGTATGGCTTATTGCCCATTAAACTGCATCTGATGGTGGGGTTCCAATGTGTTGGACTATACTATCTGTCCTCTCCATTATTCTTAGAGTCATACCAGTTGCCCCTCTTCTGAGCTATGCAAAAAAATGTAATGAAAGCAAAAAAAGAAATCTACTTTCAATGCTGACGAGCATATGAGCAAAACTATGGTCGATACAAAATTTTTATATGTAGTAAATACTCTTAAAAATATTAATCTTAACGTAAAGACTATAACAATTAAGTTATCTTTGATTTGCCAAAATGCCAGTGGCATCTTTGCAGATCTTTCTTTTTTAATGGAATTCGCTCCAGACAAGACATGAAGCCACTTCATGTAAGGATATAAAAAGACAGGAGATACCTATTAACTTTAGTCTTGAAAAGACCAACGTAGGAGGAAAACAGTCAGCAGGAAGAGAGTTCACAAG
This sequence comes from Sepiola atlantica, assembly GCA_963556195.1. Lineage (NCBI taxonomy): Eukaryota > Metazoa > Mollusca > Cephalopoda > Sepiida > Sepiolidae > Sepiola > Sepiola atlantica. Next base: position 197,922,611 of record OY744521.1, on the reverse strand, counting down.
CCTATAGTTCTTGGAAAGAAGCTACTGAAATAGGAAACTGTATTATAACGAGGTATCAATACAGTGAATTGATGAAGATCACTAGACCAACGAGTCAAACGAGCTGAAACAAAGGAAACGGGGGACAAATCAGACAATTCTGAAAAACACATGCCATAATAGTATTTATAGAAGAAACTGAGACTAGCAACATAATTTCTGTAACACAAATAACATGAAAATGTAATGCCATTGACATCTTTGCAGATATTTATAACAGCACAAAACATTTACAGATCAATAGATAATGAATATATAATAATAATATGCTAAGGCATTTTACGTTATCACCTTTCTGTTAAATATTAGGCGAGTTGACTCGCTAGTATATAATTTGGTTACTTGAAAATAACAGGAAATGAGGATGCAGTCGTATGCCACTTAGAGACATCTAGGTTAGCTCGACTCGACTGTGGGAATTGATAGAAGCGGATGTGACGTCACATGGATTAAAGAGAGAGTGAAAAAAGGTCATCAGTTTGTTGGAAGCCCTACAAGTGGGAACATGTTATTTTAAGATGATTTAGTGATTATCGATCTCTCTCTGTCTCCCCCACCCCACTTGTCAGTGATTTGGAAAAATTCCAGCAGAATAAAACTCCTTTGTCTTCTAACAGATTGTCTTGACTTAGTCTATTTTGTTTTTCGACGTATGAAAAAAACCTAATTGCAGGCAGCGTTTTCTCAGTCTGGCAACATCACGAAAAAGGTGTGTACAGAAGCAAGCAGTGCATAGTAAGATTATAAATCTTCATGTATGACACAAGGTTGAAACGCAACATTTCACACATATAAAAAAAAATTAGATCGTTTAATCAGCAAAGGTGGTGATTGGTGATTAATCTGATGTCGATAAGGTAAAAAAAATCCGACTTTACTCATTTTAAAATGAATTGTTCCAAAATCAAATTATGTCATCTCATCAACTAAAACAGTACAATTTTAAATAAACACATTTCAAAAGTGACATTCGCTTTATTGATTTGAAGAATATTTATGGTAAAAAGACAGATAATATTTTTTGTTATAAAAAGAATTAAACTGTGAAAATTTTAAATCGCTAAAGAAAGAAAGAAGAGATATATTCGTTCTATTTATTTAAAGAATATTTATCTGACAATGACAATTATTTTTACGGAAGAAGAAAGTCATTTTTTTCTTAATAGTATTGACTCTGGATGACATTTTTTATTTCAAAAGGAATATTATTATTCAAATCAAATTATACAGATTGGTATTAAAAACACTGTGGAATTTCCATGAGTTAACGGTAGTGTATATTATTACTGATCCATGCTCCTAGATTCATTCTGTTTGAGCTGTCATTAACAGATGGTATTTATTCGCACATCCTTAAGGACTTCAGGTAAGAAATGCCAACAGAAAGAGAAAAGTATTTTGGCCCCAATTTTTTTTTATTTAAAAATTCTCATTTTCGTTAAACATGATTTTCTCTACATTCACAGATATTTTCCCATTTTTTTTCTTTTTTCTTATTTTATCGTTTCTCTCTATTGAGCTGCACTGATTTAAAATGACTCAAATTACTTCAGATATTTTCGTCTGTTTCATCGAAATAGCAAGGAATTCCGTAGGCTTCTGATAACAATTTTAATTAAGTTTTGTTCGCAAAACTATTACGTTTTGATGAGACACTTGCTTAAAAAGTCTGACGAATTTTGTGAGAAAAGAAAAGTACCACTCTAATTCAGCAGATATATCACTGCATTACATTCACACATGTATAGGACTATTCTATCTCTTTGTCTACACGAATACACATCACAGTAGCAGTAAGCAAAATGGACGGTCGTCCACCCCTCTTTCTCATCATCATCATCATCATCATGGTCATCACCCCCATCGAGTATACGGGTTTCCAGGGGCTTCATTTGTGGGTTTTATTTACTCCTCCCCAGGAGTTAGGCACAAGGCCAGTTTTATCTTACTCCCACAAGTAAGATGTGACCCAAGATCAGGTCGGGAAAGTGGGGTTTGAAAAGCCAGCGCTCGAGAGGTGAGCAATCTGGCCATTTAAAAATTGCCTGGGCAGCCCCGTCGGCATTCCCCGGTAGGGGCGCCTCAGACAGTAAGCAATAAACTTACTCCTCCCCAAAGAGGGGAGGCAAAGCCTGGGAGGGTGGACCTCCTAGAACTGCACAGGACAGGCGTGCAGTATCCATCGGAACAGATACTACACTTTGATCTTGTGGGTTCTCATATGAGAAAACAGTCCAATTCGAGATTCACATAACCCTAACCGCAAATCGGGCATTATCGTTCGGCAACTGATTATCGCACTATTCTTGCTGCTTTCAGTTCTTCATGTTGCCGTTCACTTTCAAATCTTTTCACACTACTCCTTATTCCATTCCTCCACTCGCTTCCCATCTTGTGTGATCAATTCCACACTTCTTCATATCCTCCTTCAAACAATCCTTGTACCGCTTCTTCTGTCTTCCAATCCTCCTAGCTCTCACATTAATTGCTGAATAAAATATTTTCTTAGGATAGGACTGGTAGCTCATCCTTACAATGTGACCAGCCCATCTCAAACGATTTTTAACAATTAAAGCCTCTATACTTAAGCAACCAGACTCTTCCAAGACACTGATATTAGTTCGACGATCTTGCCAGTTAATTTTTAAAATTTTTCGTAAAAATCTTTGATGTAGTTTTCCTGAAGCTGCCTTAGATTGAATATCATGTCATTGGTGCCGCAAGCTGGTTGAAAGCCACATTGTGACTCAGGTAAAACAAACTCAGCGAGCGATGTTAGTCTCTTTGTTAAGATACGAGCCAAAATTGTTCCAGCTATTAATAGTAATGTAATACCTGTATAATTTGCACAGTCAGTTCTTTCTCCATACCTTATTATTTTTCAAAGCAAGGACACGAGTCTTGACCTCTTCATGAGAGGGGGTTTTGCTCAGTGAATCGCCCACAGATCGTTGTGTGATTTGATGTATTGCATTGTCGTTGACAACTGGATGTCAGTTTAACTGATCTTCAAAGTGTTCTGTCCACCGGGCTAAGATTTCTCCAGTACTTTTGAGAATTCGAGAGCCACCCCTACTTCGCAAAGGAGCTAGGCCTTGTGTGCTGGGACCATAGAGAATTTAAGTGGCCCTAAAGAAATTCTTCATGTCGTTTTATCAACATAAAGTTGTATTTCCTTAGATTTGTTCGTCCACCAGTTGCTTTTAATGGCTCTTGTAGATGTTTGTACTTTGGCTTTTTATTTCTATGTTTCCTCTTTTTGGCTTCTGAATTTGGGTCATTGAAATGTGATGCAAGCGCTTTTCTTGTTTGCTCTATAAGATCTTTAATTTCTTTGTGATTTTCATCAAACTAGTCTTGATTCTTATATTTCTTCAAACCAATCGACTCCCTGCAGACATCCAAAATGGCAGATTACAGCTTTTGCCAATGTTCTTGGCAGGATGTTGGCCAAGTAGGAGCTGAAGAAGAAATTGTTTTAGCTGAAGCCGCTTAGTCAGATTTTGCAGCAAATCGACGTTGAATTTGAGCCGCTTAGGAGTATTCCGTTTTTTCGTCCTATGCTGCAGCTTGATTCTCAGTATTGAGAGAACTAAACGATGGTCTGTCCAGCAGTCCTCGGTGAGTAAGGTAGCTTTTGTAATTAGAACATCTCTCTTATCAAGTGTGTGAACAATAATTTACTCGCGGGTGTTGCCAAGTGTTCTTGCATTTGTGTTTTTGTCTAAAAAGCGTGTTAGTGACAATAAGATTGTATTCGACACATTTTGAAAGTAAAAGTTTTCCATTCAAGTTTATTTTACCCACACCCTCTTTGCTAATGGTTCCTCTTCAAATTTGAGAATCCCTACTAACCCTCATATTCAAATCACCAAGAAGAATGACTTTATCTTCAATCAGAACGGCAGAAAGCAGTATGTCAAGGTCATCGCAAAATGCCCCCTTGATTTGTTCATCGACATCAAGTGTGGCATAAGAATTTTGAACTCTAAGGGTCATAAGGTGTTCGTTTATGCCGACTGGTAATTCTCTGAGTCTCAACATTAATGTGTTCTTTATAGCGAAGCCAACCCCATGTAGTCACAGGTTGTCAGGCTCGTTTCCCTACCAGAAAATTGTGTAGCCACCACATTCTTCACACAGATGTTCTTCGCCTGAAAGCTGGGTTTCTGAAAGTGCTGCAATATCGATGTCGAGTCTCTGGAGTTCCTGTGCAACAAGAGCGGTTTTTCTTTTGGGTCTTGAAGAATTTAAGTCCAGTAGAGTACGAACATTCCATGATGCTATTTTAAATTTTACTTCATTGTTTTGACTGCAATTAAGGTGAAACTCCCTGAAAGCGGTTTTTGAGGCAGGTTAAGGTAGAAGCAAACTATTTTTAGGGCACCTTTGCTAGCCCCGTCCCTATTCGTGGTGAGCAGAGTGGATCCTAGAAAGGGCTGCTCAGTCACGGATGCCACTGACGAATCACTCTCTTGCTTCAGGTCCAGGAGCGAAGTGACTGGACTAAACATTCACCACTGGACATTCCGGCTGAACACTAAAGACTTTCAGATATCACAATCCTGTCCCCACCGTGTTCTTCAGATCGCCGCCAGACTTCCTTCCATTTTTCTCTTCAATCTTTTGTCCCACTACTGGTGTCCATGGAGACGTCTTGTCCAGGCAGGTTTATGTTCAGTGGCACGAAAATCGAGAGCACCAAACCCCCTGACTGGTTGCAACCTTTGATTCACTTTCTCAGCCTTACATACAGACTGCTATGTCGTTGAGGGAATTTTCGCAGTGTCTGCTCACTGGACTGTTCGTTGCCACTCAGTATGGCTCAGTTATGCTAAAGTCATTCACGTGCCAGCTCATTTCTCAGCCATTGATTTGTTTAAATTCGTCTGCTTGAGAAACATCCACTTTCCTGCTACTGAAAGCTTTGACCTGCATAGGTAGAGGGTGTTAATCCTCTGGAATATCAGAGAGAGGCTAACAGGTGCTACACCTTGCTTAAGGGTGATCTGGATCTGTGCAAGGCAGAGGCGTTCAGCTCCCTTAGGTATTTTATATACCCTGCATACCCTCTTTCTCATATATATGATAATGAACCACATATACTCTATGCATTCATGTCTTTTTTATGAAGCACGAGAAGGATTTAATGTCCAGTCAAAGGGAAGAAACCTAATCTCAACATATTACCTCCCTTTACAAGTCAGAAGTTAAGCAAACTATTTGTCATGCATTCTGCTATATTCTGGAAATCAAAAAAGCCGGATGAAAACTAATCAGTTTTAACTCCAGAGAAAATTATAAACACACATAACTCATTGTTTCTTCGTCTTTCTTGCCTGGTGCTACCAGATCAAGCTGTTTGAAGATACCTACTTGCTGACCAAAAATACACCATACATTGATGTTATTGTTTTTTTCCTTTCCCTTTGCACAAGTTTTTCATGCTCTGCAAAGCTAAAAACAAAAACAACATTTTTCTGCTACAAAACAGCCAAACCAAATACCATAAATAAATATTTGAAGATATAAAGAACTTTAAGCATACAAACTTTTACCAAAATGACCTAATTCGGCGTTAAATGACCCGAAAATGGGTTGATATGCCGTAAAACAAAACAACCAATTATTTTTCTTTCTTTTTTTACACTGTGCTTTTGTCTCATGAGCCGAGTTTAAGACATTACATCCGCCAAATCTTAGTCACAGATGACCTTGAAATCACCAATGTCACATTCTCCAACCTTTTCTTCCACTACTCTTATATTTGCCTTTGGCTCTCTGTAGTATTTTTGCTGTGCTTAAAAGCATGGCAAAACACTAATAGATGAAAATATAATTATATAATTATTATATATTTTTATTATCGGTGGCAGTGAAGGAATTCGACTGGTGGTTTTTCTCATGCCAAAGTCGCCATCAACTGACGATATCAATTTCGGGTTGTTATTATATAAAATTTGTGACCCCTTGCAAATGCCCATTTTGGGACTTCACTGTAAATGTAGCATTTTATTCGGCAACGGGGTGTTTACTTCAGTGGCTAACCTTTTGCAAGTGGTTCCAATCAACAATTATTTTATTTTTGACAATCCACCATATTTGTTTTCCTTCACCAGCTGACCCAACTTCAACTAACGATTATATTATTTTTGACAATCAATCATGTTATGTTGTTTTCTTTCAGCCAGGTGTGTGTCCATGCTGGCAAATGATCTTTTCAGTACACTCAGCCTGGGTATTTAACACCTCCACTCTTCAGGGCCTGTAAGACAGCAACAAAGCTGACTGACACTTACAAGTGTCAATCTTATATCATAGATTATGATTATGATTGACTAACAACGAAATACCACCATTCCTAGATGCCGGAAGATTTTCTACTTTGATAGCTTTTCTGTGGTACTTGCAAGCATTGAGTACACAAGAAGTGCAGTGGAATTACTGGTATGTTGAAAGATGATAACCAGTTTGTGTGCAAAAAGTTTAAGAACTCAGATGTGGAGAAAATATATTTTGATGGCAAAGCTATTGAGGTTGTTCAGAAGTTTTTTTACTTTGGTGATACAGTTGGGACACAGGGTAGAGCAGGTGCTAGTGTGATTGGAAGAGTTAGGAATTGATGGAGTAAGTTCAGAAAACTTATGCCATTACTAACCAGCAGAGCGTTACCCCTGTTGACAAAGGTAAGAGTCTATCAGGCATGTGTATGCAATGTGATGATATATGGAAGTGAAACCTGGTCAGTGAATGTTGAGGACATGCGTTGCATGGCGACAAATTATATGAGAATGATATAATGGATTAAGGTTATATGAGTCTTAAAGACAGGCTTAGATCTGATGACCTCAGAGGAAGATTAAATCTGATAAAGTGATAAGAATAGACTTGAGAGAGTTAAGAAGGATAGATAAAGATCTGTCTAGAGATAGGTTAGTTTAGAAATCAATTTCTAGAAGCCGTCCAGCACATGCCAGTATGTAAAATTGAGGTAGCAGGGTCAGCTCACAGGGAATAGCCAAGGAAAATATAAGAGGAAATGATAAGGATATATTAGAGAAAAAGGGATGGTTAACGACCTGGGTAAAGATAGGTTAGTTTAAACCGAATATTATTATTATTATTGTTATCATTGCTTCTATCCTCAGACCACTTGCCTTTGGAATTCCCTTCCTGCTGCCTGTTTCCCCGATCGTACCAACATGCAACATGCAGAAATTAAAATGCAATGTGTGAAGCCATCTTGCTGCCCAACCCAGGTTGCCCCCTCCCTCTAAATTTCGCCTCAATCACAGTAGCTCCTTACACTTCAGTGGCGATATGCCTTGTTTGGGGTGAATAAAAGTTTGAAAACATTTTTTTTTAAATTAGTGGAAGTCTCCATTGAAATGAACTAATTAGTAACAGCGCCACCTACTATGAGACACCATTTTCTCCAATCTAACAGTTATTGACGGGGACATAACTCTTGACGGAAATAGTAAACGGGCAGTTTTTAACAAAGGAGTTTATTGCGCCCTATACACCTAACTTGGGATTTCCTTTCACTCTGGTTTATTTTCCCACTACAGTTGATCATAGAGGAGTTTTATAATTTATTCCAATTAAAATAAACTAGTTTATACTTGAGCAGTACAGTACAATTTCCATCTTTACCTAACTTCTACTGCTTTATACTAGTATGAAGAAAGATATTTGTGAATTTTGTAGAAAAAAATATTTAGTATTTGCATGAGAGAGTAAGTAACTAAGATTAATGTATCTATGTATTTTTTTATTGGTAAAAAAACATTGGAAATTATGTTTTTAAGCAAAAATAATTTTGAACTAATGCTCAATATTCTTTATGTCTACGTTTTGCGGATTATCAAAAATACTTTCACTTAGTTTTAAAAAATATTCATGCAATATTTTTTTAATGTTATTGTGTTATGTTAATTGCTTTAAATTCATAAAACATATATTCAGTTAAAAAAAAACTCCTTTAGATCTGCTGATCCAATCAACTAATGAGAAATATATATATATATATATATATATATATATATATATATATATATATATAAAATACTGACAAATTACCAGTAGATTAGATTTGTTTCCTATCTTGCTGGCATTGAAGAGTGGAGGGCCAACTACAATTTCTTTTTGATAATTTGTTATTCTTAAATTACTGACAAGTATGTTAGCATGTGTATTTTTTAAAATAAATAAATGTGTTAAATTCTATTGAAACTTATTTGCTTTTTTGTGAAAAAAAGAATGCTCAAAGTTTATTTTTTGCATAAAAAATTTGCTTTTTTGTTTATAATAAAATTTTAATAATTAAAAAATATATATCTATTCATATAAAGTTAGGTATGTGTATATGTTGATATATTTGCATGTACAGGATGCACTCCTAAACTAATTATGCGATTATTATGAATTTTAAAACATAGCTGCTAAGTGTAAGAGTGGGTAATATAGGTTATATTTAGTATTATTTACATGTAATGGGGGCAAAAAGTGGGTGAAGCCCTTTATGAAAATGTATATGAATCCGATTTTTGTGAAATTTTGCTGATAGGTATGATACATCAATTAATAAATATTCCCCACATTTCAGTTTCTTTGGAATATTTTAAAGAGATTTTAGAGAGCATAATATGAGCACAACCTCCTATTTTCACATTCAAATATTTCACTTTTGCATTAAATTTTATCCATAGTCATTAGACACCAATGATGCAAAATTCCCTGAATTTCAATTTCTTCATAAAACCCCTTAATCTTAAGCCATAAATTTTAGACATATTTTAGAATGAAAATCATGTAATGTATTTTTATCAAAATTGGAATAAGGATTTTAGACATAAGGTTTCGTATCATTATATCTTGATTTTAAACTTCGTAAGGGGACATAAAAGTTGTGCAAAACCGTTCTGTTCAGGGAAATAATTCAACCCATCCTGGGGCGGGTACTCTTCTAATATATATATATATTTCTAAGAACCAGGGTCCCCCATTTATAAAACAAAAGGTCACTATTTGCCTTCTATGAATCAGTTTAAAAACCGAACCTACCTACTCTTCTTTAATTTATGTGTTCTTTCAACATATTCTGTAATCGTTTTAATGTTTCTATACGACAGTTCGTTTCATAATTATTAATATATCTATTATAATTTGTTAATTTCCATTCAATTTAATTTCATTCTCTAATTATTCAGGTGTCAATTGAGGTAAACTATTAGATGTCAGAGTTATCTCCCTTATTTTCATTAGTTTCTGATAAATATTAAAATTATTTACATTAATTATGATTCATATCAATTCTCGCACTCATTAACACCTGTTGCATTGTTCATAAACGTGTTAGGAATATAAGAATATTCATTGTCATCAATCATGTGATGTTTGTGTATGTCACATTAGGCTGATTAGAGAATGCATTATTATATTAATTAATTTAGTTTATTATTAAATTTACCCGATGTTGCCCGGGTGAAGACATATTGCCAAGTGGAGGGCATTCCTTGCATGGAGAGAAATTATACGAGAATTTTGTGCAAAACAGGAGACTTCGATGGCAGTGCCAGATTCAAAGAATGGATAAGAGTTCTTGGGTTTGTAGATGAAGAACAGTTGAGGTAGCAGGATTACTTGGCAGATGTAAGTAAAGAAAAACATGGTAGGAAGTGATAAGAATGGACTTCAGAGAAAGAGAAATAAATAAAGACCTGGCTAGAAATAGGTTAGTTTGGAAGTTTCTAAAAGCCGTTCAACACATGTCAGCATGTAAAAAAGACATTAAACCGACGACGACGATGATGATGATGATGATGATAATGATGATGATGATGACTTAGAGAAAAATTATTCAAAATATATTCCTTCTTTTTACAATTTAAAAAAAGTAGGATTAAATTTGAGTGTAAAAAAGCCCAGTATATAGGTCGCAAGTTCAACTCTTGAAAGTCGTAATAAAATTGACAAACTCCAACATTAAGCATTTTTATTCCTACCAATTTACAGTGTGACATATATATATGGTATTGACAATGATATTCATATATTATAGGAAAATGCAATTTTACAAGTAGACAACATTTTTCCAGAATTTCTTCTCGATTATATTCGAGATAATTGTTTCACAGGGAAAATAAAATGATTATAACATGCGAAAAAAGAGAAAGAAAAAGAGAGAAATGTGAAGAAAAAAAAGAAAAGTTGCTAGAATTGGCTGTTCTGAATCATTTTACAGTTGACTAATCGAAACATGATTTTTTTATTCGAATACTTGTTCTTGTTTAGATAAATAAGATCAATCTGATCTCATATCTAATTACAGATACAAGAAAAAAAATTTATTGCACACATACGTACAGACAAATTATTGCAAATATATATATATGTATAAAACTAGAAGCATACCCATCCTATGACGGGTAAAATTACCCCCCCCCCCCCAACAGAACAGTTTATGTCCCCGTTTCAAAGATTGAAATCAAGATATAATGCTGCTAGATATTATCCTTATTCAAATTTTGAGCAAAATACATTACAGGATTTTGATTCTAGAAAATGTCTAAAATTTAAGCTTAAAGGGAGTTAAGAAGGAATTGAAATTCAATAAATCTTGCTTAATTGGTATCTGAATGACTATGAATAAAATTCAATGCAAATCTGATATATTTTAATTTTCAACTTGGGAGCATATTATGCCGCCTAAACCCCTTTAAAATACTCCAAAGAACTCAAAATTGGGGAATATTTATTAATTGATGTCTAATAACTATTGTTAAAATTTTACAATAATCGGAGGTATCTGAATTTTCCTCCTTTGCATAAAAGTAAATTAAACAAAATGTAGCCCACATTACACATACTTACACTTTGCAGCTGTGTCCCAAAATTAATAATGATCAGTTAATTAGTTTAGGAGTGAATCCCGTACATACAAATATATTAACATATACACACATATATAACTTTATATAAGTAGATTAAACACCATGTGTTACATTTGTGAAAATTCATATATTAAATTCATGAGAATAATTATATTACATGATTGAAAATTAGTATAAGATCTGGACTTCTCTCGGTAGATTAGCTAGGAGGATGACAGCCTCAAAGAAGCTTGTTTAAAAGTTTTTAAAATTATTATTATCTCAAATATTTCAGGATTCAAAAAAGTCATTTATATATACATAAAAATCTATACAAATGCACATAGAATATATACAGGAATTTATCACCATCATATTCGGTTTAACGTCTGTTTTATCTACTGGCATGTGTTGGACAGACTTTAGAAATTGACTTTCAAACTAACCTGTCTCTGATCAGGTCTTTATTTATTCCTCTTTCTCTCAAGTTCATCCTCATCATTTTCTTCCATGTTTTCCTTGGCCTTTCTCTGCCAATTGACCCTGCTACCTCAACTGTTCTACATCTACTAACCCAAGAACTCTCATCCATTCTTTATGCATCAAAGTTTTCTTGTTCTGCAGACAACTCTTTATACTGTCCAGATTTAATCTTTCTCTGAGGTTATCATATTTAAGTCTGTCTTTAAGACTCATATTACACATTCATCGTATCATTCTCCTATCATTTCTCCCCATGCAACGCATGCCTTCAACCCTCACTGACTAGGTTTCACTTCACATTGTGTACATATATCTGATAGTCTCTTCCCTTAGTCGACAACAAAAGTAAAGTATATTACATTAATAAAAATTAGTAGTAAGTAATTTCATGAATAAGAAGAGAGTATCCTTAAGGCTCAAAGAAACATTCGTAATGAAACAGATTTTCATCTAGGTAACATATTAAAAGGGAAGTAACTCCTGCCTTGGTGATTCTCTTTCCTCAAAGAGATTTGGAGTAGAGTTAATAACAAGAAGGAGTGCTACAACTAACCAATTACTCTGCATGGGCAGCTCCCATTGTTGTTGTTAAAAAAGCGGGCAGCTCCCATTGTTGTTGTTAAAAAAGCGGGCAGCTCCCATTGTTGTTGTTAAAAAAGCGAATGGAAGAATAAGAATATGTGCTGATTACTGGCTTAAACAATTTCTTAAATGCACATCAGTACCCGTTATGTTTACCAGATTATCTTTTCGCAAAATTAAATGGTGGAAATTGTTTGGCAAAAATTGATTTTTCGGATGCTTTCCTGCAGTTGAAGGTTGATAAGCTTCTGACAATCAACAGACACAAGGGACTGTTTAGATTTAACCGCCTTCTTTTCGGAGTCAAACCCGCCCCAAACATATTTCGGCAAACAATGGATGCAATGTTAACCGGACTGACATGAGTTGGTGCATTCATCGATGATATCATCATTACACAACATGAACTTCTGCAGTGTTTGATTTCTATATTTTAGTGAATTCAGAAGATTTTTTTGAACAATAATTAAATCTCTGAGATTCATTTTTGACAAAAATGGTCGATGGCCAGACCCAGAAAATATTTTAGCCATTAGAAAAATGCCGGCACCGGCAAATATTAAAACTTTATGCTCTTTCCTTGGAATGGTTAGCTACTACAGTACATTTTTGCCAGAACTTTATCGAGTTTGTGCACCTCTCAACAATCTTTTAAAAAAGGATGCACCATGGAAATGGTCTACTGAATCTCAGTATGTCTTCAATAAGGTAAAATCATTACTTTCTTCAGATATATTACTCCCACACAACAACACATCCATGGGTAGTAGTGTTGTTTCTGATTATGGTGTTGGAGCTGTCATTTGACATAGCTTTCCCGATGGCAGCCAAAAAGCAATAGCCAAACGAAACTATAGTCGGATAGATAAGAAAGCATTGGCGATAATTTTTGTTGCAAAAAAATTTCACACGATGTTATATGGAAGCCATTTTACCTTGATTACAGATCATAAACCTCTTGTTGACATTTTTGGATCCAAGAAAGGTATCCAAGACTATACAGCAAATCGTTCTGCAGAGATGGGCCACTATGCTGTTAGATTATGATTTCTCCATCAGATATTCTTCAACTGATGCAGTCGGACATGCAGATGCTTTATCCAGAATCATCAATAAGCAAACCAAAGTCAAAGAGGATTCAATCATTTAAGCATTATCTGTAGAATCAGAAATTATTTCTGTGTTCGCATCAATTGTCAGAGCACTGCCAATTACTTCACAGATTATCAGCAAAGCTACAGCTTTCGACTACTTACTCCAGGTAGTATTGAACTTTCACTATACAAAATGGCCTAAGGAATGTAAAGACAAAAACCTTCGATCTTTTTTTCAGCATCAATCATCATTGTCTGAGGTTGATGGGTATATTCGTTTTGGAGAACGTGTGATTGTTTCATTAAAATTTCAAGATTGTGTATTAAAACAATTTCATTTTGGACATCAAGGTATTAGCTGAATAAAAACTTTAACACATAGCTATGTCTATTGGCCAAACATGGACAAACAAAGATCTTAGCCATAACTGTTCAAAATGTTAGTTAGCTGCAAAAGCTCCGAAAAAATAAAACTTTTTTCTTGGCCTATTCCGGATTCAACCTTTTCACATCTTCACATTGATTTTGCATGGCGCATTGAGGAAAAATGTTTTCTAGAAGATTCTTACAGTAAATGGCCTGAAATTTTTTCCAATGACTCGCATTACCTCGGAGAAAACTATTTCAAAATTACAACACATTTTCACTCGATTTGGAGTACCAGACCATAGTTTCTGACAATGGTGCTGCTTTCACGTAAGTGAATTTTTCAGATTTCTGAAAGCAAAATAGTATCAACCATATACGTACACCACCATTTCATCCCCAATCTAACGGACAGGTCGAGCATTTTGTAGATAGATTTAAGAGAGCACTCTTAAAACTCAAAGGGGAGGGAACTACTCCAGAAATTCTAGAAATATTCCTTGGAGGTTATACACCTAAACAAAACCCAAATGCCCCTAACAGTAGTTCATCAGCTGAAGCTTTATTGAACCGGAAAGTATGTTTACCAATAGATGCCATTGCTCCAGCTGCACAAACTTCTGACAAGAGAAACTTAAAAATGGAATCGCAGTTCAACCGTCATCATGGTGCAGTAAGTCGCACTTTCAAACCGGGACAAAAAGTCTTAGCAAAAGACTATCACAATGGAAAACAAAGTGCACACAATGGTACATATTGCATCAAAGCGGAAATGTCATTCATGACGTCAGTGTACAGTCTTCTGTTTGGGTTCGACATGCAAATTGGTTGCGGCCCTCTTATCTCCAAGAAACCAATATGCAGGGCATGCAGGATGATACTTTTCCACTGGAGATACTGTTGGATACATTTGATTTGCATCAACAACATGCCCTAGTCAGGCAAAGGGAACAAACCGAGACTCAATTCAAAGGAGATTGGTTTGCATTTAAAATCGTGTAAATCCAACACAGGTCAGAACACGTAACAAACACAAATAGCACACAGCTCAAAGGGGGGGGGGTGTTAGATGAAACAGATTTCATCTAGATAACATATTAAAAGGGAAGTAACTCTTTGCCTTGATGATTATCTTGCCTCAAAGAGATTTGGAGAGTAGAGTTATGTCCCTTGCACATTCCAGAAAAAAACAATTTTGGATAAACGCGTGTTACAAACCTTTCTCCAAGTAAGACGTCTTGAACTAAAAAGTAATTCATTTTTCACTTGTAAATGGAGAGTAAATGTTTGTTGTTGAGTTATACAGGGGTTTTATTCCATTCGTTTATATATATTCGTCCTTTATCGCACAAATATCACCACTACACATCAGTTCAAATAATCATAAAATATCAATTTGCTCAAAAATATATGTAATACAAACTTTATCTACCTGTGAGTTTTCTAGCTTTCATAATTGGTTATATTTTTATTAAAACTATTCAATTTTTTTTTTTTTTACCAATTTCTTTTTCAATAGGATTTTGAAAGTTAAATTTAATTATTATTGTATCATTCGGTCATTTAATTATTCAACATTTTTTTATAAAACTATAACTAATTTCGTTAACGCAATGCTGTTTTAATCTCTATTTATAAAATCATTGGATGTAAATAACTTCCGAAATTTTCAATTTTCAATTGTTTAATTAAATGAGGATTTGCTAAGAATTTTAAAGCCAAACACGCTTCCAAATTCCTTTCAAATTTGGAAGGATCACTTAATAATTCGTTCCTTATATATATATATATATATATATATGAAATAAAACTTTTGCACTTGGAAACATCGTTTTAAATTTGAATTTTAGTATATAAATGTAGAAAGCTAAATAACAATGTGTTGTTTTTTTTTTCTCCCAAATAAATTCATTTGCATTTACCTTTCCACTTTTAAAAAGTCATTTTCAAGTTGAGCCATTTTTTTTCCTTTGTAAATCATCTTTCCCGTGGGAGATAAAATCTCTCTTGGGTAGCTGTTTGGCGAGATTTTATGTGCGGTTAGTTTAAAAGTATTGTGCTATATGCGACTACACAGTATAGGCTAATGATATAACAACTTTTGCACTTGCAAGATTGAACAAGCTTTCGACTTTTAAAAAGTCATTTTCAAGTTGAGACATTTTTTTTATGTGTAAATCATCCTTTCCGTTGGAGATATAATCTCTCTTAGGTAACTGTCCGCCGAGATGGTTGGCATCTGGTGCTTCACCAACTGAACAAATAAAACCTCTACCTGTATTAAGAAAAATTATATTGTACTTTAAATGAAGCTATTCATTTTGTTACAGTTTTTTACGATACTGATAACCGAAAGTACTTTTTATGGAAGAGTATTGCTTTTACACTATTATTTCCTCCACCAGAGTGCTCCAGCCAAAGAGAATCATGTATTGTTTGTTGTTTCTTAGTTTTAGCAATAGTACCCGTGTTATTAGTAGCAATAATAGTAGTAGATATCCCCTCTATGACACTGCTAGCAACTCAAGGATACTCTATGCCAAACTTGATGCAATTATATTAGGTATTTTTGAACTTGAGTGTTTCTGAGTTTTTTTTAGTTTTAGCAGTAGTAATAGTAGTATAATAGTAATAGTAGTATAATAGTAGTAGTATCATAGTAATAGTAGTGTAATAGTAGTATAATAGTAATAGTAGTATAATAGTAATAGTAGTATAATAGTAATAGTAGTGTAATAGTAATAGTAGTGTAATAGTAATAGTAGTATAATAGTAATAGTTGTATAATAGTAGTAGTAGTATAATAGTAATAGTAGTATAATAGTAGTAGTAGTATAATAGTAGTAGTAGTATAATAGTAATAGTAGTATAATAGTAATAGTAGTATAATAGTAATAGTAGTGTAATAGTAATAGTAGTGTAATAGTAATAGTAGTATAATAGTAATAGTAGTGTAATAGTAATAGTAGTGTAATAGTAATAGTAGTATAATAGTAATAGTAGTATAATAGTAATAGTAGTGTAATAGTAATAGTAGTGTAATAGTAATAGTAGTATAATAGTAGTAGTATAATAGTAATAGTAGTATAATAGTAATAGTAGTGTAATAGTAATAGTAGTATAATAGTAGTAGTAGTATAATAGTAGTAGTAGTATAATAGTAGTAGTAGTATAATAGTAATAGTAGTATAATAGTAATAGCAGTATAATAGTAGTAGCAGTATAATAGTAATAGTTTCCCCCCTTCCATGACACACCTGACAATTCAAGGATGCTCCATGCTAAATTTGCTGCAATTCTGCCAAGTACATTTATTTTCAAGGGAAAGAAAAAAAAAATAAATAAAATATAAACTCTAAACAAAACAAATTTATTTCTTAGACAGAAACAAACACACAAATAAAAAAGAAAGAAAAGAACATTATAATAATAATTTTTTACCCCTACCCCCCCCCCCCCCCCACATACAAATCATCAAAATATTTTTAAGCTGTGACTAAACCATCTTAAGTAATCTGTTGATTACAAATATGTGATCAGGAGTTTGTGAGGAGATCCACCATTAAAATCTGATGCCGAGAAACACACGCACAGGCAACTCAAGAATGCTTCGTCCTAAATTTGGTACAATTTTGTCAAGTATACTTAAGGCACCGAAATAAGGAAGAATAAAAAAAGATTCAGTGATCCTTGTAAGTTGTTTTTATAACTTACATCATAAAAAGGTCAGATAAAACATCATAACAGATGTTCAATTGGAGGATTACATGCGTTTTACGTCCTCTTTAACCCCCTTGAAATACTCAGATGGTCTTGAAATTTGAGGGAATCTTTTTTAAATTGGTCTCTTTTAAACTTTGTGCAAATTTGAATTGTGACAGGCAGTGGCACTTTTTGAAACCCTCATACATTAAACCATCAAAATATATGCAAACTGTGACTAAAATATTCCTAGTAATTTGCTGATCAAAAATATGTCATTGTTGTTTTTGAGATCTACCATTAAAATCTAATGTGTGAACACACACACAGACGCCTTTATATATATATATATATATATATATATGTATATATTATTTTATTTATACAAGCATAGCATGGCTACACATTTCGCAATATGGTTCAGTCATAGTTATAATAAGCTTGCCATCCTAAGACCCTTCCAAAAAAACGGTCTGAATATGAAGGCTTAAGGAACGGACCTTTTTATTAGCCTGAGAATGTCGAACTTCGTATTAAAGCTACAACTGAAACATGTTCCGAAATGTGTAGCCATGGTATGTTTGTATAAATAAAACTTTATTATCTCTGTTTGTCTGTCTGTCTCTATCTACCCCTCTCTCTCTCTCTCTCTCTCTCTCTATATATATATATATATATATATATATATATATATATATATATATATACAGGGTGCGTCAGGTATATGAGAACATATTTTCCATTTTATTAAATGATAAAAAAATCAAACAAAAATATTCTTAATCAAAAACAATTATATAAACATGTAAGCTAAGGTATTGTTTAATAATTTCATTCAATGAAATTCCCCTCTACTTCAATGACAGCTTCGATTCGAGACCTAAACCGACTGCAAGCGCGCTTGAGATGGTCCTCATCTATGTTGTCCATCACTCTGACAATGGATGCTTTTACAGAATCTTTAGTGTTGTGGGGGTGTTTATTAACATCTCTCTCCACGACGCCCCACACATAATAATCCAATGGATTCAGGTCTGGAGAGTTTGGAGGCCACAAGTTTGGAGTGATGTGATCATAAAAATGATCCGCCAACCATTCCTGAGTGTTTTGAGCCTTATGTGCTGGTGCAGAGTCTTGTTGAAAGATGTAGGGCCTTCCATTTGTTACTCTATCGATCCAGGGCTTAACAACAGTATCCAAGACTTCAATGTAAGCAGCAGAAGTGACTCTTAGTCCTTGCCGAAAGAAGTGTGGTGGCATCACATGTCCTTCGTTGCTAACAACCCCCAAAACCATAACAGTTGCAGGAAATTTTGTATGCATGACTGTTGGAACTTCGGAAGGGTCATTACACAGCCATCTGTCATTCCTTCTGTTTACCTTTTGATCTTGATCAAAGTTTTTCTCATCTGAGAAAAACCAAAGCATGCCTTGCTCAACAGGATGTTTCAGTTTGTTTAACAGCCTCTTGGATCTTATCAAACGATTCTCTTTGGTGGTCTCGGACATAAACTGGCCTCTCCTCATCACATAAGACTTGTAACGAAGATTTTCATGAACAGTCCTTCGAATTGTGGCTTCTGAAACATTCAGGTCTTTTGCGATGGACCTCATTGACTTTTGGGGACTCTCATCAATAATATTCTGAACTTGATGAATAAATTCAGGTGTTCTAATCGTGTCTGACCGTTGGTCGTGCTTTTTACGTTTAGCAACCTGCTTACAATCACCATCATTTTCTTCTAACTCCCTACGAACTTTATAAACAAAAGAACGGGCGACTTTAAGAAATTGTGCGATTTGTAAATCGCTATGATCTGCCTTGATTGCGACAATTACAGCCTGTCTTTTCATTTGTTCCGTTACATTATTATCTGCCATTTTTCATTATCTGCAAAAAAAGAATAAAAATAATTAATATAACGTAACAATAACGACATTACGCGATGTTCTCATATACCTGATGCACCCTGTATATATATATATATTATGATATAAAATAATTAACATAAACATTGGACACTTTTCACTTCATCGATTATTGACACATTTCGCGACTGGATAACTTTTTGTCAGCTCCTTCAATTTCACATATTTGGACTGCTATTTATAACCTGGATTAGTTTTCAGTCAACCCTCTGGATGTCTTTCCTGATTATGTTTTTCAATTTGTATGATCTGAATGGATTGTATAGATTCAACAAAAAAGTATGTTTTTGGGTTGATATATTTGATGTTATGTATTTTTATGTATTTGTGTATATATTTTTATATATTTTCAAAGCGTAATTTTATTACCAGTAGTGTTATAACTGCGGTAATGGTCCTCTGAAGAGAAGAATTATCTTTGAAAACTCATGAGCTAAAGACTTTAAGATACTTTGCTTGAACTTTGAATTCTAATAAAATTTGATTGACACCTTATTTTATTACTTCATTTTATATTATAATATTAATTCTCTATCCAGTATATTGAGCTTCAGTTTTTTATCCGGATGTTTCACTAATTATAAGATATTAGTTGACGCTTATATCTTTTGTTGGATTGCTTCATATATATATATATATATATATATATATATATATATATATATATGTGTGTGTGTGTGTGTGTGTGTGTGTGTATACTAGGAGAACATCAATCCCTGGACGAGTAAAATTAATTCCCTGAACAAAATAGTTATGCACTACTTTTATGTCTGCTTACAAAGATTAAAAGCAAGATATAATACTACTAAAGCTTATATCTAGAATTCTTATTCTAATTTTGATCAAAATCCATTACATAATTTTGATTTTAGAAAATGTCTCAAATTTAAGGCTTAAGCTTACAGGGTCTTAAGAAAAAATTTGAAATTCAGGGAATCTTGCTTAATTGATGTCCAATGACTTTTGATCAACTTTAATGAAAATCTGAAATATTTGAATGTTCAAATTGGAGGTTGTGCCTATATTATTCCCCCTTAGAAACCCTTTAAAATATTCCAAGGAAACTGAAATTTGGGGAATATTTATTAATTGATGTCTAATCACTATTATTAAAATTTCACAAAAATCGCAAATATCTGAATTTTCACGAAGGGCTTCCACCCTATTTTTATCCTCATAAAACTAAATTAAACTAAATATAGCCCACATTGTGATCCCTTACTCCTAGTATCTGTTTTCCAAAATTCATAATACTTGATTAATTAGCTTAGGAGTGTTTTGTTTTTCTAGAATATTCAAAAGATCATCATCAAAGGCCATATTGAGCCTTTAATATGTGATATGCTGCTCTAACCATTGAATGATACCAGCAGATACATAGTGATCTCAGCTCTTAAATCTGTGTTCGTGGCTGTTTCGGCAATAATTAATCAAAAACTCTTGGTAATGTGATAAAACAACAGAAATACGCTAGGTATTTAAAAAAAACAAAAAAACAAAACAAATTCTCTTTGGCACAGAGTGGCATGATAAAAGCAAATCTCAAATGTGTTAAATCTCTTTGTTGTCTTAACAGAATCAACTTAGAAATTTAGTAGGGGCATCATGTCTCCCGCTCCTTATGGTCCCTTTCTCACAGAAGAGAAGTTGTTAGTCTCTCTCTACTCTATCGTTATTCTCAACAAAAACTCGTCTTATTATCACAATAAAGAAAAACTTTTATTTTCTTCCTCAACGTGATTAGTGTCAGGCAAACTTTCCGCAAACAGAGCTCCTTCGCAAAGGTTTCCCCTCTGTGGAACACATTGCCACAGTAGTGCTTCTCTGCTGAGTACAACCTGGTCGTTTTCAAATCCAATGTCAACAGCTTCTTATCATGGACCACCTCATAAACAATCAAACACAGTTCATAGTATTGACCAATGTTAATAATCTCATAGTGTTCCTCATATTTCGGCTGGAAATTATTCCTGTCTCATTTATCCTTATTCTTGAGTGGCTTTTGGCCTTGATAAGTGGTGATCGCAATAGTAAAAAACATTTTTTTAAAAATAAAAGCCATATTGTGACTTTAGTATGTGATCTGCTGCTCTAACCATTGAATGGTACCAGCAGATGCATAGTGATTATTTCCACATCTGCTCAGCTCTTAATTCTGTCTTTTTGGCTGTTTCTGCAATAATTAATCAAAAACTCTTTTTTTTTTTGGTACTGTGATAAAAAATATCAGGAATCAGTGGGATATTTAAAAAAACAAATTCTCTTTGACACAGAGTGACGTGATAAAAGCAAACCTCAAATGTGTTAAGAGTTGAAAAATCACTCCAGTTGCATTCTTGTAATGTTTGCTTGCATTTCCAAATATCGCCCCACCCTTTCTTCCAAGATTAAATCAAAATGGTTGGAGATTAAACCAATTTCCAGAATAATTTTAGCATTTCTCCAAGAAATCAATTCTCTAGATGCTAATCCTTCAGCCGATTCGCACTTATTGCATGAGCTTGTTCCCCCTTTTACAAAAGCAAATTAAGGCCAACAATTTCCTCTGATCGCTGAGGATATAAATTGAATTGGTTCCTTCTTATGGAGATTTATAGCTCTTAAGTAAATGCTGGTTGGCCCAATTGTTAGGGAGAGGGGCCCATGAGGCTCTTTCTCATTATTTTGATGGTCTGTTAATTGATTCACTGCAACTCGATAGACATAATTTTATAGCTTTAATGAAATATTACGCCTTACTCTTATCTCATTATTATACTAGATAGCAAATCAAATAGGTATCCTCCAGGGACAAATATCTAATAGCATTAATATTATGACATACTTCTTATGAAATGCAACTTGATAACCTGACATATGTTTATAATTGCAATGAAATATTAAGCTTGACTCTTATCTCATTATTACATCAAACTAGAAGGATACCTGTCCAAGGATGGGTAAATTAATTTCCGAAAACATAAGAGTTTTGCACCACTTTTATGTCACCTTAGGAAGATTAAAATCAATATATAATACTACTAAACCTACTACTAGCATCCTTATTTAAATTTTGATCAAAATCCTTTAAATGATTTTGATTCTAGAAAATGTCTACAATTTAAAGTTTAAGTTTAAGGGGTCTTAGGATGAAACTGAAATTCAGGGAATCTTGCTTAATTGGTGTCTAATGACTATGGATTAAATTCAATGCAAATGTGAAATATTTG
This sequence comes from Sepiola atlantica, assembly GCA_963556195.1. NCBI lineage: Eukaryota > Metazoa > Mollusca > Cephalopoda > Sepiida > Sepiolidae > Sepiola > Sepiola atlantica. The sequence goes on along the minus strand of OY744521.1, from coordinate 197,900,333 downwards.
AATTTTCAAATAGGATTTTGCGTCCATATTATTCCCTCTAAAATCTCTTTAAAATACCCCAAAGAAACTGAAATTTGGTAAATATTTATTAATTGATGTCTAATACCTATGATTAAAATCTTGCAAAAATCAAAAGTATCTGAATTTTAATAAGGGCTTCCACACCCTTTTTACCATCTTTGCATAAAACTGAATTGAACTAAATATAGTCCACATTTGAATCTTTTACGTGCAGAACCTGTGTTTCAAAATTCATAATGATCGGTTAGTTTAGGAGTGAATCCTGTGCATAGAAATATATACTCATAAACATAACTTTTTGTTGTTAATTTATCTCCCCTCTTTGGGGAGGAGTAAGTTTATTGCTTACTGCCTGAGGCGCCCCTACCGGGGAATGCCGACGGGGCTGCCCAGGCAATTTTTAATGGCCAGAGTGCTCACCTTCTCGGGCGCTGGCTTTTCAAGTCCCACTTTCCCGACCCGACCTTGGGTCACATCTTACCTTGTGGGAGTAAGATAAAACTGGCCTTGTGCCTAACCTCCTGGGGAGGTAAATAAAATGTTGTATTGTTGATTTAAATAACAGTGTTTCGTTTTGATGGTAATATAGGTGTGATAAATGAAAATTTTCGAATTTATTCATTTAGATAGATAGCAAATGAAATATGTATCCTCCAGGGGCAAATATCTAATAGTATTAATTTCATTACATACTTAGGAATTGCAACTTCAATCAATCAATTTATTTTATTGGCAAAAAAATAGCAAAATCCAGCAAGCCATGTAAAGAGACAGAGGATATTGCATCTATATACCGTCTGAATGTTTGTTGAAGGCGACTTTAAACCTAGATACGCATCATAACGACCTCCCCTTCCAGGGAGCAGAAACACAGTAAAATTTAATGCAGAACCGACAGATATAGTAAGTACATTTGAAACGAATATTTTTTTCATCAAAAATATATTTTTTGATAAAGGACTGTTCGTAATATTAAAATTAAAAATTATAATAATAGCTACATTTTACACGTTGTTTTATTTTTTTATATAGCTATTTTTTATTTGGCAAACTGTCGGGCAAGAGAAGAATCTATCAAGCATGTGTATGCAGTATGATGATGCATGGAAATGGAACCTGGCCAGTGAGGGTTGAGGACATGTGTTGCATGGAGAGAAATTATATGAGAACGATACCATGGATGTGTAATGTGTTAAAGACAGGATTAGATCTGATGACCTCAGAGGAAGATCAAATCTGGACACTATAGGGAGATGTGTGCAGAACAGGAGACTTCGGTAGTATGGTCACATTGAAAAAATGGATGAGAGTTCTTGGATTAGTAGATGAGTTGAGATAGCATGTTCAGTTCACTAGGTTAGTCCAAAGAAAACATGGGTTGGAAGGGATAGGAGTGGACATGAGAAAAAGGGATAAATAAAGACCTGTCCAGAAATAGGTTACTTTGGAAGTCAATTTCTAAAAGCTGTCTAACACATGCCAACATGTACAATGGACTTTAAACCGAATATTAATATTATTATTATTATTATTATTATTATAAAGAAGAAAGAAATTAATTATTTTTTGCCGTGAAACACAATTTATATATATATATATATATATTAATTACAGGAGATCAGAACAACATCGGTACCGCTCTTATTTTTTTATTTTTCCTAATCGAACACTCTGCTGGTGTTCTCTCCCACTAACCTTATATATATATATATATATATATATATATATATATATATATAATTAACTTGTTACAAATATCCAGGGGGTATGAATCCGAAGGAAGTTGAAACCGGGTTTATGAGAGTGCTCAATGAAAATTCAGAGCAAAATATATATTTTTTGATTTTATTCCATTAGTTGCGACAAAACAAGTTTTGTTTCATTGGTGCAAATAGCGACCAACTCATCGGGCTGGCGATGGAATTCAAATGGCATAAGTTTTAACTTCACTTTAACGGGAGATTGAAAATTGAAAATACATTGGAGGGGGAGGGGGACAGAGTTGGGGCTTTGTCTATAACGGTGACATGAGAGGGGAGGGGGGAGGACCCCAACAAGTCGTGTTTCAAATTATTACGTGGGAGGTTTTTCACGTGTCTGTGCTGTGATGATCTCAATTTCGGCCGGGGTGGGAGGAAGGGAGATGGGGCGACGGCCAGAGTGAGTTAAATTAATACCCTAAATTAAAATTATCAAACATTTTTATCCACATGATAATTACTTATTAGAATTAAAATAAAATAAGAATGACGGTTATAATCATAATTTTATTCTCATTTTAAATTTAACTCACTCTGGCCGTCGCCCCATCTCCCTTCCTCCCACCCCGGCCGAAATTGAGATCATCACAGCACAGACACGTGAAAACAGGGAGTTAATGAGAAGCCTTGTGAACTGATCCAAGTTCTGAACCCCAGATTAACATTTCTATTCTTATTTTTTAATTTCTATAATTTTCAAGTTATAAATAAAGTAATAAATCGTATTTCATTTCATGTACGCAGACCCCATGGTAATGTTGCAACCTCCACACCTTTCTTCTGAGGATAAATACTTTCTGTCCTTCTAAAAAGAGTGTTGGCAACAAACATGTTCATTGCAAGATCAAATTCTAAAATTCTTTTTTCCTGCTGTACTTAGATTAAATATATTTCATTGTGATCACAATGGAATATATTTATCCAAGTACCCTGATGTTACTTGTACTTTAACATTAAAGATTTCACTAAATGTGCTGTTAATTCTAACACAACTTTGAGCATTTCTGTACATTGGTTGAATGATCTTCACCAACCACTCATTTGCCCCTAGTTTATGCAAAGCCCACCAGTTAACTCTCTTGGCACTCTGTCAAAAGCTTTTTCTAGATTCACAAAAGCAAAATACAAGTTCTTCTTACCAAGGTACTTTTCTGGCATTTGTCTGAGAATTAGTATCGCAGCAGTGGTACTTTGCCCAGGCATAAAACCAACTTGCATTCCATCTATGCTTATCTGACTTCTTATTTGTTGCTCAATTATTCTCTCAATCCCTTTCAAGACCTGCTTCATCAACTTTAAGCATCTGTAATTATTCCTATCTATTGTTTCCTCTTTACCCTTGTAAGAATTAACAATTTTACTAAGTTGCTTGTTTTTTGTGTCTTTTGATTTTTGCAAGATTTTAATCATAGGTATTAGACATCAATTATTAATATTATTTTGTGTCTTTTTTTTAATCTCTTCTTTTATGATCTGATTTGTCAAGTCTGTGATAATCTCAATGCCTGTTTCACCCGCAGCATTCAACATTTCTGCAACAATGTCTGAGGGTCCTGCAGCCTTACCCTTCTTCATTTTACAGCTTCTCGTACCATTTTTTTCTCAATTCTTATAGCAAGATTGGATACTGCTTCTGCAACTTCTATATTTTTACAGTTATATGAAAACTCAGTAATCAACACTTTCTCAGAATGGCATTTCCAAGCATCCCTCTTGTTCTTTTCTTTTCTTGCTAACACTCCATCGTCATTTCAAATGCACTTCTCTCCAACAATATCCATATTTGTCTTTGCCGTCTGTTTAGCTATCCTCTCTCACCCTACCAGTAATTCCACTGCACTTCTTATTTACCCAATTTTTATGGATTTCCTTTCCACAAACTAAGCAGGGAACTTTCCTTTTTGGGGGGAGCTTTCCAATACGACAACCACTGATTATCACTTTGATCCTTTCATAGTATAATTGGAAACCTGGCTTTCTCAGCATCCTCTTGGCTTTGTATATTTCTCTTCTCTTTGCTTTCAGATACACCTCCTCATCTACTAAAGCTTTTATCCACTAACTCCTATGTTTCCGAGTTTTTATACACTTTTCAACTTTCTCATTCCACCACCATGTCACCCTATGTGTTGGGGTCCTTTCCGTACACCCACAAATTGGGTCTGTTATCTCCAACAGTGTATACTTCAGTGTCTTCAATTGTTCCTTTACACTTCCTATAGTGGATTCGATAGCTGAACACTCCATCATTTGATCTTTAAACTCAAATTTGATATCTTCTTAATTCAACCTCAACACCTTTCTCCTAGAGATAAACTTTCTCGTTACAGCATGAAATTGCAAATAACTGTTTTGTGCTGTGTTATGATTTCTTCACCAGATATTACTTTCACATCATTTAAGAGCTTTTTGTTCTGTTTTCCTAACCAACAGATAATCTACTTGAGTTTTTGCTTTACCAGATTCATATGTAACCAGATGGCTTTTGTTTTTTCCTAAAAAGGTGTTTGCAAACAACATGTCTATTGCAAGGCCAAATTCTAAAATTATTTCTCTTTCTGTATTCCTATCAACATATCCATTTCCTCCATGTACATCCTCAAAATCACCAGGAG
>OY744521.1:197843437-197890937 GCA_963556195.1 Sepiola atlantica | reverse complement strand
ATGGTTTCAGCAGTGTTCTAGAGGCCTCCTTAGTTTCAGGTAGTGTCTCCTTAGATAAAATTTTGCTGGAAAAATTATGTAGAATCGCTTTTAAGAGTAACAACATATTATTTAAATAAATGTTACTACGCATGTGCATTAATTGTTATTTTGAACAATACATTCAAAAAGATATAAACATCTATTATATAAAAGGCAAATGTGTGTGTGTCCAGTTAAAACTTGAAACATACAAACCAAAAACCATCAAAGTCGATATTTTCTAGATCAGCATTGCCTGGAATGAATAATATCTAGAATTTAGAAAAAATATTCTTTCTTTGACCTTAAACGGCCGTCGATTTCGTCAGAGGGGTCTCGGGTTTCCGGTCATTTTCATGTACTAACTAAAGGGAAATAACTCTGATTTTTTTTAATGAGTTATTTCCTTTACGTCAACTCGAGTAATCTATAAAAAGTGTATGTTCAGAGAGAGGAATGGACTATGTGGAGAAGAAAAAAGGGATGGAGAGAGGGAGGATGAATCCGGAGAAAAGAGAGATAGAAGTTTTAATAGAAATATGTTACACTTTTGCCCCGGGCAATGCCGGGTAGCCTTACTAGTTTGTAATAAAGTAGCACTTATTGAAATGAAAAACTTTAGAAATTTTGTTCATAGACCTGTCTTACAGTCATGTGGCATAAGATTTTTCCCCATATACCACCATTTTGCAAGCTCAGTTAAATAGTTTATAATAGGTCAATAGTTTATGATAGCTCAATAGTTTATGATAGCTCAATAGTTTATGATAGCTCAATAGTTTATGATAGCTCAATAGTTTATAATAGCTCAATAGTTTATAATAGCTCAATAGTTTATGATAGCTCAATAGTTTATAATAGCTCAATAGTTTATAATAGCTCAATAGTTTATAATAGCTCAATAGTTTATGATATCTCAATAGTTTATGATAGCTCAATAGTTTATGATATCTCAATAGTTTATAATAGCTCAATAGTTTATCATAGCTCAATAGTTTATAATGTGCTCAATAGTTTATAATAGCTCAATAGTTTATAATAGCTCAATAGTTTATAATAGCTCAATAGTTTATAATGTGCTCATCCAAACTTGTTAGTGCTGAATCAGTGTGGCTGCTCACATATTGAAGTTTGTAATGATCCTCAAAACGTTGTCTCACAGTCACAATGTTATTTTCTATCCTGACTGACCGCGGCTGCCCACTGCCATTTTCAATGTTATTCTGTATACTTCCTGTCTCTCTGAATTTGTCCAGGTTGTAGCATTTCTCTCAGGAAAGTCCTTCCCAAAACTTTCGTTGAGTTTGAACAATCGATTTTATCGTGACCTTTGCAATCTGGATCATCTCCATCATGGAATATCTTGTTGCCTGTTCTATTTCACCTGAAACACAGCTTCATAGAAATTATAGTGATAATAAAAATGGATGCGTCTTTTTGGACCACTCTGTATTACAGTACTATTATGAAGGTGATCAGCACCCATCGAGTTTGGGTTTTGTAGAAAAATAAATTCTCTTTGATGGAGATAAAAAGAAAAGGTTAAAACGAAAGGAGAAAGAGGAGAATGAACACAGGTAATCAACACATGTGATAGAAATTCCAATACTCAGCACAGAAACCAAAACAGATGAGACCAAATCCCCTGAGAACACCGATACACACGATCAATTATCAAGAGAGAAGTTCAGAAGAAATGGATCCTCACAAAATATCACTGTGCAGCTCTACTTTGATCTGATGCTTGAACACAAATTCACAGGAGACAAATCCTAGCAACATAGGTTATCGAAAGAATGCTTCTAGAAACTCACAGTGAGAAGTGCAGAAACAAATTCGTTCAAACTTTGCAAAAGGTATTGTTATCGCTTGCTGTTGATTGGCCAATGAATAACCAATCAACGAATGTGACTTTAAAGGGAGAAAAATGTACTCTACAATTAATTCATTTTTTTTTACATAGAATATCAGACATTAATTTCTGGTCCGGTACAACTTTTCTCATTTTCTACTGTTACAAATAAAATACATGCCACCTTGATTCTTTTTAACTTCCGAGGTAAAAAAAGTAAATAAAAGAGATAACTCTGTATTTGTCCCTTAAAAACTTACTTCCCTTTGTTTTGAAGAGAAAAATAATATTCTAAAAAAAAAAAGAGGGCGTAACTCTGTATTCATTCATTACATTATCTATTACTTCCCTTTTCTTTGGAAAATAATTATTTTTAAATTTCAAAAAAAAAAAAGAAAGTAAATCCACTGTCGGGCAGCACTGTTGCCTAGGAAAAAATGTAGTATCTGTTTTAATACTACACTTAGTCTATTCTGTCCTCGGCCAGTGAAGAAAAAGTCCTTCTAGACTGAGGCAATTTTTACTTTTGGTTCCAATCCAGAGTGCCCTTTTTTTGGAAGCTGGATTTTCCCCACGTAAATAGTCGACTTTGTGTCTAACTTTGCCCTTTGGGGAGGTAATTAAATAGGAACACCGGTTAAGTGTAGCTAGTTATTTATAAAAAAACTTTTTTGACGTTTTATAACCGAATTTGGTAGAAGAAAACCTTTCATTTAGTGTAACATTTGTATTATCCTTTTCGTTAAATAAAGATATGTCTTTTAATTGACAAAGTGTTGGGAGTCATGATATTTAAGAGTAGTGACAGAAACATATGAGATGTGAGCCATTATATTGGACACACAAGATATGCATTTCTGGTTGGAGAGGCCATCAAACTGCAAGTAGTGAGGCGAGTGAAAGATCATGAGAAGGAAAAGCAAACAAAATAAAAAAGAATCCTTTAGAAACAGCCCGCAGTTTTCATGGTTCAGATTTGTATGTGGTCTTCGAGGCACCCACCATGAAAAGACTAAAGCAGAACACCTCAGCAAAAGTACAACAAAAACACTTTTAATCCAGAAAGAACCAAGTACACAACAAAATATGCAGCAGCAGTGTCGGTCTTGCTGTCAATTAATATAACTAGAAGAATACCCGTCCCAGGATGGGTAAAATAAATTCCCCGAACAGAACAGTTTTTTTACCACTTTTATGTCCCCTTACAAAGATTAAAATCAAAATATAATTCTACTAAACCTTATGTCTAGAATCCTTATTTCAATTTTGATCAAAATCCATTAGATGATTTTAATTCTAGAAAATGTCTAAAATTTGAGGCTTAAGCTTAAGAGGTCTTAGGAAGAAACTGAAATTCAGGGAATCTTGCTTAATTGGTGTCTAATGACTATGTATTGAATTTAATACAAATATGATATAGTTGAATTTTCAAATTGATGGTTGTGCCCATATTATGCTCCCTAAAAACTTTTAAAATACTCCAAAGAAACTGAAATACCTATTGTAGAAAATTTCACACAAATGGGAGGTATCTGAATTTTCACAAAGGGCTTCCACTCCCTTTTTAACCCCTTTTGTATCAAACGAAATTAAACTAAATATAGCCTACATTACCACTCCTTACGTCTAGCAGCTGTATTCCAAAATTCATAATAATCGGTATATTAGTTTAGGAGTGAATCCTGTACATACAAGTACTTAAACATATACACATACCTAACTTTATATAATTAAAGGTATACACGCATACGTTAACGCTGCTACACATGAAATGTGACTTTGCAACCAGAATAAAAAGTTGTAGGAAGAAATAAAAGAAGCAATTATTTAATTAAAATATGTTCCACTTGAAACAATAATTCTTGAGAGGTGGCGTTGGTGAAGTGGATATGAGTGCAGATTAACAACTCAGTGCACCTTGTTCAAATCATGTCGGATCCATAGCACCACTTTCACTATGGATGTTGGCGACCTTCATGTGGTCTCTCCTGTGAGTAAGGAACCAGAGAAACAAATGCCAATAGCAGAACCAAGCAAGTTAAAAAAAACTTAAGATGTCGATCCATATGTAAAGAGAATATAAGTTTTGTCTCCACTCAATTTTTTTTTTTAAATTGCGTAGAGTTATTTGGGAGTCTGAACTCTTGCATTTATTAAAGGGTCCAAGAGTACCCAGTATTATGACCTCCTGGTATATATAAACAAAATCTTACACTGTATTTTACACACAGGCGATGCCAAATCATTTTTTTTAATCTTTATTCAAAGTTAGGTATGTGTACATGTTTATATATTTGTATGTACAGGATTTACTCCTAAACTAATTAACTGATCATCATGAATTTTGGAACACAGCTGTTAGGGGTAAGGGGGCGTAACGTGGGCTATATTTAGTTTTATGCCAAGGGGGTACAAATGGGATGGAAGCCCTTCGTGAAAATTCAAATACCTTCGATTTTTGTGAAATTTTAGCAATAGGTATCAGACATCAATTAACAAAAGTTCCCTAAATTTCAGTTTCTTTAGAGTATTTTAAAGGGATTTTAGGGTACATAATACGGGCACAACCTCAGATTTGAAAATTCAAATATTTCAAATTTGCATTGAATATGATCCATAGTCATTAGACACCAATTAAGCAAGATTACCTGAATTTCAATTTCTTAAACTTAAGTCTTAAATTTTAGACATTTTCTTGAATAAAAATCATTTAATCAATTTTGATCAAAATTAGAATAAGGATTTTAGACATAAGGTTTATTATCATTATATCTTGATTTTAATCTTTGTAAGGGGACATAAAAGTGGTGCAAAACTGTTCTGTTCGGGGGGATTCATTTTTATCGTCCTGGGTATTCTTCTAGCACTTTATAAAGTTGGTTAACGCTAAACACTCCTCATGCCAAGGAATTTGGTTTTGATAAAGCAAGTAGTTGTTGTGTTATGGAAGTTTTCTTTCATTGTTCAGTATTTGTTTGTGTTTGATTAAATTCATTATTTGCTGATTTCTCAAGGTTGGCATTATTCATATGCTATCAATAGCCATGCATGGGGATTGAGAAAGGAGTTGGGGAACTTCCGTCTTAACCGGAGATTCCGTAACATAACTAAGAGTATCTGTAAGATTCTTTGAAAAGTTATTTCTACATCATCTTTGCACAAATTCTTCATTCTGTCAGTCTCCTTTTGGTACACTTGGCTTCTAAAGATTTCAGGTGAGTCTTCAGGAACATTATTACTGCTGCTACCAGATCAGGCTGTCTGAAGACACTGGCTTCCTGACTTAAAATGCACCAAACGTTGATGTTATAGTTTTTTCTTCCTTTCCCTTTGCAAAACTCAATCATGTTCTGTAAGCTAAAAACAAAACAAATATTTTCCTCTACAAAACAATCAAACCAAACACTGTGAATAAATATTTAAACATTAAAAGGGTTGTTATGCTGTAAAATAAAACAACCAAACCAAACACCATGAATAAATATTTGAAGATATGAAGAACTTGAAGCATAAAAACTTTTCCCAAAATAACCTGATTCGGCATTAAATAACTCGAAAAGAATTGATATGCCGTAAAACAAAACAACCAAACAGGAACATTATCCTGGCATCATGAAGTGTCTAGTGTTTTTCAACATCATATACTTTCAGCCAATTTACCCAGTTTAATCGATCGAAAACTATTAAACAATTAATAAGGTAAATCGATTTAATTTTACAATTTAAATCAAATTATATCAGAAACAGACGAATTAGTTTTTTCGAATTTAAACATATTTTCAGAAATTTTAATATATTCTTTAAAGTTTTACTAACGGTTGCTATTTTTCATTGAGGTGGACTATAATTTTTAGAAATAAACGGATTTATGTTGATTCAAGACAATTGTTTTTATAGTTCATTTTTCTTTTTTTCACGCTCTTTTGAAATTTCCAAAATTTCATAATGTTTGCTTTTTCTGTTTCTTTTGGTGGGGTTGGGCATCTTTTGAAAGATCAAGTTACCTCCCATCTGTCAAATCTATTTTTCACATAAACTATTAGAGCATGTTGCATATAATATTTATTCTGGACTGAATTTTGAATTTACACAACCTTATATATAAAGTCAAGTGATTTATCTCCTATTTCATTGACGATTATAGCTTTCTATCCAAAAGTTGCATGTTGTTTGTTTTCGGAAAATATCACTTTGTTCGCTTTCAATAATTTTTACATTTTATCCGGCTCGCCATCTTCTTAGAGAGTCATGCATAGAGGAAGTTGAGGGAATTTTCACTCTCATGCTTTAGTGATGTTGGGCAAATTTTTCACATAAACTATTAAAGCATCGGGTACTATGTATGAATTCCACTCTTCTAGATCACCTTGGATTTCATCAATTTTTTACTAAAAAGATCATTCGGTTGTTGTCTATTTGAGAAAATGTAAATAAATACATGCAATAAAAACATTCAAATTAACAAAACATGACCCTTTCCAGTGGATATTCATCTAGTTCTTCACAGAAGGTGATTGAAGCCTTTCAAACGTTAAACATTAGAAACGCATTTGCAAAAGGAAATATCTTGTCTTTGTAATTTCATTAAAACGAAGACTGTCATTACCAAACCAGAGATAAAAAGAAGGAAAGTTGTATTTTAACAAATATTTTCAAAGTGGGAAGATTGTATGTGCCTAAAAAAAATAGCATTGAATACAAACTTATGGGATTGATGATACAAATATCTCTCTCTCTCTCCCTCTCTTTCTCTCTCTCCCCCCCTCTCTCTCTCTCTCTCTCTCTATATATATATATATATATATATATAAATTGATCAAGTTCAAATATGTTAATAGAATGAACATAAAACCAATATTTTCAAAAGTGCTCAATACCAAGTAGAGCATTTATAAAATTACATAAACGGTCTTTCCTTTTTATCCTTTCTCTTTTTAATAACATCCGGTTTATTGCTGGCGATTTTTCAAATGCGAGATTCTCAATTTTCATTTATTATTTTTATTTTTATTCAGTCATTAAAGAGGACGTTGTAGCATCCAAACGTTGGTTGATTGATGTAAGACTGTAATATAGTTTAAATTATATATATATATATATATATATATATATATATATATATATATATATATATATATATATATATATAAGTATAAAGTTTTATTTATACAAACATTATTGGTTACATATGTGCATACATGTTTCGGTTGCACTTTTCCCAGAAAGTCAACCTCATCAGACCAAGAATTTCTCGAAAATTCTTGGTCTGATGAGGTTGACTTTCTGGGAAAAGTGCAACCGAAACATGTATGCACATATGTAACCAATAATGTTTGTATAAATAAAAGTTTATACTTATAAACAGCTCTACTTGTTATTGATCACTTTTTATAAACACTTGAGTTTCTACGGATTTACATTTACAGAAACTAATACAATACATGTACGATATATATATATATATATATATATATATATAAAGATAAATGAAGGAAGAGAGATAAAGATGTGCAAATGACAAATTTATTTCATCTTCGATTGTTCAATGCAAGGTGTACTCGATAAAAAACATGTTTATTTTTCTTTCCTTAAGCCAGGCTTTTCAAAGATTAAAATCTTATCATCAGAGGAATTACATAGATGCATAAATAGGCAGGGGAATAGCTAAAATTCAAAATTTGAAAAAAATTAAGAAACAATATAAAGTAATGGAAAGTAAAAGTGTGTGCATAAAAAGCTTATCAAAATATAGAGTCTGTCCAGTTAAGTAAATGTCCGTTGACAAAGTGTCCGGTGACGAAAGATATATATAATATATAAATGATGTGCTTGTACTGCTGATTTAATTGAAGGCAGGCCTTGTATTGAGTTCTCTATGGACAGTTTGCAAAAGTTGGAAGTTGTGGACTCATTTTGCTATCATGGTGACCTGCACTGGTGGAGAATGTGAATTAAGGTTAATCTCACGTGTAAGGACTGCATGAGGGAAGTTTGGGAGCTTCTTTTTACTTTAACCTGTCGTTTACTTTCACTTGTTACTCGAGGTCGGGTCTACAACAGCTCTGTCCGTAGTGCAATGTTACGTGTAATGCTGGGATACCACTAAATCGGTTATTCTGGGGATGCAGAGATTAAACGTGCACAGACTGGCGGCATGGGTATGTTGAAACCACTTACGGTGGTATGGGTATGTTGAAACCACTTACGGTGGTATGGGTATGTTGAAACCACTTACGGTGGTATGGGTATGTTGAAACCACTTACGGTGGTATGGGTATGTTGAAACCATTTACGGTGGTATGGGTATGTTGAAACCACTTACGGTGGTATGGGTATGTTCACCGAAGTTCTGGTTGGATAAATAGATCTCAGTTGAAGGTAGCCAAGAAGAAGAAGACTTGAAGTGACTTTTTGAAGAGAGGACATGATCAAATTCCATAATTATTATCTTACTTGTCACAGCTTGAATAGGTGTTGTTCATACTATAGAGAGAAACAATACAGACCGAGTGAAAAAGACTAGGTCAGGATATTGAGAGTATATGTATATGCTCTTGACACTGCTGATTTAGTATTATTGAACTTGGCTAGTGTTAAGGAGAGCTGTAGAAATGTACAAGACTATTAATGATAAGTATGCTCCATAACTATTATCTGTTTTTCACAAACAAATATGAGTTTGTTCCTATTTTAATCTGTCGTTTAATTTCACTTGTTATTCGGGTTGTGTTTACAACTCTGTAAATGTCTGTAGTGCCATGTTATGTGCAAGTGAATGCGGGGATAGCACTAATTTGGTCTTTATAAGGATGTAGAGGAATGGCAGGGCTATGATTCGATGGATTTGTGGTGTGCGTTTTCATGACAGAGTTAATTTTGACTCCACCTTATTGAGGATGGAGTCAGCTCTGCTTTGCTACTGTTTGTGGTGGTATGGACATGTTGAATGAAGCTCTGGTTGGATAAATAGATACACACACATCTCAGTTGAGAGTCACCGAGGAAAAGGAAAACCGAAATAGACTTGAAGGGACTCAGTTCACAAAAAAAGACTCCTCTGGCATCCTAGCTAGCCTGTGAACCCTTTCATCATGTATCAGAATGATATTCCCCCCTTTCAGTAGCAATGAGTGATGCACACTGTGTTTTTTGTGGCTCTGAATCCAGTTTGTGCCTGCTAATTTGTGGTGCCAATTCCCCACTGAAACCTTTAAATTCCCCCCAAACAATTTTTTTAATTTCTGTCCGAATCCAAAGTGCCATTTATTGAAGAGCTGGATTTTCTTCACATTAAAAACTGATCTTGTATCTAACTTAGCTCTCACAGGGAGGAACTTTAATAAGGAAATAAATTATCCTCAGAATGAAACCCTGCAATATCAGAGCGTACATACATACATACATACATATTCAATTAGCTTTTCCATTAACTATGTGATGTAAGAGATATTTGAAGATTAAATTTAAATTGAGTTGCTGCCAGGATTTTAGCTGTCACACGACATGTAAGGTACTAATAGCAATAGTTACTATGGTAAATATTAAAAACTCCACAAATTCTTTATTGATGAAGAAAAAAAGAAGAAAGTTAAATATGGTTGCCTAACCAGATTGTTTCCTCTCTCTGCTTTTATTTCCATTTTCATTATTCGTTATTTTCATGTTTGCTGGTCAACTATTTCCCTGTTCCCTGACTGTATCAACATACAGGAATTTAAATGTAATGTGAGCAAACATCTTGCTGCACAACCCCTACTTAGGTTGCCCCTATAAATGTGGCCCCTAATCACAGTAGCCCTTTACATCTCAGTGGCAGTGTGCCTTGTTTGGGGTCAATAAAACTAAAAGTAAAAAAGTGTTCTTTCTGATACCAAATATGTAAGCTAAAAACACATGCAAATTTTTAAGTTTATTTATTATTTATAGATTTTGATTAAATAGAAACCAAATGAAGACTTTTTTAAGTTGATTTTATATAAACAGATTCTGAAAGTCGGATCAAATGGATTTAAAGCACCCCAAAATGAGCAACAACCAAAAGGGCACATTTCGCCTTAACACCGATTTTTTTCTACTTCAGGTTGAATGATGCACAAAACAATACGTCTTATAGCGCATTTGTGATTTTGCTTCGGAGATTTTTTTATTAAAAAAAGTGTGGCGTAGCAGAAAAACGTCACTGTAAGTACGCAACAAACAGTGAAGAGTCAGATCCTGTCCCTAATATTAAAGACTTCTGTTTTTGGTTAAAAATAAGTAATCAAATCGGTGTTATGAAAAAATTTTATTTTAAATATTTTTTTAACAAAAATAAGTATTCACATATGTTGTTTTCTGATTTTAAATATATAAATATAAAATGTTTATTTGGAGGGAAAGTATAAGAAAGTTTTTTTTTTCCTAAAATATGAGGATTTGCAATTAGACCTTGGCGGGCCAATCATTCCAAAGTGTTCTTGCTTCCATCGCTTTCAAGAAGTAAATTTTGCAACGAAGTACGAACGGCAAACGAACTTCATTTGCAGTTCACACATCTTGTACTATACTGTGCTTAGTTTATTATTATTATTATTATTATTATTATTATTATTATTATTATTATTATTATTATTTTGTTAAATCAAGACTTGTCACTTTCTAATATTTCAGTATTGATAAAACGAAACTACCGAATAGTGGGAATCAACTTATATTTCCAAAAATAACATTTTATTATATTTATATATTTACTAGCAGGGCTATCCGACGTTGTTCGGGCGATAAAAAACAAAGTAGTAGAAATTGAATAGTGTGTCTAACACCTTTATATGAAAACTTCAATCTCTCTTCCTCACTCTAGCCGTCTCTCTTTCACTCGTCCCCATTATTTCTACTTTACCATATGTTTCCTCTCTTGTTTTAATGTGTTAAAAGCTAATAATAATATAATTCATTCCTCCTGATCCATCTGTTTTAAATGTAATAGTGTAATCGTACATTTATGGTTCCGGAACATGAAAAAACAAAATAGAAGTTAAATAGCATGTGTAACATTTTTATGTTAAAACTTCTATCTCCCCTCTCTCTCTCTCTCTCTCTCTCTCTCTCTCTCTCTCTCTCTCTCTCTAGCCCTCTCTAGATCTTTCTTTTTTAATACTGTAATGTTAGTAAGGAGGCCTTTGCAGAACTGCCAAAAGTACTGTTAAAATCAAAGTATGTAGAAAAATAATGTTAATAATGATTATTGATCCCGAACAATGCCGAGTAGAAAAAATAGTTCCGGTCTATACCTAATTTCTTGCCCCCCCCCCATTTCAGAATATAATGAAAATAAATTATGTTGATGAAGACAATAGTCCGATGAGATGTGATATATACCAGTTACCAAAAGTAATACTGCAATCTGACAATTTTTGATCCCGGACAACACCAAGTAGATCAAATGGTCCCGTCAATACCTAATTTCTTACCCCACTCCATTGTAACATATTAAGAAAATACGTAATGTTTATGAAGTCAATAGTCTTAAAAGCACCTGGAAAGCGTTTTTCATAGGTGACGTAAACTGCAGAAGCACCCGAAAAGCATTTTCCATAGGTGATCTAAACTGCACAAGCCCTAAAAAACAACGTTTTCATGAGGGGGGGGAGGAACTTGTCAAATTTGGGCATCACCACACAAATCCATCGCTCCTAGTTGCATATAGGATAAATCTCATCTCAGCGCAACAGATGCAGGTCTCGGCACCTGAAATAAGTCTGTGTGTTTGCAAAAAATTGATTATTTTGCAATTATCTCTAAGTAAAAACAGCAGGTCTTCTAAGTTCAAATCGTTTTCATCCATTTTGTGAGAAATCAGATTTGACACTCCCTCTTTTCAGCCCCCACCCCCCAAAAAGTTTAACTTATCTCCCCCTTTCATATTTCCGTTGGTCTCAGCCACCTCTCTAAAGAAGCACACATTTTATTTTTTAAATACATAGTTTCATTTAAAGCACGTTTTGTTTTGTAAACCTAAGAGATTTATAAAAATTAAAAAATACATATTTTTATTTACAAAACTTTTTATTTAAGCAAAATGTATAAACAAACAAAACAAACAAATATTTTAAAACACATTTAAATAAAAGGATGTCGTGCAGCGATATTTTACAAAGCTATTTTAAAAATATTGGATTCTATTTAAAAAAAATATATATTTTTAAATATTGGATTTTTCGCTATAAAACTTTTTTAATTTGATCATAAACGATAAAACCAGAAGTCAAAAGTAAAAAAATCGGCGCTAAGACAAACTGTATCCTTTTGGTTGTAGCTCATTCTGAGGTCCCTCAAAACCATTTGGTTCCGAAAGTCTTATTGCTGTATTGTCGTTTCACTGTACACATATGTATTTAACATGTTAACATCTTTCTGCAAACATTTTTTGGTATTGAAATCAGGAAAGGAAGTCAATTTTCTATGCATATATATAACTTTATTACAAAACTCTCCTCATCTTTTTGTATTTTATATCCGGCTCATTCTAGCCAGGTGCAAATAGATTCACGACCAAGAAACATGTCAGCAGCGGTGCATTTCCGCCTCAAATCTGTAACGGCAACTGATATATTTGAAGTCATAATTTATTTCACTTTAACGGAATTTTAATCACGTGATCTTTTTATCCAATGAAACAATACCTTTACCTTCTCTGCTGACTTCAATCAAACTCTTTTGAGGTAAACTTTACTTTTTAGATAACTTCTGCACTAAATGAACCTCTCTGAGCACATTAGATTTCCTTTCAAAAACATATGACACTCTTTTTATGTAATTATTATTATGTAGTCATTATAATGTAATCATTATTATTCAGTCATTATAATGTAATTATTATTATGTAGTCATTATAATGTAATCATTATTATTCAGTCATTATAATGTAATTATTATTATGTAGTCATTATAATGTAATCATTATTATTCAGTCATTATAATGTAATTATTATTATGTAGTCATTATAATGTAATCATTATTATTCAGTCATTATAATGTAATTATTATTATGTAGTCATTATAATGTAATCATTATTATTCAGTCATTATAATGTAATTATTATTATGTAGTCATTATAATGTAATCATTATTATTCAGTCATTATAATGTAATTATTATTATGTAGTCATTATAATGTAATCATTATTATTCAGTCATTATAATTATAGAATCAAATTAACACTTACCGGCTCCAATATCTTATATCCTATAGGCTTTAATGAAGCAATATTTATATATAGAATTATTCACTCTCAGACTGACAGCCAATCAGAATTCATATGATGGACTTGCCCAACTTGGCATAGTGGAGCAGTCCAGCTTCCTTATAAACTGGCTTTTTGATTACTTGAGGTCTTACTTATCTTGCTGCTCAACTGGTCGTACAGTTGAGCGCTAAGTATCAATTCTATATATATAAATATTCCTATGTTAATATAATCATTATTATGTAGTTATTATAATGTAATCATTATTATTCAGTCATTATAACTTAATCATTATTATTCCGTCATTGTAATGTAATCATTATTATGCAGTCATTATAATGTAATCATTATTATGTACTCACTATAGCGTAATAATTATTATGCAATCAATATAATGTATTTATTATTATGTAGCCATTATTATATAGTCATTATAATGTAATAATTATTATGCAGTCATTATAATGCCATCATTGTTATGTAGTCACTATAACATAATCATTATTATGCAGTCATTATCATGTAATTATCATTATGTAGTAATTATCATGTAACCATTATGATGCAGTTATTATAATGTAATTATTATTATGGAGTCATTTTAATGTAATCATATTATGCAGTCTTTATAATAAAATCTTTATAATTATCGAGTCATTACAACGTAATCATTATTATCTAGTCATTATAATGTAGTAATTATAATTCAATTATTATTATGCATTCATTGTAATGTAATCATAATTATGTAGTAATTATAACGTAATCATTATAATGTAATAATTATTATGCAGTCATTATTATGTAATTATTATGCAGTCATTTTGATGTAATCATATTATGCAATCATTATAATTAAATCTGTATTACATAATTTATATAACGTGATCATTATTATTCAGTCATTATAATGTAACTATTATGTAGTCATCATTATGTAATCATTATTATGCAGTCATTATAATGTAATTATTATTATACAGTGATTCTTATGTAATCATTATTTACCGGTCATTATAATGTAATTATTATGTAGTCATTATAATGTAATTATTATTATGTAGTTATTATAACGTAATAATTATTATTCACTAATTATAATGTAATCGTAATTAAGTAGTTATTATAACGTAATCATTATTATTAAGTTATTTCCATGTATGCAGGTTTATTATCGACACGTCTGAACCAGAGTCTAGTTGTAACTTGACATTTTTATTCAGGATTTTTACCTGTACATACTTGTTTATATTTATGCTGTCCTGATTGTTTGTGTTTGTAGATTTAACCAGAGTTTTATTTCCTCTATTTGTTTTGCAATTTGAACTCTTTTGTCCGACTTTATTACAAATTAGACAGGTTTTAAAACGGTATGGACAATCTGTTACCCAATGAAGGGTTCCACAACGGAAACAGGGTGTTTTTATCGGCCTGGCTTGTTTTTGTAGGAGTGTGAAAATAATCCCATTTTTGTTTTGAATTGTTTTGGGAAGAGAGTTGAAATGTGATTTCTAACGTACTTTTCTTATGTGCGCAATGCCTAACTCTTCAATATCTTTAGAATCTTGTTTAATACTTACAAATCTCTGGCAGTCTTCGCCTAATTTCTATAATGTTAAGTTTGGCTCACTTTCTAACTTGTTTAGGACTCTGCGTCTGATTTCTGCGTCTTTGGCTGATGAAAGTCATTGCACGGATATTGGGCATTTAAAGTTATCCACACTAAGTTTTGCTAGTTTGAAATCGTCACAGTGTTTATTAACGGTTGACGTGAAAGTCAAGTAGTCTCTGTCTTTTCTGATTAAGTTCATGCACTGGCACCTTTTATGGAATAGAGAAGTTTTAGGACTAAATAATTCTATTAAAAGTTTAAAAGCTCTAGAAAAAGTCAAGTCGCTAGTTTTTCGGCCTAAAATATAGTCCACGAATTTGGTATGTTCGGTGGTCCCTAATTTTCGGAGCAGCAGGCGAACTGCGAACTTTTTTAAAGTCTGCCCAATGGGCACAATCTATTTTATATAGATTCTCATACATTCTGAAATATGACGTGAAGGTTTTTTTCCTCGTCTGGGTAATAAGTGGAATTGTCAATTACACTCCAAACGGCATTTTTAGAAAAAGCATTTTCGTTATCGGTATTTTGACCCTATTCGACATTAGTTGTAGTATTAAGTCTTCAAATTTTTTCTGTCTTCGATTTTTTAATTTTGTTCCAGTAATCTTTAGTCGTTTTTTGTAGTCTTTCGTCGTGTTTTTGTTGACTTTCTATTGTTTTTGTTGTTGTTCCAGTAGAAGCTTTTAAAATCTTTCTACGTTTTGTAGTTGTTGCATTTAGTATTTAACGAATTCTGCCATAGTTGATTTAAAAAATTTCATGTATCTTTATAGAATACGGATTTTAGAAGTTTTTTTCCTTTTATATTACGCTGCTAACGTAATATTAGTTGTAAAAGAGAGAATAAAAAAAGTATAAAACCTTTTTGTGGACAGAAAAAATCACTTTTTTTAGTAAGTTTTTCACGTTACGGTTAGAACTTTAGTTAACAGTAAAAATAAGGTTTATAATTTCGGCGGTGATACTTGTTTTCCTCTTTTGGAGATAAAAAAATGTATTCCTTTCTTGTTAAAAAGTAACACCGTGCCGGAATAGAAATAATGAAATCACTGACTGTTTTTTTCTTTGAGAGAAAATAGGTTGGTTTCTTCATAAGAAAAAAGAAAAGAGTAAAATCACGTTCGTTAAAAAAATCCAACTACAGGATTCTTTTTTCTCTTGGTCAGCCAATAAAGCCTGTTTTTAGAACTTTGGAGATTGTCGGGTAATTTCGCTGTTGTTTTCTCCACCATCCTTTTTAAGGTTCTCAAGTAAAAGTCCTTTAATGTTCCTCGTCGCCAGTGTTGTGGATCTGTAAGGGTTCCAAAAAGAAGACACTAACTTAAGTGAAACAAAGTATATTGAAGCAAGTATAAATACAGCATATAAAGTGGGTGAACGTCTGTCTGACTGTCAGTATTAGACTGGGGTAGTTCCAACATCGAGAGGCATGTGCTTCCGGTATTTATAGTGAAGCAGCAGAGTTCATGTAGTTCATAACATTACACAGTAATTTAAAAAAACAAAAAGAAATTGTCTTATTTTAGCAGATTGTGCTCACATGCTTTTGTTAATGACTGTAGTTGCAGATTGTTGTTGTTGTTATTGTTAAGCTAGTTAGCCTTCTGCATAGAGCTCATGAAGATCTGCCTCAGGATTGTTTGGTCTGCATGAAGTCCTTCTCGTTGGTCGCAGCTCTTATTTAACCTGCAGGTTCCCTGCTAGGCTCTTGAAGGACTTACTTTTTGGCTAGCCTGTTTGGAGCCCAGAGAATTGAACGCTGATGGCGGGGTCGTTTTCAGGCTTTGTTTGTGTTGAAGTGATTCTACCTTCCTCTTTCTTTTTTTATTATGATTAGATCCTTACATCAAGTGGCTTCCTGCCTTGTCTGGGCATCCATAAAAAAGAAGGATTGCAGGTTTTATCCCCTACACCTAGAACTGCAAGGCTCAGCAGTTGCATGCGAAGTTGGGGAAGGTTTTGCCCAAAACACACAAAGGAATGGTGCAGAAGCAACATTGCCACTTTCACTCCATTAATTTGTGGTTTCGCACCTAACACGCTTTTGCTTGCCACACGCAGAGGCAGAGAATGACAAGAGGACAAGGGATGCTGATGTCGGCTCCTCTTGAATTTTCACTAGAGTTCTGTTAGTTGGGTAGTTCTTACACTACCACATTGAGGAAGGGTTAGACTTTAGGGGGTGTAGTTGCAGATGAATTAGAATATCACCTGATATGGCCGTAATATCAACTGAAATATCTATGGTAAAATCAGCAAATGACACAGGTTAAATAGTTCACTTCTAGGGATGTCTGGGTGTTAGCCTTATAAAAAAGCGGATTCGGTTTGTTGGCAAACATGATGAGCATCTACGTTTTGTTCAAATCTCTGCTTGCTTATCGATCTTCTTTTCAATAATGATTTTGCGTTTCACAAAAGCAATTTACGTTAAGATAATTTTTCTCTTTCAGTTTCCATTTTGTTTCAATCTTTCCTTCCGCTTTTTATTGGGCATTTAAGTGATTCTTTGCATTGAACGCCGCCAACAAAAACAAAGGAATATTCTTGCGGAGTTACGGTTTGTTTGCTTTGTGTTTGCACCTGTCAAATGGTTCGCTTTCCGTTTAGTCTTAGAAATTTTTCCATCTTAAGTGTTGCTTGTGTGATTTTAACCACAAAGCCGACTTCGGCTACGTTTGTCAACTAATTCGTTTTTTGTTTTGTCTTTTTTGTGGCTGTGGTTATTTCTTTGTTCTCTTCTAAGGAAATCTTGGCAATGATTCACGCTTGAAACGTGTGGAAAATTGTCATCAATATAAACGCAGTTTCTGCTTATTCCCCTCCTTTTCTTCTTCTTCTTCTGATTATGCTTTTTCCCCTTTTCACATTCATTTTGTTCTTTTTCTTCTTTTTTAACAATCTTATTCTTTTTGTTCTTCCATTTCATATTTTTTTCCTGTCTTTTCAACATTTTTCTTCGTTTTAAGATTCATTTTCTTTTTCTTCTTCCGTTTTCTTTTTTTCTTCCTTTTTCACATTCTTTTTTTCTTTTTCACATTCTTTGTCTTTTTAACATTCTTTTTCTTTTTAATATTCTTTTTTTTCTCCTTTTTCATATTCCTGTACTTTTTCTTCTTCCTTTTCACATTCTTTTTAAAACTCTTTTTCCTTTTTTTCGTTTTCAGATTCTTTTTCACATTTTTTTTCTTCTTTCTTCTTCATTTTCTTCCTTTTCATTTTTTCTCTTCCTTTTCACATTATTTTTTATTTCTTTTTCCTTTTAACATTCTTTTTCTTCTTTTTCCATTATTTTTCTTTTTTCTTTCTTTTTTCACATTTATTGTCACATTCTTTTTCTTCTTCCTTTACACATTCTTTTTCTTTTCTTCTCCTTTTTCACATTTTTTTTCTTCTCTTCTTCCTTTTCACATTCTTTTTCTTCCTCTTCACATTTTTATTTTTTCTTGTTCCTTTTCCCATTCTTTTTTCTTTTTCACATTCTTTTTTTCTTTCTTTTTCACAGACTACTTCTTCCTTTTCACATTCCTTTTCTTTTCTTCTTCCTTTTCACATTCTTTTTCCTTTTTTAAAAATTCTTGTTGCCCCTTTTTTTTCTTCTTGTTTTGTCGTTTGTCCTTCAGAGCAGATTTCAATGTTTTGAAATCTTTTGTCTGATTTTCCAGTGTTTTTAAGGAATTTTCATTGTCTTTTCTTTTATTGAGGAAATTGTGCATGTCAAGTCTTTGGAAATCTTCAGGGATTACAAGAGTTGTCAATAAAATGATCTCTAGTTGAGGTCTTTGAGTAAAAGAAATAAAAAAGTGTATTGATGATCAGCTGTCAGCTAAATACTCTCGCATAAACACACACACAGAGTCGTATACTTAGAGTAATGTAGGGGTTAAGAATATAACAAGTAACAATAGTTCTGTTCATAATACAGACTTTAGATCAGCTATGATATTAAACTAAAAATAAATTCTGAAGAGTTCTTTTCTAGATATGTTGAGTTATATCCCTTGATATCATTGGACTCACACAATTTAACATTTATTCTTGAAGTGATTTTACACTTTTTGAAAGTACTTTTCTTAGATCACATTGTTGCACCCTGCCTTCATCAGATCTAAGCTTGACTTCAAAACTCATATTACACATCTATAGTTTAATTCTAATATCATTTCTCTCCATGCAATACATGTCCTTAACCCTTGCTGGACAGGTTTCACTTCCATACATCATCACACTGCATACACATGACTGATATACTCTTCTTTTGGATGACAGTGGTACTGCTCTACTGGTTAGTAATAGCAGCAGTTTCCTGAACTTATTCCATCCACTCTTAACTCTTGCAATCACACTAGCACCTGCTCCACCTTGTGCTCCAACGGTGTCATTAAGGTAACAAAACGTCTCAACAAATTCAATAGCTTTACCATCCAAATATACTTTGTCCACATCTGAGTTCTCATCCGTCTCCATTGTCTTACACTTCTTGCACACAAACTGTTAATCGTCTCTCAAACTAACTCTTATTCCACTGCTCTTCTTGTTTACCCAATGGACTCCTTTTCCACACACTAAGCAGGGGGAGCTTTCTTTTTGGGGGGAGCTTTCTTACAATGCTTACAAGTACTACAAAAAGATTGCACTCAACTCCCTTTCCACAAACTTTCCCTTTTTCAGGAACTTTCCAACACTACAGCTACTGATCATCACTTTATTTTCACACCTTTACTTTCCATAGCATCCCTTCAAGTTTTTAACTGAATCAAAGAGTATCAAAATAAAAATACTTATACTCTATTTGATAAGTATGAAAAGACATTTTGGCTCTTGTACTCTCTGGCCTTATCCAAGTGTAGGATGCATAAACATTATACCCCATGTCTTTTCTGTTGTAACCCAGGTTGTTGTATAAACGCACTCGTGTTGATTTTCTGGTCGTCACCATATCGTCCTGTGTCACCGTCATAATCATCATCGCTGTGGCTTTCGTCCGTTGATACAAACGAAGCCGAAACTTGTTATGGGTTTTAAAAGGTTTATTAAAAACATAAAACTTCCTGTGCATATATGAGAACGAGAAAAGGAAAATGGGGGAGAGACCGATGACAAAAACTTTCTCGCTACTCTTAACTACACTATACACCACCACCGTCTCTGTCGGTCCAGTCTGATTGTCGACAGGCATAGAGAAAGAGCCACTCTCTGGTGGCAGCCATGTGATTTATCGACTTTCGCTTTGAGTCCCCCCCCCCCCTACATTTCAGGGTGCTCTAACCACCGGGCACCCTCTTCACAGTCTCACACACCTCTCTCTCCATTTTCTCAAAATATTTTCTTGGGAGGTATTTTTTCACGTCCCCCCCATTTCAACACTCGTTCCATTCTATATCTAAAAATTAAAAAAATAAATCCTTCGTTATCTAACAGAAGAACCCTTTGTTATAATCAGTAATCTTCTAGAAATCTTGAACTGACCCCTTTATGTAATTCACTGGTGTAGATTGATCTCACTTCCATTTTCATTCACTCAAGAATAATAACTAAGAATAGTATAAAAATGAACTATTCTACCTGGCCATGGCTCAAGAATAATAACTAAGAATAGTATAAAAATGAACTATTCTACCTGGCCATGGCTCAAGAATAATAACTAAGAATAGTATAAAAATGAACTATTCTACCTGGCCATGGCTCAAGAATAATAACTAAGAATAGTATAAAAATGAACTATTCTACCTGGCCATGGCTCAAGAATAATAACTAAGAATAGTATAAAAATGAACTATTCTACCTGGCCATGGCTCAAGAATAATAACTAAGAATAGTATAAAAATGAACTATTCTACCTGGCCATGGCTCAAGAATAATAACTAAGAATAGTATAAAAATGAACTATTCTACCTGGCCATGGCTCAAGAATAATAACTAAGAATAGTATAAAAATGAACTATTCTACCTGGCCATGGCTCAAGAATAATAACTAAGAATAGTATAAAAATGAACTATTCTACCTGGCCATGGCTCAAGAATAATAACTAAGAATAGTATAAAAATGAACTATTCTACCTGGCCATGGCTCAAGAATAATAACTAAGAATAGTATAAAAATGAACTATTCTACCTGGCCATGGCTCAAATCGCTGCTACCTCCTTGTAAGACAGAGTAAGAACTCGTCTCTCTATCACAACAGAAAAAGTCTCCTTTCTTCATCCATTTGCCTAGTGGTAGGCGAGATTTCCACAAACAGAGGTTCTTTGCTAGGGCTTCACATCTGTGAAACACAATACCACGAGACTGCTTCTCTGCTGATTACAACTTGGTCGTCTTCAAGTCAAATGTCAACAGATTCCTGCCAAGTATTCAAACTTGGTCTATTCGATTAAATGGTCGTTACGATATATGACAGGACCTATTATTCACTCCTGCACCAGAAAAAGGTCTACGCGGACACCACAAGAAACAATTTCATCGCCTATTTCGATTAAACCGGAGGAGGGCCGCTTTCTCAATCAGGATACCTGGACCTTGGAATAGACTCCCAAGAAAGGTAATAAATGCGCTAACAATGCAGAAATTCGAGGTGAATTTGGACAGGTGCTGGGATACTGTATCCTTTTCTGTGTAAATTTCTACCACCCTTTCCCTACATGATAACTGAAGCATTTTTATTTTTTGCCAAATTAATTGAATTGAATTGAAAAACCAATCATTCCATCTAATTAACCTTTATCCTCAAGTGGCTTTTGTCCTGGATGAGCGGTTATCTTCTAGTAAAAAAAAAGAAAAAATATTAATCCTTATCTAAAAAAATCCTGAAACAGATATCAGTTTGTTATAAATGTAAAACCGGTATATAACAATCAAACAACGTCCTGAATAATGTACCCCCCCCCTCCAGACAGGCTGCTATAGAAACCCCTGAAAGGATAGCCTAATCTTGTAATCTTCATCAATTTAAAGCTCAGAGTCTTTTATTGGGTGTGAGTTTTAGAATAAATGCTGATGATTCCGCACCTTCTGTTAGTTAGGTGACCTCTTCACTGCTATGGGAAATGCCAATCTATTAAGGACTATTAAGTAGATTGGTCGGCACTTGGGACAATGGCATAGCATTCTTCTTCATGAAGAGAAGGCTGAAAAGGAAAGAAATAGCCAGAAAAAAGAAAATCTCATCTGCTAGTTGCCGACGTAATTGTTGCTAAGACTCTATTTGATTAAGCTCTCTGTTTGGGGGAAGACATTTTCCTTGCCTCTTGTTTATTTGTGCCAACTCTCTATCTATATAAAGTTAGGTATTTTTATATCTTTATTTATTTGTATGTACAGGATTAACTCCTAAATTAATTAACCGATCATCATGAGTTTTGGAACACAGCTGTAAGTGGTTCAAATATTCTCTATATTTCATTTGATTTTGTAAAACGGGGATGGAAGCTTTTCATGAATATTCAGATACCTCCAATTTTTGTGAAATTTAAACAGTAGATATTAGACATCAATTAATATATATTCTGCAAATTACAGTACTTTTGGCGTATTTTAAAAGGATATTATGGGGCTTAATATGGGTACCATCTTCCATTTGAAAATTCAAATATATCAGATTTGCATTGAATTTGATCCATAGTCATTAGATACCAATTAAGCAAGATTCATTGAATTTCAATGTTCTCTTAAGACCCCTTAAGTTTTAATCTTAAATTTTAGACATTTTCTAAAATCAAAATCATGTCATGGATTTTGATCAAAATTAAGATAAGTATTCTAGACATAATGTTTAGTATCATTATATCTTGATTTTAATCTTTGTAAAGGGACATACAGGTGGTGCAAAACTGTTCTGTTTGGAGAATTAATTTTACCCATCCTGGAAGGGGTATTCTTCCAGTGAATCTATAAAACTTCTTTGCTCTTTTCTATTCTTTGCCTCTCTTCGCTAAAGAACAATCTGGGACGTGTGTTTACATAATCTAGCTTTATTATTTGCATTGGGCCAGTTTGGAAAGAGAGAGAGAGAGGGGGGGGAGAGAGAGAGAGAGAGAGAGAGAGAGGGGGGGGGGCAGAGATTATATTGTCTGTGGATGCTTTTAGGGTTGGGCTGATTATCCTGTCAATCCTTCAGGCTCACTTGTGTATCATACAATATTGTCGTATCTTTTTATCAAAATATTGGCTTCTATAGATGCAGCAATAAGCCCGTTATGTAAAGATGTTTATTTGATAAATGCATTGGATGAGCTTGGAGCAAGACAGATGAGATGAGATTTTACTCTCTGTGTTTGCTTCTCGTGATGAGCTGCTGCTCAACTTATCAATGTGATACGATATCTCAATAATTTATTTTACAAAACATTGACTTATTTTATACTAGCTGGTTTTGCTGGCTCGCTTGAAATACTTGAAAGATTAATTTAAACTTGTTCATTGACATAGCATTAACAGTATAAAAACTGTACTTTTTAATTGAAGAGTGCCTTTTTATGAAACAAGCTGAAGGAGAAAGGACGTACAAAAATAATAAACATTTCATTGGTGCAAACACGAAACGAAATCTTTCTCATTTATTCATAAAGATAGATACACATTAATATTTTGGTAATTTTGATACAAATTTATTTACCCTTTAAATGTGATCGTAAAGGAAGGAAAAGAAAAAAAAATCAATTTGCCTTTTCACTTGCAATTTGTTAAAAATCAAGTCGGTCCTTATAAAAGAAAAGGACATTTGAACACAAATGCTAAAATATTTGTCAAGCAAATAAAACAATGTTGCGAAACAGAACTATTTGTTATATTAAAATCAAAACAATCATTGAATTAAAAAATAGTTAATTAATAAAATGTCCTTTTTTAAAACCAATATGCAAATTAGTAAACCTTA
Organism: Sepiola atlantica; assembly: GCA_963556195.1. Taxonomy (NCBI): domain Eukaryota; kingdom Metazoa; phylum Mollusca; class Cephalopoda; order Sepiida; family Sepiolidae; genus Sepiola; species Sepiola atlantica. The sequence continues at coordinate 197,867,346 of OY744521.1, read as the reverse complement.
CGACTGATATCGCATATACATCAGCAGTATATAAAAAGATATGTTGTGTTTATTGTGTAAAGTTAAATTAACTTGAAATAGGGCGTTTTGATTTTACCGTTAGTGCGAGAAATGGCCACAACTTTCGCATTTATTCATTTTAAAAATTGGTTAAATAATGATAAAAAAACTGTAGGAAATTTTTTTTCGTTAGAGAAAAAAATTTATTTGTCAACATAATTTTGTTCTTTTTTGGTTTTTCATTCTCACGTGTGTCAGTATCCTATATCTTTACATTGTCATCATTCGCCAATGCATGGAGTACTGTTTTGTGTTCATTTATACATAAATAACACTAAACTATCAAACATTTTGAAAATTTTGCAAAATTCAGAAGGTGCAGGCCAATAGTTTTTGGATATTTTACATTCATGAAAACCCTTTCACAGCCTGAAAATGGTCCTAAATTAAAGTACTATATCAGATTTAACCATCTATATCCATTCATAGCTTTTAAGGATGTTTTAGGACCTGCAATGTCGCATGAAACCACTTTTTCACCGAAAAATGATGGATTTTGAGTCCCGTGGAGCCCTAACGGCTATTTTTGGCCTGTACCTTCTGAATTTTGCAAAATTTTCAAAATGTTTGATTGTTTAGTGTTATTTATGTATAAATTAACACAAAAAATACTACTCGCATGAATCTGAAATTTTCACCCATTACGTCCCACCCCTAATGACACTACATCACTTTTAAAGTAAGAACAAAAAAATCTATGCACACTTTACTAACCAGCAGAGCGTTATCACTATCTACTAAGGGAAGAATCTACCAGGCATGTGTGCACAGTGTCATGATGTATGGAAGTGAAACTTAGCTAGTGAGGGTTGAGGACATGCGTTGCATGGAAAGAAATGGCATACGAATAATACAATGGATGTGTAATGCCAGTCAAAGACAGGGTTAAATCTGATGACAGGATGATGAACAGGAAGCTTCATTGGTAATGTCACATTGAAAGAAGTGATCAGAGTTATTGGTTTAGTAGATGTAAAACAGTTGAGGTAGCAGGGTCAATAGCAGGGAAAGGCCGATGGAAAACATGGGAGGAAGTGATACGAATGGATTTCAGAGAAAGAAGAATAAATAATGGCCTGGCAAGGGATAGGTTAGTTTAGAAGTTAATTTCTAAAAGCCGTCCAATACATGTCAGCATTTAAAACAGACATTAAACAGCCGCCAACGACGACAAGTTTGTTTTTTTTCTTTAAGAGATATGAATAAAACTGTTTTACCAAAGTTTCCTTTCAACCTACCCGACGTTGCCCGGGAGTATTTTTACTATAAGTTTTATTTGCTTCTTTAATTTTTTTTAACTATGCACGTTTTTCAGTTTACCATATTCTTTTTTTTAAATAGGATTTTAAAACTTAAATGTAATTATTACGGTATCGCGTGGTTATTAATTGAACCAAATTGTTATAAAACTATAACTAATTTTGTTATTGTAATGCTGTTTTAATCTCTCTAAAATTATCGGATGTAAATAGCTTCCAAAACTTTCAATCTTTAAATACATGAGGATTTTAAAGCCAGAAATTACTTTTTATTCAACAGTTTAAATGCTTTTAAATTCCTTAAATTTTGAAGGGATACGAAGTAATTCATTCTTTTTTTTTAAAACTATCAATACAATATTAAAATTGCTGACTTGTTTACGAAGATGCCAAAATGCATTATGCTGGATTTAATTTCGTAATTATATATATTCTTTTTAAATAGAATTCTTTTCAAATAAATAATTAATTCATAGAAAATAAATTTAAAAAATATTAGTCAATTATGTAAGTCATGCTGTCACATGAAAAAACACAAAATTTCATTAATATAGAGTTTACCATTTCCTCGCTTAAATACTGTACATACAGTATAATATAAATCAATAATTATAAAATCTACTCATGTACATCCCTTGTCAAAAATGATAGACAAAAATCATGCTTCGCCAGTGTTCACACTCGCTATTTATCGAGATATATTATTCAGATTGTCCTATAAAATCATAGAATTACGCCACTAATTTACTTTTTTATATATGAATTATTATTATCCTTTCTGATTACCTAAAAGAATTCACTATTGACCGTTTATTATACAGGGGGGGGGGGATTTCTTTTAAAATTAATTTCCGACATTGGTGTAAGTCTGAAATGGTTGTCTGACTTGCTATTTGCTTTCTTACTTCCCCCACCACTTGAAATAGTTTAGTCTGGGAAAGAAAGTCTAGTAAAAGGCACATATTTTACTTGCTAACGTTTGCAGTACTAGAAGGAAGTAGACACACACACACACACACATATATATATATATATATATATATATATATATATATATATATATTTATAATATATATATATGAGAGAGAGAGATATGTCTTGGAAGTCGGGGAAAAAAATCTTTTAGTCCCAAGTCCTTCGGTGAAAAATTACTTTGCTTGTAAGTCAATTTACGTTATCAGTAACTATATTAGTTTGCTTCCAAGAATTTATGCTAGTCTTAACATTATTTAAGTTGTTTACCATGAAAAACTGTTTCGGGAATTTAAAAACACAACAGTATTTTATCTCATGGCTTCCCTGCAGAGAGTTGATCAGACCCCACTTCCCTAAAAAAAAACAAGAAGAAAAACGTCCCTTATATTAAATCTAAGTTTTGTTCCAGATTAATGTTTTGCTAACTTATTTTGTTATTAAAAAATGTCCTCCTTACCTGTGTTGTTTGTCTGTGTCTAAGAAAATGTATCCGTTATTTACAAAATGTTGCTGTATTTTATCGTGTTCGGACGAATCCATTACATATATATATATATATATATATATATATATATATATATATCAGATTAATATGCATACACAGGGACAGAACCTCATCCCTCTTGTTTAGTAAGGTACATTTGTATTTAATAATGTATAAGGCTTCCTCCCTACACAGTATTCAGTATCTATCCACGTGTTTATAGGACCTAACCCACTTAATTATTTGCCAATTAAGGGCATAAGGGGTGTTATTATTCTTAAGAGACCAGATATATATATATATATACAAATAAATACACATTACTCATTATTATAGTTGATTATATTACCATGAAGTTTTTACTGATTGTATTGATAAGCTTATCAAAATAACATGAACGCCATTGATTTTTATTATAGCTAATTAAAGTGAAAGGTTGTTATTACAAATTAGTTTTTATTGTTGTTGTTGTCCTCATCTAACTGGGATCAAAATAAAACATTCATTTAAAGTTGTTTCAGCTATTAATGATAAATTAAAGACAATATTGTACTTGTGGTAAATTATGAAGACATCACAACGAAAAAGCTCACAGAGAGTGCATACCTTCACCAATATTTTGTTTGTACAAATGATATTTAAACATTAAAATATAGACATAAAATTATAAAAATTCAAAAACTTTCTCTCCTCTAAAACATCTGGAGGCAAAAAATCGTTGCAAAGTTAACAAGAAAAAGTCTTGTCCTAGTTATATGTATTTCAAGATGGTGTCCGGGAAGAGTTCATAATAAAGAAATTAGAAGGCCCCTCATATCCTTAACAATACAGAATTCAAGATAATTTACCTCTTGTAGCATCTAATAGCAATAACCGGTTAATTGTAAATCAAAAGGAAAAGTATGTTACATAGTATTGTGGCAAAGTTCGCTTTGGCCGAAGGAGTATATCTTGGAAACAAACCATTTTACTTTTTATATAAAAATATAATTTATTATATTTTGAAAAGAAACATCTCAGAGCGCACGACAAACGCGTCTTCCGCGTTCGGATTTCAAACCAATGTCTCAATTTTCAATCTCTTTTCTAGAGAGAGAGAGAGAGAGAAGGGGGGAAAGTGAGAGAGAAGGAGAGAGAGACAGAGGGATGGAGAAAGAGAGAGAGGGAATACAGCCGTCATCAGTGTTTCAACAAATCTCGGTGACAGTGAGCTGACATTTTTAGTGCAGCGAATTCACTTCAATTGCAACTCAAGTCTGGCGCAAGGGTTACGAATATAACGGGAAGCACTTAGCTCCCCAAAAGATTACGCATTGTGCCACAGTATTAGGTAAAGAAAATCATAATTTAATGTTTATTGTGAACACATGTAATAATTTAGCAGGTAGCCGAAGTATAAAGACAAAAATGCAAAAAGTTTATCTTTTATGAAGGGCTTAAGCTCATACTTCTGTTTAGGTCAGTAAAAATATGTATCAATGTTAACATTACTCCTACCCGGTCGTCTTCTTCTTATATATAAAATACAGTTGGTTTTTCCCATGCCACTTTGACGATAGTAAGAAAATAAACCATGCAACATACACTACTAAAACACACACTGTAATACTTTCATTCAATCAAGCGTGTCTGCAGAAACTTTCGCATAGGTTCTTCAACATATAATAATTGTCATATTTATTCCTAGGTCACTCACTCTATCAAACACAACATCCACATAGACAGTGGTCACAATACTTACTCACCGCAAATTATCTACTCTACCCACCACTCAAAACACTGCCGACTTATTTCATTCGGAACTGTTCAACAGAAACATTGCCAAATACAGATTACGGGAATATCATTCCGCTATTCCGACCACATAACATCTACACGTTATGAAATAACAGATTGCGTTAAAACAAACACGTCATGTTCTGCATTAAAAAATAACACAAAAATATTTCAACGCCTAGTAAGTACACTTCTTAATTTTATCACATTGAAAATAAACATAACATAATAAGAATCATAGTAATATTTTTATTTAAACCAACTAATATATTTTTCATTCATCAATATTACAAATAGATTTCTTTAATTAACATTTCTTTCACGCTTATTCAATGATTTTCTAAAATTTTAAACTCGAGAAAAAAAACAAACCCTGAAACAAAAGAGATACACATCGTAAAAACGATCTTCGTTCTTTTACCCCCCCCCCCCCAAAAAAAAAAATCAAAAACGATTTCTACTTTTTATTGGCACATACGAATTAACCAATTGCTAATTCAACATTATTAGGGACTCATGGATTATTTGGGTCTTGGGGTTAACTTACGTTTCCAAATTTTTTAACATATAAACATAATATTATATGATCATAGTCATGTTATGTAAATAAAAAATACATGTTTCATTCTTCAACTTTACAAAAAAAAATTAGTAATATGTCAAACTGATTGCTATTTGGGTCTGACTTTGAAAATCCGAATGACTTTTATTTACATGTTAGATATGTGATGTTTATTTTAGCTAGTATATAAATCATTAGTCATAATTTGTATTTGGTGTTTCGTCCTAAAAATTTGAAGTCGAAGACTTTCTTCGAAACTTTACTCCGCATTTTTGAATTGAGATCAAGCAGAATATTTTTGACTTCTTGTTTTGACAACCTACATTTGAAATGCTTTCTAAAACCATCAAATATGTGATTGTGGACTTTACTGCTATGAAAGTGATAGGATGCTTAATGGGTTCACGACTTGTTGGCCGATACCCAAAACGTCTGCTTTCTGATGGTGATTGAAGCTTGCAGCTGATGTGAGGGAAAAATACGCTCCGTTTGATTTAAGGTCCATCTTTTCATCTTATATGACAATATGTTTATTTTCTGCTTCACTGATCCTCTCAATCCTATCATTGGAAATAAAAATGCTATCCTACAGCTGTTTATGACTTCTCCTATCCTCCATGATATTAAGCCTTGATCAATTGACTCTCGTTGAAGAGGAAACAAAGTTATTTTCTACTGACAGTGCATTCACTACATAATAATCACTTTTTGGATGCGTCCACACGTCGTTATAAGAGGCTTTAGTAAGACCGTTCATCGGTCTGTCACGCTTAAGTTTGAAATAGAATTATTCATTGGTCTGTCAAGCTTAAGTTTAAAATAGCATTTAAATGGATCAGTCACACTTAAGTTGTAAATAGAATTTTCATTGGTCTGTTATGCTTAAGTTTGAAATGAAATTTGTATTGCTCTCTCACACTTAAGTTCGAAATAGCATTTTCTTTAGTCAGTCACGATTAAGTTTGAAATATCAGTTTCATTAGTCTGTCATGCTTAAGTTGTAAATAGCATTTTCATTGCTCTGTCACGGTTAAGCTTGAATAGCAAGTTTAGTGGTCTGTCACGCTAAAGTTTTGAAATAGAATTTTCGTCAGTCTGTCATGATTGAGTTTGAAATAGCATTTTAATTGCTCTGTCACGCGTAAGTTTGAAATAGCAATTTCATTGGTCTGTCACGCGTAAGTTTGAAATAGCATTTTCATTGGTCTGTCACGCTCAAGTTTGAAATAGCATTTTTAATGTTATGTCACGCTTAAGTTTGTAAATAGTATTTTCATTGCTCTGTCACACATAAGTTCGAAATAGCATTTTCATTGGTCTGTCACGCTCAAGTTTGAAATAGAATTTTCTTTGGTCAATCATGGTTCAGTTTGAAATAGCATTTTCATTGATCTGTCAGGGTTAAATTTGAAATAGCGTTTTTAGTTTTCCGTCACACTAAAGTTTTGAAGTAGTATTTTCAGGTGTCTCTTACGCTTAAGTTTGAAATAGCATTTTCATTTGTCTGTCATGTTAAAGTTTTGAAATAGCATTTTCACACATCTCACATGTAAGTCTGAAATAGCATTTTCATGTGTCTGTCATGCTTAAGTTTTAAATAGCATTTTTATTGGCCTCTCACGCTTAAGTTCGAAATAGCATTTTCTTTGGTCTCTCACAGTTAAGTTTGAAATAGCATTTTCATTAGTCTGTCATGTTTTAATTCTCTGAGCGCTGAATTTGTTTTTTGTAAAAAAATGTTTTTTTACACCTATTTTAAAAATGACTCAGTAAGCTTAACCTTTCATTGTATGCCAAAACAAGGTATATGACATTTGTAGCATATAAGTAGGACTATCAAAATAAATTGTAAAATTTTACTAATTTGCATTTGGTGATGGCGGCCATCTTGAATTCATAATGGGGTTGACCATCCACTCATGGAAAATTGTCTTTTTCTATTGCACATATAGTCAATTTGCCCTTTGCTCTTCCCCTAGCCCTTTCTCTAGTACGAGCTCCCCTTCCTTGAACCCTCCCCCTTGGCCCTATATGAGGTGGTAAACTTGCCACATTTTTTGACAGCCCCACTAAGACGTTTAAGTTTTGAAATAGCATTTTTATTGCTTTGTCACGCATAAATTTCATATAGCTTTTTTTTCATCACTAAATCTGCGGGTGGAATGGACTTTTAGTTTAGATGTATTAAGACATCTCTATACTAGGTTCTGTCGATCAGTCTGTCTTTAAGTTTGTATGGATGTGAGTTCTCCACTTTTTAGTCAAAAAAAGCGGATTTCCACTTAAATCTCTAAGGCCTCCAATGGGTGTGAGTTTTCTGCTTTTTGGCTAAAATCCACTTTTTTCAAATTGCTACAACCTTACCTCCTTGTTTTTTCGTCGCTATTCGCTTGATTTTATTTCTCTCTTTCCTTTTCTTCTTCTCTCTCACTTTATTTTACTTTCTCTTACTTTCTCTGTTCTTGTTTTTTCTATCTTTCTCTTCCCGTCTTGCCTTCCTGATCTCTCAATTGACAGTTCTCTCTAAAAACTGAAAATTTGCCGTAAAGGTTGTGATTTCAAACGATCTATAAAAGAGGTAAAGGAGTTAGATGACTTTTGTTCCATCAAAGAATGAATATCTGTCTCTCCCCTCCCCACATGCGCACTCTGTGTCTTACTCTTAATTTTGACTTTCTTAGTTGAAACCGATTGGAGTTGTTTAAGAAAACGAAGGCAAAAAAATATATACAGGGTGGGCAAAAATAAGGGTCCTATTTTTTAAAATTCATAACTTTTTTATTTATTGATTTTTTAAATTTTTTTATTTTAGAATAAGTAAAGGACCCCTTCCGAAGCAAGCATGAGCCGTATTAGCCCTAAGGAACGTACCCTCATTTAGAAAACATTATTTTTGCTTAAAAAACTCAAAACAGTGTAAAAAACAATACTTTAGTTTTTGTAAGTTTTAAGAAGTGTTTTTCGGCTAAAATTTGTTTTGTTTATTTCAAAAAATCTCGGAAGGGTCAGTCTACACACACATAAAGTTTGGTGAGTTTAACTTTTCTTTTGTGGAAGTTATTCAAATTCAAGTTATTCAAATTTAAAGATAGGACCCTTATTTTGGCCCGCCCTATATCTGAAAAATTGACCTGTGAGTTCAATTCATCTGATGATGAACTTATTTGCCTGTTTTTTTGTTTACCAAGATTGATAGTTCACTCATTAAGCATTTTTAAAATTATTTTTAATATTTTTTATACTACTTATCACTAGGATATCATCCAAATTATTTTTAGTTGTTGTTTTTTGCTCTCCTCACACACGAGGGGGGGGGGGCATAGCTTCCAAGTTTGGGAAAATCATCTCGATTTCAACTACTTTTGCATTGGCTACTCACATCCCTGAGATTGATATGCATCTCATCTATGCTTAGCTAACTTCTTATTTGCTGCTCAATTATTATTTCAATCACTTTCAGGACCTGATCCATCAATTGTTCTAAGTGAAAGTTATCTGGAGGTTGATGGTTTACAAATTGGTTGGATGCACCTGATGAATACCCATTCTTATTTCTTCTTAGTCAGAATTTTGAATTCTTGTCTTTGTTTTGAATTTGATCATGGCAGATTCTTTCTGAATAAAAGACTGCTCCCTTCTCTACATCATTTCTGATTTTTTTCTTCATATTCGCTGTTGCAAGACTACAGTGAAATCTTAAATAAATCAAACATTGAGATGAACACAATATGGGAACCAATTATTTAATTATAATGAAAAAAGAAAGGGAAGATAATCCTAGAAGAATAATAATAATAATAATAGTAATACTAATAATAATAATAATAATAATAATAATAATAATAAGAAGAAGAAGAAGAAGAAGAAGAAGAAGAAGAAGAAGAAGAAGAAGAAGTAGTACTAAATCATCAACATACAGCATCTTTTCTGGACAACCCATACGAAACTCCCTGGAAAATGCTTCTAAGACATAAATGAAAAGCAACGGACTCAGCACAGAACCCTGATGTACCCCTACTTTAAGCTGTCACTAAATGTGCTGTTAATTCTAACACGACTTTGAGCATTTCTGTACATTGCTTGAACAACCTTCAACAACCACTCGTTTGCCCCTAGTTAATGCAAAGCCTACCAGACAACATCTCTTAGCACTCTTTCAAAAGTTTTCTCCATGTTCTCATCCGGTTGAAAAAGACTTGACATGTGCAGGACAGTTGAATATAAGACCAAACCTAGATAGATGTATGCTTGCTTGCTCTACTAAACCTAGATAGATGTATGCTTGCCTGTTTTACTCTACGTGCTATGGTGTTTCCTATTAACTTGTTACAAAAAACGTTCATGGTCTCTTCCTGTTTGTTGGTGAAGCGATGTATGAATAAAACCGATTTAAAATGTGGAAGAAAGATCTGTCTTTATAATCCAGCATATGTAACCCTAACCCTAACCCCCTTTTCTTATTACTAAACGAACCCTTTCTTTTCCCTACAAAATGGGCACTTCTTTTTACAAGTTTAATCCCTGATGAAAGGATTTAAGAATAAATTAACTGATGCTATACATTTAAAGGGCATGCAACACAGAACGAAAGAAGTCTATCATGGTGAAGTAAGTATAGGGTTCACAACGTTTCGGCCGATCTAACCTCCAACCTTCTAAAGTGTATCTTTTCAGACTTTGGAATCCTTATGTAGAACTCAATAATCTATATAGAATTTTGAACTGAAACCAGGGTTAGATCGTTTTCATCCCATCAGCCATGACCAATTAAAAGTATTAGTTTATTATGTTATTTTTAGTTATTATCGCCTCTAGCAAGGATTGTTGACCCAGGGTTAAAGGCATTGATTAGCAATCAATTCTAAGTGACAGTCTTTTGGAGGTTAAAGGTTCAATTTTTACTACGGACGATAATAATTAATAATAACATAAAAATTAACACTAGTATCTGATCACGATTTCTATTCTTATCTCGGTTGTTATTTGCACAACGTTTTGGCCGATGTAACCTCTGACCTTCTACGGGTGCATCTTTTCGAATTCAGGAACCTATATGGAATTTCAAACAGAAACCGGGGGTAGTTTGTTCTTGTTCTATCAGTCATGACCAGGTAGAAATGTTGATTATTATGTTATTCTTAGTATTTATCGCTGATGTTTGTCGCCATGGCTAAAGGCATTGATTAACAATCAGTTCTAAGTGACAGTCTTCTCGAGGTTGAAGGTTCAATTCTTACTATAGGCAATAATAAATAAGAATAACATAAAAGTAAAACTTCTCACCAGTCATGACTGACAGAATGAGAACAATCTACCTCTATGGATAAAATAAAAGGGTTCGGTTTTAAATTCTGTATCGGTTCCCAATTTGACGTGAAGATTCCCAAGTTTTAACGAATCTGTCTGTCATTTATTAAAATCTTATAGAAATCGAAGGTATAAAAATGTCATGGCCCTTGAAAATAAATATGACTTCCTTCGAACAATCTGCATAGAGGTTTATAAGATTTCATGTTTGCATGTTCCTTAAAATAGTTAACAGACACCGCAAAACAGAGATCTCTCATATTCAGTGACGTGCCGAGGGGAGAGGTAATGGGACGGTGACCTCAGACATCCAAATTAGGAGGGCATCCAATCAGAGAGAAACAAGATTTTTCTTTACTTTTATTTACCAAACAAGGCACATTGCCACTGAAACGTTTTTTGGCTAAGATCAAAGTGTAGTATCTGTTCCGATGGATACTGCACCCCATACTGGTGTTGTCTTGGCCTTCGGGGCTTGATTTACGCCGATCAATGGGTCTGTCCTGTGCAGTTCTAGGAGGTCCACCCTCCCAGGCTTCGCCTCCCCTATTTGGGAAGGAGTAAGTTTATTGCTTACTGCCTGAGGCGCCCCTACCGGGGAATGCCGACGGGGCTGCCCAGGCAATTTTTAAATGGCCAGAGTGCTCACCTCTCGAACGTTGGCTTATCTAATCCCACTTTCCCGACCTTGTGTCACATCTTACCTTGTGGGAGGTAGATAAATAAAACATTGCCACTGAAACGTTTTTTGGCTAAGATCAAAGTGTAGTATCTGTTCCGATGGATACTGCACCCAATACTGGTATTGTCTTGGCCTTCGAGTCTTGATTTACGCCGGTCAATGGGTCTGTCCTGTGCAGTTCTAGGAGGTCCACCTTCCCAGGCTTTGCCTCCCCTCTTTGGAGAGGAGTAAGTTTATTGCTTATTGCTTGAGGCGCCCCTACCGGGAATGCCGACGGGGCTGCCCAGGCAATTTTTAAACCCCACTTTCCCGACCCGACCTTGGGTCACATCTTACTTATGGGAGTAAGATAAAAAAACTGGCCTTGTGCCTAACTCCTGGAGAGGAGTAAATCAATACTCTGATTAGGGGCCAGATTTATAGGGAGCATCCTAAGTGGTTGCTTGTACAGCAAGATATTTGTTCACATTATATTTAAATTTCTGCATGATGGTACAGTCAAGGAAACCAGGAACAGAATGGGAATTCCAAAAGCAAGCAGTCTGATAAAAAGAAACTATTTGAGTAGAAAGTTTACTGGCATCTGGGAATCTCTGCAGTAAAAGGGTGGAATTTTGCTGCTAATGGGTGACTCGGGGGTATTTACATTGAGGGGAGTAAGTTTGTTAGAGCATCATTCTGCAGAAGTACTTTTGTAACAAGCACAGGGATGCAAGATTGCAGCAATGAGACAACGGTTGGAGCTTGGTATACAGTGCGAGATTTATTAGGTTAGATCATCTTTTTTGCAACCTGTTCAAGAGAGAGAGAGAGAGAGAGAGAAAGAGAGAGACTAGTGGTTGGTACACCAGCCCAGATGTGGCAACGATACTTCATGCTTGGGTGAATGGTAGCTTTATAGAGATATAGGATACTGACAGGTGTGAGACGTTTACAATCCAGGTAGAGGGATCGAACCTTCTTTGCAGCAGACTTGCCAGTATCTTCTATGTATTTATTCCAATTAATGTTGCCTGTGAATGTTAGGCATAACCTTTCTAAAGCTGGAGACTCAAACAAAATAAGATAGTGATTTTGAAATTTACGTGGTTATCAATTAATTTTTGGAGGCTCATCACACTACAGAGGCAATGGTTAGTCTCTTATTTCTTTAACATGGTGTATTCTTATTTTTGTCCAGAGAAAATGGTGCCCTCCACACACATGTGCATGCTGTACATGAAGCATCCATCAAAAGCAACAAGCAGATGTGGCTGTTTGTTCTTGCGGTTTCTCAAGTCATAGCTCATCGTTTCTTCTAAAGTGTCTCTTTCATATTTCATCTGTGTTTACATATTCAAACTATCTCCCTTTCTCATAATATTTCTCAGTACTGGGACTTATACTTGTGTCTTTGGGGCATAAAATCAAGGAGTTTGTCCTGGGCACCACCAGACCTCTGCACACCACAGCTCATATCAGTACCGATTCCTTTAAGAATAAAACCATCTTCAGCATGATTTACAGAATGGGTAAATCACGTTGAAGAATTAATTAAAAGCCAATCCTCAAACACAGGCACAACCAAGAACCAATCCATGCACCAACTAAACATTTAAACGCAAATTCAAGAGTTATTGTTGTCTTGCTCATAAAAGCCATTGAAAGTGAATTATATGAATGCCAAGAGTTTGAGGAATGCACTGTGCCATAAATTGGCTTTGTTCAAGAACTACTTAAATACTCAACTAAATTATGGTGAAATCGTATTTTAAAGATTTGTCCATGAAATATTATCTGCACAATTTGATTATATAGAACTTTCAGAAAATAATATGATTTTTTTTATTATTTGAGATTTTTATATATATGAAAAAAAACAAAAACATTTTAAAATTTTTCTGGAATCAATTTCTACCATAATCTATTAATAATGGAGATTTGGTATCTGTCAGTCTGAAGCCAAAACTATACTACTACTATCTTTTTATGCTCAATTCCGTTTACTATACTATTTCAAACTAATATACTACCATTCAATGCTCAATTCAGGGGAGGGTTTAGTGTAGTATCTATTCTGTTTTCATGATATCATACTCCCAGGTATTATTACCTCCTCTTTGTTGGAAGGAAGGGAGTGAGGGAGAGAGGGATAGTAGCTGTTCTGTTATCATGATATCATCTTCCTAGGCATTACCTCCTCATATGGGAAGTGGGCGTAGTGTAATGTCCGTTCTGTGGTCATAATGCGATTCTTCCAGGAATTACCTCCTCCTTTTGTGGGAAGGGTGTAGTATATGTTCGTTCATCATAGCAAAAGAAGCATTTAATTATTAATAATAATAATTTCTATCTGTTATAATTATAATATTGCTCATCATTTACATATTTATTGGTTTTCTCACTTTAATCTACATTCTCTCTCCCCCTCTCAATAGTCTTTTTCTCAAACCTTTTACTCATTATTATAGAGTTGAATAAACAGATGGCCAGAACCATCCCTGTAACAGGATGCTAGTCTGTCGCCAGTCTCTTTCTTTCTCTCTCTCTCTCTCACCCTTTAATATATTATTTTCTTTTTCTCTCACTAATAACATTTTAAGAAGCAGCTGAAAAAAGTTACATGTGAGATTGAAGTCATGCACAAAGGTTAAAAGTGCCTCTGTACATTAGTTCCCCTTTTGCGGGGGAGGTCAGAATGTCTCACAAGTCACAATCAATTAGAATATACAAGTTCATAAACTATCTTGTTCACAGGTAACATGAATTGGAACAAATACATAGAAGACAGTGCCAGGGCTGCTGCAAAGAAGGTGGGCTCTTTCTACCGTGCTAGTAAACTTCTCACACCTGACAGTATCCTATATCTCTACAAAGCCACCATCCGCTCACGCATTGGGTATTGTTGTCAGATCTGAGCTGGTGCACCATCCACCAGTCTCTCCCTTTTAGACAAGGTTCAAAAGAGAGTCCCTAATTTAATAGTTCCATCACTATCCACCAAGCTCCAGACCCTGAACCATCGCCACAATGTTGCATCCTTGTGCTTGTTTTACAAATACTTTAATGGAATGTACCCCGATGAACTTGCTGCTCTGGTGACCCTAAACATAAATACATTCGACCAACTTGACAATCAGCTAAATCCCATCCATTCACTTTAGAGGTCCCCAGATGCCGGAGAGCCTTCTACTTCAATATCTTCTTTCTTCATGTTGCCGGCCTTTGGAACTCCCTCCCTGCTCCTTGTTTCCCCGATTGTACCGACATGCAGAAATTTAAAACTAATATGAACAAGCATCTCACTGCACAGCTCTCAATTCAGGATTACCCCCAAAACTTTCAACCTAATTCCCAGTAGCCCCTTATGTCTACAGTGGCAACTTGCCTTGTTAGGAGTGAACTATGTTAAAAAGAAAAAGAAATCACAATCATAACTGCACATAACTCGCTTCATGTCGTCTATTCTTCTGTTATTGGGACACCTGCAATTAATGTTTCACAACAGCACGAGAAAACGAAGAAATCATCAATTTCAAGAAAGAATCTTTTCTTGAGATGTTGGCATGGCCTTCTCCTGCCAGCAGTGAGGTGAGGGCATTCTTGGCTACTGATCGTTTGGGACCCTTAGACCCTTAATTTATCGTCGATGTTCAGACATTCTCCACACATTGTGTTCGCTTCACAAGCTTCCAAGTGACTGCCTACTCCCTCTTACCTCTCTCTCTCTTTCAACCATGTGATGTCACATTTGTTTCCAGTACATGGCAGGGTCGATATGACATTGAATGCACGCTCTGACCCGATGAACCCATGTACATGTCAACATTGACCTGCAAATCAAAACCACGAGATGAATACTAGCAAACGTACCCACTTATTATTTAACACTTCTCTGCAAGAAAATGTAAAAATCTATGTAACACTATCAATCTGTTTGTATGTGAAATAGTACTAATACAGCATCAAACATTTTCTACAGAATACGATCTATCATGTTTTTACTGTCTCCAAGATCTTCTGTCTCTCATTACTTTGTTTAGTGGACAGATTGATCTGGAAGTTCAAGAACATGTGTTATCACACCATCTTATATGTGGTTTACCTCTTTTTCTGCACCCTTCCACCATTTCTTTTAGACATACTAGATCAGTAATCAATTCTAATACTAATGTAGAGGGAAAGGCAATATCAAATGAAAGGACTGACAAAGTCTATCCATACATAATTAATTTTATTCAACATCTCATTAAGACAATGAAGGGTTGGTAAAGATTGCAAAGTTCAAAGACTCAGAGAATGTTCTGGAGAATGAGTTTTCTTTTTCATGTAAGAGAAATTGAGTGCACATGTTTGTTACAGTAATTGCCATGTTCGTTTACGTGTGTGGAAATGAATAGGCATAAAGATATGTGTGTGTATTAGCATGACTGTTTTGTTAGTGAGAGAATGTATGAGTGTTCATTTTGGTTGCAGCCATGTACGCGTTTACGTGTGTGTAAATAGGATCGACATATGAAGATGTGTGTGTGTGTGTATAAGCGTGCCTTGTTTTGTTAGTGAGAGAGTGTGTGTGCCTACGAACTTGTGTACATGTGCGTTTGTTGAGCGATGTGTGTGTGTGTGTGTGTGTGTGCTTTGCTGGGTGTTGTGTTTAAAAGTCTATGAAAGTCTCTTTTTATGTGTTGACTGCTTGCCGAGCGGCGTTCTGAGTGTCACTTGTTGTGTTTGTCGAGGACCATTGCCCCCCCCCCACACACACACACCGAATAAAGGGCTAAGGAGAGATTATATCGTATTCGTATGCAGGTCTATTGTCTCCAGAACAAACGAGAAAAAACAGGAAGACAACTGTGTGTTTATATATTTAAAAGAAAGAAATAGTCTCATTATGGAAAGAGAGTGAATATTTATTATTAAATAATCATATATATATAATTTATTATTTCATCTTTATACACATGTAATATTATAAGGTGATATAATATATTGTGTATAATTTTCAGTATTTACTTCAACAGTGATGAAATTCTCTTATTTGCTGAAAAAATTTACTGATTGGAGAATTTGTCCAATGAGGAAACGATATGTAAATACAATATTCACTGTGCTGCTACTCTTAACACTACTACACAGGGAATATAATTAGTAAATTTGAAGAGTAACATTAATTATAAGAGTATGGAATGCACTGAGAGTGTTGTCCTATTTTTAAAAGTTAATAAATGTTTAATTATGGTTGGTCACATGTATAATACAATAATTTTTTAACATCTGATGCACATTTTTTTTGTTCACCCAAAACAAGGCATATTATTAAAGCATAAGGGACTACTGTGATAGGGGCCAGATTTATAGGGGGGGGGGGTGCAACCCGAGTGAGAAGTTGGGAAGTAAGACGTGTGTTTACATTGCATTTAAATTTCTGCCTGTTGGTACTATCAGAGGAGCAAGGAAAAAATTTCAAATGCCAGCAGTCTTAGGGAACAAGCTATCAGAGTAGAAAATCTTCAGGTATCTAGGGACCTCTACAGTTGAGGGGTGGGATTGAGCTGCTAGTTGGGTGGGTCGGAAGTATTTTCGTTGAGGGAGGGGCTGCAAGTGCAGTAAGTTCATCGGAGCACATTCCGTAGAAGTACTTGTAAAACAAGAACAGGGATGCAACACTGCAACGATGTGATAGGGGTTGGAGCTTTGCAGACAGTGCGGGACCTATTAAGTTAGAAATTCTTTTTTGTACCCTGTCCAAAAGAGGGAGGCTATTAGTTGGTGCACCAGCCCAGATGTGGCAACAAGACTCTGTGCACAAGCGAATAGTGGCTTTATAGAGGTATAGGATAATGGCATGTGTGAGAAGTTTTCTAGCCAGGTAGATGGAGCCTATTTTCTTTGCAGCAGACTTGGCAGTATCTTCTATGTACTTATTCCAATTCATAATAAATTTAAGTAGATTTTATTTCGATTTTTTTAAGTGCTTTCTCTGTTTATCAGATTTTATTTTCTAAGATGCAGTAGGCTTCTGTTTTCGTCCATAAAACATCTGCAAGCATTTCCCTTATCGATAAATAGAAGGCCGATTCGTATTCCAAGGTAGCAATGTCTGACAACTTTAACAGTTTGAAAAATCAATACATAATGACAATTCCTCTTCGAAATAGAGAACAATACCCTTTTTAATATTTTTCGATAAGGAGGAAAGACCTATTTTTAACAAGCTATTCTCCTGTGTTGTTTTGTGAATTGAAGTCCACAATCTATGACTCAGAATTCCCTTGTCAAACTCACAGAAAGAAGCACATTTTTTTTTACGAAATAAGGAAATGCAGCATAGTGGCGTGCAGAGGGGGGGGGGCGATAGGGCAGTGGCCCCGGACATTTAAATTAGAGGGTAGGACATCCAATCATATTCAAACTATCCCCCTTTCTCATAATATTTCTCAATACAGTGATTTTGGAGCATAAATGTAAGGAGTTGACCTTAGGCATCACCAGACCCCTGCACACCACTGCTCATATTAGTACCGATTACCCTCTGAGCGCTGAATTTTTTTGTTTGTAGAAAAATTATATTTTAGACGTATTTTTTAAATGACTCTGTAAGCTTAACCTTTCATTGTATGCCCAAACAATGTATATGGCATTTTTTAGCATATAAGTAGGACTATCAAAATAAATTATAAAATTTGACTAATTTCGTATTGTGATGGCGGGCTTTTATAATGAGGTTAACCATCTGCTCATGGAAAATTGTCATTTGCTCATGAACATATTAGTCAATTGCTGAATTTATTGTGTATATTTGTGCTGTTGTTTCTTATATTGCAAATACAACCAGTTTTGTATGTAGTATCGTCTGCTTTTAGAAGTGGTAGACTTGTCGCAATTTTGTAAAAGAGAGTTTAGAATAAAGCCATCTTCAACATGATTTAAAGAATAGGGGAATTACGTTGAAGAATTAATTAAAAGCTTTTGAGGCATACAATCAAGGAATTAGTCCGCAGGGCATCACCAGCTCTTTGCATGCTACTGATGGAGTATAAGAATAATGATATTATCAGGGGTGGGACGTAATGGGTGAAAATTTCAGAACACGAATATAATCCATGCAATGTGCTCGGTTCTTGGGACATGAGTACACGCTAAACCTAGTTAGAAGTCGAGAATTGGGAAATCATTGAAGGTTTATTTCAGTCGATGTACAAGTAATTGGCTGATCTCCTGTGCAGTTCCCCATGGATTTCCACAATTTCAATTGACTATTTCATGACATTTCTTAGCCATTAAGGATGTTTTATTAAATTGACTGCATTATCAACTATTCGGTTTATATGATTCCAGCGGTGTCATTTGGATACGTAGTTTGGGGTGCATTTTTAACCATTTTGGCTGAAATTTGACCCCCATTTCTACATGGGGGGGGGGCTCCTAAACCCCAAAACTGGTGTTAAACCTTAGTGTCTTGCCAGTTTCAACTATTTACAGCCATGCATAACCATTGTAGAGGCTTGGGAACCAATTAGATAGCTTAACAGAGGATTTTGGGAAATTTTGGCTAATTTTGGCTATTTTTCACTAGTTTTTGGCTATTTTACATTCATGAAAACCGTTTCACAGTCTGAAAATAGTCCTAAATTAAAGTACTATATCAGATTTAACCATCTATATCCATTCATAGCTTTTGAGGATGTTTTAGGACCTGCAATGTCGCATGAAACCACTTTTTCACCGAAAAATGATGGATTTTGAGTCCCGTGGAGCCCTAACGGCTATTTTTAGCCTGCACCTTCTGAATTTTGCAAAATTTTCAAAATGTTTGATTGTTTAGTGTTATTTATGTATAAATAAACACAAAAAAATACTACTCGCATGAATCTGAAATTTTCACCCATTACGTCCCACCTCTAATATTATTGTAGTTTGTGTCACTCACAGATGGAAGAGTAAAGATGCATTCAAGGTTTGGTGAAGTTTTCCTGTTCCTGGAATCGTTACCTTATCAAAGCTTGTCTGTCCTGTCCTGGATGGGCTGAGCTTGCTTCTTTCGAAGGAAAAAGTTTCTCGGAAATATTAAATTTACAAGCGGTCCCCATCTGCATGTGTATTTCGCTCAGGCAAGATGGTTTGAACAACATTAGTTTTTGCAGTTTAGGTGTCGCCGTCATCCAATATGCAGCAACTGGTAATTGCCAAATGGTCACCCATCTGGTAATGACCCGGTTCAACGTTGCTTAAAATAAAGAAAGAAAAGAAGGAAAACAAAAATGAAAGTAAAGGCTTGAGAGTCTAGTCCATGCTACTATTTTATTTACAGCTAGAAGAATAAAAGATGGATTCATACCTTTGTTTAAGGGTGTAAATCACTGAACAGTTCAAATGAGACTTGAACCTGCCGTGTGAAGCTAAAAGTTTGATCCAGTAACTGCTACACGATCTGCAAACCCTCACGGTATGTTTATAGAATAGAGAGGGGGTGCTGATTATATGACGAATGCAGGGGGGGGGTAACTGGCTAAATAGCATCAACTTTGTATGTGAGCAATGGGGAGATGATAGGGAATATTAATAAATCTTTTGCTGTTGGTTCTTTTGGAATTTTTTTATCAAATCCTCATAATAATAATGTTATAAATAGAGATTAAAACATTACCTTAACAAAATTAGCTGTAGTTTTATAGCAATTTGGTCGAATTCACAATTTAGTGACAAAACAATACTGTACTAATTTAATTTAATCTTTCAAAATTCTATTTAAAAAAATAACTTTGTAAAAAATAATGGCATAGTTAAAAAAGAAAAGAAAAAAGTGAAACAAACACCGGATAGGTACAGCTAGTATATATATATATATATATATATATATATATATATATATATATATATATATATATATATATATATATATATATATATATATATATTGTGTTACAGAAGATCAGATCTGGTGGACAAGACACTATCCAACGACCACCGAATGCCAAAAAGCAAATGGCTCGAATTGCTACTCTTTTTCTTTCCATGCTTCGTTGGGATAGCTTTCCTTTTCACTCACTAAGTGTAAGGGTTTGTAACAGAAACGTGTTCACTGAAGATTCCCACCAGTCAAAAACGAACACGGCTATGTTAAATTGGTAGACGCGACTGACTCCGATAACTCCTATAAAGAACAAAGAGAGTTCACAGAGTTCTTCTCCAGACAGACCAGAGAGACGCACCACAAAAGAACACTCAAGAAGTATGCTCCCACTCTGGACACTGCACAACTTAGGTGCAAGCTTTCCTTGCCTAATGCACAGTTACTTACACACAGATAAGAAGTCAGGCGAATAGAAGCAAACACCTATGAATCACACACAGTAACACCATAAGGTAAAACCTACTCACACACACAGTATCACATTACCGCTTACACACACTTACAAATAGAGACATACACATCTTTAGCTCTCGTGTCATGCTTATTCACTGAACAATTTCTAACAAAGAACACAAGTTGTATAAACTTTACAATGAACATTTCTTCACTAAAACTAATCTTTATATTCCATGTAAATTTATAAGTGTATAAATGTTTTGTTCAAAATCATGTTTTACTTCATTTTTAATTCACTAAATGCTATTCCTATTTGTGGTTTAGGACCCTTGCTATAATACCATGCATTGCGGTTTCAGAAAACGAAACATAATGAAACATAAACAGCAACAAAAATCGTCAGCTCTTATCAGGCATGTTGGCAAGTTGAGAAAGTCACGTGTCCATCTGAAGGAACTTGGTACTCTGTTCTTACTTTTTTTAATTTATTCATTTCTTCTTTTCCCTTTTTAGGTAATTAAATTTGTGGGTTATTTAGAAAGAAAGAAAAATGAACAAATCGATAGAAAAGAGGAAAAATATTTTACACCTTTTGACGCTCGTGTTTATTTTTATTTATTTCTAAATAACTTACAAATTTAATTACCTAAAATGGAAAAGGAAAGATGAATAAATAATTTTTTTTTAAATAACGATGTACAAAGTCACGGCCGTCATAATATAAGGCCTGTCAACTGAGTCGAGTTTTTCTGGTGACTTTATTGATGGTGTGAGTAAAAAACACTATCAATGAGGACCAGAAGTGCCTGAAGGCGCTTAACGTGCATGCGTCCATCTGTAATCAGAGCAAGTAATCAGAGCGAGCAGACTCACGTCCATAGGATTATTCATTCACTTGGAAATCATTATTAACTTGTTCTTACTATTGTGACTTTATTCCCCTATCAAGAACACGGCTACTCTCCTAAGGATTATTCATTTACTTGGAAATCATTGTTAACTTGTTCCTTTTATTTCAAACGTATTTCCTTTTTATAGATGTCAAGCGCGAAAGAAAATTAGAGGAAATTACAACATGGCGTCAAACGATTAAAGCATTGCTATAAAGTTCGAATTTCATCTTTAAAAAATAAATTAGAATTTTATTTCGGAATAAAAAAAATACAATTTTAGACTAATTAATAAGTTTTATCTACCTCCCCCCCCTCCAAAAAAAATGACTGTTTTAATTTATGACAAATTTTTACTATATTGTAAATAAATTGTTTGTTTTGCAAAAACAAAAACACACATTTTAATTCATTTCAATAAATGTTCTATTAATTAATTATTTTGAATTATTGATTTTGTGTTACTTTACTGATTCGTAATTTTTCATGTTTGATTTACTTTTAAGTTAAAAACAATCAAGTAACATTTATTTTTTTCGGAAATGAGAGCAACTCTTATCAAATTATTCAGCTAAAACTAATTATAATGAAATATTAATATAAAGAATAAAACTGCCTAAGAATAGGGATTTGTCTTCTTGTGTTTATAAACCAAGAGATATGTCCATGCAGCATAACTGATACTATTTTTTTCATTCGATGTAGACCAGGTTGTCACAACAATCAACTCAAACATTAAAAATAATCTGAAAAGAATTAACTTATTTAAAGAATAAATATTAAATCACACAAATTATTTTTCAAGGAAAAAATTGCATCTTTTAAAAATCAAAATATTTATGACAACACCATTTTATTAAGTATTAATTTAATGTTTGCCTATGCAAACCACGTGAAATAATAAATTTGCACTAAGATTTCTAATAAAGTAATGGGTTAATTATATTCCGTGATCGTTAATCAATAAATATTAAAAATTTCATTAAATTGGTTAATTTCCTAAATTTTGATGAATTTTTAAGTGAAAGGGAAGGGTAAAAAAATGCTCATAGTCTGACTGTTCGACAGATCTCGTTTGTTACTTTAGAGCATGATGCCATTTTCCAGTGCTCTGGCTGTGACAAAGTTCCCCCAGATGGACACGTGACTTTCCCAACTTTCAAACATGGCTGATGAGAGTTGACGGTTTATTATTGGTTATTTAATGTTTTGTTTTCTGAGACAGCAACGACTCAGAAACCAGTGGTATCATGTTGTTCTGATCTTCTGTAACAAAATAAATCATTTTTATGCTCTTATTATTAAATAATTGAACAGTCTGTTGGATTTCTTTCTACAAAACTAAACTAAAGATTATATATATATATATATATATATATATATATATATATATATGAGAGAGAGTTAGTTTTTTAGTTAAAATGGAAATCTCGATTTAATATCAAATTATATAGAGCTATACATATATATCAAACGACTTGAAAGCTCAATGTATCTAACATGCAGAGCAAATATTTAAGAATAAAGAATAACACATAAAAGACAATAATTTGTTTTTATTTTGACTACGGTCTCTTTCTGCTCTAGGAATAATGGATACAATTTTTACATTCTCTCATTACATACTCTTTGTCAGTTACAAAATATGCTTGATTTAATCTTTTCGTCGTTTACATAACCTGACTAGAGATTCGACACAATGAAAGCTACACTAGAAAACGAAAATATGAAGGAATGATGAAAGGTAAAAAATCGAAAACACAGAAAAAAAGGAGGATGAGGAAGTTAAAAGTAGAAGGCAGACAGATTAAACTGTATTTGGGACCAAACTTTACATCACACTTATATACTAAAAATGAGGAAGTCAAAAAGGTCAGGAAAAAAACAGAAGTAAAATGGGTTTTAGCTATGATGGAATATATATTCAATAACCTTAAAAGGTATTTAATTATCATTCTTTCGACCCAAAATGTACAAACACATGTTTATATACACAACTACCCATACCGGAAC
Organism: Sepiola atlantica; assembly: GCA_963556195.1. NCBI lineage: Eukaryota > Metazoa > Mollusca > Cephalopoda > Sepiida > Sepiolidae > Sepiola > Sepiola atlantica. The sequence goes on along the minus strand of OY744521.1, from coordinate 197,844,049 downwards.
ACTCCCATACGGCTGTGTTTGGGTTAGACTTATCGTTGCCAACTACAATTCGAGGGGGAGTGTGAAAACTAAACCTAAAATTGATACTAGATTGTCCATATGAAACCGTAGTACATTAATGATGGTTAAATAGATATCTGACGCCTGTTCAGAACCCTATTTGTTATTCTCCAAATTCATGGGAACCAAGCCTCTGCTTAGCAACTCTGGCTTTCATGAATTGGGTATAGGCACGACCTTTATGAAGGCCATGGTACAGGATTCTTTTGCGTCTTCTATAACCTTTTTGCAGCGGTTGTAGGCAGTTTTAAAGGCGACTGTGATTTCAGGGCATCTATTTTGTTTTGGGTGTTTTTTTTCATCTTGAAATTCAATCAGTCTAAAAGTATCTTGTCTTGCACACCATTAATTGATTTAATCAAGTATAATTCAATAACCTGTTAAATTGAAAACTGAATTTAGTATATTTATTTTTATACACACAATCAGGCTCTGCACGCATGAGAAAATAACACAGATGGTTTTCTTCTCCAACTCTACCTTCTTTTTTTAAACGTTTTTCCCTTCCTGCTCCTCCATTTCTCCCCCTCTCCTAATCCTTCCTTATGCCTT